>CM054114.1:165309892-165909892 GCA_028673005.1 Tanypteryx hageni | reverse complement strand
GTTGCATGTGCATGAAAAAAAATTAAATTAATTAGTTATTTACAGGATGTATTGTTTACTTAAGTTACCATGAAGATTGTTTTTGTTGACAACAATTAAAAAAACGGGAAAAATCCAAAGTGAATTACAACTTTCTTGTTTGATTTTCTTGAAATTGGCTAGTCCTTTGATAATTATGTACTGAACTAAACAGATGCTATTTGATTAGTTCTACAAATAAAGTTTAAAGATTTTTTGTTGTAATTGATATTTTAAGAGATATAAAGAAAAGTACATTTTTTGTTACCAGTATAGTGGCACTCCCGACTAGGATACATGAACCATTTATATCATTTTCTTAATTTTGCTCTTATGTCCTAAATGCAAAATTTCATGAATATCTGTCCAGTAGTTTTGCAGATGAAACATGCGGATGGACAGAATATGGACGGATGGATGGACACGACCCTACCATAAGGCGTTCTTTTTTTACATTTTGTAAAGAATGCCTAAAAAACATCAAGTACCTTAAATGCATACCTATAGGATGCATATATTTTTCCAAAATATTTGGGTTCAGAAATAGTGTATGCACTTTATATGGGTATAGAATTCTTACCATGTTTTTCCAGTGATATCTTCCATGAGAAAAGAAAATCAAAAGACAACAGACACAGTTTTATAATTCATGAGAACTTTGTTAATATCGTGTGCAGAAAATTAAGCGTGACTTTTATTGTGAAAAGTCACAATTATTAGTGGACTGACCTATAAAAAAATGGGAACTTCATTTGCTGGCACAATATGAAAAAAAGCATGTTCTATTTATCAAAGTTTAATTAGAATTATAAACTTAAAATTCTTTATAAGCAGTATTATAATTATATGACAAAGAAATTTATTCCATAATTAATTAAAAATGTATATTCATACTCTTATGATATGAACATACTACATCACTGAAAAGGGAGAAACTGTTCTAATAACTGGGTGAAGGTCAAGAGAGTGACAGTAGTGCTGTTGATGGTAAGAAAGTGATGAGAAATGGTATTACTACAGAAATGGTACTACTACCAGGCATGATCAGTGGTGGCATAAAAGGCGATAAAGCGAGGGGACATTGAACTACAACCTCATACATACATATTCTGCCTCACTTGCATTTGCTCCACATTCCTGCAGAAATCTCATGCTAGCTTCTTGTCTGACTGGCAGTTTGTGATACTTTAGGGGAGGCATCAACCGTAGGGGGAGAACAAAGTGAACGTGGAAAGGAAACGAACCAACTAACCAAACCATCCCAACCCGGGAGGCTGAGGAGGTTGTTATGCCATAGTAGTACCATTTCTCGCCACTTTATTGTCATCAACAGAGCTACTGTTGCTGTCTTGACCTTCACCCAGTTATTAGAGCAGAACCAAATGGGCCCTCCTGACGCTCTGCGATTTTTCCAAAAAAAGGGTTCCACACACTTAAGGCTTTTTCAAAAATATTTCATCTGTAGTAATATAGATGGCATTGAAGGTTGCACAAATAGTGGAAAATGTTAATTTTTTTCTATAACCATTTACTCAGCGTCACCCTCTGCCATCCATCGATTTCGCCAAAAATATCTTTTGCATCATAATAAATGGCATCATAGATCATATTCACTCTGCAAATTTCAGTCTTATCTCTTACTGTTTACTTGCTATTTTAATTAAACTGATTGTACGGACAGACAGCAAAAACAAGAGAATTTCTGAAATAAAACATGATAAAAATCATAATAGAGAAGTTAATTAAAAATTTTGTTAGTTGCAGAACATAATAACTTGGGTTTTAAAGCTTATGAAAAACAACAACATTGATTGTAGAAGTGTTTGAAAGATATTGAGACAAGTTGGTTGCTTTAATCATGTCAATGATTTTTTATCTTTCCTTTTTTAACTCTAATCCTACCAGGCTGTGACTTAGAGACCAGTGGCGACTCGTAGCTAAAATTAGTGGGGGTGCTGCTCCAGAAAATTTTTAGCCTTTGTTTTAAAATTGTGTAAAAGGAAAAAAACATGCATAAAAAGAAAATTTATTCAGGAACTTGATAAAATCTTAACAAAAAAAACCAAACATTTTTTACTTACTTTAACTTAAATTGTTACAGTTCAAGCTTGATCTATTCATTTAAAAATGAAATCCATAAAAGAACCGAAAAAAAATGAATCAAATAGAATAGCTGGAAGCAGAATAATAATCTAATTCTACACTTTATCACATTCAAGAATATGGTACACGGTTTTTAAGCACAACACACGCTGAGTAAAAAAAAACTTCCACCATCACGCCAGAGCCGGCACTGCGAGAGCAACAGTGCTCTCTCTACCTGGCAGTCCCGCCTTCCTCCCCACCCCCCCCCTCCTATGTGTGCATGCGCACAACAGTCAAACACCACGTCGCTGCACTGTGAAGCGCACAGTTCCATACAAAGATTTTTGTATCTTTTTCATAAGCTGGGGGATGGCTACTGAAGTACTGACATTAAGCTTAAGGAATATATATTGTACTACAAAAATAAAGAAAGAATTAAAGAAAAAAGGACTCATTATATTAAATGTTATCGATAATATCAAGTGGAAATAGGGGGTGCTGCAGTTCCGCAGTGCCTATACACGAGCCGCCACTGTTAGAGACACATTTGAATTTTTATTCATGATTATATCCACAAATAAATTCCTTTGGCATGAAGACTTTGTGTATTCTATTATTTTGTATTTATACATAAATGGACGCCATTTACTTTTTTTATCTCTTTGTTTCATTTATGTGGTCCCGAATATAAAATCCCTATGCTGACTACCAGGATATGACCCAGGGACACATTGACACAATGTAAAGAAAAAGTTTTTTTAGTGCCTGGTTTTGTTGATCTAAATTATATACTACTAAGTCATTGGCAACTATGGTCTGTATATTTGTAACAAACATGTTAAAATATTTTCATTTGTAGTAGGTGCATGAAAAACAATGAGTATAATATGTAACATTTTAAAAAAATACTGTGCCTGTCCAAACCAAGTTGCAGTGACTGGGGCCTAAATATTTGAAATAAACATTTTAAAAATTGTAATTTGTAATGCATTCGTGGAAAAACAATGAGTAAGTAATATCTGACATTATAACATATATAAGCTGTCAATACAAGTAATATTGCAATGACTATAAACTAATCATTGTAGTGAATTCTCCAATAAGGTTGACAATTATAATGCATGAATGAATAGCATTTTGTTAATAATAAGCTGCTGATCCGGGAAATGCTGGGGTGATTGTAGTCTAAGTATTTGAAATGACCTTTCTAAGATGGTTGTAAAACTTGTGTGAAAATCATTTCTCTATGTAATAATATTTAAAATTTTATAAAAATGTCTAGAATAAAATAGAAATCTCATGTAATCATGCATAGTGTGTGAATAATAAAAATAATGTCCTAATGAATCATATCTACAAAATTTATCATGTGTGTCTCTAAGTCACACCCTGGTATTTAATGTCAGTAAATGAGTCTGGTAGGATTGGGGTTAAAAGGAGTATATTAAAATTAAACTTTGATTGAACACTGAGTCTAAATCAGTGAAATTTCTACTTGCAAGTCCTAAATATTTCTTCTCTTTGAATATCTTTCAAATATTTCTAGAATTTTGACAAAAATCACTCGCTGAGTTGCATCTTATTTATAGTTATAATATATCATTCTCTCCAATGGCAGTTGTATTTTTAAAAATTTTAGTAATTCTGCAATTTCCACTTTAACAACATGAATGTATCTATTAATTATGTTTAGAAGTTTTTATTGATAATGTTTTGTAAAACTTATTCAAAATATTTTGCAGATGAAGACAAGACCGGAAAGAAATTTAAATGAATTTGGTTTAAAGTGGTTTTTGAAGGAATTATGTCGTAGATTTTTGCCTCATTCAGTTCAAAAGTTTTTGTTAGAAAGAGTATCTAAGAAGGAATATATAAGGAAAGAAAAAGGCTCATATGAAAAAGACATAGATACTCTCGAGGAAAAAGAGGCAAAAACTGATGAAAATGAGTTGAAAATTATGAAAGAAGAATCCACAGTTGAGGAAGGGAAGGAAGATAACCCATCAGAAAGCACTTTTGGAGATAGAAACTTACAGAATGATAGAAGATACAATAAAAGGTTTACAATAAGTGATCTATTGAGGCTGCGAGGAGGAGGCCCGATTTTTGAACTGAAATATGATGAACTTTATTGCCAAGCAGTGAATTCAAAGGCAGTTAAAAATGATGAAACTCTTACGGTGATCCAACATGGAATTACAAGTCACATAGCAATTTTATGGATAAGAAAATCGAGGAATCAAAATGCTGAATTGGCTTCTTTCAAAGAAAACTTGGAATTATGCAAGTAGATCCATATTTCAATAGAGAGGATGTATTTGTGTGTGTGTGTGAGTGCATGGACAGGAGGGTGCTTCTTCCTGAAAAAATGGCTATAAAGATTACTTCAATGGCTGCAAAACCTTTTGGAAACTACATCTGTGATTTTGGTATGAACTTAAAATCTCTATGATGGTGTTCCATTATGTATTGTGTCTATTGGAATTGTCTACTTAAAGGGTCATCAAACTATGGTCCTCTGGCCTCATGTGGCCCTTGAGAGCATTTAATATGAAGTGTGAGTTTATGATGAATAAGTCATTCTTACAATTTAACTCAGACAATTTCATACTTGTTTATTGATATCATAGCCCCACAAGTTGCATTAAATGCTCTTGCAGGCAAGATATGGTCTGTTGGCCTTGGGATGCACATCCATGAATTAAACTATTCCCTTTTCATAAGGGCCTAAGTGTTGTTTAATCTCATTAACACTTTCGTGTTCTGATGATGCATATTGCCTCATTGGAAAAGTTAATGTAGGCAACATGATGACACATAAAAAGCTAGAAGTGTTGAAACAGGCAAACCAATTTCTGTTAGGTTATAGGAGAAGTATATAAAAAATAAAAAGAACTGAAAATATTTGTATATAAAATGTTACATATGTTTCTGATGCCGAGTTCACTTTGGCAGGTGTTTTTGGTTACCATCCCAGAGTGCAAAAGTGTTAATGAGAAAAGTTCAGCTTATAATGAGACAATTATAGTATTTGACCTTTCCTTAAAAGTGAAGTTTTGCAAGTTTTAACCATATTTAAATAAAGTTGCTGTAAATGTTGGTTTTCCAAGAAAGCATTTGGAAACTTTTTGTGCTCTGATCTGGAGAACTGAATTATACATGATGAAATAGAGTATTAATTTGTAGGTCATGAAAATTAGCAATTTATTAGTCCAAGTTTATTCTTTGGTTTAAAAATTTTCAGGTGATAATAGCAGTGTTGATGAAGTGTCGAGAATGAAGTTGATGTTGGCTGTTACAATTTGTATGACAAGAGGAAAGAATTTTGCCTGTCATTGAAAATACAACCAAGATTGGCATTCGAAGGCATAATATCTAAATATGTTTTGCAATGAGGAAATTATGTAATCATTATCACCAGAGATGTAAGGTTTTAAAAAAGAATCAAGTGCTGTGTTAATCATCACTTTAGCAAAATAAGAATTAAAAATGTTGACAAAATTCCAACTGGTTATATGTTTAAATCGCATTTCAAGCTGCAGCTTTCATGTGATTTCATAAGATGTGAGAAATATTTGGATGAGGTTGCATTGCAAAAACTTAATTTCATTAAATCTTTTGATGGTTGCTTTCAATGAAGGTTTAAAATAATAATTAATGACTGTAGGAAGAATTGCGGTATATTCTTACTTATTGGCAATTTCCTATCAAAATTATAGAAATTTATTTTATTATATCCCTAAATTTTGTAGTTTGTTTTTGATGAAGGATAAACAGGGCCGTCTTAAGAAATTTGGACCCCCTGGGCTTGTAATATGAGGCACCATCATAATGATGGCATGTCACATATTTTAAATGAATAATAGAAAATAAATAGAATTATAATTTGATATTTAATATGAAATTTATTGATCATAAATAAAAACAAATCACATTTGTTTATGATAAAATTAATAATGTGTTGCTCCGGCACCCTTAACAGGCTGGTGCCCCTGGGCTGAAGCTCATTTAGCCCAATGGTTAAGACGGCTCTGGCTATAAATGATCCATGTCACTGTTTAAGTAATTAATGGCAGTATATTATAGCCCTTTGGAAACTTACCACTCTGCAGTAGTAAAAACATTTTAATGCCGTTTTAGTGGATTATGGATCTTTTTGGGTTTTACCTGATTTTTACTGGTACCGTAAAACTACTACTTTGCTGCAATATTTAAGCTTTAAAAAAATGCTCTAAATATTAAGTAATTCATTCAAAAAACCAGGAAAGTGATTCATTATAAACTGTAACACACTCAGAACATATTTGAGCGATTTTAGCTTTTTATGATAATTTCCTAACATGTACTACCTATGCGTATAAACTTTTGAAAAGTGGGGAAAAGTAGCCCTTACAGTAAAGTAGAACCATCACATTTTCTCTATTATGATCATAAGAATATGAAGTGCTGACTTGGAGTGAAAATTTTCAATTTTGGGTCCAAAAAACCCAAAAAATAAAGAAATATTTCTGTATTTAGAAAAGGTACAAAAAATACTGCATAATTGGTTCATAACATTTGTCATATAGGTAATCGGACTCTTTATAATCATCCAATGAACTGCAGCTCAGGGACATTGAAAAATTCTCATTTGTTTAATATTTGAGGGAGATTTATGCCCCCAATAAGGTCTTTCCATTCATAAAACAGTTTGCCTTTGTTCAGTGGCCACTTCCAAGCTTTCAAAGACTTGTTCATTGCACTAACTGATGCTCCCTCCTCAGTGAAGCTCTCAATGACTCCTGGATATAGTTTGTCTTCATATATAAAAACAACAAATGCACCAACTTGTCGATTTATTGGTTTCAAAATTTGTTCTGGATTATTGGCAGATTCATCTACGTCCTCTAATTCACGAACACATATCTGTCTGTAAAAATCTCATCCTTTATTGTCAGACAAACTTTGAATAATTAGCCTCCTCATTGCTCGTATCTGATAAAATTTGTGGTGCAAAGTAGCCCCAGAGTTCCTGAAAACATAACCTCCAAAATAAAATTGATCATAACCACAGTAAAAAACAGAAGCACATGAAAACCATTAACAGTTTCGTGATCAGCATTGAATTTTATGTAAGAAATTACTCCATTCACCTCTTAAGTCTTATGTGTGATTGCAGATTCTAACAACTTTTTGCAGGTTATAAATCCAACAAAATTGCATATTCACTCAACATTTACAGTAACATGATATGGCTGACTGGTCCAACAACTCACTCATTTAAGGTTGTCAGTGCCACCATTGATTTCATGTTAGAATATATGCCTAATGTTCACTACAGTGCTCACTAGATGTCCCTGTAACATTTTTTATTTTGGGGCAAAGTAACCCCTTAAGGAGCAAAGCAGCCCCTTTTACGGTACCATCTTTTACCCTCTGAAGTATTTTTTTAAATTTGGGCTGTACTAAAAAAATTCTGAATATTTTAATTTTTTAACATGTTCACTGTAAAAATTCAGTTGATATTGTTTTAGAGTAGGAGTTCCAAAACTGAATTTTTGAAAGACACAGAAGTAGCTGCTAGTAAAAACAATACTACAAATTTAAGTCAATCTTTTAGTCAAAATGAATAAATATACACTTATATTTAGAAGAATGACTGGCAGAAACTATTAATTTACAAACACAACTAAAAGTAAAGCTCCAATAATGCGTTGATTAGACCACATTGTCAATAAATGCTTAAAGAAGCAATCGGAACTTTCCTGTAAATAGATAGAAATAGGTATGTATGCCTGTTATGAAAATCTATATAGTGCAACAGGTATTACTATGGCTATAAAAGAATTTTGGAAGTTCTTTTTTCAAAATGGATTGCTACAATTAATGGAAATTTTCATGCATCCATTAAAGCTTTCTGCAGAAAGGGTGTTAGATCCTTTAAAAAAAACTTATGGATGTCCTGGATGCTGATGATTACGTTGAATTTTTGGTCAGATATGGAGATGTGAATGAGCAGATTAAATTTGAAATTGCAGCCTATTTATTAGAACCCTCATCTCTAAACAAATATTTGGATATTGTTATGTTTTGGATTGGTGCTGGAGTCCGATGCCATAATTAAATAAGTTTACCTTAACATTACTATGTATGTAAATAGGCAGCTATGATGTTCAGGGTTCATTTAGCCATTTGCATAATTTTCAAATGCCTGAAAGGAGTAATATTACTGAAGAAGCATTTGCCATGCACATGTTATTGTATGTGAATCATATAAGTCAAAATAGCATCCAAAAATTGTTAAACAAGTTTTTCATTTAAACCCGATTCAACCCGAATTTGAAAAAATGATATAACCCGATAATTTCCCTTGACCTTTTTTTAAATCCGAAAAATCCACACTCTACCTGTAAGCCATTGGATCATGAGCAATTTAAAGTGGGAGAGTGTTAAAATCTACACAAATTTAACTATCCAGCATGTAAAAGATACACTAAATATTTCTTTAGCACATAGGTTAAATTAGCTTGTAATATTTTAACCTAATAATTTAAGCAGAGCTAAAAATTTTCATCCCAAGAAGTTTAGTGTTTGGCACTAAATTCAAGGCACAACAAACTATCACTTGCTGATTCTCTGAGTGCTCCAATCTTACTCTTCTAAACTAATTCTCAAAACCAGATTTTGTCATCAATTCTCAGATCTGACGATAAATGCATTGGATTTAAATTATATGGACCTTGACTCTCACATTCCTGAACAGCTTGTTTTCCAATAAAACATTTCATTGTTCTGGTGTGCATCACCAAGGGACTGTGAAATTAAATGTTTTTGCACCTTCAAGAAAATATTCATTTCTGTCAACTTTTTACATATACATTTTCTTTCCCGGGTGGAATCAAGTTCAAAATCCATTCAAAATGAATAGTTATGGTTCAATCATTCATCAAGCTGTTCCTTTTCATGTGGTACACATTTTTTTACCACAGTGCAAGTTTTATATAAGAAATGTCTTTTTAAAGTAAAGGATTAAAATGAATAGAGCGAGTTATCTTAGTTTGCTGAAATGTACAGTTGAACTTCTATGATATCCGCACTTCAGAAATATCCCCAGTTCGGAATGGTTTCTGAATTTTGGCTAATCTGTAAAAAAAACACTTGATCCAGAAATCCGGCATTTTGAACAGCCCAAGAAAGAATTTGTAAAATCATGTCTTCTTTTAAAGTAGGTACAAGCCTAACATCACACCACAGCTGCACATGGCTGTATTTTAAAAATAATTGAATAACTGCAAAAAAAGAAAGAACTCTCAAGCATCGCCATATGGAAGCTTAGAAATATCATTGTTGGAGTGATTTCAAAAGGCTCTAGCTTCCAACATCCTGATTAGCATAGTAAATTGCAAATTTACTGGGTTTTGATACTGTCAAAGTTACACAGGAATTTTGGGCCCGCTGCAATTTTAAAGATAGCTCCTTAGATAGATCTTGATAGACCGTATCACAGTAATCAAGGTGAGGAAGGACAAGAGCAGTAATAAGTCGCTTTCGAAGTGAGAAATGGGTGATGCTTTTAATTCTTTTAAGTGAGTCAAGTGAGCTGTTAACAGTATTGCATATTTTAGTAATATGATCCGTCCAGGTCAATATGTCATTGAATACTAACCCAAGATTTGTTGCAGTTTTTTGGAAATGAATGAGAGTTATTGAGCAGAATTGGGGAAAGTTCCGAGAAGTTTAGTGACGAGAGAAGTTTGGGATACCCAATGATAATAGACTGACTTTTTTAAGGATTAATTTTGAGGAAATTTAAGTTGCTCCATTTGGATAAAGAAGTGAGGTCATGGTTCATTTTATCAATGATAAGAGGGAGATCAATAGTGGGAGAGTGCATATAGATTTGGAGATCATCTGCATTGAGGTGATATTTACAATTAGCAAGCTGATAAGGTATGTCATTAATGTACAGAGAGAAGAGCAGTGGCCCAAGGGATGAACCTTGTGGTACACCACGTGTCACTTTAATCCATCTTGAGGAATGATTGTCAGCTATGACCTTTTGATGGTAATCATTAAGGTAAGAACTAATTAAGTTTAGGGAATCTGATGAGAAGTACAAGAGATGAAGTTTGTTTAGAGTTATGTTTAAATCTACAGAATCAAAAGCTTTACTCAAGTCAAGAAGAGTCATGATAGTGTCTTCTCTTTTGTGCATTGCTAATCTGATATCATCAATGATTTTAAGGAGTGGTGTGATTTTCAGAATCCTGATTGTAGTGAATCGTGGATATTATTTTTAATTAGAAAATAAGTGATTTGTTCATGTAAAATCTTTTCAAATGCCTTTGATAATACAGGAAGTAAACTGATGGGCTAAAATTCAGTTATATCAGAAGAAAGACTTTTCTTAGGTATGGGATGGACTATGGTGAGTTTCCATTGCGATGGGAATTTGTTTTGCATAAGCGACCAATTGAATATATGAGTGATGATGGGTAGAACTAGATGAATAATCTTATGAAGGAAAACTATTGGAATTTCGTAGCACTTTGTGCTCTGGACTTGATTTTACATAAAGATTTTTGTACTTCCAGTTGAGTTACAGGAGAAAATTGGAATGGTGGTAATGCTGTGGCAGGAGGAGAGTGTTGAAGTAGAAGGTGGTATATGTTTCATTTCGTTGTCATCAGGGGTAGGGGGAATGGAGAAGAGAGTGTTAAGCGTATCATGGCAAATATGAGGAGGCAGTTGTGTATCCTTAGATTTTCCAATGCCAAATAATTTTAAGTTACTTTATAGAGCAGATTGTGATGAGGTTGGACAGATCAGTGAATGAATGTATCTAGTTTTAGATTTTCTGATGAGTTTCATAGTTTTATTTCTCAGTTTTTTAAATTGGTTGAACGAGATCTGTGTTTTTGTATTTTTGAAAATGTGGAAGGCATTGTCATGTCTCTCCATTATCAGTTGGATGTCAGTTGTGAGCCATGGTGCCTGGGGTTTAGAGACTCTTTTAGTCTTGAGTGGAGTGTGAGTGTTAATTAATGACTGTATAAAGTTGTTGCAAGCCTCAACCTTGTCGTGAATGTCATTCATATATATTCGATAGAATGCCAAGGGATGGCAGACATGTCAGCAATTAACTTTTCATTGTTGATGTTTTTAGAGTCCCTATAGGTGATATATTCTGCTTGTGAGTTGGGCACCTTATTGAATGGGCAATGTATACTATGTCATGTACGGAGATTCCAAGAGCAGAGTTGGCCATGTGCAAGAACCTTGTCAGGATTGGTGGTAATGGCTACATCAATTAGTGTAGAAGAAGTAGGAGTATGGTGAGTTACATTTAGTGGAAGAATACTAAAGCCTAGAGAGTTGAAGGAGTTATATAAATATGTCGAATCAGGATTTGATGTGAGTAGATTGGCATTAAAGTTGCAAGTAATTGTTAAATGATTGTAATTGTTAATGTCATTAGCTATGACTTCATCTATATCGGCTTTATGGCCAATTTAGGGTGGGTGGTGGACAATACCGAAAAGTATTTTCTGTGAATAGATTTTTAAATTGAGGAAGAGAAATTCGGGTCTTTTGCTGTAATTACATTCGCTGCTTGCAATCACTTTAGTTGAAATATCATTTCTTACATTTATTCCAACACCACCGCCGCCTTTACCAACATGATCGTTACAGTAAAGTTATTACTATTATTATTTATCCATCATATGATGGGCAATACACTAGTTTTATTATATTTCCGTATCAACATTGGAAGGAAGAAATTGATTTAAATGAAAAGCGTACAACTATTTTTTATTGGTAATATTTATTCAATCTCTCATTTAAGATTAATGTTGTGAATAGAAGTAATATTATATACTTTTCTAGATAACTCATTTGCATAAATGACGGGGAAGCTACTTTTATCACACTGCTGGTTAAACCAATTTCCAGGAATTGTGGCAGCAAGGTTAAATAAAATCAAAACCTTTCAATGGTTGTTGTCAAATTGCAAATGAGCAAATCACGAACGAAAGATTAAACTTACAAGCACATTGAGATTCGAGGTAGCAAAAGTTTAGCATCAGTGTAATGTTTTAAATTACTTTGATAGGCAAAAAAGTATGGCGTGTTTATTTTTAAATTCCACAAAAAACATCAAATTCATACTCTTGATCTTGTGATGGGCTCATCATCTATTACCATATGCTTCCTTCTTTCTCCTCTCTCTATTAATCCATTTCTTATTTCTTTCCCTTTTCACTGGTTTCCTTCTCCCAGCTTCCATTTCTCTTGCCTGTCCCATCCTCTTTCATTTTGATGACATCCTTCCTATCATGCTCTCCATCTCTCCTACTATACACCTTGATAGGCAGACAGAGGTATGCCATTGTTTTCATCACATATGCATACCCAAGATTTGGAAGTTTACACGTGTCCTTGATTAAGACTTAAGGAGTCCAACCATCCTAATCAATCTCATTATGTGGCTTGCACCCTTCTTTGTCAGCAAATCTGGCAATACTCATGAAATTTTTTCAGTCATTCAGGTTTACCCTCATGGGTCGCAATTACTTCATCCAATTTTCCCATCTTCCAGAGACAGAAAACCAAATTTTTTGTGTTAGTTAGCATTCTTGGATCCTCTTGACCCTGGAGTCGCGCTTCAATTTTTATTATGTCCTGAAAAACTTCAGCTGCATTTTCGTATTTCTCTTTCTCCATCAGTAAACACCCTATGTTTTTCATGGTCCTTAATGTATTGGGATTATCAATACCTAAAATGATTTTTTGTTTCTCATAAACCTCGTTGAAAACAATAAGTGCTTCTTCGTGTTTTCCTCGAGATTGAAGTAAACCTGCCATATTGTGTCTTACAATGTTGGTGTCAATGCTGTCCTCACCAAATTCAATTTTCATGACCTCATACACTTGGTCAAATATCTCTGATGCTTCATCATACTTGCCTTGCAATTGCAGCAGGCTTGCAATGTTTTGCCTCGTGATTAACGTGTTCAGCGAATTCTCTCCCAGAAGTGCTTTTTGTCTCTCATAAACTTCATGATACATCATTAGAGCATCTTCGTAATGATTTTGATCCTGTAACACTTTAGCTATGTTGTTTCCAGTCACCAAAGTGGTGTTGTGATCTCTGCCCAGATGTCTCTGCATTTTGTTGTACACCTCCCTGTACATTTTCAATGATTCATCGAGTCTTCCTTGAGCATGAAGTGAGATTGCCTTATTTTGTCCAGCGGTCAGAGTATCTGGATGTGCCTCTCCAAGGGTTTCTTTCAATTTTTCGTATACTTCATCGAAGATCATCAATGCCTCACTATGTTTGGCTAAAGCTTGAAATAAGGTTGCCTTATTTTGCAGGGTATTCAGCGTATCATGATGGCACTCACCAAGTATGTTCTTTTGCATTTTGTACAAATCCTGGAGCATTTCAAGTGCTTTCTGGTTCTTTCCCGTGGATTGAAGTAAACATGCTATTTTATACTTTGTCATCATCGTGTCCCTATGTTTTTCTCCTAGAATAGGGAGTTCTTTTTTATAGACATCTTCAAGAATTTCAAGTGCTTTCTCTCGTTTTCCTTGCAGTTCTAGTATCGCTGTCATGTTCCTTCTTGTTGCAAATACACTTGCGTGGTTTTCTCCCAGCTGACTTATTTTTCCTTCGATTATTTCCTCATAAATAGCCAGTGCTTCATCAAATTTTCCTTGTGATGAAAGTACTGTTCCAATATTATTCAGTAGAATTAAAGTGTTGTAATGGCTTTCACCTAGACTCCGCTTCCATTTATTGAGTACTCTGTTAAAAATCCTTAGAGCAGCATCATAAAGGCCTTGATCGTGTAGAACTACTGCCATACCATTCATGGTTTCGGTAAGTTTTTCATGATCCTCTCCAAAGACGAGCTTCTGAGCCTCGAAAACCTCTCCGTAGAGCTTGTAAGCTTCGTCGTATTTGCTCAATTCGTGGGTGACACCCGCGAGCGCATACATTGCATCTATCACACGCTCATCTGTCTGTCCAATCAATTCATTCATTTTCTCCAAATGCTTTTTTCCAAACAGATACGCCCCCTGGAGACTTGATTTCTCTTTCAGCTTTCGTATGATTTGCTTTGGTAGAGTGGCATGTTTTTTCACCAGGTCTTCATATCCACATTCACAACAGTGTTCCCATATGGAGATTGAGTTTTGCGTTTCCAATTTAAAGGATGAGTCCAGAAGGGAATCCAATAAGAGTTCCTCTTCCCCTTTATCCTTAGTTTTCTGTCTTGTCACCATCTGCACGAGGCGGTGGACGGTGACTTCTTTGCATTCTAAGGAGAGCATCGAATATTCAT
Organism: Tanypteryx hageni; assembly: GCA_028673005.1. Classification (NCBI taxonomy): domain Eukaryota; kingdom Metazoa; phylum Arthropoda; class Insecta; order Odonata; family Petaluridae; genus Tanypteryx; species Tanypteryx hageni. The sequence continues at coordinate 165,895,454 of CM054114.1, read as the reverse complement.
GTAGCAGGATCAGGGATGCATTAAAATCCTCTTCATTGACTTCCTGGAGACAATTCTTTATATCCGCCATTGGTATCTTGTCTGGTGAGAAATAAGCTATCACTTGTAATATCTTCTGTGTATGGTGACCGTAGGGGTAATTCTCAAGAATAACTTTGAGAGTAATATCCCAAGTGATTGCTGTGGTGTATTGGTAAGAATGACCACTATATGTTTCTAGCTTCTGGTGTAGTAATGTTTTGCAACTTTTTTTAAAGTCATCTAAATAGCAGCGGATGCCGGATTCTCCTCCAAAATACTTGGCTTGCTTAACAGTCTTCTTTATGTATGCAATGGCTTGTTGCAGTGCCAATGGAAAATACTGAAGTGTTTTCGCAAGAGATTTCACCAGAGCCTCTTCAGAAGGGATTTTCAATCCTAGAGAAGTCTTAATCAGTTCAACGGCTTCTATTTCTGTAAGCAAATCAAGAGTCACCACCTTCAAGCTGCCCCATGATTGATACCTCGATGTCAACAAGAGGAAAGGCTTCGGTGATGAAGAAGGCATGAACATTTCGATGTAATCGTCATCCTCTTCCATCTTCTCAACATTATCAAAGACGATCACGCACCTTCTGCGGCTGAAGTATTGGTAGACATCGTCCAGAATCATCCGAATGTCCCTTACCTTACCATTTTCCATGTCTGTTTTTATGTTCATCTTGTCCTTAGCTAGCTCTAGGAATGAGCTCGTGAGACTTTCACTGGTTTCAGCTCTCATCCAAACAAAACTGTCGAATGAGTCCGAATTATCGTGGATGAATTTCTTAGCAAGTTGGCTTTTTCCTACTCCACCTAATCCACTTATCACTACTACTTCCTCACCAGTTGTGTGAGCTTGTTTCAGGATTTCCAGGTGCCCTTGCCTTCCGGTGAAGAATTTGACGGGATCTTTACGATGAAAAGATATGCTCCCGAACATCTTTTGCAACCTTTGAACGGCCTTCTTACCATCCATGAATGTCAAGTAAGTCCCCTCCGGTTTGGACATCCATTCATTCATCTCTTGCTCGAGAAATGAGAAAGCAGTTTTAGCTTCAGCAATTGCATGTTCATTTTTCAACTCGTCGATGATTTCCTTTTTCAAACCTTCCACTCCTGGCTGGTTCATCGCAAATCTCAGTTTTTCCATGTAGGACTCTATATCGCTCGCTACCTCTTTTTCCTCTTCTCCTTCACTGCCTTTATCTTTGGTTTCTTTTTTTATCATTTCACATACATTGTGTATTATTTCATTGACTAATTTTTTCTTTCCTTCAAATTCTTTCCTGAAACATTGTAGCTCTGTTCCCAATAAGTCATCCTTGGTTGTAAATTCGAGCATGTCATTGAGTTTAAGTTGGAGTTGGTCAAGTTTGAAAGAATCTTTCCTTTTGAAGTTGGCATTTGTGCAAATTATGACATCTCTAATTTCCTTATCTTCTCCGACGAATATATTTTTAATCTTTCGATATGAACGATAGTACACTGCTAAACTGAAGTCTGTATTTTTACTCTTGGACATGAGAGCTTGGAAGGTGACATTGCTGCTTTCTGGTATCTTTCTGTGTTTTGCCTGCAGAAAGCGGTAGACATGTTTGTTGGTCGACTGGTCTGTGTATCGGAACACTACGTCGTCGAACTTGTCGGCCTCTTTCATGTCAGTAGCAAGGGTGAACGAGTAGTTACCAATGCCCCTCAGCATACACAAGGTGAGCAGACGCAGCTGATAGGTGTTACCATGGTAAGTGTCTTTACCACCAGCTGCATTGTACGTCTCACCCCCATCACCCAAGAGGGCATTCTCAGCACCAATGGCGTCTTCTTCCGAAGCCATTCCATAGGTCTGCAACAGCCAGTTATTGAAGGTTTCTACAGCTGTGACAACACCTGTTTTGAAAAGGAGAAAATGAAATGAGAATAACAATGTTAAATGGTTTTTCTTCCTTCACTCGCATGATGCATGTATTTATCAATTTTAATTTTTTATTTATGGAAATTAGAAGTTTGGTTGCTCAACTTTAGAGACATGATTAAGAATGCCATACTATATGTTATGATATTCAATTGAATAGAATAGAATGTATTATACATAAACATGGAACTCATCCTTTAGAAGCAGAGTTTTGCTTGAAAGACTAAGATATAGAGGAAAAATTTATTTCAAGTAAAAATTTATACAATATCGATATAAAAATACATTTTGAATTACTGTTATCTAAGTTTGTAGCTATTTATACACTTTTGATGGCCTATAGTTTGGACTTCTTTTCATATGAAGCATTGGTATTACTCATGAAATGTATATAATGTTTTGCCCTAGTGTTTTAAAAATGCACAGCTAAATTTTTACAAATCTGGATATTTTTGAAAAAAAAGAGCACACTCAAAATGTATATAGATAGCAGAGTTAATAAACACCATTTGATGAAGTAGTCTTAGCAATTATTTATGCTTTTTAGCCTGAATATTGTATGCAAGGCTCTTTTTTTAAAGTAAAAACTCTTGGCTTGAGTTGAAGAACCCCAAAAAGTAAGGCAATATCTTACATGCAAGTAGATATGAGAATATGGACCAAGTTTAATATATTATGAGAGAGAATCTATTTAAGAGAATTAAATTGTATGTTCCTCTAATTAATTATGTACATAGTAAGTAAATTTGGTGGGACCAGTCAAAAGTACAATTTAAGACCTAGAAAAGACATATTTGGGTTGTGTAATTTGAGAGTGGACCATCAATAGATATGGAAGATGGTCTGGGTTGTTGAATGGTGAATAAATGAGAAGGAAGTTATATTTATTTTTAATAAGAGTTAATTCATTAGTACTGTTTAGTCCAAAATACTGCCTCCCCGCTTTTGCTTGTTACATTGTCAAAATTACCATGACTAAGTAGATGACTAGTATCATCAACAAAAATAATAAGTCCGTTAACTTGATAATCTGGTATAAATCATTTATTCGTATCTAAAACAATATGCAGCCTAACAATGACACCTGAGGCACTCCTAAGTTACAAGTTTTTATTTTGGAATTCTAAAATCTTATGGAACCATCCCTACATTTGTTTTTAATTTCAACATAAAGTTTCCTATTCTCCAAATATGATTGTATAAAATTTAGGAGAATCCCAGTCATGCCAAAGTTGGTACTAGAATCATTTATCATATCATAAAGTGTATCACATATTAAACTTGCAGCCCTCTTATTTATGGGAGCTGGAATCTCATCTATCCCAGTTGAGTAACTACATGATAAGGATTTTATAGCATGAAAGACTTTTTCAGTATCTGTGGGGAAAAGAAACATACTGTGATTATGAGTAAGTGACACATTTTTGCTAACAGATGGTATCTTGCTGTTAGATTGATTTAAGACACAGTCTAAAAGTGTATTGGATATATGTAGTGGATTGATCAACTTGGTACTATTAATGACTAAATTTATATTTTCATTGTTATTATGCTTAGATACGTGTTTATTTACCATATACCATGCACATTTAGGTTTATTGTATGAATTTTTGATAGCCATATTTTGTTATTCACACAGTTTATTTTCTAAGAATCGAGTCAGTCCTGAGTTTTTCCATCACTCTTCTGAATTATTTTAGAAACTTACTTATTAAAGAACTATCCAATCATAAAAGAATTTATTATGCTGTCTAAAATATGCCATGTGATCTCAGTAACACCCTTAAATAATAAACATTTAAGATTTTTAATGGAATATTAAATTCACCATAATAATTTTGTATGCTTTGTCTTGGCATTGCAATGATTCAAAACAGATATTAATAATGTAATAAAATTCAGATCCAATTATATTGAAACAGATGAACTCTAGATGCTGTAAAATTAAAAACCAGGAAAAATGCTCATGCATAGACTGTAGAACAGTAATTCTCAGAGAAAAAATTGGCATGGCTGTGCTTGTGGCCACCAACCATTTTGTGGTGGTCACATTGTTAAATTTAGGGTCTAAGCAATATTTGGTATTCTATGCAAGGCACCTAAGAAGTTTAATGTGATAAAATTTAGAAAAGGAACAGTTGATCTAAAAAAGAGCACTGCAGAGCACTCTTTCAGCATTGAAAGAGATTTTACTAAACAATCTGATTTCTGGAGTTGGGTAGAAAAAATTTCATTAACTTAAATCACACATTAAAAATTTTAGTTAATATTATTTCCAAATTATATAGCAAAATACATTGTGATTATTATGACTCTTATATTGTTTATTGATATTAGTGGTTTTTTAATCAGTGGAGCCCAACCTTTTACATGGTGGTCCACATAGTTGTGAATGCTTCGAAGGGCCGCATTGGAAGTCGCGAGAGCTTCAGCGAGCCAGATGGGTGTTTACATTAGAAGTTACCAAGGGATTCTGTGGTCTCATATTAGCGAAAAAACAGGTCTAAATAAATGACTATAGTGTTAAAGCTGCAGCAGAAAAGGTTTTGAGATGATAATTATACTGAAAAAATATGAAATTGTCTACATCATATTTTACCAATCACCTTTTCATCGTAGCTTTGCAGGCTGCATAGAGTGCTCTCGGGAGCCGCATTTGGCCCATGGGCCACGGGCTGTGGGCTGGCAGACCTCTGTGCTAATGTAATCGTTTTGTCCGTTCGTCACACTTTCATGTAAGGTAAACTACTTTTACACCGTTCAAGTTAGAGCAACCAAATTTCGATGGATTGTTCACAGCCATAAGTTCTTCACGAGTTTGAAATTTGGAGATTCTAGGGGAAGTCTAAATGATGTAGTGGGGTCACAATGATCAATAATACATTAAATTAGTGAAATATTTCTACACCGTTCAAGAGAGAGAGATCAAATTTTCAGGATAGTTTGGGCCGATGACGGTTATGGAACTTACTGATTTTGTGGTCCGTCCGTCCGTTTGCCCTTTAGTAGGATTTTAAAGACCCCTTATTAGGCGTTCTTTACCAGCGAAGCGGTAGTAACAAAATACCTAATGGGCATGTCTCGTTCGTCCGTCGTAACTTTCATCTCCTAAACCGCTGGACGGATTTTAATTAAGTAGGATTGATACTTATTAAAATTGATCGCCCAATTGTGATTTTGAACTACATCCGTCTATTAGAACTTCCACTTGACACAATTACTTTAATAAACTTATTATTGTGCCTCGTTAAATGACTTCCATCAAGCAACAATTAAATACCATAAATTTCTCTCCTGAGCTCTTAACTGATCTGTAAAGTACAGATTAAAAACATTATTCGGATAGAGGACTTCATTTACCACAAAGAAGTCCGCAAGACCACATAATAAAGGTAGTTTCGGGGATAAAAATTAGAAAAAATCCCAAGTTTAACATTGCATATTGTTTATATCGATCGCTAAGACGGTTCTCTCGGCAAATTACTAATACTACACCACCGGCACCCCCTTGAAATCTCTGTGTATTCCATTTATGGAGTATACTTTTCCATTTTGTTAGCTAATTATGTGTATCCGTTACTACGGTGAATTTTCCTTTTGCTTACGTTGGCGTAGTAAAAAAATTTCGCCCTTAATATCTGATTCGTCAGCTCTTTCCTTATTTGTTTTTATATTGTAATATTTAGACATTACTATAAATTATAATGAGTACCAGCGATTAAAAGTTATGTTAACAATATTGGAATGGTGTACTCATTGTCGGAGTACACAGAGTTTCCAAATGCGTTCTTTGAGATTTCACAATGTTCTCAATATTTTTCACTCAGATGAGAATTTAACGAGAAGCAAGCGAGGTACGTTGTAAAATACATGTAGGTCTTCATGTAAAGTAGTCTTAATTATTGTCCGATTTTAACCATAATTGGAATAGATCAATTAATGTTAACAAAACTGCCCAATACCAAATTTCATCACAATACGCCAAGCGGTTCCCGAGTTGAAACAAAGGAAAATTGTGAACTACATGTAGGTCTTCATGTAAAGTGGTCGTCATTGTTGTCCGATTTTAACCAAAATTGGAACCAGTCGACCAATTTTATTAAAACTCCTCAATACCATATTTCATCAAAATACATCTGGCGGTTCCTGTGTTGAAACAAAGTAACATTGTGAACTATTTGTAGGTCTTCATGTAAAGTGGTCGTAATTGCTGTCCGATTTTAACCAAAATTGGAATAGATCAATTAATTTTAGCAAAACTCTCCAATACCAAATTTCATCAAAATACATCAAGCGGTTCCCGAATTGAAACAAAGGAACATCTTAAACTACATGTAGGTCTTCATGTAAAGTGATCGTAATTGTTTTCCGATTATAACCAAAATTGGAATCGGTCGACCAATTTCAGCAAAACTCCCCAATACCGAATTTCATCATAATACGTCCAGCGGTTTCCGAGTTTTAACATGCGGACGGACGGACGGAAACGACCTCCCCTATATGCGTTCACTTCGTGCAAAGAACGCATAAAAATTAATAATTCGTTCGTTGTTACTTTACATATTAATCTCGTGGAGCCCCCATGGATACTCGTATCAGAGCCTCCTTAAGTGCTGTTTCTTAGTTGTCTCAATGGGAAGGTGGCATGTTTATCGTCCGCCGTCGAAGAAATGTAATTTATAAAAAAGAAATTGTAAGTTCAACTTTCTTGTTCTAAATAAAGGTGATTGATTTTTAAACAATTGAGAGGGGAAAATTGCAGAGCAAGTTACATAAGGCGCTTTTTTCACTTAATTCCCTCAATTTCTAGCAATCTCACCATTGAGGAGTTGTCTTTGACGTATCTCTTGGAGCAGGGTTTCCCAAACTTTTTCTGCAATGGAACACTTCGCAAACCTGGGAAGTTTAACGGAACACTTAGCTTATTTTTTAGGCTGGGTAATTCTACTTGTAAAAATTTAAAAAAACATTTTATTAAAACAAATTATTTATTTAGTAATTATTTTTAAATATAAAACTATAATAATATAATATAAACATAAAAATATGAATAAATAAAGCATTTAATGACTTTTATGATTTTGAATTCTTGAATTGCATATCTTATTGATATCAGGCACAATATTGGTAAGTTGTATTCTAATATCTGGTGTGGCGTCGAGCCTGTTCCTGCACTTTGACTTCGTTGCAGCATAATAAGAAAATCCCGCTTCGCATGAATAGGTTGTAGAAAATGGAAGTAAAACAATAATAGCTTGTTTTGATAAATTGGGGTACTCTTCTGACAAACTCGCCCAGAAATCATTCAAAGGCTGATCTTTGTATTTTTGTTTCAAATCAGAGTCACTAATTAAATCAATTAGATTTTCATAGTCACTTGCGTTTAAGCCTACTGGTTTAGCTGTCACGGAAAATGGATTCCGAACCCAGGAATCGTCCTTAGTAGTTTTCGGAAAATATTGCAAAAGAGTTGATTTCAAGTTATGTAGGTGCTCTAAAAATGCCTTGGAAACTTCGTAATCTACTTTAAAATTTAATTCATTCAAACATTCATGTAAGGCAGGAAAACAATCAAAATTATTAGATTCAACCGATGAAATCCAAAATTGTATTTTTTTATCAAAAGATGCAATTTTATCTCTTGTATTAAAAACTGTAATACTTTTTCCTTGTAATGATAAGTTAACTTCATTACACTTGGTAAAAATATCTGCCAGATATGCAAGTTTTATCAACCATGAAGGATTTGTTAAAACTTCAACAAAATTTTGTACTTGTACTGAATTATTTTGTGCCTTCAAGAAGACCAATACCTCACTTCGAAGTTCATAAAGTCTTAATAGTGCCTTCCCTCTGGATAGCCATCTCACTTCAGTATGTAATAAAAGTGCTTTGTGTCCACTACCCATTTCATCGCACAAAATTTTAAATAATCTGGATTGAAGTGGTCTTGATTTTACATAGTTAATCACTTGCACGGCTTCATCCATAACATTTTTTAAATTTGTGGAAAATTTTTTAGTCACCAGTGCTTGCCTATGCAAAATACAATGACTGCTGGTGGCTCTTGTAGCTACTTTCTGGATGCGTGATACAACACCTTTCATCTTTCCTACCATTGCTCGAGCACCATCTGTACAAATATCAATACACTTCTCCCAACCTATCTCTTGATTTGTAATGTAATCATTAATACGGTTAAATATATCTTCTCCTGTAGTTTGTCCATGTAAATATCCACACATGAGTAAATCTTCTTCAAAACTTTTATCGTATGGGTAACGAACAAATACTAGTAGTACAGCTAGTCCTGCGACATCTGTAGATTCATCCATTTGCAATGCATATTCACTGCAAAGTCCAAGACGACGAATTAACTCTTTCTCTATGCTAGTAGAAAGATCTTTAATCCATCGTGAAACAGTATTATTTGATATTTGTATTGCATCTATTTTTTCAGCAGCCTGTTCGTTAAGAACAAGTGACACCATGTCTTTCGCACATGGCTTAATGAGTGTCTCTCCAATCGTATGAGCTTCACCATTAAGTGCAATGCGATAGCTCACGCGATAAGATGCCTCTGTTGCATTTTCATTTTCAGTTTTAGCCATTGTAATCATTTGAAGTTTGGACTTTTCTAGTGAGTCACGTCGTCTCTTAAAAAATTCCATGTCTTTTCCTTTATAATCACTGTGTATCGTTCCGAAGTGCCTGCGGAGTTTTGCTGGAGCCAAAGAACTGTTTGCGAGTATTTTATGACATAAAACACACATTGCATCAGGAGCATCCGAATTGCCAATACACGTAAATCCCAAGTTTAAATAACTTTCATCGTACTTCCGTTTTGGTCTGTTCATAGATGACACTTGTTCTTTAATATTAGATTTTGAAGAAACCACGGGTTTTCGATCATTTTCTTCTTCAATGATAGGCGTATTGGATGTATCAGTAGAAGTTCTTGGCCTTCCTTTTGTCGAAGTTCCAGTTTTTAACCAAAAATCCATGGGTAGTTTTTGAATAATATTTAAATACTGTAATAAGGACAAATTTATCAACAAAAAATTTCAGTTCAAAGTCGATCAAATTTTAAGGTTAAAAAACAACACGGACTTTCTTATGAAATTTCCCGCAGACCTTTCCCTCCCGAATTTATACACTGATGCCGAAGACTGTCTTTTGATGAAGAGTGGAGGAGAGCTGTGATTTCATTTTTAAGTCATTTCCAAATATACAAAGATGGAAAGTGCTCTTCATTTCTACTAAAATGTCCAAGATTAGATGTGTGTTTGTTAGTAGTTCAACCGGCAGCCTAGGGAGAGCAGCACTGAGTTACGATGGTAACTTATAACTAGACCGCGGATCTTTAGGTAAAAACCTATTTTTTTCCTGAGTAGATATCTGAATATACAATTGTATATATACGTTTCATGAATAATTAACCCTGAAAATGTATATTTTATAGTGCCTAAAAATGCCTATTTTGACATTAATGTCTGAAAATGCCTATTTCGACGTTAATGCTTATTTTTGCCATTTCCATGCAAAAAAAGCCTAAAAAGGGCTAATTTTGTAGAAAAAATCGACAATAAAAGCAGATTTTGGTACTAGTCATATTTTTTAAACTGACTGTACAATGTTCAGTTGAGGGTTGGGAAAATGTCTTTCACACCACGGTCATGATCAGGTGGCGAACACCAGCGAACACCTGTCACGCATCCGGCGGTGCTATTCTGTTTCCCTGTATCGCACGATGCGACAATGTAACAATGGGTTTAATCTGATGTTGCGTTAATTTCTCGTCATTACATTGTCATATCGTGTGACACGGGAAAACGAGAATAACCCTGCAGTCCATCTCCAGACCGCAGAGGATGAAGGTGAGAAGTGTGAAAATTGTGAAAGTGCAATGCATAAAGTAGCAAGTTCGAAAGCTTATTTAATACGTCAGTGGCTACAAGAGTTCCCGTACTTCACAACGAATGGAAAAATTATCTTCTGTCAAGCATGAAACAAGGAGATAAGTACATTATAATGCTGGCTTGCAATGAATTATTGGCCGTGAATTGCTTGTCATCTACATTTTTTGTTTATACGAGCCATTTTATGGTAACTATAGACGTGGTTATTCAAAATGTCCAGCAATCTAGCTGCGGACCTTCGTAGCTCTAAAGTAAATTTTATATTTTTGTCCCATTTATTAGATTATTTCCGTATTTTTAAGGTTAATTATTTCTTCATAATTTTTCTTTATAGGTATTGAGTTATAAAAAACCCACCTAACTCAGCATGCCCAAGGAGTGCTACATAAGGCAAATGTTGAACGCAAATCGAAGATGAAACAAACGCTTTTAACAAAAACTTCTGAGGGATCCAGCAAGAAGAATAAGTTTTATGCAGATTTGTGTCGTGCAATTGTGGCAGCCAACATTCCATTCAGAACACTAGAAAATCCAACATTCAAGGGGTTCCTAGAACGATACTGCCATCAGTCGGTACCTTCCGAGTCAACGCTAGGCAAGAATTACGTGCAACCCACGTACGATGACGAAATGCGCAGGATACGGGAGGACATTGGAGATTCACATATTTGGATATCAGTCAACGAAACCACTGACGCTCTCAGCAGATACATGGCCAACTTGGTTGTTGGGAAATTTACCCAAATATGCCATCCAGAGCCTACCTCATCTGCACAAAGCAACTAGCCGAGGATACTGCCTGTTTCACTTCGGTGAAAATGTTGCTGGATGATCCCTCCATTCCCAAGGATTTGGTGTATATTAGATCCCACTATACATCCCTTGTTTGGATTATTGCTGAATTGGAGGGCTCAGGAAAACCCATCTAGGAAAATACTGCTTTGCTGAATGAAGTGAAACAAAAAATCAAGGAAGCGCCAGGTGAAGTGGGAGAAAAAGTAAGAGCAAAACTATAAAAAGTGCTACAAAAGAACTCAGGTCTGCAGAGCCTATGTACAGCAGCATATATACTGGCAGGAAAATCCAGTGAAGTTGAGTGCAAAATTCCATTTCAACATGTACCTAAGTTGAAGTTTGCCCCCGTCTCATCAGTTGATGTCGAACGTTCTGTTTCTGCTTACAGGATGATATTAACTGACAAATGCCATAGTTTTGTGGCAGAAAACTTAGAAAAAGTGCTTGTCATTTACTGGGAGGCCAACTACGGGAAATTTGTGGAATAAACACAAGGAGGTGACAAATTCATTATGGGAATTTCGAATGAAACAGTTTGTCAAACATTCTGCATAGTACTTAAATATATACTTGAATAGTGTTTTCAGTCAGTATTACTATATGTAATGTAGATAGTATTTTCTCTGTAACGCATGGTAATTTAACCATAAGAATAAGTTTCAATGCATAGTAGTAAAATATTTTTATATTCTTCGAAAACACAAATCAATAATGTTTCGTTGACTGGTATTTTTTTGCGTGCGTGCATGTTTCAGTCCTTTTTCGTGAATTAAAGTTGACAGTTGACAGAAATGATGTTGTTTTTTACTGGACACAGTTTTTGGAAGTAGTTTTTAGAGCCTATTTTACCTTTTATAAAGCCTAATTAAGCTACTTAAAGAGCCTATTTTAGTCGCCTAAAACTTAATTTTTAGAACCTAAAAATCCGCGGTCTACTTATAACTCGTGGAAACGCGCGAGTGGTTGGTACGAAGGTCCGTACATTGGTAGTGGGAACGGGGCATTATTTACACAGCGCCACTTTCGCTTAAAACACCCACACACGCGCACACATACATAAAGGCAGGAAATTTAAAATTACTTTTCATTTATTACTTGAAGTAGATAGTAGAAGATATTTAAATATATTGCAGTGTATAAAACCTTTCCAAATTGTCGCGGAACACCTATTCAGGTTCAGCGGAACACCGGTGTTCCGCGGAACATAGTTTGGGAACCCCGGTCTTGGAGGATGCCTGTGGTGGCTGGTTAATAATAACTTGACTAGCCCGGACCCAACTAAGGAAACACCCTCATTTAGAAATGGGAGAATTAATCTGCTACAATAGTCCAAATGTTTGCGATTCTGAAGTGTTTTTGTGTTCGAAACGAGTTTTTGTTTTCCCCTGCTTGGCTGCGTGCGGCTTCGTCTCCAGACTTGACTTCTCCCCGCGATCCCCTGATCCTTCGCCGAGTAGCCCAAGTGTGCGGTCGCCGGCTGGTATTGCCATCGTTTTTGTGATTCTTTTGTCTGGCGATGTCAGTTTAAACCCGGGCCCTCGTAGGGACCTGGTGATCATCTGTTATTACCAAAATGTGAGGAGTTTAAAAAACAATCTCTCAACTTGTGACTCCCATGCAAACGAACTATCGAAATTCGATGTCATTGCCCTTACAGAAACTTGGCTAAACTCATCTGTTAGTGACAGTGAATTTTCTTTTTCCCGTACCCATAACATTTCCCGAAGAGATCACTCTACTAGGGCCTGAGGGGGTGCTCCTTGCATTTAAATCAACTCTTTCGGTAAAGCGTCGATCTGACCTGGAAAGTGACTGCGAAATTGTATGGTGTGAAGTGTCCCCTAACACTAATGGTTATTCAAAAAGGAACAAATTATTTATTGGATGATTTTATCGGCCTCCCTCTTGTAATGGATCTGCTTTAGAAAATTGTCTATCTTCAGTGTTAAATGTACTACCTCTTGGTCCTGTTGCTCTTTTTGGTGATTTCAATTTGTCAATAGACTGGAATTCTCCTGTGTATGGAAAACCTAACAGTATCCACGATTATTTTTTCATAGACCATTTTATTTCCGATCTTAGGCTTTCCCAGTTTAACTTTCATCCCACCTGCAATCTGGAAACCTTGGACTATTTCCTCTAAACTTTCCCCCCCTGAAACAGTTGCTCCTAGCAGGAATATTTTCCACTTGGACCACGAGTCCCTTGATCTTTCCTTCTGTCTTCCAGGCAACAAGAAGAACAGTGGGAGTCCACTTTCACCTCCCCGACCCTTTCCTGTGTGGTCAAAAGTGCGTTGGGAGGACATTAACCATGTCATTGAATTAATCCCTTGGTGTGTGCTAAATTCCCTCCCTCTAGATGATGCAATTGATTTTTTCTACGATGTTATAGATTCCACAGTCAAACAATATATTCCTTTTAAAAGCCTAGAGCAAGCAAGTTCCCCTCATGGTTTAAGGCTGACACAATATATGCCTTGGGTAATAAAAATTGTGCATGGTATTTGTGGAAATCTTATCCCAGTGTTGAATCTCACCAATCATTTATTAATTTAAGGTGACATGCAAAGGCATTAATTCGTCGTGATTATGTTGAATCTATGTCCTCTTCTTTACCTACTAATCCTAGAAAGTTTTGGTCCTTGGTTAATAAACGCTGTAAACACTCGTGAATTCCCGATGTCATTTCCTATGAAAATATCAAAGGAATGGGATTGGAAAGACCAAATTTATTCCTTAATTTTTTCTCCGAATCCATGACACAATCTATTGGTCCTATTTCTGCCAATTTAACTAAGAATTTTTGTCTCTCTCCAATCAGTAATTTTTCCCTTTTTTATCTTCAAACTACCCCAATGAAGTCTTCAAGTTCTTGTGTAAGATATCCCCTCATTGATCACCCGGTCCTGATGGTATAAGTCCTATTTTCATTAAAAATTGTGCTCCTTCTCTTTGTATTCCTTTATCAATCATATTTAACCGTTGTTTCTCAATAGGCATTTTCCCAACTCAATGGAAATCTGCAAATGTAACTCCAATACATAAATCTGGTTCTAAGTTTGATGTCTACAACTACCGTCCCATCTGTCTACTTCCCATATTTTCTTCGGTTTGTGAGAAAATAATTTTAAACTGTTTGTATTATTTTTCTTTCCCATACTTGTCTACTAACCAACATAGATTCTTACCAAATCGTTCCTGTCTAAGTAACTTAGCCATTTTCCAAAACTATTCAGTAAATGCTCTAATTAACAAATCACAATTAGATTTGGTATTCTCAGATTTTTTAAAAGCGTTCAACTCCATAGACCATACCCTTCTTCTCCATAAGCTCAAACATCGGTTTGGTATCCATGGTAATTTCCTCAAACTACTTGATAGTTACCTTAAAAATCAGATCCAACGTGTTGTTTTATCTGGGTCATATTTTAAATGGTCTGCTGTTCTATCTGGTGTTCCTCAAGGTAGTGTCCTCGGACCCTATCTTTTTACACTCTATGTTGATGACTTGGCTGCTCTATTTCACTCTTCTCCGATCCATTCTCTACTCTTTGCTGATGACTGCAAATTATTTACACAAATTGACACAATAAATGACTGCTTGGTTTTCCAGCAGGCTATAAATCAGATCATGAAATGGTATAATCTTTGGAAGTTAAAACTAAATCTTTCTAAATGTAACGTGATGTCTATTTCTCTCTGCGAATTTCCTGTTAATTACAATTATACAATTAATTCTTTCCCATTGACAAGAGTTTCTTCGCAAAAAGATCTTGGCCTTATTACTGACAGTAAATTGAATTATGGTGAGCATATTACATTAAAAAGAAGGCATTATATACCGTTTTACTGACATTAGAGATCCTGCATCACTCAAACTGTATTTTATCACAATTGTCCTTCCAGTTATATTCTATTGCTCTCCAATATGGTCCATGTCTGCCATTTCCAATGTTTCTTCTCTTAATCAAGTTTTTATTTTCTTTTTAAAAATTGTAAAAACCCATGTGCCCTCTCTTCGCCATGCCTCTACTGATGCTATACTGTCCTCCCTCTCCCTTAATCACCTTAAAGCTACCCTGATTAAATCCGATCTCTCTCTTATTTATAATACTTTAAACTCTATTACTGACAGTCCTTAATTAGTCACCTTACTCAATTTCCGAGTACCATCAAAAGTTACTAGATCTACCCACTTACTTAATGTTCCTTCATTTAAAATTTCTCTTGCCCAACGCTCCCTCTTCTATCGACTTCTCTCCCTTTTAAATTCCTTACCGCCAAATATTGATCCTTTCTCTCTCTCTCTCTCTCTTATAACTCCTTCTTAAAAGCAGCCCTGAGTAATATTTTTGCAAATAGATGAAATGTTTTTATAATCTTTATTGTACATTACTTGTAATTAATTGACGTTCATTGTCCTGCTTGTTTGTACCTAATTATATTTTATATATTATATGTTATTGTTACCATGTTCACTGTAAATTGGCGATAACGCTGTATGTGAGCCTATTTTATTAAATAAATAAATAAAGTATCCGCCCGGCGGTGAAAGACCCGGGTTCGATTTCCGGTCATAGCAGAAAATTTTCTCCTTTTAAAATTATTCCCGACTCCCATTCAGTTACAGGTCAAACGTCTATGATACCTAACGTGACCATTTATTTTTTTCCTCAAAACGGGACATCTACTAATTTTTAGGTAATAGTGTAGGGAGACTGAATTTTCAGGTCTGAATATCTTTTAGTTGTTTTCTTTAATTTTTCACATGGGCTTATCGCGCGGAAAAAACAAAGCGATCGGAAGGCGTGTGTGTGCATTTCGGAATCGGCATTCTTGATTTTGCTTTGTTCCCGTCGCGTCGACCGAAAACAATACATATTAGACGTGTATATTAAATTTAAGTTAAATAAAAAAACGCATATTTTTTCATAGTTTCTATTTATTAATGAAAATACAAAAAAACACCTGAAAATAAATCATTTATTTGGTCTTATATTTTTCTGAAGAACAAATTTACTTAAGTATGTTTGGCGTTGATTTTAAATACGAATGAAATTCTTGGCACGATTTCTGAAAATTTACTTTCGTAAGTAATATGGCTTTGAGAACTGGGACTTTCAGTTGTGTTTTTTCGCTTGTCCATAACTTATTCATAAGGAAAAAGACCCTTTCTACGGGTGCATTAGTGCCGGGCAGACATAAAATATATTCAATAATTATAAGAAAGTTCGTATGTTTCAAATTATTGGTGTGAAAGTGTTTGAACAATTCCACCCAACGATTTTCGGTTGAAACATTCCCAGTGTTCCATTCTGTCACTTTTTGTTGTGTAATGTATTTGGAAATAAGTGAATACTCATCAAATACTATTGTGTCTTGTTTAGAATCAATAAATCCTTTTGCAATCAATTCATCCATTACACTTTGAATTTCTTCCCACCTAGGTATTTTAGTTAAATTCGCCCATTCAAATATTTTTAATTCTTCAAAGAACACAGTCCACTGCTCCAAATATTCTTTGCTTATTTTATAGAATTCAGCAGCTGTAGTTTTCATATATTCTTCGTCAACACCACTGCAGCCACTTTCTTGCAATTTCGCCATTAAATTACGAACGGAGTGGGGAAGAAACAGAGTACTTTGTTTCAAAGCCAAATTGTTTTTTAGTTGATTTATTTCCTTTGTTGCTTCAATTGCAGAAATACTCTGACCCTCGATCTTTAACACAGCTTGATGGAACGTTGTTGACTGTGCATGCATAAAAAGGAGCCATAATTCAGAGTTAGTGTTTTCAAAAAAGGTTCTCAATATGTTTGGGCATTTATCTATACTCAAAAAGTAGTTTTTTAATGGCTTGGACAGTTTCAAAATCCTCTCAATAGCAGGCAGAAGCGCAAGCCACCTAGTTTTACTATAGCCTAGCAATTTGTGATACTCTGTGTCAACTTCATTACAAAATTCTTTCAGAACTTCCACGCGAACACAATAGATATAAGAGTGTGAATATATTTTCACAATAACGCATTCAAAGTCTATAGGTAGACAATCTGCGGCAGTTTTAATTGCGTTGTGAATTGTCTGTGCTCCACATCCGATTCCTAACAATGTTCTTCCTAGAGATAAATTTAGTTTTGCGTAAACATTTTTGACGCCTCGTCTTTTCATTCCGCCAAAATTGCAGTTAGTATTATCTCCACAAAATGCCACGATTTTTGAAGTCAAATTATTTTCTGTCAGTAATTTCATGAGATAATTCATAATAACGTCTAATGTTTCGCCCGGTTGATCTTGAAATTCTAAAAGTTTGACTTGTGTGCCTTCGTATGGTAAAAAAAATCGAACTAAAACGGAATATTTTCTTGGATCCGTGGTTCAAAGCATCAGTTAATATAGCAACACAGTTGCATTTGCTGAGGCGATCTTTTAATTCACCTATTACTATTGGCGCTAACACATTTACAACAATAGCTTCTGTTTTCGTCCGGGCACATCCAAATTTCTGTTCAAAACATGTTTGAATTAACTTAGAAGCACAATCGTTAGAGCGAAAACTGTGGTTCTCTTGCACCGTGTGATCCAGATCTTTCGAAGTTGGTGAATCCGTTTTCTTAAAAAAATTAATCAATGAAGAACTTGTAGCGGCAGCAAGATCGGAATTTTTATGTTTTTCTGATCTTAAATGCTGGTTAATATCGCTGGCACCTCCATGGGCTATGTTAAATTCTGTACGACACTTTTCACATCTGACGTCTGATGGAGTACTACTTTGCTTTATAAACGGGTACTTAGTTTGTAGATTAACATTAAAAGTACACTTGCGTTTAGGGATTGTTAAAATGAAGGGTTCATATACAAGAAACTTAAATTAACTACAATAACACACGTCGATAAAAAAGAATAATCAATCGTTAAGAAAGATGCGCGTTCTGTCTTGTACGTCAGGCCTGGGCATGTGTACTCGCAACCGAGGAGCGAGCGGACTACTTACAATCTGTGAGACTAATTGGCATGCCGTCATCGCTGCGCTACTAGGCGCTGCCGTCGGATGATTTTAGATTTTTAGCGCCCTTTTTTAAAATTGTTACCGTGGGTTGCCTTTCTAAAAACGGGAAATTTCGGCGTCCCGAAGCTGTGCTTGGGGACAACGGGACAGGCTACCTAAAAACGGGACGGTCCCGTTCAAAACGGGACGTATGGTCACTTTAATGATACCTCAAGTTAGGCCAAATAAGCAGTACTCGAATCAGGCCATTTCCAACAGATTCTAATCTTATCGGATAAGAAAAAGCGGCGATATGTTGCATTTTTTGTTTTTACTTTCTCCATATACGTAGTATGAGAAAGTATTGTTTTCATGAAAAAATCGAACTCGAGATTTCAACGGTAATACATGTTTTAAGGTTCCCTGAACACGTTCTGACTAGTTTCGCGATGATGTCTGTGTCTGTCTGTATGTGATAGATTTTTGTGGGCGCTCTAACTCAAAAACTATTAATCAGGTCAACGCAAAATTTTATATTTAACATTTTGATAAAAGTTAGAAGATCTGATTAGTTTTTGGTCAAAATCGGTCGACCGGAAGTTGGTGTTTACTCTTGTCACTTATCAGTTATTTTGAAATATTTGCTTTAATATTTGATAAATGTAAAAATGTACTGGAATAAAAGTTGTAGGAAATGCACTTTTCTATAACCTCTGTTTGATACATTTTTCCATATAATAATGCATTGTTTAAGAGATAGCTTATATTTTTAGCTGCCACTACCACGCCACCTACCGAAGACTACTGTTAACAATTGACGCTTAGTTACGTCTTAGTAACGCTCCTTTTTCTTTTCTTAATTGTCATCCGGAAGTAAATATTGACAACGATCCCAGAGCTAACAACATGTAATTTGCCATATAAATATGGAGAAAGTCATGTGTTGCCCACATCAGTTTATTTTCCCTAGCGAGGCACTCCCTAATATAATCTTTCAAGAAGTGTGGAAGAAGGCACCTATAACATTTTGGCATGTTGGTCACGTCTAACTTATTTACTTCGCAAAAGGCGAAGTGCAGGATTAAAGCTAATATAATCTCAGTCTCATATATTATGTACTCATATTCGTACTCTTCTGGTCCGTATGATAATGCACTGCTTGAATTGTAATGCAATTTAACTCGCGTCTGACGGTGGAGTAATGAGAGGCCGTCGGTAACTGGAAGTAAAGCTCAGCATAATAACCTGAAGTTTTACAGTTGTTTTTCTTTTCGGAAATCTAATCATTAGTATGTATGATGATTGTAGCAATTAGGGAGTTCAAAGAAAAGTTTCTAAAACTATAGAAAGTTTCCTAAAAATATGTTCGCACAATAAATTTATTCAACTGTAGTGAAGGAAGAAAATGTTGGAAACCTTTGTTTTACTTTTGCATGCCCATTACACGGTAAGTTAAGCCATATGTGCTCGTTTTTACTTCAGAAGGCACTCGGCCTTGGTTTTGGTTAGTCGTATTCTCATAACAAGTTCTACTGTTTTAATCGTTCGTATGCGTTAAGGAATCCTAAATAGTTAAATACTGCATATCCTAAAACATGAAGATATATTTTACCTTTTTCGTATGCCGAATGGATTCTGTCTTCGCAAGTGTCACATAGTTCCCGACGATCCCGACCGAGCGTGTTCAACGTCCTTGGCTTCTCTCAGTAATGCTAGCGAGAGACCGTGTCGAGTAACGTTTATTCCGGATGACGTCATTTCCGGGAGGAGGGTCCGCCCAGTTCCTAGCCAAAAATAATCAGATGCCAATTCGGGTATTTTCCGCTAGATGTGGCCGGTTTCTCTCGTCCGGCGGAGAAAATGATCATTTGGTGGGTGGCGGGAGAACTAACTGGGAAGGTTCTACGTTTTGGCTTATTATCAAGGATTTCGAGATTTAAGCCACTCCGGTTAAATTGAAAAACAAACAGTTTAAAAATATACTTTCCTCGGGTGGACACAACAAGATTAAGAAACCATATGCGCATTTTGGCTACAAAGCAGCCGTCTTCAGTGGAAATTCACCGAAAATATTATCTAAAAGATTCGATGAATTACCACTGAAGACGGCTGCTCCGTAGCCGAACTGCACGTATGGTTTCTTTAACTTGTGACTATTGGAGATATCTGAGGCAAGTACATTTCTTTAAATTGTTTTTTCTTAATATTTTTTCATGAATAAGACTAACTCGATGGTTCTCTGTGGAATTAATCCGGTTTAAAACCCGCAGATCCGCAATTTCACTGACCGATTTCCCGGATATCCGCAGCAAACTTTGCGGTTAGGGTCGGATAATCAGTCACTCTTAGCGGGCACGGATCGAATTCGGATAATAAATCTGCGGTTAGGGGTCGGGTTCTGGCGAGAGATTCGATGGCAGTCTTCAAGCCGCCTCACTCGGACCTGGTAGCTTGGTTAGATATTTTCCATCTTGTATGGAAAACCAGAAATTCTGAAAACGTTGCATCTCGAGAGTCCCACCAAAAGGGTTGTACTTGTCAAACTCTTGGGGTACTATGTTTGCAAAAGGTTTATATGGAGCATGATTTCGAAAATTATATCGAACCAAAGCCTTATATGGGTTTTGAATTTGTAAAATTACTAGAAGAATTCAAATTGCGAATCAAACTAAACTACAGAAAGAAGTTTTCGCTTAGTTTGCAACAACTTCTTTATTCAGATATCAAAACAATTGCAGCAACGATTAACTGATAACATGAGTAATTTACAAAAAATAGACTTTTGTGAATTGACAATGCTTTTCGAGTTTCAAAAGAGCCAACACTGGATTTATCGTTAGTGATCAAATTGTCTGATAGTTTTGTAACGAATATATAAACCAATAGAAAAATGAGACGAAGCAGTTTCACAAAGTAAAGCTTTATATATCCAGCATGGTGGTGGTCCCTTTTTAACATTTTATGATAGATTTTTTAATGAACATTTTTGGGTATCAGCAAACTTTAATTAGAATGATTTATATCTTGAGTGATAACTATTTTTCCGGGATATCTAATAAAAAATCATCTTGTATAATTCCTTCCGTTTTAACAAAAGTATGTTTCATGTTTGGCTTTATCAGTGTAAGCCAAGAAGATATTTATTCTCTACGGAAGAAGACTTAATATATCAGACAGTGAATGTTGATTGCATTCTTACTTCTCAATTATACGCCCGATATTGGTTACGTGTAACGTTTCTATATTTTTCAGTTGCATCTTTGGAAGATTTTCTTTGCTGCGTGCCTCCAGCCATTTCGGTCTGTCTCTAAAGCAGTGGTTCCCACCCTGGGTGCCGCGGCACACTGGGGCGCCGCGATAAAATTAGTTTTGTTAATAAATCAACGATTTGGATGTGTTTACAGGTATGGCATTGATTTTCTCTCTAATTAATTGATTATGGCGTGATACCAACAAATGGATGTCCAAAGGCTTTAATACTCAATTGTGAAAATATAAAAACATTGCTTGAAGGCTGGGGTGCCGCGAATCTCTGTTTATCTTTGACAGGGTGCCGCGCCTACAAAATGTTGCAAACCGCTGCTCTTATGATTAATTTGCATTTATTAAATCGCGTCAACTCATCTCATTCGCGATAAATTATTCCGAAATTATTGTACTAATAAGTTGTTAGAGAAAATGATAATTTTTGCCAGCAGTTTTCTTAAAATTAGATCATAGCTTTCATAGCTTAACATAAATCCAGTCGATGATCGAAATATCTCTTGAAGCATCCGTTCTATGAAAAAATGTTTGAAGCAGAAGTTGTGTGAAATTATATTTTCTGCAACTGCTGTTGCCCAGTATGGAAAACATTTGCCACGCATTAAAAAAATTGTAAATTTAAAATATTGCTTCGAAATTAGAAAAATATAACTAGGGAGTATGTTTTTCGGGTTTTACCCGATTATGCCCGTTTTTTACCTCTCGATTCGATTTAAAAAAATTCGGGCAAAACCCGAAAATGCTACACTAGTAATAAAATAATTAATATTAAACTAGGGGTTTCGAACTTTCGGACACTGTTTTAATATGAAAACGTGTTACAATTTTGGCTTACGTCTGCATTTGATATAAATAACCTTCATTGATTTGACTAACCTTTATTTAAAATATTCGAATTTATCACTTCATTATAACTATTTCCAAAACGCAGAGTTATCGACAAAAATGGAGGCGCAATTAATTCATACGGACGTTACATCTCACGGAGAGGAAGACGGACGAAAATTGTCTGCATGACTTTATCGTTTGACTATATCACAGATATGGAGTTTCATTTACACGCCACGCAACACAAAAACGCATTCTTCGCTGTTTGTTACGTTGATTGAATAGAGGCAATAATCAGCAGCACTTCCAGGCATTTTAGTATGTTTCCAGTTTACATGTGTAATCAATTCAGGCCCAAAAATATATCTCAGCAGTCGGCCGACTATTTATAATTATTCTGAATACAACTTGTGGCAATTTTTTCACAATAATGCAATACTTAGAATTCAAGTGTTGAGTCACTTGTGGCATGAATTTACATTTTACAAAATTTGGTTGGCTAGAGGTCCTATATTTCACATACGTTGCGTTGCGTTATTCTCTTTGAATTTATTATTTGCTCTGTGTTCACGTAGAGTTGTCTGATTATGAGAATGGACTACGCCCTCTATATGTCACTGATATACTCCACTTCATTCATGTTGCTGTTGATAATGCCATTAACTGTCAAGCTATGATGGCTATGACTTCCGCTTAGAAATTTGTCGTTATGGTAGGAGCTGTTTTAAAACATTTGTCTAAACAGGAGGTGCGGTAAATTTTTAGTCACACGAAGCATTTTAGAGTTCTGTAGTGAAACCTTCAGCGGTTGTACCTGTTCGTTGGTCTAGTTTTTATGAAAGTTTAAAAATAACTCAGAATTTGGGATTGCATAAATAAATTTTTGTCAGATTTGGAGGCATTCGATGTTAAAAAAGTGTCTAACCTCCAAGAAATTGTTGAATCATTTGATCAAAATGAACTTTAAACTTTGCTCTTATACTAAGAAGAGCGATTGACGCCAGTCATAAATTTTCAGAAGCAGCTTGAAACTAGCGCGCCAATCATACATCGAATCGACCATATTGCCAACGTATGCTTGAATAAACAATTGGAACGTTTCTGAAAACCACTAGAAACGGTCGTTTGTGCTGCTGTTAGGAAAACACTTCGGGACACTACAGCAGTTATCGAAGCATTTAAATAACTTTCTGAAGTTCTTTCTTCAAAATGGATTGCTACGACGAACAGGAATGTAAACACATCAATCTAAGAAATATGGAAGAAGGCTACCGTATTAGATCCATTTTATAAAATTATGGTGAAGACTATGATCAGCTATTAAGCCATTTTGAAGCAGATGACCGACTCAAATCCGGACCTTCACCCTATTTACAATAGCCCTCACCAGAAAGCCAAGACTTGAATATTTTGAACTTGTGGGTGGATGCTGGAGCTCGATACCATCACTAGGCAATACGGTGTACCGTCAGTTAATCGCGCCCAATTCGTCACGCGTCAATTCATCGCATGGCAAATTCGTCGCGCGTCAAGTCGTCGTATGGCAAATTCGTCGCAAGACATTCATCGCAAATTCAGGAATCGTTGGGGAAATAGGACTGCATTTACACATACGTATGCCTACAGGTAACAGCTGTAATCTGGAGCGATCGTTTAGCCATTTGCGTCATTTACACACTCCAGATAGGAACAGAGCAACCTGCGGGCCGCATGCAGCCCCAGAGAGCGCTCCATGCGGCCCGCGAAGCTATGCTGACAAAGGGGTGGGTAAAATTTAATATAGATAATTTCATACCTATTTTCAGCAAAATTATGGTCTCAAAAGCTTTTTTGACTATTTTTCAACGCTAGTAAATTATTTTTACTTTTATTCTCGCTATTATGAGATAAAAGAATCTCTTGGTAACTTGTGACGTAGGCACTCACCCGGGCCGCCGAAGCTCTCGCCATTTTCAATGCGGCCCTCTTAAGGATTCACAACTCAGAATGTGGCCCGCCATGCCGAAAAGGTTGCCGACCCCTGCTCTATGTAAACAATAAATTGAAGTAAAACCTGTTTTTACTGTATGATGAATAGGAGAATATAACGTGTACTGGTTAAAAATTTTATTTCTGTTAAGCCTGTTTTAACCCGAATTCTTTAAAAATTTAATTGCTTTAATTAAAACCCGATTTCACCCGATTTGTTTAAAAAAATTAAAAACCCAATAACTATCCACCGACTACGATTTTATTTTTAATCCGAAAAATAAATTCCCTAAATATAACTATTGAACTTGTATGCATATGGTCGAGTCACCACGTGACCTGATGCATTATAAAGGAGATTTTTCAGAAGCAAACCCATATGCGGATATAATACAGAGAAATCATATATATGCTTGCATTAATTATCAACAGGTATAAATTATCAAGAATTAAAGTGTTGAGTTGTTGAGTGCTTACCAAAGATAACTCCAAAGACTTTTTACAGTAGTCTAGAATTAAGTGGTGGTGATGGATTCAACTTTTCGGTAATTGTAAATTTGGAAGGAATTGACCGAACGAATTTTCATATGAAGGTGTGCAAAATAAAAAAAACAAAATCAAGGTGTTTAATATAGATATAGCAAGCAGGGCTGCCACAATACAAAGGATAATAAAATTTCTTTTTACAGGTATTTGTGTTGAACTGTCTGCATCCATTTTAACCAAATTCAGTATTAAAATGTAAACACACCCACACACGCGCACGCACTCGCGCACTCGCGCGCGCACACACGCGCACACGCGCACACGCGCGCACACATAAATCGACGTTGATTTTCCCGGAAGATTTTCGACTTTTATTGAAGATTAAAATTACTATGTACTTAGATATAGGCTTGGTAATTTTCGACTTTTATTTCTGCTAAAAATCGGAGACGAATGTCGACGTTTACTTTAATACATTTTACTAGGCTTCGTTGTTTTCGGCGTTAATATTTTTTAAAAAGCGACCACTACCATTGTTTATTTTTCCTAAAAATCTACAACGCACATCAACGTTTATTTTTATACATTGTTTGGTTTGGTAGAATTCGACGTTTGTTTTTTAAATCGACGAATTTAATCGACGTTTTTTATCCCGGGAGATTTTCGACGGATATCGACGCTTAAAATTACTACTCAAATATAGGCTTGGTAGCTTTCGACGTTTATTTTTCTTAAAAATCGGCGACGAATATCGACGTTTAGTTTAATAAATTTAATTCGGCTCGGTAGTTTTCGACGTTAATATTTCTTAAAATGCGACCACAACCATTGTTTATTTTTCCTAAAAATCTACGACGTAAATCGATGTTTATTTTTATACATTGAATAAGGATTTTTAGTTTTTGAAGTTTATATTTGTTAAATGAAAAATATAACTCCTTTACCGTAAAATTCAAAGATTAGTGACACACAGGAAAAGGGGAATGAATGGAAAGGAGGTGAAAAGTCAAAGAAAATGAAAAATACAAACAGGTTTAGGGGGCGTTACTCCTCGCCAGGGATCTGAAGTCACTCACACATTCACTCACTCAATCGCACAAACACTAATCCTAAAGATGGAAAAAGGATAAAAAAGGAACCGGGTTTGCGAGAGATTAATCTGCGCCAGAGACCCGAAAATCACACGTTGCTAGAAGGTTTGTGAGTCTGTACGACCGCGACAGAGACCTACTAGGCAACCACAAACACACGCACACACCAAGAAGTAAGGGGAAATGAAAGGAAAAAAGGAAAAAGAGGGAAATAATACTAGGTTTACGGGAAATTAAACCGCGCCAGGGACCTAGTGTTGAACACGGTTGCCTGTACACACACAAGATCTCTAATAATGAGGTAAACGTATTTCGAGAGCAATGTTCTCATCACCAGTAGCTGATGTGTAATGATTCACACATTACACATCAGCTACTGTTGTTGAGAGCATCGCTCTCGAAATACGTATTTAGTAAGTTTACCTAATTATTAGAGATCTTGTGTGTGTGTTTTCGAGTGCCTGTGTGCGTGATTTCTTTGTCTGTTAGGCCCCTGTCGCTGCCGGATGGCACATAAACTTACAGACTGTCTCTTCCGTTTTGGAAGTTCGGTGGAAAAATATGTTAAGTTTGAGAGCGGAAAACGAAATTTTAAAATTATGGCCCACAAATTTGGTAGAAAATATAGTGGTGAAAATCGACACTTGTTGAAGACAACTCATTTTCGTTGAATTTAAAAGTTTTTAAAATTCGATGTTTATCGGCATTTATCAGTTTAAATTGAATCCTATCTAGCTTACTTAAAACACTACATATTTGATTTTCCACCACTGTCGAGGCAGAATACGAAAAAATTGAAATTACACTGGTATTTCTATTGTTCGCCAATTGAAATATCTTTGTGCGTTACTTAGCCCTGAAAACAGTGGGGTCTGTGGGACCTCACTCGGACTTTAAAGGGTATGCGCATGCGCATTGTTAGGTTGATTGCATTGGCGATGCTTGACTAGTCAGTTTGATGTTTGCTCTGGCTTCGAAAGAAGTTCAACATCTGTTTTATTTGTGAATGTCATTGGGTGCGAGCCTTATCTCAACTGCCTACCTGCTCTGGATCTCTCGAACTCCAGTATCTGGAAATAAGTTCTCACTTTGTAAAAGGCATCCGGTAGCTTTTATAGCAATATGTCACCAGAACTCTATTAAGATATTATAATAAATATATTATATAATAATATTAGTTTAATTTAGTAGTAAATTTGTTTTTATCTTTATTTATAGAAGGAAAAAAGAGTGTTACTTCTTTCTACAATGCACAAGAGTGCTGTTATGGATCAAGCTACTAAAAAACCGGAAATAATAATTTTTTACAATCAAACAAAAGGAGGCGTAGATACGTTTGATCAGAGACCTGCAAGATACAGCGGCTATAGAAAAATTTTAGGAAACACTTTGGCTATGTAGAATACCATTTTTGTTGCGTTTCATTAAATATAACTTTCACATTTGAGTATTAAATTAATACTTATTTATGGAAAAATAAAATTTTCTCACATTTTGCGAGAACGTTTGACGGCCCTTGCAAGGGACGCCTATGGCCAATGCCACCTTTGCCATACCCTAATTATAGCACTGCGTTTGATTTGTTGTGCCATACGCATTCAACCGTATGAAAGACCCAACAATGGTCTTTGAGAGTATTTTAATGGTATATTGGATCAATGCGGTGTAAACGCTTTGGTATTTTATGTAAATGCAAACCCTACTTGGAAAGATGAACCCAAAAATTGAAGATCTTTTCTCAAAGAACTTTTGTTACAACTAGTTACTCCTTTCATGAAGGAAAGTTTGAAAATTCCCACATTACGAAGAAATTTGATGTAAACAATAATGAAATTGCCTCATGCTGAATCCTTAACTCCCCAACGTACAAACGTTTCAACTGGTTCAAAGAGAAGATGCGATTTTTGTCCAAGACAAAAAGATAAGTACACAGAATTTCAGTGCACATCCTTTCAGAAACCTTTCTGTTTAGATCATCGTGCCCTTCTTTGCACCGACTTTTAATAAATCAAATGCCTTCTTTATAATTACCTTTGTTTTATCCCAAAAACAGAAAGAAAAACAAGCATAGGCTCTGTAGGACCTCAGCATCTGGAACATAGAATAAAAATTTAACTATCTGGTTTCAGGGTTAAGAAATAACGTAGCCAAAGTTTTCTATTTTCGAATTGTATAGCAATTATAAAAATTATATTTCTGTATCTTCGTTGGAATGGAGAAATTAATTTAAATGAAAAGCGTACAACTATTTTCATTGGTTATATTTATTCAATATATCATTTAAGTCTAATGTTGTGAAAAGATTAATATAACATACTTTTCTAAATAATTCATTTGAAAAAATGACAGGGAAGCAATTTTTATCACACTTTCAGTAAAACAATGTTCTAGGAATTGTCACAGCAAGGTTAAATAAAATCTAAGCCTTTCGATGGTTGTTGTAAATTTCATATGAGCGAAACACGTACAAAATGAATACATTTACAAGTACATTGAGTTTAGAGTTAGAAAAATTTTAGCTTCGGCGTAATGTTTAAAAATACGTTGATATGCAAAAAAATGGCGTGTTTATATTTAAATTCCATTATAAACATCAAATTCTTACTCTTGATCTTGAGATGGACTCGTCGTCTAATACCATATGCCTCCTTTCTCCTCTATCTATTAATCCATTTCTCATTTCTCTCCCTTTTATCACTGGTTTCCTCCTCGCAGCTTCCATTTCTCTCGCCTGTCCCATCCTTAACCTGTTTCATTTCGTATTCTTTCCATCTTTCCAATATACACCTTTATAGGCAGAGTCCGAATATTTTTGGATGAATTTCTTAGCGAGTTGGCTTTTTTGTAATCCGCCAAATCCGGTTATCACCACTGCTTCCTCACCAGTCGTGTGAGCTTCTTTCAGGATTTCAAGCTGCCCTTGCCTTCCGGTTTCCATACATACTCCGAGACGAATACATTTTTAATCTTTCGATATGAACGATAATACAAGGACAAACTGAAGTTTGTATTTTTACTCTTGGACATGAGTGCTTGGAAGGTGACGTTGCTGCATTCTTCTGTGTTTTGCCTGGAGAAAG
This sequence comes from Tanypteryx hageni, assembly GCA_028673005.1. Classification (NCBI taxonomy): domain Eukaryota; kingdom Metazoa; phylum Arthropoda; class Insecta; order Odonata; family Petaluridae; genus Tanypteryx; species Tanypteryx hageni. The sequence continues at coordinate 165,867,103 of CM054114.1, read as the reverse complement.
CAATAGACATGTTTGTTGTCGACTGGTCTGTGTATCGGAACACTACGTCATCGAAATTGTCTGTCGCTTTCATGTTAGTAGCGAGGCTGAAGGAGTAGTTACCAATGCCCCTCAGCATACACAAGATGAGCAGACGCAGCTGATAGGTGTTACCATGGTAACTGTCTTTAGCATCAGCTGCATCGTATGTCTCGCCCCCGTCACCCAAGAGGGCGTTATCAGCACCAATGGCGTCATCTCTTTCTTCTTCCGAAGCCATTCCGTAGGTCTGCAACAGCCAGTTATTGAAGGTTTCTACAGCCGTGGCCACCTGCTTTGAAAAGGTGAAAATGTTATGAGAATCGCAAAGTAGCGCAGTTTTTCTTTTTTCACTCACACTGTGAATTAAGTTAGCCATTAAACTTCCTTAAAGCTGTCAAATCGTAAAAGAATTCAATATGCTGTCTAAAATATATGTAACATTGGATCTCAGTATCTCCCTTAAATAATAAACATTTAATATATTTAATGCAATGGCAAATTCCCTATTAATCTGATGATTTTGTACGAATAGTGGTGGCATTGACAATGGTGTCAATGAACCTGTTCGAAACGGATATTAATAAGGCAGTAAAATTCAGGACCGATTATTGAAAATATCATCGTATTAATTTGAGAATAGCTCATGATATCGAATTTTGAATGTTTAGGACAATAATTTATGACCTTCTGAATTTCAGTTACTATCCTATTTCTGCGGACACGAGATTCACAAAATTTCTGGTTAATGAATAATGTGCATAAAATAACTGATTACAAAATAATATTTTATTATGGTAATCACTTTAATGATATGTAACTCTGCCCTTATAAATATACTTAATTACCGTCAATGCATTGGACGACGGGTACAGAGGAGGGACCAGCTTACGCATTCTCTGATGCCTTTTTTAAGCGCGTCAGTTAATTTCGTCTTCAGCTTAATGAGTTTCGGTTTTTCAATGAAAGCTCCACGCACGCGCAGCTTCTTGTATTTACTTTAGGTTCTGATCAGTTCCCTTTCTCGTCAATTCTCGTTTGAAAACTTCTTTTGATCTAGTCTGTGCGTAACGTAGACGTGGCGTGTCTCTCGTGCGGGTCGCTTTGATTCAGCCGGACTGATTTCAGGAATTACGAATTACCACTTCAATTAATTTAAACGAAATCTGTCGTCTAGAACAGCGGTTCCCAACATGTTACGTCCTAATAATTATTTTGTGGAAAAACCACGAGTTTTACCTTGATAAAAACAGAAATCACGAAGTGAATATTTCATTAGACGCATCTTGTTATTTTTATCTTGATTTAAAATGAAGGGAACGCAAATTCCATAATGGGTGCTCCCGAAGTTCGGCGATATCAATCACTATTAATGTATCGCGTGTAAATTTTGCATAAAATTTTACAAAGAATCACTTGCCAAACTGATTTTTTATGATAAAACAATCCGAAGAAATTATAATTTCAAAACTGGGACCAAGTAAATCACATATTTATTTACTGTTTATCGTAATGTTTTTGTATACTTACGGCTTAACGATGTTTTTTTAATAAAGCAGTACTTTTCATCAAAACTGCAATAGAAATTATTTATGCAGATGTCACATATACCAAGAATTTAAAATTTACACAATACAATATAAGGGACATGTTGCCTACCTCGCATTTAATTGCAGGATATACGAGGGTAAGTCAAGCAACAATTGAATACGTTACTTTTCTCTCCCTGGCTCTCATATGTTCTTTACGGTATCGATTAAAAAACTTATTCGTAGAGAGAACAACATTTACTACAAGATAGCCTGCAAGACCACATAATTACATGTTATGATTTAGGAGATAAAAATTTGAGAAAATCCCGAGCAAAACATCGCGTATTTTGTTTACACCAATCTATAAGACGGCTCTCAGCAAGCAACAATTAAAAATCCATATATTTCCCTCACATGCTCTTACATGATCTGTGAGGTATAGATTAAAAAATGTATTCAGATAGAGAGCGACATTTACTACACGATAGTCCCCGAGACCATATAATTACGACTTATACTTTCGGAGATAAAAATTCGAGAATCGCCCAATCTTTCGATACCGTTTCATACGTATTTCCCAATAAGAACGCCTTTGAAATCTCTAGGTGTTCCATTTATGGAGTATACTTTTCCATCTTGTTTGTTTTTCTCTCATTCCTAAATACCTGGGAGCCGCACAGAGGCAAAAGGTGCGGCCTTATTTTTTTATAAATTCGAGTGATTGCAATAAGCATGTTTCATGACTGGCAAATATTTAGGAGCTTAGCTAACTACTAAAGAGCCACAAGTATGTACCCAAGGAGATATATGCAGCTCCGGAGCCGCAGGTTGCCGATCTCTGAAATAGGTTGTACTTGAATCGGTTCCTTTCCAACGGATGTTAATCTTATCTGAGGTGACGCCGCCATGTTGCATTTTTGTTTGTTTTTCCAGCAAGGGACTTCCTTAAAGAAGCTTTCAAGAAGCTGCCTTCGTGTGGAAGAGGACACTGATAATGTATTGCCGTGTTGGACACGTTTAACTTATATGCTTCGCGAAAGACGAAGTGCAAGATTGAAACTAATATAATATCAGTCGTATGTATTACTCATATTCATACTCTTCTGGTTCATATGATAATGCCACTGCTTGCATTGTAATACAATTTAACTCGCGGCGAAGATGCGTCTGACGGTGGAGTAATGAGAGGTCGGCGGTAGCTGGGAGTAAAACTCGCCATAATAACCTGACGTTTTACAGTTGTTTTTCTTATCGGAAATCTAATCAGTAGTATGTATTCTGATTATAGCAATTAGGGAGCGCAAAGAAAAATTTCTAAAACTATAGAAGGTTTCCTTAAAAAAATGCTCGCACAATAAATTTGTGCAACTGTAGTGAAGGAAGAAAATGTTGGAAATCCTTGTCTTACTTTGACATACAAATTGCACGGTAATGTAAGCCATATATGCTCGTTTTTACTTTAGAAGGCACTCGGTCTTGGTTGTGGTTAGTCGTATTCTCATGACAAGTTTTACTATTTTAATCATTCGTATGCGTTAAGGAACCTTAAACAGTTAGGTAATGCATATCCTAAAATATGAAGATATATTTTACCTTTTTCGTATGCCGAATGAATTCTGTGTCTTCGCAAGTGTCACATACTTCCCGACGGAGCGTCTTCAATGTCTCTGGTTTCTCCCAGTAATGCTGGCGAGAGACCGAGCCGAGGAATGTTTATTCAGGCTGACGTAATTTCCTGAAGTCCGTCACCAGCGACATATGATAGCGATAGACTCACAATAATGAGATCTGATTAAATATTATTTAACCACAAAAGTCAATAAAACTGCAGGCAATGGCGGATACAAAGGGGGGTAATTGAGGTAATGACCCTCCCTAAGGGAGATGATAAGTCGTTATTAAAATATTATCTCAGTTCATGTTTTTATATTATTGGTATTCTATAAATACTGGTGGTACCGAAAAAACTTTTGCTAAGTCAGTCAAAAAAGCTGCATGTTTAAAAGTAATAATAGCCCATTTTCCCTTATAAAATTAGACTACCTACATTATGAACTTCATGTTTGTTTTTATAATTTATATGTGCAATTTTAATTGCTTCTTCCTTATGGAATAAATAAATCGAAATAAAGAAAGAAGATTTTTTCTTTTGGCCAGTCGATAAAAATGTCCACAGTTCACATGCAGTTTACTGAATAATAATTATCTGATTTATTAACGTTGCAATCTATTAAGTTTGACGTTGCTACAACTGTAATTTCGATGCTTCATAGAAAACGAGAAGCGAATAACGCAATTATATGCTGAGTAGATGCTAATTCAATCGGAGGCAACAATGCGGGTCGCCTTTAGGGATTAACATTTCCCGGTTTTTTCTCAATCCCGGGATTCTGGGATTGCACAAGTCGGATTCCGGGAAAATCCCGGGATTCAATTAAAATCATAATACTTACTAGGTGATAAGGAATAAAATTTACTATTTGAGAAAATTTTATTTAATAATTATAAACTAGATTTGCACGCTACAAACAGAGAATAGAGATGCTTGTAAGGGATGAATAATTTCAAAGTAAACGACATACTTTTTTATAAAAATTAAAATCAAATGAAAGTTCTTTACAAAGTGCATAAACACGATAATTTAAACAAGGAAAATTTGTTTTATTGAAGGCAATATTATTTATTATATTAATTAATTATTATGTTATTATTAATGAAAATTTTTAAGAAACAAATTATCCACACCACGAATACTTAGGTTTGAGCGTACTTACGTAATAAAGAGACCTGCCACAGAAAATGTCCGTTCTGCTTCAATGGAAGTTGGCGGGATGGATAGGAGAGCATTGAACAGATCGTTTAAATTAGTTGAACGTTTACCAGTTAATTCATAGATATTCATTTCGTTAGCAATGTTTCTCACATCATATGACGAGCTCACGTTCACTTTTTCAGCGCTCACTACATTTTTAATGACTGCATTCAATTTATGGATCAATGACAATGGATTGGACGATGAGGAGAAGGCTTCTGACTCTGAGGACTTAAAATTATATTTATGATGTTGATGAGATTCGATGACACCTGCTGGAACATCGCCAATATATTCCGGCCTACGGATGAAAAGCCTGGAAAACAACTTCTTAGTTTGCAGTTCCAATTTTGAGGGTAACGTGAAATTTGTATTTTGTTGGTAAATTTGGGGGTTGTTAAAATACTTAGGCAAACTGATTAGATTCTTATTTCTACGTTCTTCTAGCCTTTTCTGTACGGATTGTTTCATTTTAGAAGAAGAAAAAGTAGTATTCTCAACTCATCTAATATAAATTTGAATACTCCTTCCGCAGAAAGCAATGTTGAATCTCTTCGACCAAGCTTTTCTACTCCTAGCTTAACCGGATGCAGTGATGATACAATGGTTCTGAACGAAACGAAACCATATTGCAATAAATTCGATACAAGGCACCGAACGTGTCGCCACGAAAGTCAATGAGACTCACTGAAAGAGTCGACGAGAAACATTGTGTGGGCGAAGTTTGCTACAAACACACCCACGCAATGATTTTCACTCGTTCCATTTAATTATGAAGTAGACGATAGCCCCGACATTTCAACATCTTCCAGGTTTGCAATAGCTGTAGCAATCAATGACCGAGATGATAGGTGAGAAGAGATTGCGGCAGGCTTCAAGTTATCTAAAGTTTAGTGAATCTTTGATTTGGCAGCAGAGGAACTATGATGATGTTCACCAACACTCTTTACGATGGCGTAATTTTCATTATTGGTCCAAGTGTGCACTCGAGACTTGCAAGACTTCATTTCGCATTTCCAGTATGTCTTCGTTCCATCTAAATTTTTTTCTGCGCTTCGTAAATGTAATGCATTTCATCTACAAATATTTCCCTGCCTCTGATGCTTTCAATGATTTGATACATAGTGGAAAGCAGATTCCATGAATAAATTGAATTAAAGAATTTAAAATAAAAAACAAAATAGCATAACATAAGAAACATAAAATAGATTTTTAAAATATACTATTTTATTTTCACGAAATATATATGAAGAATTACTAACCTGTAACAAGTTAGCTAGTGATTAGTGCATTTGTCATTCATTGATGGCAACTTCTTTAAATAAAAGTAATATTCAAGCTGTTAAATTAAAGCACCTACTCTCGAATCACTACTAAGATTCCATGCAAAAATTGGATTTTTAAATGCGTGGCACCCCTGATTCGGTTTCAATATGCTAAAATGGTTTTATATGTATGTGTATATTATAAGTATTAAATTTGGTAAAAGGTGATGTGGACAGTTCAACACAAATACGTGTAAGATGAATTTTTTAAATTCCTTATACTGTGGCAGCCCTGCTTTATATATCTATACTAAACATATTGATTTTGTTATTTTATGTTACACGCCTACTTCATACAACATTTCGTTGAAAACGGATGTGCCAATTCCTTTCAAATTCATAATTACCGAAAAGTTTAACTTTGCAATTGTGGCACCTCTGCTGAGTTGATCCGGTCCATATATGTCATTTTAGTCATTAATTTATGTTTAGATTCTATGTACCAAATATAGTTGAAATCGGTTCATTCACGAAGAAGAAGAACACACACACACACACACATGGACACCGGGGCGATCTTTATAACAATAATTTCCTTTTTTTTAGAAAGTAGTAAAAAAATCACATTTCCTGATTTCAAGGGGCTGCGGACACCCATGGCAGCAAGATCTACTTTTTTATGTAATAGAGAGATATTTAAAGCTCATAAAACAGTGTATTGGTTATATAAAATTCAAATTATAATTTTAAAAGATCCATTCTCCCGCATTTTTTTGCTCGAACGACAATACAATTATGGATCAACAAGGTTCTCGTTCTCGGACAAAATGTCACTATCAGTTATTTTATCAACATAATTGAAATATGTCGGTAGGAATTGTCTTTTATGTACTATTGTGTCAGAAATGGAAAACTATTGTATAAGCAGATAATTATAATCAATAAACGATTTATTCTGTTCCGTGCCAAAAGTGGCACGGGCACCATATTTTGCCCTCACTGTCCTACACACTTGGGGCGGCTATAATAATCCAAGAGGTAGATTAGATAGAAAAATTAACAAACAAACAGTTGGGGGGCAGATGAAGGTCGCATTATGAAGTGTACCACATCCACAAAATCTACTTACCTCAGCATATTCCTTTAAAGCACAATAATTGCATACTCGGCGACAGATTCCCGTTTCTGGGCCCGGAAGAAAAAAAACGCTTCGAGTAATCGCCTTCGTTTGAGAAATATATTTGCAGATTGCCTTTAAAAGCCGAAGCGGAATTTTCAAATAGGAACAATATAAATTACATTAATAAAATATCCCGCACCGTACAGAAGCTTATAGATTATAAACAAATAGATGGAGTAGTTGAAATGCCCTTAGGAACTTTAATACATTATTTTACAGCCTCGCTTGGAATATTAGGAAAAGAATGACGAAGAGGGTTTCTTTGGTGATTCTTTTTGATCTTCCTGCGTCCATTTTGGAATGGTGCGTCGGCCATCTTCTCATTCAATCTTTCCTCTCCGTCATCTTGAACCGAAGAGGGTCCTTGGGTGTATTCAGGATTTGGCTCACGAACTCCATCTCTCCATAATTGTATTCGATGCGAAAATTGCGCACCATCTGTCGAAGGAACGAAGGAAAGCTTACAAAACCGAAGTGCAATAAAATGTCTATGTTATATCTAACAATAAGTTGAACAAACGAAATAACAAATTTGTATTTTCCACCGTTTTGAGGCTGGTTTCCAAAGGAAACAGCCTTATGAAATGGTCTTGTCTGTGTGTGTGTGTGTGTTCGCAACTAAGACCTTTTGCAGAGCTCACCTCCAGGCTGTAAGTATTTTATTTGGCGGAGATTGAAGTCCCAGGTTCGATTCCAAGAAGGATTTTCCCTATTTGTTTTACATAAGAAGTCTCAAATCCATCGTATAGAGATGTTTTCTATAATTGTTAAAAATATCTTAAAATTGTGATATCGGAGCGAGGTTTATAATGTTCTGAGAGGAAAAGAATGTAAATTGTAATTCTTATAACGGAATTTTGATAATTGATCGTATTTTCTTGAATTTCTACTAATACAATGTTTTTGCGTTTTAAATCGCATTTATCGGATTTTTTCCATGGAAACGATTATTACTGAACTCGGCTTGAGCATAGAGAAGTGAACAAATGGGTTATTTTCTTTTCCACTAGACTACCCTTCCGTTTATTAAATTCATTTATTTAAAAAGATACATACAAAACATATGCCATAAAGATATTTTGGCATTGATTTTATCAGGTATTTTAAAACTGATAATGCTCTATTAATTTGTCTCCCAATTATTCTCTACCATTGATAAACTATGAATTGCAAATGGTAGTTATGGAATGAGAATTCCTTGGAATGACTAACACATACTGAGACATTTCTTTTTAATATAAGTAATTAATTTAGGTCGTGAACTTTGGGAAACCAGCCTGCATTATTCCTGGTTTGGACTTCTTGTAATAATTCAACCCCACCCGCGTCTCGATATGACATATGATCTTCAGATGTAGTGATGATGATGATGCTTACGTTCCACCCGATTATGTCTACCACCGTGAATTCTGTCTGCATTTTCCCGATTATAAATTAATGTATTTTCTAAAATTTAAGCTGGAAAATTCATACTCGCCTTATAATCGCGACCAATGATATCTTCTATTTCTCCTCTTCCTATCACTCCCAATAATATTAAATCCTCTACGTTCTATAGCAGGGGTGGCTAGGGATTTGAGTCTGCGAGCCGCACATAGCATCCTCAAAAATATTAAGAGACGCACTCTAGCGAGAACTGTGATAATGGGTTGAAAATGCAACACAAGGAAAACTAAGGAAATAAATTAGCAAAATATTTGATCTTATTCAATAACAACTCCGAAAAATAAGTTGCATTGCCCCGGGAGCTGCAAATTGGGTACAAAAGAGCCGCACATTGGCCATGTCTGTTCTATAGACTATTCCACCCTCAGAAGACAGTATTACGCTTATGGTGCGCGCAGCTGCCGAATTTTTCCTGAATTAGAGAATGTCTTTGTTTACGATTACACATTCTAAGAAATAAATAAAACTAATAATTTAATGAAGATCACTGGAAGCCAATTAATATAAATTATATAGTAATTATTTGTTTATCTTATTGCATAATTATACAGAGTATCCATTAAGTACTTGTGTTCTTTTAAAAATTCATGAATTTTGATGCAAAGATGATAGAGACATATTGTACATGGAATATGAAGTCATAACTACATACATTTTAATTATTTTAAATTTTCTAAATGGTAACTGAAAGGATCATAATGAATTTAGTCTTTTTTAGACCTTGCAAATGATAGAAATAGGCTATAGTAGAGGAATAGGTTAACTATGTGATATGGCTAGCAGAATTCAAATGCATAACATCCATGATACATGAGAAGAAGATTCACTGCTCAAATGTGTAAAATTTGCACCTAAAGGGACTGTTATGCCCTTGAATTCTTCTAGCCATAGTACAGAGTCAACCATTTCCTCTACTGTCGCAATTTTAAATCAGTTGAAATATCCAAAGAAAGACAAAATAATTAATGATTCTTTCATTGGTTGTTTGCAGGATTAAAAATAAATAAAGCCTAAGCAAATGTTCTTTCATATCACATTTATAGCATGCCTTTATGATCTGTGCATCAACAGTTATTAAAATTTAAAATTGCTCAAGGACTTGATGGACATTATGTATTTACACTGCGAATTAAACTTAACGGATCAGTTATTTTGAAATAAAAATTTATTATCAATACCCCGAAAATAAATTTTTTCTTTTCCATAGCTTCTGAAATAGGGGTCGCTTTATAATCGGGAAAATGCAGTATTTAATTTTTCTTCCAAAACATAATTTCGTTCTAATATTTCAAAATAATTTTTAGTTTTTTTCCAAAATCAAAGCTACCGACGACTATTGTTAACAATTGACGCTTAGTTACGTCTTAGTAAGGCTCCCTTTTCTTTTCTTAATCGTTGGAGATTTGTGACTATCCAATATAAGTAGTTTATTTCTGTTCTTTGTAAAGTCTAAAATTTTCTTGCAGTTTCTTAAAATATTTATTATTATGTAACCTATTTGGAATTTTTAGAAATATTACAGATATGTAGAAATCATGTGGTGGCCACATCAGATTTTTTTGATGTTTTTTCTCAAAATATTTTTCAAAATTTCCGGTTTTTATAAATATTATTCCAATAACTTTTGTTTAAAAAAAATTCGACATTTTTATGATTTATTTCTTTCCCATTCCTTATATTCTTAAAGAAAAACTTTATCTCTTGTAAAATAAAATTGAATTTTTTTTCTAATTAGATCTCTGTAGTTTTATTGTACCTAAACGAACATTGCGCACAATAAAGACATGCAAAATCGAAGTACAATTAGAAGTGACATAGGTGTAGTTATTGTTTTAATTTTTTCCCTCAAATATTTGAAAAATTTTCCCCTCAAAATATACAAATTTTTAACTTTTTTATATTGCAGCAAAATATGGACACACTCTTTATTTATGTATGGTATGCTATTAACTAAAACACATTAAAAATTTAGGGGTTTTTATTGACAGTAAAAATTATTAAATTTATGTCTGTCTTTCTTCGTAAAAATTTCCTTCCATTTTATAAATCCCTATTTTCGGGCTTTTCTAAGGTGAACATTTTTGCTCTAACATTATTTAAAATAATCAAATTGAGTCAACTGGGGTATTGAATTTATCTTGTCGGCGTAGGGAACATCACTCTATTCGGTCCTCGGATGAAAATGTGATCGGTAAAATTTAAGATGGACAATTTCATATTATTCAGTTGAGCTATGATCTAAAATATTTTCTGGTTATGTTTCAACGCTAGTAAATTATTTAGACTTGCTTTTCACCAATGCGAGATCAGAGAATCTCTTGGCATCTTGTGATATAAACATTAATCCGCCCCGCCGAAAATCTCGTGTCTTACAATGCGGCCCTCCGAAACATTCACAACTAGGAATGTGGCCCGTTATTCAGAAAAGTTTCCGGCCCCTCTCCTATAACACCACTGCGCCAAAGGGACAATCTCTTTTACACTATTTATCCGAATATAAGACGAGGTATTTTTCCTATTTTTTGAATCTGAAAAATCAAGGGTGGTCTTATATTCGCATGGTCAAAGACGTCAAAACTTTGCGTGTCGTTCGCGCGCGAACGACGGATTATTGTGGACAGTTGAAGTGGAAAAATACTTCGTAAAAACCATTATACCAGTGGTGAGCAACCTACGGCCCTCGAGAGCGTTTTATGTGGTCCGCGAAGATACGATTTAAGAGACATTTATCACAAACTCATATCACATACATTCAAATTACGTCAATAAAACATTGGATATTGACATTTTAGCCCTAAAAACCCAATTAAAACTTGAATGAAATGGAAATTCGGGCTAATCAACCGAATGGATTAATATAATAATTTAGACTTGTATTTTCACTGATGTGATACCTAAGACTCTCCAGCTAACGGCCAATTCAAAGTATAATCTGGCAAGCCAAAGCAATGACGACTTGCAATGCGGCCCACCGAAAAGTTCTCCACCGCCAATAAGGCATGCCAAGTAGATTAATTTGCCCACGACTAAATTAAATCATGGATGACCGTGCTGGAAAAAAGTCACAACGTCACAAATATCAAAACCGATGGGTTTTAGTTATGACAGGAACTTTAAATTGATAGTTATTAAACACGCGGAAATCACAATTAACTCTAAAGCAGCACGTAAATGCAATGTTAGTGAAGCAAACGTACGGCAATGGTTGATATCTAAATTAGAAAATTGTTCTTCTGCACGTAACTAAAAATTCTGCTAATGGGTCGTTGTCTTCTGTTCAGGTAACTACTCCTTTCTTCTAAAAATAGCAATTTTTGGGGGGTCGTCTTATATTCGGAAAAATATGGTATGTTGCTTTAAAGCAGAATGATCGTAGGAAACGTGAATTATTGTGAACGACGCCATCAAGCGCGTCCTCAACTTCGCTAGTTACCTTTATCATCATCATGCATCTGTCCGAAGACAGGTTTTAACTGAATCGCTGCCTCCATTTCTCTCTCTCCCTAGAAGCCTCTTTTATACCTCTATAAGTATTATATCCCTGCTTTATATTATCTAATATTCCTATTCTTTTTCTCCCTCTTCCTCTTCTTCCACTAATTTTTCCTTCTAAGATCGTCCTTTGTAAACACTGTCTTCTCAATATGTGCCCTATCCAATCTAGTTACCTTAGAGAGTAGGATTTCCATCTCCAAGTCGGCGAATCTCTTCCCCACGCAGCTTCGCGGTCCAAATCCGAAAGGTATGAAAGCGAAAGGATTCCGCTTTCCTTTGGACACGGCGTCGAAATCCTCCGCGCATCCTGTTGTGTCCTCTGTCGGTCTATTTTTCAACCACCTCTCAGGGATGAACTTCTCGCTCAACGGAAAGAATTCTTCGGACATTCTGCATATCGTGCTTGGCATCATCGCCCATACCTGATAATGGTGGGAAGTTATTATTGATAAAATAACACATAAAAGGTACCATCAAAAAAATTCTACCTTTAAAATACTGTCGTATTGCATTGTGGGCAGTGCTCTAATTTAGTAATAACCGAAACATTCTTATCTGATGTTTTTTAACAAGGGAACTGGTATGGGCTTCATATTTGTATGAAGTGGAACGGCGTTCCCGTTCGTTTCCGCCCAAATCGAGCAGTGTTTTAGCACTATAACATGTTTCCACTTGTTCCTTTAAGCCGGCAAATATATACGAGTCATCACGAACATATTCGCTCGTGCACGAGGCATATCAGTGAGAGAGGTCGGATTGCCCCCACATCCACTTTAACCCCGCCAACAACGAATAATATTTAGTAAAAGGAAAATAATTTTAATAAGTGAACTGTTTAAAAAGTGATGTACGTGGAACCATAGTGTCATTCAACTTTTGAAGCATTGGGTGTTTTTCGTGAAAATATTCCCGAAACGTTGACTTATTCATAATTTTTCACCGATTAGCGACATCTTCTCGACAGCTTTGTTTGCGAAATTTATCTCTTGAAACAGGAACCGGGAATCGAACCCGGGTTTCCACTTGCCCGGCGGATATTCTACTACTGAACTACCGTAGCAGATAATTTTTCATGTTTCTGAACGCCGCGTGATTTTCTTAGTTGGGTCCGGGGTAACCAAGCTAGTATCAACCTGCCCCAACGGACGTCCTCCAAGAGATACGTCGAAGAAAACTCCTCTTTCTCAAATGGTGTGACTGCCAAGCTAGAAAATGATGGGATAATATGGTGAAATATCTGCTCGGCAAGTGGATGATCCGAATTCGATTCCCGGTCATAACAGAATTTTTTCCTGTTTCAAAACATTTTCCCAGAATTACAGTTTATGCCTACCTGCTTAGGATCTTTAGGTCATATTATCCTATCAATTTCTAAATTTATTTTGAAAGGCATGGTTAGCGCTTCCAAACTGTTTTACAAATCTCGATACTTTGAAAAAAGATATTAGCAGTACTATTCAGTGTGTTATGTAATGTGACTGGTACTGATGATGAGGAGTCGAATGTAAACACTTCTTATGTTCTTTTACTTCCGAACAATCTCCAGACTTAAATTTAAAGAATAAGCTCTTCCACATATAAATATTGAAAAAACAGTTATCTCAGGTATCTGTAATAGTCACAGCAAGTTTATGAGAAACCAGATGCGCATTTCGGCTACAATCCTGAGAGTTCGCCGTAAGTATAATATTTTTATGGTTGCTTTTCAGCTGAAATCTTGTTTTCATAACCTTGTTGTGTTTATTTAAGATACGTACCTATCTGAGATGAGTGCTTTTTTCAATTGTTTTAATTTGTTTTCAGCCATAGAAATAGCTCGGCAATCGTCTGTCGAATCTTCAGACCTACCAATTTAAACGGTATCTTATTACATTAACAATGTTTACCTTTCACATTTATCTTAGAATTATCGATAAGTTACGTGCCATAATTTAGAGTCTCGAATTGGTATTTTTCCGAAATATTATCACGCGCCATGAAAAACATTATAGGTAATGTGTTTTAAACACTTGACGAATTATGATTTCAAAGAGTTTTAAACTGAGTCATCAACTCCTCATTTTGATGTGCTTATGAGGCGAAAGTGAAGTTTTTCCCGGTAGCACGCATAATGCTGTTTGTCTTGTTTTTTTTTAATAAAATCAGTGAAATATCTTTGTCAAATAATTACATACCACATCACTCAGCATTCGGTGAATTTCCCCTGAGGATGACTAGCTTTTAGCTAAAGCGCGAAGATAGATTACTATAGCGCTTTATGGCAACGGGTTTTTCCTGGACCATTTATTGGGAACGTAATTGGGTAGCATAACTTTAACTCTTTACAAGATTTCAGTTGAGTATGGTTTTATTTCCAGAGAAGTCTCTCGAATTTATCGGCTATCAGTTTTGCTTTAGCACGATTTTGGACGATCTTCAATCAATAAAAATCCATAATTGGTTTCAATTCAACTCAGAATTTATAAGAAAGAATAATGGAAGCGATTCTGAATACAGCATGAATAAATCGTTGCACGTCGGATTCATGATACCGCTCAAATGTAACCTCACTTATAACAGTGAAGGAATAGGGAAATCCATCTCACACGATTTCGTTTTAGATCGTCTATTCCAAGAAAACGCGCACTGTGCATAGCGAGGGATGAGTGTGATCATTGTCTTGAGATGGTAATAGAGCGTACTGCATTAGAATATAATAATAATGGTATACTTTACCGTTGTTCAGCTTAAAATATTATTTCAAAATTGTTCTTTAAGCAAAGTTGGAATTTAAGATAAATGTCGAAGAAATAAAGATTCTCACCCCTTTAGGGACCTTATAGTTGGAGAGTACGAGTTCCTTCACTGTGGTTCTTAAGTTCCCGGATAGAATGGGCAGCGTCCTGATGGATTTTGAGAGGAAGAATATGAATTAAAAATGAAACTCTATGGATCTTTTCTATGAGAAACATATGCGAACGACATTACTTCTTTTACTAAAGAGCTCCGAAAATGTATTCCTTTTTATTAGATTGGCTTAAAATGGAAATTTTTATATGAGTTTATAATTATTTTATTTGGTAAGTATTTTATTACTCTTTTGATTCGATGAATCCTGAAAAAAGACATTATATGTAAATAGAAATGTATTACGCAATTGATAAATATCCATTATGAAATCGATCGAAAGAATGAGAAATTATAATTGCAGCAAGCTGAAGTGCTGAAATTAGAAAAAAATAATTTAAGTAAATTTCAGCCATGAATATCGTAACAATACTTGTCAGATTTTAAAACACAAGTATCGTCAGATTTGCTCTCTTAAACAAATGAAACGTGTGATGGCAAGGCATTAAGACCGGAAAAAATATCTAATACCAAACTTTTAAGGAAACTCAGGATCATCGTTAGCCGCCATCTTTTTACTTTGTACTTCGATCTTATTTCAATCTTTTCTTGGTAGTTTTCAGGACGTATAGGAAGAACAGCTGTCGCGTATCAGTAATATTCACCGAAGAAGTAAATTTTTTAAGACTAACCTTGCGCTCTCTTTCAGACATGCTCTCAAGTACTTCATATCCTCCAACATTTCCTCCGTGATGGCTTCGTTCTTGTTAGGCAAGAGTCGTTTCAGTTCCCTGAACAGCAACTCTTGTTTGTCCTGGTTTTGCGACAGTTGGTACATAGCCATCGCCACGGAATAGGATGTCTGGAGCAGAAATGTAAGGGTTTATTTCTTATCGCGATGGAATAAATTATTGGGCATGAATCACAAGGAGTTAAAATTAATTACTTAGGAAATCAATATGATATCTATGCTGACGTGTAATTGTTTGAGGTTACACAAGTATGTGTGTACTAACCAAGTCTTATTTTAAAAATAACTGTAAGTTATTAGGTATCATTTATAGGCATAAAAATGTCATATGCGCTGAAGATGGCTGTCTGGTAGCGGAAATGTTACGAACTATGTTATTTATTAAAAATCTTCCGAACGGAATTTCATTTTAAATTAACTTTTTCATGCCACTGGAATTTTTATTTCAAAGAATTATAATTGTCTTTTTGGGAATTTGAAAAACCATCCACCATATCTCCAAAAAGAGACATTTTGTGTCCCAATAAATATTAGTTTCCATTAGTCGGGACCATAAAACCCCTCCGTATAATGGCGCTCTGTCTCTCACCGTGTCCACTCCGCCGAAGAGCATGTCCTGAGCCATTATGCTCGCAGTCTTGGCGTCAGCTCTGGCCAATAGCCTCTCGAGGACGCTTGGTTCGCCGTCATCGCTACCTTCCGCTTTTCGCTGGTTTACGCGTTGAATAGCCTCCTCGACGTACTTCACGGACACCCTAATCGAAAATTAGCATACAAAGCGACATTTTAGGTTTAAAAAATGAGATTACAAATTGTATATAATCTTACTTTCGAAAACTGCATGCTATAATTAACCTTTTCTGACAATGGATGTTACTAGTTATCTGCAGAGTATCTGTATTAATAAAGCAGAAAGTATGTATGTCTGCTTTATGTAGAAGGTTGAAAATTTTAATGAGGGTACCTTTCCTAAATTCATCGAATGAAAAAACCTAAAACTCCATATTTATTAGTTTAAGTAGAATAAAAAAAAATTTTAACCTTGGAAAACGACTTTAGTTCAGTTTCTCAACCCTTAATGGCGCTAATAAAATCTTGTGTAGAAATTTCGAAACATGAAGTGCATCGTTGTTTTTTCTTTATGTATGAATAATCATTTTATGCATTGAGAAAAATGATTTAATGTATAAATTATTAAAATCATAAATTTGTGAATTTCTTGATGCTGCGTTTACACATTTTCCGTCATTAACGTGGATTGAAAGTTGGGCAATGTTACGGATTAGTGGATTACTTTTAGATGTGAGATTTTTCCCTATTGTAGTATGGCAGTTGTACTGTACTTAGTGCCATCAAGACATTCTAAAGCGTTTAATAAAGATACGAAAATTGCGGAAGATCGATATCCCACATATAAAAGATGAAGTCCACATGATTGGGAATTCAATGTTGAAATCGTTGGAATTTACGTGAGAAATGCTTTTATCATGGTCATTTTTACGTAGAATGCTCCAGAATAAGTAATGATAATAATTTGTATATTTTGCCGCAATATGGAAAAACCCTCGACACAGTCTATAAAGAATTTCTCTAAAAGGTTTTAATAGCAAAACTATTCTTTTTTGGCCGACAACTATAGTACCGCTTATTCCTATATATAAGAATTATTTTGTAGTAAAATCGCCGGGGAAGAGCTCAGAAACCCTAGTGAGATTAATGTAATTAGCTAGAAAAAACCTGTCCCTGTGGCAGTCCTAGTGATTGCATCGCTTCTAATATACATTATCTGTCAATAGAAAAAGAAGACCATGTATTGTACGCTATAATACCTACACTTGTAGTACGATTATGATTAAATTTGTACACGTTAATATATGACTAAGTTCTTAAGTGCAAATTTGAAACCAATAGCTGCACTTCTTAAAAAAATACCACGGGAGTAAAAAATGAATCATACGATTTTTGTTAATAGTGCGATTTTACTTAATTGCAAATCAGCGAAGTATTGTCATCAGACTCAAAAATCCACTAAAAATTATTTTTAACACGATACAATAAAATTAGATTAGTTTCAAAACTATAAATTTTATACCATGTATGATAATGTCTCTTATTTATTGCTAGACCCTGTGTATTTACAAAGGCGACAAACGACAGGTACTCACTCCAAGAATACGTCGAGCGCCTTGACAAATCTCTTCCAGTTAGCCGTGGGGTATACTTTCCAAACAGGAAGGCCAATCTCTAAGAGGAAGAGGCATTCGAAGAAGTCACCGACCGCTGTAATCATCCTCTGAGGTTCGGAATCTGGAGGAAGGTCCGGAGCCAAGCAACCGAGCCTCGTGTCCAGGGCAACGTACGCGATGGCTGCAAGAATTAATGAAGAGAAGGTGAAATAACATTTTCTGGGTTTGATTTTTTTCTAGGCTTTCATATTCAGTCTCTTGCTATTTTAGGCAGCCTAATAGGGACCCAAACTGTCAAATATCTTTGAGAAAATCACACAATTCAGGTTGGGCTCGCTAAAATGGCGATGGTATTACCATTTTGACCAGTGCTGGTCGTTATTTTATTTTTTCAATGGCCACAGAATCTGATATTACGAAGTGTTTATAGGATTAATAAAAAAATCACAAGCTCAAATCGACCAAAGTAGTTAGATTAATTCATGATCCTGGTTTATTTTACTGCGTGATTCACAAATGCAGGGATCGGAAATCTACGACCACATGCGATTCCCTTGAGCGCTTCATGCGACTCTCGAACCTCGGATGAAAAAGACAATTTCATATTTTTTCAGTAAAATTATGCTCTGAAAAATCTGTTCTGGTGGAATCCTGGCGCTAGCAAATAATTTATGTTTGATTTTTGCTAACGCAAGAATACGGAATCACAAGGTAACTTCCTACACAAACACTCACCCGCCCGCCCACGCAACTTCTAATGCGGCTCTCAGAAGCATTCACAACTACGAAATGTGGCCTGCCATGCAGGAAAGGTTGCCGAACTAATTACTCGCTTCCCATTCCATGAAGAACACTGGTACAGAGAACAACTCATTACTCAACGCTAGGAGCATCAGTAATTCATTTCTTGCGCCTTCACGTTATTTTCCTGTTATGATTACATCCAGGGTATTTTTTAAAAATAATGAAAAAAACATGAAAACATGCTTAAGAAACCTATTTATCCTAGGAAAGTATCATCAAGAGACAGTAAGTATATTATATTAAATAATGTACGTTGATATTGAGATTTGTGTAGATAAAGGAACTTGAGAGTACACTAAATACGTCGGAACTAGTTAATAAACAAGAAGCCCAAACCAGGATTAATGCAGTTTGGTTTCCCAAAGTTGAAGTCCCGAATTGATTCCTTATATTGAGAGGAAAATTTTCAGTAGGTGTTAGTCATTTCAAGGAATTCTCATGCCATAAATTCATTTGTAATTTATAGATTATCAATGATAGAGAAAAATTGGAAAACAAATTAATATAGAATTGTCAGGTTTAAAATACCTATTAAAAGCAATGTGAAAATTCCTTTCTGATATTATAGGGTTTACCATTTAAAACGCTACCCACAAGAAGATAGTATCAATTATTACAAGTTTCATTAAATATACACTATATATTGTTAGTTATTTTTTATAAATAGCGTCAATCGCTTTACAGATGGTTGCTGAAAATGCCCACCTCCTTTTCGATGACCTACATAAACCCTTCACTGTGTTCCTGTTTCACGAAATTTATATTAGGCAGTATATTGATGTCTTGTCCGGTATTTTATTTGCTGGATATGCATTGCTGAATGCCTCACGAACTGCAGTAAAAGATTTCAAAGAAAAATTATGCTCAAAAATGAACACAAGTTCTCCTTGGGTAAATAACATGTTTGCACATCCAACGCTATTCAGCAACTGAGGACGGCAACTATGCGATAGTCAAAGTCATTTTGACATGCGTGTGTGCAGTAGTGTGGGCAAATCGACGTAAAGGGAATGAGCCTCTCTTGATGCAATATCTGCTCTTGTGAACGATATTGAAGTTTGGGTTGCGTTTTAAACGAATTTAATAAATGTTACTGTTTATACGCTAATATTTATGGATCAACTATTCATTGCTGAAGGTTAATTGAGTGGAAAAGAAAATAACCCAATTGTTCACTCGTCTATGCTCAAGCCGAGTTCCGTAATAATCGTCTCCATGGCAACAATACTGTAAAATGCAATTTTAAACGCAAAAACGATGTTCTACTTAAAATTCAAGGAAATACGGTCAATTGTCAAAATTCTGCGAAAATAATTGTAATCTACATTATTTTCCCCTTTGAACAGTACAAACCTCTCTCCGATATCACAATTTTAAGATATTTTATAGCATTAAATAAAACATCCCATATTCACGTCACAGGCGAACAATATTCAACTCACATTCAAGGGACCACTTGAAGAGTTCGTTGATGAAGTCTTTGGGCAATTCTTCTTTTTCATCTCTCAACGTCCTGATCCTGCAGAAAAAAACATCAGGTTATCCTTTACAGTTTGTTAATAGAAATGTCTAAACGTAGGAGTGCTTAATCGGTTAATAAAAATTGACATAATAATAAATATATAATTTATCCACGCCGTTCATTTAAATAGTAACTACGTGAACGTGGTTCTTACTTATCCACGAATTCCTGGGCCACTCCTGCGATGGGCTGGATATAACGCTTCGATATCCTCGGTTGCATCATGGGTTGGTTGACCTTGCTTCGAGCCTCCATCCACTTACTTCCCTGCCTGTGGAGAAAGAAATGGGAGCTCAATTCTTTGACACACTAACGCGTATTTAACACCGAAATCATGGGTTTGAATAGGAAACGAGCAGAATTTTTTTATCGGTAGCACATTAACAAACATTTAAGACTCTCAGAGGTCAGCAGGGCAATAGCAGTACTGAAAGTGAACGATAAATATACGATAATTTGATATATTTTTCAATGGGAGAAATTTATTTTTATTAATACTCAAATCCTTTGTTACAGAGTATCCATTTAAAAGGAAAATGTCTTTTTGCATTTTTTTCTGCTATAAAATATCTGAATTAATTACGCGATTTATCACTGAAGCTTCTTCTGTTACTTCAAAAGACATTTATACTGACAGAATTGTATAGAATAGTACGTAAAAAGTGGAAACGTGGTACATACATATTTATAATTGATTAGATCACAGGTCTAATACTCTTCAATTGTACAGGGTCATCAAGGAAGACTCTCTAGCTTGAATTGAATATACACAGTGAAGTACATACATATTTAATTTAAAGCAATGTTACTTGTATCAAAACACTCACTAAGCACGGGCGATTTTATTCGTGTGATAAGATTTTTCATATGTCCTCTAAAATTCTCCATAACCGTAGTTAGTGTGTCTTCGGTGATGAGATTATTTCTGATAGGGATTTCATAAGGATAACGTGTACATGAATAAACCAAGAAAGGTTGAACAGTCGAAGGCAGAAATAAACCTGCTGTGGAGAGCATCACTAAACAAGCAACAGCAATGGAAAATTTTAGTTGATGTCTGCGAAGAAAATTGAAATATTTTCGTATGAATAATTCTCTCATGCTTTGTGAGCGTTTTGATGCGAGAAACAATACTGTAAGTGAAACAATTAAATACATATAAGGAACTATTCGTTTAGCGTATTTTTTATGACCTGTTTTATGGGATCCGTATGAGAAGGGCCACATCATTTAGTTAGGAAGAATCATATGCAGGGCAACTAGATTCGCAAAACGAATGTATAATGTATAAGTAAAGCTTAACTTCACTATTAAAGAAGTTGACTTGTGAATCGCTGGATGATCGCAGGGAAAGCCAGGGTAATGCTTCTGGAGAAATATAGGTTGGAAAGATTATTTGGGAAAATTAGAGAAACAGTTATATTGAGACTATTGGGAGACATGACGATGGAACACGTGAAAGCGATTGTCGGACGGAGAGACATCAAGACTTGTTTTTTCTGTGGACAATTAGGGGTCATAACAGGGGAGTCACACCTGCGAGATAAAATTTTTAGTGACGTTTTGGTGCATTGCATCTCCTGCCAACCGTCGCTTTGGTGAATTGTAGGGTAATGTGTAAATGTAACAGTGATAACAGTGATTCTTGATGCAGATACTCACTCCGTCAGTATTCCTGCACCGTCTTTGTAGAAGTCCTTTCTGGTTACCTTTCGGTAGTATTCCATGGACTGCATCCCCTGTCTTATGGGCCAAGGGCCTTCGTTCCTGAGGACTGTCTCTATGTCTTCGGGGCGGAAAACGAACAGCAAATCCACGCGCCCTGGGATCCCTCCGATGCGCACGATATTTCCGTACTTTTTGTAGATTGCTCTGTGCAGGTCTTGTATCCCCATTCCATGATACTCGCCTGAAGTTGACATGGAAATAATGTCATTTCGTTAGACTTTTTGAAATTAACGTGTATCTCAATTTTTTTTACAATATCAACAAAGGAAAGTGAAGTGTTGGTTCAGTGGTTTTTAGACGTTTTCTTTACGTTATTATTGTAGACGTTTTTGGTACTTGAAAATATGTTGGCCATCAATGCGATTGACGGGAATATAGCCGATGCAATCGCAGCAGTCACTCCTCCGCGTTTCGGTCGGAATAATTTCCGAATAAGATGATGATAAATCAATCTCCGCATACAAGTCATAATTCCTTTTGTGGAGGATTAAGTTTTATCAATTCGTTTGGAAAACTTAAATCGTGAAATAGAAATAAATAGTTTTATAATACCTATCGCCTATAGAAGGAATGTGTAGCCTTTTCATTTTTCTCGCGTGTCAAAATTATAAATACAGGGTTGGGTGTGTTTTTTTGGCTCAACGACGTCTTGGA
This sequence comes from Tanypteryx hageni, assembly GCA_028673005.1. NCBI lineage: Eukaryota > Metazoa > Arthropoda > Insecta > Odonata > Petaluridae > Tanypteryx > Tanypteryx hageni. The sequence goes on along the minus strand of CM054114.1, from coordinate 165,844,884 downwards.
TTATCATAGCCATAACTCCTTCCACACCGAACACACAATGGAGAAGGGAAACCCGGTGCCAGCATTAGCCTACTATTAACGAAGAGCACCAAGGGAGCCAACGTCTTAACGGTGCTTCCGAAGGACAGAACGCATACTTTGCGCGGTCTCCTCAAGCCACAAACGGGGCCGGTCGACCTTGGAAAAAATACTAGTTTCGCAGGATTGGTGTCCGCTTCCCTTTCGAGCAGCAGGCGAGTAGCAGTCAGTGTCCTAACCAACAGATCACCGGCACCTCCTTACAAAAATTTGCTTTCCTTTTCTAACTTAGGTGTCAATTTATAATACACACAAATGAAATAATTTTATGGTTATCTATCATTTATTCTTAAACTTAGATCTCAGAGAAAGTTAGACTGGTCATATACAATTCAGTTATAAAAAGACTCATTGTCTCCATCAGTTACGGTCCAACGACAATTATAAAGCAACAGGCATCTCGTTCTCAGGCAAAAAGCCAATATTAGTAATTAATTTGATCAACGTAATTGCAATATCGAGCGAAGAGTCTTTAATGTTGTATCAGACTCAGAAGAATATTACGGACGTAAGTCGATGAACAATTTGTTTGTTTTGTTTCATCCAAAATCGCCTCGCGTTCCAAAAGTGACACGCGTATCATAGAGACCGTTGGCTAGTTACGATTTTCTAGAGAGTAGGTTTGCACTCGCCTATGTAAGGTAGGAATCGCCAAGTGTTGCCTATGATAGGCAGAGGGGCTGGCCCGGGAATTTCCTCGTAAGACTTGATTACAGGCGCGTCCACCGCGGAGGCAGCCTCCGCCGTCGCCGTCCTGTCGCTCGTGTGCAGTTGACATTTCGTCAGTTGAATAGAGGCGATTTGCAGCTTCTGCTGGATCAATGCAATGAAGCCTCTGCTTGGGCTGCTGCGCGGCAACAAGGTGGCAGCCATATTTGCTTTAGTTCTGGAAGAAAGAGGCTTTAGTCAGCTTCAAATAACATTCGAATGAGTTAAACGATATATTTATTACCAAAACGTGTCTGTTCTTCTTTCGCCTAATAGACAAGACATATGAAACAGCAACGCCTTATCTTATCTTCGTGGTTTCTGTTTTGTAATATGAGATAAAATAAACTCGTTCGTCACACTTTAATGTGACATTAATAAACTGCAATGGTATCTATTTTTCCTTGTTATGGATATATTCAGAAAATTAGTAAAAAATAACTTCATAGGTAAACAGATTGTTAACAGTTAAAACAGGTAAATCGACTCAAATGAAAAAATTGAAGGAAAGAGAATTACAATATAATTATAGCCACGCACTTTTCTAGTCAAAAGTAGGATAATATATACATTACCTTCATAAAACCACCAGTATTGCTGGTAGTATAATCTTTAAACTAAAAAAATTTCAGTCGTTTAGCACCAATCCAAACTTCTTTTGGTTATAATTTAGATACTTCAAAACTGCCAAATTATACGTTTCAGAATAACCTGTAACACAGATTCACACATGTGTAACGAAGACTCGACATTATTGGCAGGATCTTCTCCCTCCGCTCATTCTGCATTCTTTGAACATTCGACCCTCGTTTCCTCTGTTTAATTAATAACGATTAAATATAATTTCTCCCGCATTATTTACTTCATGCTCTCATTCATTGATCTTCTGAAGTGTTTTGAATGCTTTGGAAATGATATTTATAAGGCGACCCAGAGACGAATTGAATTGGCGTGAAAAAGTCAGCCTTCTGACAGATAGGCGATTCGGTTTTGTTCTGTTTACCAATGGAGATAGCAGCTATCGAATTATGCTTGAGAAATCGTAGATTTAGATTACGAGATATATCACTGTGTTTCTCAGAATTTTATAAGTAAGAAACTTCTCGCAACCGAAATGAACCGTTTCCAGCGAATGCATGCAACGTTGCAGATCGTGTGGACAGTGTCGGATTTACGCCTCCTTGGGCGTTAAATATTTGGGGTCCCTAAGTCCCTAAGCAGTCTGGGGCCCTGTAATCTAAACATATAGTGTAACAGCTCCTAACGACTACCCTCTTTTGTGACACCTCTTTATGATCGTTTTCAAAGGAATGTTAGAGAGGTTCCATTGATTTTCAAATTGAGACTTTTAATATATCTTAAATTATATACACGGACATTTATTCGGGGTCCCTGTCATGCTCCAAGTTCGACCCCCGTTAAATCCGCCACTGAGGGTGAGGGAGAAATTCAAGATTGAGTGTTACTGAGCGGTAGAGAAATCTTTGCTTTTTTCCCTATGTTCGCGGATCCACACGGAACCCTAATCTTTCGCGTAACCTTAAGGTTCCGCGTAACCCAAGTTGAGAAGCAATGCCATACGTCACGGGACCCCTGGCGCGCGCCCCTATATCCGCCACTGCGTGTATAACAACTGATTCGACCCAGAGCACTCTGCTCTACAGCATTTGCCGAATTGCTGAGATTGTCGATAGAAAGCGAATTATTTTATAGTTGGAAGGAACCGATGAACTCAATCATAAAATTCTTTGTTTTTATAGGTTCGGAGTACTACATCTGAAATTTGCTTGTTTGTCGAGTTGAAATTGTATCCGGAATTTTATGCAACCGTAGAGATTCCATAGTCTCGATTTCACTACATTTTTCGCATTAACCTGTAAACGTGAAATGTGTAGTATGTGTGTGTATTATTTGAGCCGTCCCCGTCGTATGCCGCGGAATGACGAGTATACTCGTGGCGAGTCCTGTTGTACTCGTTTCTTTAAGTTATGGAGAGTTTGAAAGATAAATCAGAACCTTTTTGCGGCCTTGTAAGGAATGAAATGATCTTTCATTTTGTATATAAAGAGAGGTAATCCCTTTTAGTAATATATTATAAGACGTGTCATATTTCGCGTTAATAGTTTTTTATGAACTGGAGGGCAAAACAGAAAGAATTACTGGTATAACATAAAGAAAATGTTTTTTAGGATAAGAGACGCATCCTAGATTGCGACGAAACCATTTGTTTTGATATGAGGCCATGTTTTTATTTAATAATGTAATTATCCAGATTACAGATTTAAAAAATGAGCTATATAGCGTTAACATTCAGGATAGTTTATTCTTGATTGGTTTCTGAAAATGTCGATTTATTAAAATATGGATTTAACCATTTTGATTTAAATCCATCCAATTATAGAATAAATAATACTACATTAGCCATATTTCTAAAAAATAATTGTATATCTTCTAGCGACAATATATTATATATTGTTTTACGCCCAGCTACCATCCAGCTCTTCCCAGTTCTCTCAACAACCTTCGTCCAGCAACAATGCTTCGGCACCTATGTGGTCAAATCCTGTCAAATAAAGTGCGTATGTATATTTTGTCGGTTGTTGTTTTGGTATGATGAAACTTCAGGCATTTCGGGAATCGAATAGAACTTGACATTCCGGCATATAAAGCTGACTATTCTCGGATGTCACCTGCAAAGGCTCACAAATTGGTGCACGCCGAGGCATTTATAGGTGCCCGCTTACCTAATCCAGCGATGCAAGTCTTGAAAATCTCGCAACGAATATTTTCGTTTGCGTTACTGCCGATAACGCTGTTAGCGCCGTAGAGAACTAGTCATGCCAGACGAAATATGACCCGTTTATTTCCGTTCAACAAATTCAACTCGGGATTTTTCATCCTACTCTGGACCCTCAACTTCTACCGTTCTAACAATGGAAAACTTTGTTTTTTTCCGTAAGACTCAAAATATAAAAAAATCCATAGCACTCTCCCTCATGACAGCCAAAGCCATTATCTGAGGAGGATTAATGAAAAAAGCCTTAAAAATTTAATTAAAGCCCAGGCAGCTATGTGTGCACGATCAATGGTTTCTTTACAAAGAGTGGACACAGGCTTACCGCAAACAAGTGGCTCAAATTTCTTACAGGCGATAGTTTCTCTTATGAGATTTCGGGTTCTTAGACTTGGGTTAAAACATAAGAAGCCAGTCTGGTGTTAATTTCAATATAGTTTGTGTGTGTGTTCATTTTCCTAATCCTAATCCTTCGATTGAAATACCGAACATGCAGTTCCAGGAGTGTCTCTCAACCGATTATTTTCGGAGATGGAGGCCCCTGGAGTTGGCGTTGCGTCAGTTAGGATCCTATTAGCTGAGGTTGAGAAATTCCGGCCTCATACTTGTAGACGATTTTTACGTGAATAATTTTAAAATGTCTTGTTATCGGTAATCTTTATTGACGCATCAACTGTTTCAAGGGTTCCTGATTAGAAAACGAGACGTCTTGCGCAGACAAGGCGGAGGAGATAATTTGCAGTGTCATGGGAGACTCTTTCGGGGAGATAATCACATGACGTTTGAAATAGATATATCATAGGTTAACAGTACGAATCTCAACTATTATTAATCAATTTATTTTATTTTTAATCTCTCTATAGGCGCACTTAAACGGTCTTTTACATTGAGCATGTCAACAACAACAAAAATTTCATCAAAATACGTCCTGGGGTTCCCGAGATGAAATAAAGGTACGGTGTAAACTACATGTAAAATGGTCGTAATTATTGTCCGATGTTAATTAAAATTTAAATGGTCGACAGATTTTAGTAGAACTCCCCATCACCCAATTTCATCAAAATACGATTAGCGGTTCTCGAGTTTAAACATGCGGACAGTCGGACGGAAACGACCTCCCCTATATGTGATCACTTCGTGCAAAGAACGCATTATAAACGCAAAAAATTCATAAAAGGGGTTTTCCTCTTTCAATCGAAATTGAACCGGAGATTTGAGCTACTCAGTCGGAGACCGGAGATTATGGCGAGGACTCGGAGATCGCGGGCTCAAAAGTCGTAGGTTGGCAACCCTATTCAGGACATACAAGTGCGTAGGTAGCTTTTTATTAGCTTTAATCTCGGAAAAGATTTGTTGACACAATTGTTGGCAATATCAAATATATCATCAAAATTGCGCGAACATTGCCAAAGATTGATGCCAGTCTGTATTTAATCATTATTCAATCCAATAGTTCCTTGGTTTCCATTCAGTTTTTAATCTCTTCTTTCAAAACGACGTTTGTTGATAGCGAGGGAAGTTCGTCACAAAGGCCTTGGTCAATAAGTTTCTTATAATACTTCGTGAATAGATATTCTCGTCTATTCAATTTAGCATTGTTTACGTTCGCCTACATCCCCCATGTCATGCCACTGACTGAGAGGCTTTGGTGATTCGACAATTGAATCGCAAACAAAGAAAGAGTCAGTTGATCGAGATGAAGGACGTCGTCGAAGCGGGAGAATATTTGCGTAGACAACGTCCTTGACTTTGTGGGCAGAGCCAGTCATATCCTTTTTAACCCTTGAACAAGGGATATGTAGGACCTCACTCGGACTTTAAAGGGTATGCGCATGCGCATTGTTAGGTTGATTGCATTGGCGATGCTTGACTAGTCAGTTTGATGTTTGCTCTGGCTTCGAAAGAAGTTCAACATCTGTTTTATTTGTGAATGTCATTGGGTGCGAGCCTTATCTCAACTGCCTACCTGCTCTGGATCTCTCGAACTCCAGTATCTGGAAATAAGTTCTCACTTTGTAAAAGGCATCCGGTAGCTTTTATAGCAATATGTCACCAGAACTCTATTAAGATATTATAATAAATATATTATATAATAATATTAGTTTAATTTAGTAGTAAATTTGTTTTTATCTTTATTTATAGAAAAAAAAAAGTGTTACTTATTTCTACAACGAACAAGAGTGCTGTTATGGATCAAGCTACTAAGGAACCGGAAATAATAATTTTTTACCATCAAACAAAAGTAAATGAAAACCCTACTTGGAAAGAGGAACCAAAAAATGAAGATCTTTTCTCAAAGAACTTTCGTTACGACTAGTTACTCCTTTCATGAAGGAACGTTTGAAAATTCCCACATTACGAAGAAATTTGAGGTTAACAATAATGAAATTATCTCATGCTTAATCCTTAACCCGGGAGTGGTCGCTAGGCCAGCTGTGACGCCAGTGGTCGCACGTGAGAATATTTCTCACATTACGATTTTTCATACATTGAGGATTTTACTACATTCTGGAGTCTCAAAAAACACTCAATGTTCTGTATCAGTACAATGGTCACTATGTTCACTTTCATTGTCGCTTTCACACTCATCAATCTTCTGGTTTTGATCATTATTATCTCCCAAGTCTTCCGATTTATAAAATTCCTGCAGCCATGGATGAATTTCTAGGAAAAACAAAATTAATAATTGGGTGTTTGTTTATTCATACAAATATATTCATTTTTCAGAAATGCAGTTCGTTGAAAAAAAATACTGACGAACAGAATATATATCTCTTATCTAAATATCAAAAATAAAATTCGCAAAATAAGACACCTTACTTTGCAATAATGCTGATTCAACAACAATTCTTCCCTCAACTCATTTTATGATAAATAAAAACAAGATGTGCAATGCTATAATATATACACTGGCCACGCGAATAGAAAGGAACTCCCCCAACCTACTGATATAAGACTAACGTCCTTGGTCGCGCGATGAGAAAAAGTCTCACACTTGTCAGCCGAGTTTAACTAATCCCTTACTTCAAGGTCAACCATGCGATGTTGCCTCGTTGGCGAAAGGCAGCTTACTGAGGAGAGTCTAGAAGTCAGTTAGGGGGAGGAACAACCCCCTCACATCAACCACTATATCATAAGCTCAATTTTAGAAAAAGTGTGCGAGAAAATCTCATACTGAGACCATTCGCGGGTTAACTCCCCAACGTACAAACGTTTCAACTGATTCAAAGAAAAGGTGCGATTTTTGTCCAAGACAAAAAGATAGGAAAACAGAATTTCAGTGCACTTACTTTCAGAAACGTATTTAGATCATTAAAAATCCAAATGCCTTTTTTAGAATTACCCATCCCAAAAATAGAAAGAAAAAAGGGTAGGGTCTGTATGATCCCAACATCTGGAACATTAAATAAACATTTAACCATCTGGTTCCAGGGTTAATCCACGAGACTTTCGAGTGTCGCACGTTTGATAACGCGCAAAACATATTGCGAGGTCTGCGCTGCGGCGTAAGTTAACGCAGTAATTTTTATCGCTATCTAACATAAGAATGGGAAACGGAGAATGAATCAGTCGATTTCGGAAATAAAACAGACAATCGCAGTCCTGGGTCGATTAGTAATTGTCCGTCAAAAATGACGGGACATAAATTTAAATGTTCTCGAGTTAAATCATAATGTAGACGTATATTAAGGTTGAGACAACAATAGAGGACGAGTTTTACAACATCATGGTTGTCAAGGAAGGAAACCATTAAAAGGCATATTTAAACGATAAATTCCAGCGATGTAGATTTGATGGCGAAATTCGAAGGTAAGAATAAGAAAGTCCCGGTCCGTAGATTGATGGTCATTTTTTTCTAATTTCAATTAGGAAAATAATGAAAGTTTGCTCGTCATAAAATCTCTTTTTACGTGTTATATTACGGGAAACATTAATTATATTGTGGAGTCGAACCCTGGTTTTTTTCGTCCTTGACTTTTAAAGCGTGATCGAAGTATTCCTGCCTAATCTCAAACTTATCTCTAGACGGGAAGTTTGTCAAAACACATTTTTAAAAACCTGTGATACACAAAGCGACGAAAGGATTAAGCCATTTATATACGAGTTGCATACTGCAAGCGTTCAAAAAATCACTATACACCAAGATATAAACTCGTAAACAAACCATCTATATAAGATAATAGTTTTCATTTTTTGCGAAATTAGGCATCAATCCGGAATTTCTAAATTCTCTAGCAATCGGCTTCGCGTCCAAGTTTTCCAATTTCAAGTTTCGTGGCCCAGATCGCCCTTTTTTAGCAATAACTATAATCGTCATTAAGGCAGTAAAATTTTATGTGTTAGGATTATGGTTTCATCATCCGTGCCTTTTAGTAGATATCTGGATAAAAAATCAATTTAAAATTATCACGTCATCATTATGTATACGTCGTTGGATTTCAATTCCCATTGAAAGACACTGGAGTCGTTGCTATGGTAGTTAATATTTTTCTTTGTTGAAGACCGAAAATATTTCATAATTTTATGATAAAAATAGATTTTTTACGCAAATTCAGCATGGATTTTAATTTTGTCTTCAAGAAAATAAACTCGTAATTCCTTCTTTTACAGTATGATGCATGTCCCAGCTTTGTATCTTAATGGTAAATAATTAAAAATTTACATATCCCTGCACAGTTTTCAATGCTTTTCTTACGGGTGTTTAAAATTGGACTCAAAAACACCCCTTAAATATAACTTTTTTGAAATTTCAGATTTTCTCCAGAGGTTGTAGTAACCAATGACCTATAATCTTGGCAAATTAAAGCTCTGTAGCACCTCTAGAAGTACCTTACATTTTATATAATATATATATACCTTATATGCTATATGCATATATATTTATATATATTATTTAAAATAATGTATAATATAAAAAACGCTTCAAAAATCGAAAAAAACCGATGAAAGTAAAACAGAGGCATTCCTCACCTGCGATTATATGTTTTCAAAAAGAAACGCGATTTGTCTAGCAGGAAAATTATTCATGGAACCACGCGGACCTCTATTTTCCGCTATTCTTGCGCTCCAAGTGAGCGTAAAAACAACAAAGGGAAACCCAGAGGAGCAGTAGAGCATGGCCGAGATGTGAAACCTCTTGGAAATTTCTCACTACGTTAAGGAAGAGAGAAATACAGACTGGGTCTGTTGGGATAGACACTTCGTCTCTTAAGCCCTTCTGACCGACTTTATCGAAGTTATCTTCCGAATCGATGCGATTCGCACACCAACAGAGACGAGTCGTAGAGCCACGTGCGGACAATCAATGACCCCTCGACACGTTACGTAAAATCTTCAGCTTTAAGACGGCACGAATGAACGCCGCGAAGTCGTCGTGCCCACCTCGTATAACGTAAAAAGCAATTTTTCGACGCGCAGGCTTTCACTCTTTTGAAAAATAAAATTAGAAAAAAAAGACCTACGATCTTCGGACCGGGACTGTTATATGGAAGAATGAAAAAAGTTTCTTATTTATATCGTTTATTTTGCCCATCAATTCGAAATAGCTTAAATTTATCTTTGAAAACACATTTTAAAAAAAATTCTCCTATGAACGGTTTTCTGCCTTGAAAACCATTGTTTCCGCCAAAAGATTACCAACTACTGTCTCAATCCTAATATACGCACGAAAGGGCACATTATGATTTAACTCGAGAAAATTTAAATTAAGGTCCTGTCGTTTTTGTCGGGCACTTGCTCCAATTACTTATGCATTGTTAAGTGTTTGTGATCCCCTTGCTGATAGCGCGACCTCCAGTTCGGGAATCGATCCGTTGGAATGTTATATGTAACCCGAAGGATCGCACCAGCGAGTCGGAATGAATGGAATCTCCCACAGTCCAAACGATCAATACTTTAATCTCAAGCGCTCAAATCAAGGTTATCGCGTCCTCGGTCCGTTGGTCTTCTCAAAAACGTCCTTTTCGCCCTTTTGTCGTCCCCTCGGCAAAGCGAGCGGACCTGCACATCCGCGCGCACAGGCGTCGTCGCGACGCGAATCCGCCGAATGATAATCGTTGGGATCCGCGTGGGCGTACCGCAGTGTCGCGAAGCAACCGTGGCGCGCCGTGGAAAAGCGGGAGAATGTCTGTCTTTCCTCTTCCCTTTCGAATCGATAGAAGTTTTCCCTCTCACTCATTCGAGTATTGAACTTCGAGTCTAGTCTAGTTAGACTGAGGGTCTTCAGAAACACACCGAAGCGACGGGTTCAGAGTTTAGAAGGTAAATGGGATTTTGTCAGCTTACCTTTTGCCTTCGGACTGTTGATGGCGATAGCGTCAGTCGCGTTCTTAGCGTTGAATTCCTCTCTCACTCTTCCTCATACGGCTCACCGTCCTTGGTGGCCCGCAGCTGACTGCTGCAGAGTTAGAGGAGAGTAGGGAGGCAATGTTTGCAGGGAGAGAGAGGAGGTGGAGTAAGAGAAGAGGGGGGAAATAGCGAGAGAAAGAAAGATAATGACACATTGGCCAATATCATTCGCTTCCTCTCTCTCTCTCACCTCTAATTCGTTTTTTCTTAGGACACAGCATCCTTCCAGCGCCTCTCTCTCTCACACACAAAATGTTCGTCGTCTACAGCACCCACTCTCCCTTCCCTCTTACGTCTCGTATGGGAACCTAAGTATAATCCGAAAAACAACGCCGCATCGATTTCTTTCACGCCAACCCCTTCTCGTGGTAACTTCCGAGATGGGTTTTTCGTTGGAGGCAAGCGGTGAAGGTTAAGGTCATTCGTTCGGGGAGGCGCGTGATTTTTATTTTTTAAGGGATGCGTTGTTTTTTTACGCCCCTATTACCATCTCTTTCATCGACTCCATTTTATTCAACATTTTTATTATTGAAAATAATCAAGTTTGACAGTCATAATTATGCTTGCCATCTATTCAGGAGACAAAGCCGGGACAAAACGATTTCTGTAGATGAAAAACCGGGACAAAACGTGGACTTGTCTTTTGTTTTTTTTTATTTTTTACATGAACTTAACACGTACGAGTAATATAAACTAACTCTGCACAGCTTAAACATATTTACTATTGCTATAAAATAATTTTTTCATTTTGCCAAATACAATATTATAATTATTAAATACCATATTTTCAAATAACCTTTCTTGGTCATTGGGAGGTGAGGGTTGAAAGGGAGGTAAAATAACCAAAAACTACCTAAAGAATAACCATAAATGCTTTAATATTACAATATTAAATCTGAAATATAATATTTTAAAAAAGAAATTATTTTACTCGAAGAACCCCTTTATTTATACAGAAACATTTTATCACATCTACCCTCGACTTCGGCTCATACATATTTATTTTTCGGGAGCGAGCAACAAACCGACCTGGAGAAGACCACGAAACCGGGACAATCATCATTTTCAGGCCACACATACACGTATCCTCTGTCTCGTGTTTTCTTCAAAAACATAATTTTTCTCTCATCACTCGATAATACTTAATTTATGCGTCCAATGAAGTGCTTTATTGTCTTTTTAGTGGAAAATTTGACAACAGCCCACTTACCTTCATCACTGCGTGCGCGTGCGTGAGAACTACTTTCAATCTATGTTGTCTATAAGGCCGACCATCTCTGGGATACATGGTGGATATTTTATCAACTGTACGTTCTTCACGTTCAGGTTGGGTCATTCAGCATTTCGAGATTATTTGCACTTCTTCCAAACAAGAGAGAAGAGGCGTACTCTTCAGAAAGTGGTAGAACTACATCCAGGGGCGAATCCTCAAGTTTGATGATGGACTTCGAAAATCCTTATATAAACGGATTTTCCTCAACCTTTTCGGCCGCTTCCATGTCTTGTTCCGTGTTTCACCTTGCCCAACCGGAAAGTGGTTGATATAAGATTAAAAGAATAATACCACTAATTTACAGATTTTAGCTTAAAGCAGATCCTCCATGCGTCCGAATATATGGAAATTAATTTCAACTTGGAAGAAAGATGAGTGTTTGGGTCAAATAAAAACGGAACGGAACTAATAATGCCTACTTTCCCTAATTTCCTAACTTCAAATACATTCAAACAGAAAATTAAATTGATCACGCGTATATGTTTGAAAAACATAACGTGATCGAGAAATACGATTGCTACGCAAAATTCTAAGATAAAAATTAGAATCTCCATTTCTTTTTTCAGAGATAGTAGAAATCCCGCTCCGATATTAGAATTATAAGGTATCTTAATGTGCAAGAGAATATGACCCTGTACGATGGATTTCAGATTTCTAATGTAAATTAAATTGGAAGGATGGTTCCTGGAAACGAACCCGGAACTTTCAATATTCGCTAAACAACTATCCTCGAGAGCTTGGTCCCAGTAGCAAGAGATTTTCACCAAGTTTCATGAAAATCGTTATATTGGTTCAAAAATTAAAAGGACGGACAGACAGACAGACCCAACGACGAAACTATAAGCCTATTTCCATTCTGGAAAGTAGGCTAAAAATATACGAAGACCGAGTTTGTTTATTTTTTGTAACAGATTCTAAGGGAATATTTTTCAACCTCTTTGGTCAACCCTTTCTCGGACGATCACTCGCCCACGCGGCGAGACGTCGCTATGAGAAACGAATGGACCGAGGCGAGAGGGAGCGAGGAGTATGGGGAAAAGTGAATAAAAAGTAATTAAAAAAATCTGTAATGGTAGGGGTGCTGGAATGCGCTGTTCGATGCCAGCATGGTCGTTGATCTATTCCGGAAACACTCCGCTGGCCTTCGGCAGTGCAGTTTATTTGGCAGAGGCTCGTTTTGCTGGGAAAGGGGAATTGTACGGAGAGGAGGGGGGACGAGATAAATCCCCCTCCCTAATCCCGTCTGTATCTTCTTCTCGTTCATGTCTGCTTATCTTCCCAAGATGTGGCAACGGTCCTTCTTACTCTTTCATCTTCTATTTGTTATCCCTTCATTTGCTTTGCGCCCAGATTTGTAAACAGAGACACCATCTGGCGGTAAGATCCTCGAACAAATTCCGCTTGAGCTAAGGGAACGTAGTGCTCGTGAATTACATGAAACGAGTTCGCGATGGATTTATAACAAAAATAAAAAATAAATTATAAACGGAATACAATTCTTATTTTAAATACATTGTTGTAGCAGAATAGCTCGTTTTTTCCCCTGGGATTTTGCGCCTAGTCTGTATCTTGAAAAGCTTCCGTTGGTCTATGACCTTATATGCAAACGCATAAGATTGAAATTTTGAAATAATTTTACCGTTTTACAACGCCGATGTAAATTTAAATCATAATTATAACTCTGATATTATTAGTTGGTAATTTAAAATTCGAAACTCAAGAAATAGCATTTTATGCCCTCTTTTATGGACTTAAATAAATAATAAGCACACCCTCCTTCTCGACGTGATTTGCATTACGCTAGTCTCAAACAACAGGTTGCCATGACAGAGAAAGGTTTTCGGTTAATAAACTTGAAATTCTGTGGAAAATCGCTAAGAAATGCCGTGACAAATATTGTCGTGGCACTAAATATGTGAAAAAATGAGAGACAATATTTATTTTAAGCAAGCGATGTGCTATCTCTTCTCTCCAGCAAAGAGTATGAGTGACGTATGATAGGATAAAACATACATTTTTTAAAATATCATGCTCCACTTAAATCTTCAGAAACATATCATAAAAATCCAATAAAAATGTGAAAATTTATGAATTTCTAAATAATTTCGCCCCAGTACCGCAAATTTTAAAAATCTCCTCCGAACTTACAAGTGCTATGATGTCTTTCGCCCTTGAGGGGTTAATTTCTAAAATCGTGGCGGCCCGGATGTGTATGTGGTTTGGGCCGCATTTTCTTAGGCCAAAGATGGCAAATCTTTTTTTGCTCGCGTGCCAAAATTACGAAAATTGACTTTCCTTGCCTAACTTACTTGCAAATTGAATGTACAGCCAAAAGAAGTAATTTTCTGGCTTAAATATGATTATTTATCCTCACAAGGTGGCTTTACCCCCTACTCGCTACCGCTTGCCAAACCTCGGCCTCCGCTGGCTTCGCTCGCTCCGGCGTTCAATGAGGTCAAAAAATGCGTTATTTACAATATGTCGGCGACCGCGTAAAGAATTACCATTTCAAGCGATTTTTTGTTCTACAGTTGATTGAAAGGAGGGAAAGAGGTTTAGATGGCAACGACTCTGTATTGGATGCAATTCATTTGATGGCAGATGCATGTTTCACCTACAACGATCATAAACTGTTTTCGAATGTCTGGTTTAATATCGGGAGAATTTTCGATTGATAACCATAACGTTGATGAAGATCAGAATGGCTTAAAGAAAATGGAATTGCGAATTTTTACCATGTAAATGACATTGACAATTTTGTTCATGTTGATGATGATTTGATTACCAGTGGAATTCCTACGGAGAGTGAAATAATAGAGACAGTATAAAGCACAGCAGACAGTGATGAAGACAATGTTGAATGTGTCGAAGACACAATCCTTACTCAGGATGCCGTGGAAACATTAAATGATTTTTTTGAAAACATTGACATTTCCGATGGTGTTTTTAGTGCACTAAGTGTAATAAGAGGAAACTTCAAAGTGAAATCTATGAAACAGGCTACTATTCAAAGTTATTTTTGTAAAAAGGGGAGTGATTAAGGATGCAGCTGTGAGTACATTTTATATGTACGTATGTTTACTTTAAATTATCTAGTTTATTCTCATTTTTAGGTTTTTTCATAAATTTACTAAATAACCTTTCTGTTTATATATTCACTTTTACTTCTTATGTCTTATTTCACCATACGCATGCATGCTTTTGCCTTCACGGATATTAAGTTTAACGGCTATAACGAGCAAAACTAAACGGTCCCGTGGCGCTCGTTATAGCCGAGTTTGACTGTACGTGTAAAATGAATTTTTTAAATTCCTTATATTGTGGGAGCCCTCCTTTATATATATCTATATTAAACATATTGATTTTGTTATTTTACGGTACACGCCTACTTCATATAACATTTTGTAGAAAAAGGGTTTGTCCAATTACTTCCAAATTCAAAATTACCGAAACGTTTAACTTTGCAATCGTGGCACCTCCGCTGAGTTGATCCGGTCCATATATGTCATTTTTGTCATTAATTTATGTTTAGATTCTACGTACCAAATATAGTTGAAATCGGTTTATTCATGAAGAAGATGAACACACACAAATGGACACCGGGGCGATCGAATAACACTAATTTCCTTTTTTTTAGATAGTAATAAAAAAATTCACATTTTCTGATTTCAAGGGGCTGCGGACGCCCATGGCAGCAAGATCTACTTTTTTATGTAATAGAGAGATATTTAAAGCTCATAAAACAGTATATTGGTTATATAAAATTCAATTTATAATTTTAAAAGATCCAATCTCCCGCATTTTTTTGCTCGAACGACAATACAATTATGGAGCAAACAGGTTCTCGTTTTCGGACAAAATGTCGCTACCAGTTATTTTATCAACATAATTGAAATATATCGGTAGGAATTGTCTTTTATATACTATTGTGTCAGAAATGGAAAACTAATGTATAAGCAGATAATTATTTTTTTGTTCCGTGCCAAAAGTGACACGCGAGCCATATTTTGCCCTCCCTGTCCTAATCACATTTGGGGGGCAGATGAAGGTCGCATATGAATCACCATATAACCAAAACGTACTTACATCAGCATATTCTTTTAAAACACAATAATTGCATAGTAGAGGACAGATTCCCGTTTTATGATCCGGAAGAAAAAAAACCATCGAGTAAACTCCTTCGTTCGAGAAATATATTTGCAGATTGCCATTAAAAGACGAAGTGAAATTTTCAAATAGGAACAATGTAAATTACATTAATAAAATATCCCACATCGTACAGAAGCTATATAGATTATAAACAAATAGATGGAATAGTTGAAATGCCCTTAGGAACTTTAATACATTATTTTACAGCCTCGCTTGGAATATTAGGAGAAGAATGACGAATAGGGTCGCTCTGGTGATCCTTGTCTATCTTCATGCGTCCATTTTAGAATGGTCCGTCGGATTATCTTCTCATTCAGTCTTTCCTCTCCGTCATCTTGAACCGAAGAGGGTCCTTGGGTGTATTCAGGATTAGGCTCGCGAACTCCATCTCTCCGTAGTTGTATTCGATGTGAAAATTGCGCACCATCTGTCGAAGGAACGAAGGAAAGCGTACAAAATCGAAGCGCAATAAAATGTCACGTAAGGTTATATCTAAGTTGCACAAACGAAATAACAAATTTGTATTTTCCACCGTTTTTAGGGTGGTTTCCAAAGGAAACAGCCTTATGAAATGGACCAACTAAGAACCTCTGTAGAGCTCACCTCCGGGCTATATTTATTTGACGAAGATTGAAGTCTCGAGTTCGATTCTTGAAAGGATTTTCCCTATTTGTTTTACATACGAAGTCTCAAATCCATCGTATAGAGATGTTTTCTATAATTGTTAAAAATATCTTAAAATTGTGATATCGCATCGAGGTTTGTGCTCTTCTAAAGGGAAAAGAATGAAATTGTAATTATTATTACAGAATTTCGACAATTGTACGTATTTTCTTGAATTTCTACTAAGACAGCGTTTTTGCGTTATAAATCGCATTTAATCGGATTTTTACCATGGAAACGATTATTACTGAACTCGGCTTGAGCATAGAGAAGTGAACAAATGGGTTATTTTCTTTACCACTCGACAACCATTCAGCAATAGACAGTTGATACAGACATGCTACCGTATAAACTGTAACATTTATTGAACTCGTTTATTTAAAAAGTTACATACAAAATATTATGTCATAAAGATATTTTGGTATTGCTTTTAGTAGGTATTTCAAACCTGATAATACTCAATTAAATTGTCTTCCAGTTTTTCTCTACCATTGATAAACCATGAATTACAAATGGTAGTTATGGAATGAGAATTCCTTGGAATGACTAACACATATTGAGACATTTCCTGTTAATATAAGTAATTAATTCAGGACGTCAACTTTGGGAAACCAGCCTGCATTATTCCTGGGTTGGACTTCTTGTAATAATTCAACCCCACCCGCGTCTCGATATGATATATGATCTTCAGATGTAATGATGGTGATGATGCTTACGTTCCACAAGGTTATTCCTACCACATTGAATTCTGTTGTATATTTATGTGCTGCATTTTCCCGATTATAAATCAAAGTATTTTCTAAAATTTAAGCTTGAAAATTCATACTCGCCTTATAATCGCGACCAATGATATCTTCTATTTCTCCTCTTCCTATCACTCCCAATAATATTAAATCCTCTACATTCTATAGCAGGGGTGGCCAGGGATTAGAGGCTGCGAGCCGCACATAGCATCCTCAAAAATATTAAGAGACGCACTCAAGCGAGAACTGTGTTAATGGGTTGAAAATGCAACACAAGGAAAACTGATGAAATAAATTAGCAAAATATTTGATCTTATTCCATAATAACTCCGAAAAATAAGTTGCAAATATTCGGCACAAATTTTAACATGCCTTCGGTATGTTGAGATAAAATTGATTCAGGATACAAATTTATAACTTTTTTTATATTGCAGCAAAATATTGACACTCTCATTAATTATCTATGGCATGCCATCAACTACAACCCATTAAAAGTTTAGGAGTTTTATTTTCAGTAAAATTTATTAAATTCCTATCTCTCTTTCTTCGTAAACATTTCCTTTCATTTTATAAATCCCTATTTTCTGGCTGTTCTAAAGTGAATATTTTTGCTCGAACATTATTTAAATGAATCAAATTGAGTCAACTGGCGCATTGAATTTACCTTGTGGGCGTAGGAAACATCATTTCATTCGGTCCTCTGATGAAAATGTGATCGGTAAATTTTAAGATGGACAATTACATATGTTTCAGTTTAACTATGATGCCAAAAAATTTTTGGTTATATTTTAACGGTAGTAAATTATTTAGCCTTGATATTCACCAATGCGAGATCAGAGAATCTCTTGGCATCTTGAGATATAAACACTAATCCACCCCGTCGAAAATCTCGCAAATTCCGATACGGGCGTCCGAAACATTCACAACTATCATATACTATACACTATTTATCCGAATATAAGACGAGGTATTTCTCCTATTTTTTGCATCTGAAACATCAAGGGTCGTCTTATATTCGGGTTGTCAAAGACGTCAATAGTTTGCGGGTAGTTCACTGACGGCGTATTATTGTGGAGAGTTGAAGTGGAAAAATACCTATTGTTAGTAAAAACAATTTAACCTGTGGCGAGCAACCTACGATCCTCGAGAGCGTTGAATGTGATCCGCGAAGATATCATTTAAGAGAGATTTATCACAAATTCATATCACATACATTCAAATTACGTCAATAAAACATTCAATATTGAAATTTTAGCACTAATAACCTAATTTAGACTTGAATGGAATGGAATTTCTCGCTAATCAATAATGATAGTAATTGAGACTTCTATTTTCACTGATGTGATACTTCAAAATCTCCAGCTAACGGCCGATTCAATGTATAATCTGGCACGCCAAAGCATTGACGACTTGCAATGCGGCCAGCCGAGTAATTCACAACCGCCTATGCGGCCCGCCACGTAAAATAAGTTTCCCACTACTAAATTAAATCATGGATGGCGGTGCTGTAGATAAGTCACAACGTCACAAATATCAAAACCGATGCGTTTTAGTTATGACAGGAACTTTAAATTGATAGTTGTCAAACACGCGGAAATCACAATTAACTCTAAAGCAGCACGTAAATGCAATGTTAGTGAAGGAAACGTACGGCATTGGTTGGTATCTAAATTTGAAATTTGTTCTTCTGCACGTGACTAAATATTCTGCGAATGGGTCGTTGTCTTCTGTCCAGGTAACTTCTAAAAATAGTAATTTTTGGGGGGTCGTGTTATATTCGGATAAATATGGTATGTTGCTTTAAAGCAGAATGATCGTAGGAAACGTGAATTCTTGTGAACGACGCCATCAAGCGCGTCCTCAACTTCGCTAGTTACCTTAGAGAGTAGGATTTCCATCTCCAAGTCGGCGAATCTCTTCCCCACGCAGCTTCGCGGTCCAAATCCGAAAGGTATGAAAGCGAAAGGATTCCGCTTTCCTTTGGACACGGCGTCGAAATCCTCCGCGCATCCTGTAGTGTCCTCTGTCTGTCTATTTTTCAACCACCTCTCAGGGATGAACTTCTCGCTCAACGGAAAGAATTCTTCGGACATTCTGCATATCGTGCTTGGCATCAGCGCCCATACCTGATAATGGTGGGAAGTTATTATTGATAAAATAACACATAAAAGGTACCATTAAAAAAATTCTACCTTTAAAATACTGTCGTATTGCAGTGTGGGCAGTGCTCTAATTTAGTAATAACCGAAACATTCTTATCTGATGTTTTTTTAACAAGGGAACTGGTATGGGCTTCATATTTGTATGAAGTGGAACGGCGTTCCCGTTCGTTTCCGCCCAAATCGAGCAATGTTTTAGCACTATAACATGTTTCCACTCGTTCCATTAAGCCGGTAAATATATACGAGTCATCACGAACATAGTCGCTCGTGCACGAGGTATATCAGTGAGAGAGGTCGGATTGCCCTCACATCCACTTTAACCCAGCTAACAACGAATATTATTGAGTAAAAGGAAAATAATATTAATTAGTGAACTGTTCAAAATGTGATGTACGGGAATCCATGGTGTCATTCAACTTTTGAAGCATTGGATGTTTTTCATGAAACCATTCCCGAAGCGTTTACTTATTCATGATTTATCACCGATTAGCGACATCTTTTCGACAGCTTCGTTTGCGAAATTTATCTCTTGAAACAGGAATAAAATTCTTCTCTGACCGGGAATCGAACCCGCGTCTTCCACTTGACGGGCGGATATTCTACCACTGAACGCCTCGTGTTTTTCTTAATTGGGTCCGGGCTAGGCAAGCTAGTATCAACCAGCCCCAACGGACGTCCTCCGAGAGAACGTCGAAGAAAACCCCTTCATCTCAAATGGTGCGACTGCCAAGCCAGAAAATGATGGGATAATATGGTGAAATATACGCTCCGCAAGTGAATGATCCGGATTCAATTCCCGGTCATAGCAGAATTTTTTTCTGTATTAAAATTATTTCCCAAAATTACAGTTTTTGCCTACCTGCTTAGGATTTTTAGGTCATAACATCCCATCAATTTCTAAATTTTTCTTGAAAGGTATTGTTAGGGCTGCCAAAAGGTTTTACAAACCTCGATACTTTGAAAAAAGTATTATTCAGTCTGTTATGTAATGTGACTGATACTGATGATGAGGAGTCGAATGTAAACACTTCTTATGTTCTTTTACTTACGAACAATCTCCAGACTTAAATTTAAAGAATAAGCTCTTCCATATAAAAATATTGAAAAAAACAGTTATCTCAGGTATCTGTGATAGTCACAGCAAGTTTATGAGAAACCAGATGCGCATTTCGGCTACAATCCTGAGAGTTCGCCGTAAGTATAATATTTTTATGGTTGCTTTTCAGCCGAAATCTTGTTTTCATAACCTTGTTGTGTTTATTTAAGATACGTACCTATCTGAGATGAGTGCTTTTTTCAATTGTTTTAATTTGTTTTCAGCCATAGGAATAGCTCGGCAATTGTCTATCGAATATTAAGACTTACATATTTAAAGGTTTTTTTACTTTAATAATATTTACCTTTCTCATTAACTTAGAAATTATCGATAAGTGCCATAATTTCTCGATCTGGTATTTTTCCGAAATATTATCACGCGCCATGAAAAACATTATAGGTAATGTGTTTTAAATCCTTGACGAATTATGATTTCAAAAAGTTTTAACCTGAGTCATCAACTCTTCATTAGGATGTGCTTATGAGGCGAAAGTGAAGTTTTTCCCGGTTGCACGCGGAATGCTGTTTGTCATGTTCTTTCTAATTAAATCAGTGAAATATCTTTGTCAAATAATTACATACCAACACACAGGTTTTTATTTTTCCACATCACTCAGCATTCGGTGAATTTCCCGAGGATGACTAGCTTTTAGCTAAATCGCGAAGATAGATTACTATAGCGCTTTATAGCAACGGGTTTTACCTGAGCCATTTTTGGGAACGTAATTGGGTAGCATAACTTGAACTCTTTACACGATTTCTGTTGAGTACGGTTTTCTTTTCTGAGAAGTTTCTCGAATTTCACGGCAATCAGTTTTGCTTTAGCACGATTTCGGTATGATCTGCAATCAATAAAAATTCATAATAGGTTACAATTCAACTCAGAATTTATAAGAAAAAATGATGGAAGCGATTTTGAATACAGCATGAATAAATCGTTGCAGGTCGAAACAAGATAACGTCAAATCTAACCTCACTTACTACTATGTATCGGGAAATCCATCTCACTGCACACGATTTCGTTTTAGAACTATAATTAATGATGATGATGATAATATTCCAAGAACAGGCGCACAGTGCAAAGCGAGAGATGAGTGTGATCATTGTCTTGAAATGATGAGAGAGCGTACTGCATTATAAGATAATAATAATGGTATACTTTACCGTTGCTCAGCGTAAAATTTTATTTCAAAATTGTCCTTTAAGCAGAGTTGGATGATAAGATGAATGTCGTAGGAATGAAGATTCTCACCCCTTTAGGAACCTTATAGTTGGAGAGTACGAGTTCCTTCACTGTGGTTCTCAAGTTCCCGAATATAATGGGCAGAGTCCTGAGGAATTTTAAGAGGAAGAATATGAATTAAAAATTAAACTCTATGGATGTTTTCTATGAGAAACATATCCTAACGACCTAACTCCTTTTACTAAAGAGCTCCGAAAATGTGTTCCTTTTTTATAGAATGGAATATAATGGCAATTGTTATAGGAGTTTATGATTATTTTAAGTCGGTAAGGATTTTATTACTCTTTTGATTCGATGAATCCTAAAAATGAAATTGTATCTTTATATATGAGGGTAGAGCTAAATAGAAATGTATTACGCAATTGGTAAATATCCATTATGAAATCGCTCTAAAGAATGCAAAATTATAATTTCAGCAAGCTGAAGTGCTGAAATTAGAAAAAAATAATTTAAGTAAATTTCAGCCATGAATATCGTAACAATACTTGTCAGATTTTAAAACACAAGTATCGTCAGATTTTCTCTCTTAAACAAATGAAACGTGTGTTTGCAAGACATTAAGACCGGAAAAATATTTAATTCTAAAATATTAAGGAAACTCAGGATCATCGTTTACCAATATTTTCTTACTTTGTATTTCGATCTTATTTCAATCTTTTCTTGGTAGTTTTCAGGACGTATAGGAAGAACAGCTGTCGCGAATCAGTAATATTCATCGAAGAAGTAAATTTTTTAAGACTAACCTTGCGCTCTCTTTCAGACATGCTCTCAAGTACTTCATATCCTCCAACATTTCCTCCGTGATGGCTTCGTTCTTGTTAGGCAAGAGTCGTTTCAGTTCCCTGAACAGCAACTCTTGTTTGTCCTGGTTTTTCGACGGTTGGTACATAGCCATCGCCACGGAATAGGATGTCTGGAGCAGAAATTTAAGGGTTAATTTCTTGTAGCGATAGAATAAATTATTGGGCATGAATCACAATGAGTTAAAATTAATTACTTACGAAAACAATATGATATCTATGCTGACGTGTAATTGTTTGAGGTTATGTGTGCACTAACCAAGTCTGATTTTTAAAATAACTGTAAGTTATTAGGTATCATTTATAGCCATAAAAATGTCACGTGCTCTGAAAATGGCTGTCGGGTAACCGAAATGTTACGAACTATGTTATTTATTAAAATTCTTCCGAACGGAATTTAATTTTAAATTAACTTTTTAATCTCACTGGAATTATTATTTTCTTTTTGGGAACTTGAAAAACCATCCAACATCTCACCAAAATAAGAGGCGTTTTGCGTCCCAATAAATATTAGTTTCCATTAATCGGGACCATAAAACCCCTCCGTATAATGACACTCTGTCTCTCACCGTGTCAACTCCAGCGAAGAGCATGTCCTGAGCCATTATGCTCGCAGTCTTGGCGTCAGCTCTGACCAATAGCCTTTCAAGGACGCTTGGTTCGCCGTCATCGTTGCCATCCGCTTTGCGATGGTTTACGCGTTGAATAGCTTCATCGACGTACTTCACAGACACCCTAATTGACAATTAGCATACAAAATAATTACATATTTAATAGTTTAAGTAGAATAAAAAAATTTTAATCTTGGAAAATGGCTTTAGTTCACTTTTTCAACCCTTAATGTCGCTAATAAAATCTTGTGTAGAAATTTCGAAAGATGAAGTGTATCGTTGTTTATTCTTTATGTATGAATAATCATTTTAAGTATAGAGATAAATGATTTAATATACAAATTATGAAAATCATACATTTGTGAATTTCTTTATTCTGTATTTAAACATTTTCTGTCATTAACGTGGGTTGAAAGTTAAATAATGTTAAGGATTAGTGGATTATTATTAAAAGTGAGATTTTTCTCTATTGAAATTTGGAAGTTCTACTGTACTTAGTGACCAACAAAACGTTCAAAAGCGTTTAATAAATAAACGAAAACTGCGAAAGATTGATATCCTATATATAGAAAATGAAGTCCACATGATTGGGAATTCAATGTCGAAATCGATGGAATTTACGTAAGAAATGCTTTTCTCATGGTCATTTTTACGTATAATGCTCAAGAATAAGTAGTGATAATAATTTGTATATTTTTTAGTAAAGTGGAATGACTTTCGGCATAATCTATAAAGAAGTTCTGTAAAAGGTTTTAAGTACATTATTGAAGATAATTGAGCAAATGGAATAGAAATTACAAATTGAAAACTATGGAAGATTATGGTACCTACCAACGGGATTTTACAATATAGTAATTATAATTAAATCACGATTAATCAACCCACGTTATGTTGTGCTTATAACCTTTATGAACTTGATACATTTAGGCATAGCAAAACTATTCTTTTTTGGCCGACAACTATAAACCGCTTTTTCCTATATGTATATAAGAATTATTTTGTAGTAAAATCGTCAGTAGTTTGGCTACCGTCCGGATAGCCTGGGAAGAGCTCAGGAGCACTCGTGCGATTTAATGTAATTAGCTCGAAAAAACCTGTCCCTGTGGCAGTCCTAGTGATTGCATCGCTTCTAACATACATCATCTGTCAATAGAAAAAGAAAACCATGTATTGTACACTATAATACCTACAATTGTAGTGCGATTATGATTAAATTTGAACACTTTAAAATATGACTGAGTTCTTAAGAGCAAATTTGAAACCAATAGCTGCACTTCTTTAATAAATACCAATGCAGTATAAAATGAGTGATACAATTCTTGTTAATATTGCGATTTTACTTAATTGCAAATCAACGCAATCAGACTCATAAATCCGGTAAAAATAATTTATTATCTGTCTTATTTAATTTTTAAAACGGTGCAGTTGGATTAGATTGGTTTCAAAACTATAGATTTTTATACCATGTATGATAATGTCTCATTTTTATTGGTAGACCCTGTATATTTACAAATGCGACAAACGACAGGTACTCACTCCAAGAATACGTCGAGCGCCTTGACAAATCTCTTCCAGTTAGCCGTGGGGTATACTTTCCAAACTGGAAGACCCATCTCTAAGAGGAAGAGGCATTCAAAGAAGTCACCGACCGCTGTAATCATCCTCTGAGGTTCGGAGTCTGGAGGAAGTTCCGGAGCCAAGCAACCGAGCCTCGTGTCCAGGGCAACATACGCGATGGCTGCAAGAATTAATGAAGAGAAGGTGAAATAACATTTTCTGGGATGGATTTTTTTTCAAGGCTTTCAAATTCAGTCTCTTGCTATCTTAGGCAGCAGTAATAGGGACCCAAGCTGTCAAATATCTTTGAGAAAAACACACGATTCTGGTTCGGCTCGCTAAAATTTCGATGATATCGCCATTTTGGTGAGTGCTGGTCCTTATTTTATTTTTTCAATGGCCACAGAATCTTATATTACGAAGTGCTTATAGGATTAATAAAAAAATCGCAAGTGCAAATCAACTAGGGTAGCTAAATTTTTTCATGATCTGTGTGATCCTGGTTTATTTTACTTCGTTATTCACTAATGCAGGAGCGGCAATCTACGATAGGGTGACCAGACGTCCCGGAAATTCCGGAACTGTCCCGGATTTTGACTTAACGTCCCGTTGTCCCGATAAAGTTCTTCGGGACACCCATTTGTCCCTGATTTTTTGTTTCTGTCTTATAAAATTTCCTCGCCATAAAATTGCATAAACGTGTTTAATCGGAATCACATTATATTGAATGATATAAAAATTGCTTATTAAGTCTTCTTACAATCGGTGGTATACCTATTTTTTGGCATCGAAATCCAAGTACAGACCACAGAGATGAAGAAATTGTGTGGTTTTGGTTCTTGTTTCAGGCACTTAATGCACGTGTAAAGACAATATTTCGAAAATAAATTTTGTATTATCTGACAAACAAAACAGCCTTGACGTTAAAACAATCAATATCATTATAGTATATGTGTTTATTAAATTAAATATGGTTTATAAATTTTGTTTCTATGGTTAAAAGTAATGAAAATTTGAATGAGACTGGTAGGCGTAGTCTTAAATATTAATGAAAAATTATATAAATTTATATATAATGAAATAGAAGGCACTTCATATACACATTTAACTTTATTGTTTGTCCTTAAAATAATGGTTACCTTTAAATCGTGATATATCGTTTTGTAAGATTTTTTACATTTTCATTTAATTGAAATTATTTGTTAATACTATGAGCAAAATTGATCTCTGTATTTGCGAAACATATTTACTTATAATTTAAGTACATATAATTAAAAAGATATGAAAATTCACGTTGTTCTGGATTTTTACCGATTGTCCCGGATTTTCCTGTTCAGATCATGTTATGTCCTGGTTTTGCTTCCTAAGAATCCGGTCACCCTAATCTACGACCGCATGCGCTCCCCGACAGCGCTTCATGCGACTCGCGAACCTTTGATGAAAAAGAAAATTTCATATTTTTCAGTAAAATTATGCTCTGAAAAATCTGTTCTGGTGGAATCCTGGCGCTAGCAAATAATTTATATTTGATTTTTGCTAACGCGAGAATACGGAATCACAAGGTAACTTCCTACATAAACACTAATCCGCCCGCTCTCGCTACTTTTAATGCGGCCTTCAGAAGCATTCACAACTACGAAATGTGGCCTGCCATGCAGGAAAGGTTGCCGAACTAATTACTCGCTTCCCATTCCATGAAGAACACTGGTACAGAGAACAACTCATTACTCAACGCTAGGAGCATCAATAATTCATTTCTTGCGCCTTCATGTTATTTTCCTGTTATGATTACATCCAGGGTATTTTTTAAAATAACGAAAAAATAGAGTGCGTAACATGCTCAAGAAACCTATTTATCCGAGGAAAGTATCAACAAGTGACATTAAGAGAATTATATTAAATAATGTACATTAATATTGAGATTTGTGTAGATAAAGGAACTTGAGTGTAAACTAAATACGTCGGAACTAGTTAATAAACAAGAAGTCCAAACCAGGATTAATGCAAAATGTTTACCCAAAGTTGAAGTCCCAAATTGATTCTTTATATTGAGAGGAAATTTTCCAGTATGTGTTAGTCATTCCAAGGAATTCTCATGCCGTAAATTCATTTGTAATTTATAGATTATCAATGATAGAGGAAAATTGGAAAACTAATTAATAGAGAATTATCAGATTTAAAATACCTATTAAAAGCAATGTGAAAATCCCTTTCTTATATTATAGGGTGTACCATTTAAAACTCAACCCACAAGATGATTATTTATTACAAGTTTCGTTAAATATACACTATATATTGTTTGTTATTTGTTATAAATAGTGTCAACCGCTTTACAGGAGCTTGCTGTAATTTCCACCACCTTCTCGATTACATGTTAAAACCCTTTTCACTGTGTTCCTGTTTCACGAAATTTTTTATTAGAAGGTATACTGATGTGTTTTCCGGTACTTCATTTGCCGAATATGCATTCCTGAATGCCTCACGATCTGCACTAAAAGATTTCAAAGAAATATTATGCTTAACAATGAACACAAGTTCTCCTTGGGTAAATACCATGTTTGCACCTCCAACGCTATTCAGCAACTGAGGATGGCAGCTTTGAGATAGTCAAAGTCATTTTGACATGCGCGAGTTCATTAGTGTGGGTGGAATCGACAAAGAGGAAAAGAGCCTCTCTTGATGGAATATCTGCGCTTGTGAACGATATTGAAGTTTGGGTTGCGTTTTAATAGTACACCCTGTATTTTCTATGAATTTTTTTAAATAAGCGAATTTAATAAATGTTACTTTTTATACGCTAATATGTATGCATCAACTGTACATTGCTGAAGGGTAATTGAGTGGAAAATAAAATATCCCATTTTTTCTCTCGTCTATGCTCAAGCCGAGTTCCGTAATAATCGTCTCCAAGGCAACAATACGATAAAATGCAATTTTAAACGCAAAAACGTAGATTTACTAGAAATTCAAGGAAATACGGACATTTATCAAGAGTCTGCGAAAATATTTAAACTCTACATTATTTTTCCCTTAGAACAGTACAAATCTCGCTCCGATATCACAATTTTACAATATTTTTTAGCATTAAAGAAAACATCCCATATTAACAGCCACAGGCGGGCAATATTCAACTCACATTCTAGGGACCACTTGAAGAGTTCGTTGTGGAAGTCTTTTGGCAATTCTTCCTTTTCATCTTTCAAAGTCCTAATCCTGCAGAAAAACATCAGGTTATCCTTTCCAGTTCGTTAATAGAATTCTCTAAACATAGGTGTGCTTAATCCGAAACTTAATATTGATGCGTAAATATAATTTACCCACGCCGTTCATTTAAATAGTAACTACGTGAACGCGGTGCTTACTTATCTACGAAGTCCTGGGCCACTCCTGCGATGGGCTGGATATAACGCTTCGATATCCTCGGTTGCATCATGGGTTGGTTGACCTTGCTTCGAGCCTCCATCCACTTACTTCCCTGCCTGTGGAGAAAGATAAAGGATGTCAATTTTTTGACCTCCGAACGGGTATTTAACACCGTAATCGTGGTTTTGAATAGGAAACGAGCAGAATTTTTTTGTCGGTAGCACACTAACAAACATTCAGGACTCCCAGAGGTCAGCAGGTTAATTGCAGTACCGAACGTGAACGATAAGTAAACGATAATTGGATATATTTTTCAATGCGAGAAATTTATTTTTATTAAAACTCAAATCCCTTGTTACAGAGTATCCATTTAAAAGGAAATTGTCTTGTTGCATTTTTTCTGATATAAAATATCTGGATGAATTACACGATTTATCACTGAAGCTTATGCTGTTACTTCTAAAGATATTTATAATGTCTAAATTGTACGGAATAGTATGTAAAAAGGGGAAACGTGGTGAAATTCGAACAAACCTGCTGTGGAGAGCATCACTAAACAAACAGCAGTAATGGAAAATTTCAGTTGATGTCTGCGAAGAAAATTGGAAATATTTTCACATGAAGAAAATCTCTTTTGCTTTGTGAGCGTTCTGATACCAGACACAATGCTGTAAGTGAAACAATCAAATAAATATAAGCAACTAATACTATAGAGTATTTTTTGACCTATATTATGGGATCCGTGTGATAAGGGCCACATCATTGAGTTAGGAAGAATCAAATGTAGAGCAACCAGTTTCGTAAAACGAATGTATGACCATAAGCGAAGCATAACGTCACTATTAAAGAAATTGACATGTGTATCGCTGTATGATCGCAGGCAACGATTGGTTAATGCTTCTGGAGGAAGGATTGCTTGGGAAAATTTGAGAAACGGTTATATTGAGACTATTGGGAGACATGATCATGACGATGGAATACGTGAAAGCGATTGTAGGACGAAGCGATATCGAGACTCGTTTTTCTGTTGACAATTAGAGGTCATAACAGGAGAGTCAAACCTGCGAGATAAATTTTTAAGGGACGTTTTAGTGCATTGCATCTCCTGCCAACCGTCGCTTTGGTGAATTGTAGGGTAATGTGTAAATGTAACAGTGATTCTTGATGCAGATACTCACTCCGTCAGTATTCCTACACCGTCTTTGTAGAAGTCCTTTCTGGTTACCTTTCGGTAGTATTCCATGGACTGCATCCCCTGTCTTATGGGCCATGGGCCTTCGTTCCTGAGGACTGTCTCTATGTCTTCGGGGCGGAAAAAGAAAAGAAAATCCACGCGACCTGGGATTCCTCCGATGCGCACGATATTCCCGTACATTTTGTGTAATGCTCTGTGCAGATCTTGTATCCCCATCCCATGATACTCGCCTGAAATTGACATGGAAATAATGTCATTTCTTTAGACTGTTGAAAATTGACGTGTATCTCAAAAAAGTTTTTACAACCTTAACAAAGGAAAGTGAAGTGTTGGTTCAGTGGTTTTTAGACGTTTTCTTTACGTTATTATTGTAGACGTTTTTGTTACTTGAAAACATGTTGGCCATAAATGCTATTGACGTGAATATAGCCGATGTAATTGCAGCAGTCACTCCTCCGCGTTTTGGTCGGAATATTTTTCCAATAAGAAGATGATAAATCAATCGCCGCATACAATTCACTATTCATTTTGTGGAGGATTATGTTCTATCAATTCGTTTGGAAAACGTAAATCGTGAAATAGAAATAAAAACGTTTCATAATACATATCGCCTATAGCAGGGATTTCATTTTTCTCGCGTGTCAAAATTAAATATATAGGGTTGGGTGATTTTTTTTGGTTCATATACCACTTCAATTATCATAGCCATAACTTCTTTCACACCGAACACACAATGGAGAAGGGAAACCCGGTGCCAGCATTAGCCTACTAAGAGCACCAAGGGAGCCAACGCCTTAACGGTGCTTCCGAAGGACAGAAAGCTGACTTTGGGCGGTCTCCTCAAATCACAAACGGGGCCGGTCGACCATGGAAAAAATCCTATTTTTTAGGATTTGTGTCCGCATCCCTTTCGAGCAGCAGGCGAGTAGCATTCAGTGTCCTAACCAATACATCACCGGCACCTCCTTACAAAAATTTGCTTTTCATTTCTAACTTAGGTGTCAATTTATAATACACAAAAAAGAAATAATTTTATGGTTATCTATCATTCATTCTTAAACTTAGATCTCAGAGAAAGTAATATTGGTCAAATACAATTCAGTTTGCCATATAAAATACTCATTGTCTCCATCAGTTACGATCCAATGACAATTATAAAGCAGCAGGCATCTCGTTCTCGGACAAAAAGCCAATATTAATAATTTATTTTATCAACCTAATTGCGATATCGACATAATAGTCTTTAATATTGTATCATAAACAGAAAAACTTTATGGATGTAAATAGATAAACAATTTTGTGTTTCCGTGTCATCCAAAATCTTCTCGCGTTCCAAAAGGGACACGCGTGTCATAGGTTTGCCATCCCTGGCCTATAGAGACCGGTGGCCTAGATATGATTTCCTAGATAATAAGTTTACACTCGCCTATGTACGGCAGGAATCGCCAACTGTTGCCTATGATCGGCAGAGGGGCTGGCCCGGGAATTTCCTCGTAAGACTTGATTCCGGGTGCGTCCACCGCGGAGGCAGCCTCAGCCGTCGCCGCCCTGTCGCTCGTGTGCAGTTGACATTTCGTCTGTTGAATCGAGGCGATTTGCAGCCGCTGCTGGATCAAAGCAATGAGTCCTCTGCTTTGAACGCTTCTAGGCAACATGGTGGCAGCCATATTTCCTTTAGTTCTGGAAGAAAAAAGCGTCAGTCAGCGAGCAATTAGCTTCGAATGAGTTAAACGATAGATTTATTACCAAAACATGTCTGTTCTTCTTTCGCTTAACAGACAATACATATGAAACAGCAACGCCTTATCTTATCTTCGTGGTTTCCGTTTTGTAATATGAGATAAAATAAACTCGTTGGTCACATTTTAATGTGACATTAATAAACTGCAATGGTATCATGTTTCCTTGTTATGAATATATTCAGAAGATTAGTAAAAAATAACTTCATAGGCAAACAGATTGTTAACAGTTAAAACAGGTAAATCGAATCCAAGAAAATAATTGAAGGAAGGATAATTACAATATAATTATAGCCACGCACTTTTCTAGTCAAAAGTAGAATAAATATATACATTACCTTCATAAAACCACCAGTATTTCTGGTAGTATAATCTTTAAACTAAAAAATTTCAGTCGTGTTGCACCAATCCAATCTTCTTTTAGTTATAATTTAGATTCTACAAAACTGCCACGTCATACGTTTCAGAATAATCTGTAACACTGATTCACATGTGTACTTATACTCGTATCACGTTAAGTGACATCCGTCAAGCAACAATGAAATGCCTAACTTTTCTCTCCCTACCTATTATATGATCTGTAAGGCATGGATTAAAAAAAATATTCGGATTGAGAACCACATTTACTACAAGAAAGTCCCTAATTACGAGTTATGGTGTCGGAGATACAAATTTGATAAAATCTCGAGCAAAACAACGCATATGTTGTTTATAACGATCGAGAAGACGATTCTCTCAGCAAACAACAATTATAAATCCACATATTTATATCCCATTCTCTTATATGATCTACGAGGTATAGATTTAAAAATTTATTCGGATATAGAACAACATTTACTACAAGATGTTACAGAGATCACGTAATTACGACTTATAGTTTCGGAGATAAAAATTCGAGAATATCCCGAGGAAAACATCGCATATTTTGTTTACATCGATCGCGATGACGGTTCTCTCAGCAAACAACAATAAAAATCTATATATTTCTCTGCCATTCTCTTCTATGAGCTGCAAGGTATTGATTAAAAAAATTATTTGGTCAGCGAACATTCACTATAAGATAGTCCCCGAGACTATAATTTCGGGTATAAAAATTTGAGAAGCGCCTTATCTTTCGATACCGCTACATACGTATTTCCCATTAAGATCGCCTTTGAAATCTCTGCGTATTCAATTTATTTAGTGTACCTTTCCATCTTGTTTAAGTTAAGCGATGTTTCAGACAACTTTGAAAGTGAATATCATCATAGTTATTCCAACTTCCCGGAGGTTTTGTACTCACCCAAACGAATCTGTATCATGGAATGTGAATGGCTTGTAGAAAAAATGGCAGATTCCGACGGAAGTGAATGGTCGGATGCAGACGACAGTGGTTGGATGATAATAACGATGAGAAGAGACACGGCACACTATTGCCAGGACTGTGATGTCGCACTGTGCGTGGACAAGTGTTCCTATGCCTACCATACACTGAGAAGACGATCCAAACGGAACATACGATGCATTCTTTCCATTTTATCATTTATTTAATGCTTTCATATATATGATATATATCACTTTAGATATGTTGCGTTTTGTGTTCCCAAATTTCGTAATTTATTTTTTTAAAATTTTTATTTAAAACTTAGTGCTACAAGTTGGCGATCTGCCAGGTGGTAACATAAATAAACCTTGGTAAGTCTCTCACACATCCAACAATGAGATCTAAAGACAAACAATAAGACAGCAATAAAAGGATCTATAGTAATGACATAACAAAAATATTACTTATCACTGCAAACAAGAAAATTCAAAAGTTTCAAAAAGGAAGGAGAAATAATAAAAAAAATCACAAAAGAATCACAAAATCACAAACCAGCTTTACACCTATTCCTAAAAACATTTACACTCTTTGGGAAGGGCTCAAATAGTTCAGCAGGCAACTCATTCCAGTCAACAATAGTTCTGTTTAAATATGAATATTTTTTAATATTTGTTTTTTACACTTAAATTTGTATTTGTGATCATTTTTCCCTTTAAAAGATGGTTCTTCCACCCCTTGTGTAACTCACTCCATGCTGCCTCCATATTTATTACATGAAAAAAACCACAGAGTCTACTCCGTTTCCTTCTCCTTTGCAAGCTCTCCCAGCCCAGTATTTCTAGCATCTCCGTCACGCTATCCGTTTTCCTGTGCCTACCCAATACATATCTGGCCGCCTTTCTTTGAACCTTATCCAGCTTCCTGATAGGCTCTTCTTCGTGCGGATCCCATACCAAGGAGGCATATTCCAATATCGGCCGAACTAGAGATTTGTATGCTTTCTCCTTTGTAGCTGGACTGCTTCCTTTTAGATTCCTCATAACCCAGTGCAGCATTTTGAATGCTTTCTTTTTTATGAAATCGACATTTAATCCCCATCCTAGATCTTTTGATAAATAGACACCTAAATATTTACAATGATCACTTTTTGGTATACATCTACATCTACATTAAACCCTGCAAGTCACCTTTTTGGTGGATGGCAGGGGGTGCAGTGCACCAAGGGTCCATAGTTTTCCTACGTTATCTTTTTCTATTATGGTCTTTTATCGTCCTAGGGAAAAACGATCCTCTATATCGCTCCGTTCTACAGTCGATCTCGCGAATCTTATCCTCACTGTCCTGCCTTCCGAGATACGTCGGGCTTCTGATAAGTCCTACAGCCTCATTCGCTAGTCCCTCCGACATAAATTTTTCCAGTAGTTTAATTCTAGCCTGCAGCCTACGTTCCTCTAACGATGTCCATTTCAGATTTTCTATTAATGATGTTACGCTTTGTTTACTATCGTAATTCCTCTTTACAAATCTAGCTGCCCTGCGCTGAACCTTTTCTATCTCGTTAGTGAGTCCCTTTTCGTAAGGATCCCACACAGCTGAAGCATATTCGACCTCTGGTCGAACCAAGGATAAATAACATAATTCTTTCACTTTTTCGGAGCTATTTCGAACTATTCTCCCTATAAAGGCCAGCTTTTTGTTAGCGGCACCTATCAATCGGCGAATGTGGGTGTCCCACGAGAGATCACGATGGATCGTGACTCCGAGGTATTTAATCGAGTCTGAAACTGGAATCTCTACTCCGCCCAACGAATAATTATTATTCAACGAGATACTCTTGGTTCTCCAGAAGTTGATGACGCAGCTTTTCTTTTGGTTGATCTCTAACTGCCATTCCTTACACCATGCAGAAATAGCTTCTAGGTCATTTTGGAGATACTGGTGGTCTTCCGGATTGCTTATTTCTCTATAGATGACGGTGTCGTCGGCGAAGAGCCTAATTTTACTTCTGACTACTGAGCTGATATCGTTTATATAAATTAGAAATAATAACGGACCAATTACACTACCCTGTGGAACGCCAGAGACAACCTCCACTAAGTTCGAAGATTTCCCATCTATAACAACCATCTGCTTCCTATGATTTAAAAATTCACGGATCTAACTAACGATTTTAGAATTAACGCCTAAGGTTTCT
This sequence comes from Tanypteryx hageni, assembly GCA_028673005.1. Taxonomy (NCBI): domain Eukaryota; kingdom Metazoa; phylum Arthropoda; class Insecta; order Odonata; family Petaluridae; genus Tanypteryx; species Tanypteryx hageni. Next base: position 165,810,866 of record CM054114.1, on the reverse strand, counting down.
AATTTCGTTATTAACTTCCTGTGAGGTACCTTATCAAAGGCTTTCCTAAAATCTAAGAAGATGGCATCGACCTGCGTATTCTTTTCTCCGCTTCTCAGTAAACAATTTACAAAAAGACCGAGCTGAGTATCACATGACCTACCTTTCCTGAAGCCGTGTTGACAATCATCTAACAATAAATTACTATCAAGAAATCGCATTATGTTGCTAACGAGTATATGCTCGAGAATCTTACATGATATCGAAGTTAAAGAAATCGGCCTGTAATTTTCTGGGTTCTCCTTGTCGCCGCCCTTATGAATTGGGGGTAACGTGCGCTAACCTCCAGTCGCTAGGGACCTCTGCGCGAGAAATGGATTTCTCGAAGATTATCAGAAGAAAAGGTGCTATTTCTTCAGCTAATTCTTTTAAAACGCGAGCAGGAATTTCTTCGGGGCCAGTGGCTTTGTTATGTCTGATGGAACTTAATTGCTTTGCTATTCCCACCTCAGAAAATACTATATCGTCCATCAGGTCCCCCCTTATTGCGGGTGCATAATGTACGCAATGTTCGCTGACGGCTGTGAATGCTTTTACAAAATGACCGTTTAACAGGTTGGCTTTCTCTACGCTATCATGAATAACGTCACCCGAGTCATTACGCAGGGAAGGTATTGTAGGGCCTCTACCTTGGACCTCTCTCACATAGGACCAAAACGCTTTAGGGTCCTCCTTCAAATAATTATTTAATACCTTATTCCGGAAGTTAGTAAAAGCCTCGCGCATAGTAGTTCTCGCTTTAGCGCGGGATTCCTTATGCGTCTTAACTTTAGTTGCTCTATATTCATCGGATGATGTAGACGGCATATTTTTTATTTTCGCGTGGCTTATTCTCTGACGCCTAAGCGCACTCCTAACTTTCTTAATGTACCAACGTGGCTCTTTATTGTCGACTTTCAATTTAATTGGAATGTACTTATCGATACTCTCTAGCATTATATCCTTGAATAGTTTCCATGACGACTCAGCACCTGATCGTTCGGTCATATCACGGAAGCTAGGTAGTATTTCTCGTAGGCGCGACCTGAAGCTTGAAAAGTTTGCCCTAGCAAATATATAAAACTTTCTTTGAGGCTTGGGGTGCCTATCGATTTTCAACTTACACTCAGCATATACGGCCTGATGATCACTTATCCCATCTTCAATGGTGACTTTGTTTATTCTTTCTGGGACGTTAGTTGCTAATAAATCTAATATGTTTCCCAATCGCGTTGGCTTTCTGACTAATTGAAGGAGAGAGTGCTCGCAGAATGTTTCGATTAATGCCTCACAGGATTCGCGTTCTTTACCTCTAGATTTGAAACAGATTTTCCCAATCAATTGAGTGTAAGTTAAAGTCACCACCGACTATAACGATACCATCTTGATTTATCAGTCTAAGCTTTGATAATTGTTTCTCGAGACTTAAAATACAATCTACACCAGCGTTAGGTGTCCTGTAAAACGAGCATATGAACACCTTTTTGGAGCCATCTTTACCTATGCGGCACCAAACACTCTCGATATCCTCGTCACTTATCGGAATCTCACTGCTATCGTACTTATCGCTAACCGCTATGAAAACTCCCCCGCCCGATCTATTAGCGCGATCTTTTCTATAGACACGATAGTCTCTAGGAAATATCTCCTGACTCTGAATCTCATCCGTTAACCAACTTTCTGTGCCTATCACGACGTCGGCATGCAGACTGCGAATAAGATGCTCGAACTCAGCAATTTTCCTACGGATGCTGCGACAGTTCAGTACGACGACGTTTAATTTCTCACTATCACTTCGCATACTAATCTCACCCTTGACTTTCTCTTCCAATCTAAAACTACATGCGCTCCCACCACAATCACTCCCACGACTGTATGGCGTCGCGTCAAAATTGGAATTGCGACCCGTCGCGCCCTTTACGGAACATTCTATCAATGACCTATCGCGAAATTGGTGCTGCATATTACGCTCGGTGTATATTCTATCATTAGATAATCTTTCGGGATTCTTATTTTCTACAAGTGCATCGATTATCCCCTGACCCAAAACTGACCTACACCTTGCCCTACTCTCTAGCCTAAAAATCCCTACTGTGCTCAAGAATCCTACTCGCTACTCTCTGAGCCGATTCGGGCGTGTAGTGAACACCAGAGTGATCCAGTGGTGCCCTGCACGATTCGATATTCGGTCGTAGGTCGACGAAGTCCACTCCCAAGTCCCGACAGAAATTCCACAGCCTTCGGTTCAGACCTTCAACTCTACTCCAAACCTCAGAACCGCGGTCAATCCTAGGGACTATACTGCAGACAGTAAGCCGCACATCGGAACCCGACTCCTCTCGGACACGAGCAACCTCAGAGGCCAAGTCCTTAAAAGAACTTAAAATCTCCTCGGACCCGCGCTTCGAGGCGTCGTTAGTCCCAACATGGGCCACCACCCGCAGCCGAGAGCAACCTGTCGCCACTACCGCTTCTCTCACCGTGTTGGTCACTTGCGGCACCGTGCCTCCTGATATACATCTGGAGAAGACCCGCTCTTCAACTCCCTCCCGGCGGGCACTGGATAACAGGGGTGCCATTACACGCCGAACGTTAGAGCTACCTAACACTAACAACCCTCCCTTCCCAACCCGACTCCCCTTGGGCCCGGTCTCCATCGAAGAGACGGGAGTGGGTACGGGCGCAATGGCCGTGGAGTCATCCTCCGACAACACCTCGAACCTATTACTGACAGGAAGAGAGTCCGCCGAAGCATTCCCAACTCCCTGCCTCCGCAGCACCACCCCACGATCTCCCCGAGTGGACACCACTCTCCACTCATCGGATTTCCCAGCCCGAGGACCCTCAGCCCGCGGTAAGGAGTCAGAGTCAACCCCGATCACTCTACCGGCTGCCGCACCCAGGCGAACCCGGGCCGCCAATTTGGCGCGGCGAGCTTTCAGGGATGATCCCGCACCCCCCACACGAACCAAGGCTGCCTCGGACCTTTCCACCCTCTGAAGGAGGTCCGCAACCACCCTCTCCAGCTCCGTGATTCGAGCCCTCATGGCCTCGCAACCAGCGGCGCACAAGAAGGAGGAAACGGGAGTCCTCGGTGAAGCCATCCTAAACTTACCTAATTTATATACTAACGCAAAAGAGTTACAATATAAAAACAAAAGCTGAAATGGGATAAGGCTAAAGCATTTGGTCTGTTTTAAAGCGGGGACGCTCTTCGTGTAGCGTACGAGAAAGGGTCAAACGCAGGTATAAAGTGAAAGGCGTAAACAACACAAACAAGGTTAGATCACGCACAGGAGATGATAGTACACAACAACAAAAAATATAAATACTATGGAGCGTAAAACTAAAACAGCCTTACAAATGTAACGAGAATATGCTAATACACAATAACTACTATGATATAAATATTATTTTCTAAAAGGGAGAATGAAATTTCTAACAAGAATCTACGAGGCTTAAAAGTTAACTATTACGGTAGAGAAAAATAAAAACTATAACGTGGATGTTATAACAAAACTAATTACATAACTTAAACGAATGTTAAATAAAATTACCGAAGGATAACAATAGAATAAAGTAAATTGTTAGTTCTACTTAACACTACAGCTACTCTAATGATACAGCTACTCTAGTCGCTCGAGGCTACGTAGGAGCTCGCAGGAGCAAGTGAAAGGCACGTCCGTTCACTTCAACAGCCAGGTAAAGACTCAATATATTCCAGTTTAAGGAGTTATTTATCAGCTCTCGAGTTTTTAAGTTATCCCGACTATTTTCTTGTTTCCTATATACGCTTGTAAACCATTCATTAAAAGCTTTACTGAAATCGTCGATGACTAACTTTACGTTACGTTACTCATTGAAGAGTTGAGTTGGCCATCGTTGAAAGATCGTAGATTACAGGCGAGACTTAAACTTCTAGATAAATATAGGTCGGAGATATTCGTAAATGAAATGAAGGGACATGACATGACATGAAGGGACAACCAACGTATATCGGACGGAGGGATAATGAGAACAAGATTCGCGAAATAGATAGTAGGACGGAGAGGTATAAGGAGTCATTTTTCCCTAGGACAATACGTGACCACAATAGATAAGTGAATAATAATTAGTAAGGAACTTGGTGCGCGGCAACCCCCTGCCATCCACCGTCAAGGTGACTTGCAGGGTAATATGTAGATGTAGATGAAAGGTTCTCAAAGTGGTGCACGCCGAGGCATTTATAGGTGCCCGCTTACCTAATCCAGTGATGCAAGTCTTGAAAATCTCGCAACGAATATTTACGTTTGCGTTACTGCCGATAAGGTTGTTAGCGCCGTAGAGAACTAGTCATGCCAGACGAGATATGACCCGTTTATTTCCGTCCAACAAACTCAACTCGGGATTTTTCATCCTACTCGGGACGCTCAACTTCTAAGTACCTAACAATGGGAAAACTTGTTTCTTCGTAAGGCTCATAATAAAATAATCGATAGCACTGTACCTCAAGACAGCCATAGTCATTATCTGAGGAGGATTAATGAAAAAAGTCTTAAAAATTTAATTAAAGCCCAAGCAACTATGTGCACACGGTCAATGGTTTGTTTACAAAGAGTGCGCACAGGCTTACCGCAAACAAGTGGCTCATATTTCTTACAGACGATAGTTTCTCTTATGAGATTTCGGGCTCTTAGACTTGGGTTAAAACATAAGAAGCCAGTCTGGTGTTATTTTCAATATAGTTTGTGAGTGTGTTCATTTTCCTAATCCTAATCCTTAGATTGAAATACCGAACATCCAGTTCCAGGAGTGTCTCTCAACCGATTATTTTCGGAGATGGAGGTCCCTGGAGTTGGCGTTGCGTCAGTTGAGGTTGAGAAAATCCGGCCACATACTTATAAACGCTTCTTTCGTGAATCATTTTAAAATGTGTTGTTATCGGTAATCTTTATTGACGCATCAACTGTTTTGAGGGTTCCTGATTAGAAAACGAGACGTCTTGCGGAGTAGATAATTTGCAGTGTCATGGGAGACTCTTTCGGGGAGATGATCACATGACGTTTGCAAAAGATATATCATAGGTCAACAGTACGACTCTCAACTAGTATTAATCAGTTTTTTCATTTTTAATCTGTCTATAAGCGCACTTAAACGGTCTTTTACAGTGAGCATGTCAACAACAAAAAAAGATGAAAACTTCTCCCAGCACTGGATTCAAACCCGTGACATTAGGACTCGGATACGCTGACCAGCCCCTACCGATAAATAATACACTCATCCCTCGAATTTCGTGGTTTCTGTTTAGCACGACTTTTAAAATTATAATTTCACCTAGACCAGTGGCGGGCAAGCTTTTCCATTAGCGGTGTTGGTGTTGGCGAACTCCTCAGCGGGCCATATTACAAGTTGTTAATGCCTCGGCGGACCAGATTAGACTTTAAACCGGACGTCATCTAGGAATTATGAGTAATTACGACAGTGAAAATGGAGTCTAAATTAAGTTTTTAGGATTAACATTTCAATATCGAGTGCTTTATTGTCGCAATTTGAATTTATATGATATGGATTTGCGTTAAATTCCCTTGTAACAATAGCTTTGATCATAAAGCGCTCTCGGGGTCCGCGAGCCTAAGATTACTCACCACTGATCTAGAATTCCACGACCATCAATTTCGCTTAAGCGCGAATTTGAAAGTTTACTTACATATCATATGTACGCACTCCATGCGAAGGTGAAAATACTTTCGTAAAATGAAATACACGCGGAAAAAGAGGGTAAACAGGCATAACATTCTCGTAAAAAGTTTCATTTTTCAACTGATTTTCAGAAAGATGACATCAGTGAGACTCTAAAGAATGTAGTATCTTTGAAGTATTACTAATCTGCTTAAGTAGGCACACCGTGTCGTAAGCTATAGTTTGCGCCACGCCCTCCCAAATTGTCTCGCCGGATGTTAGGGCGTGAATGTAAACTCGCCACCAACTGCTACGCCAACGTGACATGTTTACAATTGCCCATTAATCAAATCTCATCCGAGGAAAATGGCGTGAGCGATAGGAAATAATGCGTCAGCGACACTCGTTCCACTATCTACTCAATCTTTATTCGCAGAAAAATATATAATTATTTATTCTTTTTCTGAAAATTCATCCAAGGTAAATTTACGTTGCGCCTTAGCAACGTCTTCAGTCATAACATGAAAATTAAGGAAAAAATCTCATGAAATAGGAGGTTTGTGCTATTTTTATCTTCCATTAAAAATAGTATTCATAATATTAATAATAATTATAAAATAATAAGCAATGCTGCTTGTTCATATATTTTTTATTTTATCATAGATAATATTTTAAATATTTTCACGAAGTCACGCCTGAGAATGTTAGATATACCAGTTATTCAATAAGTAACATCTGTATAAATTGGTTTTCTATCTATAAATTACAGTTATGCATCGGAATATTACACAGAAAAGGTGAAATATGCAGCTAATTATAGAGACCATTCTCCAACGATTGATAATAAAAGAATGGCATTAGTTCTCTGAAATATCATGGTGTTTTAAGAGCAGGAGCGTCACTAAGATTTTTGGTCTCCTATGCAAGTAAAATTTTGGGGTCCCGCCTATGTAAAAGATATCGTTATAAAATAATTTTTATATGATTTTAAGTTTTGATCTTTATCGAAATTTCATTTCTGAAAATTTTTCTATCGAATCATCAGTGTTCAGTGCGAATGCTTCTGACTTTCTAATGAAATAAGTGATGAGTTCTTTAATCTACTTCAGGACTGGGGTTGCCAACTTTTAGATCTTCAAGAACCGGCTATTTTATTAAGGGTTGCCTACTTCAAGATATTAATGAACCCGAGTTTGCTTGAACTCTGCATACATACTTTAGAAAGTACCCAAGAGGAATTAAATATATGATATATGAAAGTAAACGTGGCTAAAATTTTTGAACATTCAAGTATTATGTAAGACCAAAGCATAGCTACATTAATTTCATCAGAATATCGGCATACCAATTTTTCTTACTTCGCTTAAGACTAGATCTCCCGGTTTTCCGAATAGTAAAATTGAAGAAAAGAAGGGATAAAAGTAGATAACACTATTTTAATACTCCTCTGGTGATTGTTACATACTTTGCAGTGCCATACTTAACATCATATTAGTGCTATATTATTGATCCAGAGATAAAGAAGCTAGTAGAGCATGGATGATCAACAAATACGCAGGGGTTTCAATTTTTTTGTATAAAACACAATACAATCGAAGTTAAAGCGCAAGCTATCTTAATTCAAATCATTTATAACAAGTGTGGAAAGGTGTACTCCATGTCGGATTACACAGAATTTTCAAATGCGTTCTTTGAGATCGAGAAATATTAGTAAAACTCAAAACTCATCAAACTATGTCCAGCAGTATATTGTAAACTACATGTAGGTCTTCATGTAAAGTGGTAGTTATTGTTTTCCGATTTTAAAGAAAATTGGAATCGATCGACCAATTTTAGTAAAACTCCCTAATACCAAATTTCATCAAAATACGTCCTGCGGTTCCCGGGTTGAAACAGGTACGTTGTAAACTACATGTACGTCTCCATGAAAAGTGGTCGTAATTATCTTCCGATTTTAATAAAATTTGAATCGGTCAACAAATTTTAGTAAAACTCCCCAATGCCAAATTTCATCAAAACTTGTCCTTCGGTTCCTGAGTCAAAACATGTACGTTGTAAACTACATGTAGGTCTTCATGTCAAATGGTCGTAATTATATTCCGATGTTAACCAAAATTTAAATGGTCGACAGATTTTAGTAAAACACACCATCACCAAATTTCATCATAATATGATTAGCGGTTCTCGAGTTTAAACATGCGGACAGTCGGACGGAAACGATATATGCGATCACTTCGTGAACTTTCTGCAAAGAACGCAAAAAAATTCATAAAAAGGGCTTTCCTCTTTCAATCGAAATTGAACCGGAGATTTGAGTTACTCAGTCTGAGACCGGAGATTATGGCGAGGACTCGGAGATCGCAGGCTCAAAAGTCATAGGTTGGCAACCCTATTCAGGACATGCAAGTGCGTAGGTAGCTTTTTATTAGCTTTAATCTCGGAAAGGATCTTTCATTTGTCGACACAGTTGCTGGTAATATCAAATATATCATCAAAATTGCGCGAACATTGCCAAAGATTGATGTCAATCTGTATTTAATCATTATTAAATCCAATAGTTCCTTGGTTTCCATTCAGTTTTTAATATCTTCTTTCAAAACGGCGTTTGTTGATAGCGAGGGAAGTTCGTCACGAAGGCCTCGGTCAATAAGTTTCTTATAATCCTTTGTGAATAGATGTTCTCGTCTATTCAATTTAACATTGTTTACGGGGGCCCCAAAAACGTTTGGGACCCCACGCACTGCGTTGGCTTACATCCCCCATGTCACGCCCCTGATAAAGAGACTTTGGTTATTTGACAATTAAATCGCAAACGAAGAAAGCGGCAAGTGGACGGCGTCGAAGCGGGAGAATATGTGCGTAGACAACGTCCTTGAATTTGTGGGCAGAACTTCTGCCAGTGATATCCTTTTTAACCCTGGAACCAGACAGTGGGGTCTGTGGGACCTCACTCGGACTTTAAAAGGCATGCGCATGCGCATTTTTAGGTTAATTGCATTGGCGATGCTTGACTACTCAGTTTAATGTTTGCTCTTGCTGTGGAAGATGTTGAACATCTGTTTTGTTTGTGTTATTGTGTTTGAGCCTTATCTCAACTGCCTACCTGCGCTGGGTCTCTCGCACCCCAGTATCTGGAAATAAGTTCTCACTTTATAAAAGGCATCCGGTAGCTTTCATAGCACCAGAACTCTATTAAGATATTATAACAAATATATTATATAATAATATTAGTTTAATTTAGTAGTAAATTTGTTTTTATCTTTATTTATTCATTTTATAAAATATAAAAACAAGATGTGCAATGCTATAATAAAAATACTGGCCACGCGAATAGAAAGGAACTCCCCCGACCTACTGATATAAGACTAACGTCCTTGGTCGTGCGATGAGAAAAAGTCCCACACTTGTCAGCCGAGTTTAACTAATCCCTTACTTCAAGGTCAACCATGCAAAGGCAGCTTACTGAGGAGAGTCTAGAAGTCAGTTAGGGGAGGAACAACCCCCTCACATCAACCACTATATCATAAGCTCAATTTTAGAAAAAGTGTGCGAGAAAATCTCATACTGAGACCATTCGCGGGTAACTCCCCAACGTACAAACGTTTCAACTGATTCAAAGAAAAGGTGCGATTTTTGTCCAAGACAAAAAGATAGGAAAACAGAATTTCAGTGCACTTCCTTTCAGAAACGTATTTAGATCATCGGGCCCTTCTTTGCACCGACTATTAAAAATCCAAATGCCTTTTTTAGAATTACCCATCCCAAAAATAGAAAGAAAAAAGGGTAGGGTCTGTATGATCCCAACATCTGGAACATTAAATAAACATTTAACCATCTGGTTCCAGGGTTAATCCACGAGACTTTCGAGTGTTGCACGTTTGATAACGCGCAAAACATATTGCGAGGTCTGCGCTGCGGCGTAAGTTAACGCAGTAATTTTTATCGCTATCTAACATAAGAATGGGAAACGGAGAATGAATCAGTCGATTTCGGAAATAAAACAGACAATCGCAGTCCTGGGTCGATTAATAATTGTCCGTCAAAAATGACGGGACATAAATTTACATGTTCTCGAGTTAAATCATAATGTAGACGTATATTAAGATTGAGACAACAATAAAGGGCAAGTTTTACAACATCATGGTTGTCAAGGAAGGAAGCCATTAAGAGGCACATTTAAACGATAAATTCCAGCGATGTAGATTTGATGGCGAAATTCGTAGGTAAGAATAAGAAACTTTATTCGTTCTTCTTTAAAACAGTCCCGGTCCGTAGATTGATGGTCAATTTTTTCTAATTTCAATTAGGAAAATAATGAAAGTTTGCTCGTCATAAAATCTCTTTTTACGTGTTATATTACGGGAAACATTAATTATATTGTGGAGTCAAACCCTGGTTTTTTTCGTCCTTGACTTTTAAACGTGATCGAAGTATTCCTGCCTAATCTCAAACTTATCTCTAGACGGGAAGTTTGTCAAAACACATTTTTAAAAACCTGTGATACACAAAGCGACGAAAGGATTAAACCATTTATATACGAGTTGCATACTGCAAGCGTTCAAAAAGCACCATACACCAAGATATAAACTCGTAAATAAACCATTTATATAAGATTATAGCTTTCATTTTTTGCGAAATTAGGCATCAATCCGGAATTTCTAAATTCTCTGGCAATCGGCTTCGCGTCCAAGTTTTCCAATTTCAAGTTTCATGGCCCAGATTGCCCTTTTTTAGCAATAACTATAATCATCATTAAGAGAATAAAATTTTATGTGTTAGGATTATGGTTTCATCATCCGTGCCTTTTAGTAGATATCTGGATAAAAAAATCAATTTAAAATTATCACGTCATCATTATGTATACGTCGTTGGATTTCAATTCCCATTGAAAGACACTGGAGTTGTTGCTATGGTAGTTAATATTTTTCTTTGTTGAAGACCGAAAATATTTCATAATGTTATGATAAAAATAGATTTTTTACGCAAATTCAGCATGGATTTGAATTTTGTCTTAAAGAAAAATAAACTCGTAATTCCTTCTTCCACAGTATGATGCATGTCCCAGCTTTGTATCTTAATTGTAAATAACTTAAAAATTTATATAGCCCTGCACAGTCGTCAATGCTTTTCTTATGTGTGTTTTAAATTGGACTATGGGCTCAAAAACACCTTTTAAATATAACTTTTTTGAAATTTCAGATTTTTTCCAGAGGTTGTAACCAATGACCTATATTCTTTGCAAATTTAAGCTCTGTTGCACTTTTAGAAGTACCTTACATTTTATATAATATATATACCCTATATCATATATATATAAGAAGAAGCTGGTTATAATAATGCATAATATAAAAAAACGCTTCAAAGGTCGAAAAAAACCGATGAAAGTAAAACCGAGACTTTCCTCAATCATATGTTTTCAAAAATGAAAACCGATTTGTCTAGCAGGAAAATTATTCATGGAACCACGCGGACTTCTATTTCCCGCTATATTAGCGCTCCAAGTGAGCGTGAAAACAACAAAGGGAAACCCAGATAAGCAGTAGACCATGGCCGAGACGTGAAACCTCTTGGAAATTTCTCACTACCTTAAGGAGGAGAGAAATACAGACTGGGTCTGTTGGGATAGACACTTCGTCTCTTAAGCCCTGCTCACCGAGTTTATCGAAGTTATCTTCACGAATCCGGATCGATGCGATTCGCACACCAACATAGACGAGTCGTAGAGCCACGTGCGGACAATCAATGACCCCTCGACGCTCTTCGTAAACTCTTCAACTTTAAGACGGCACGAATGGACGGCGCGAAGTCATCGTGCCCATCTCGTGTTTATCGAATAATCCTCAGAAATATTACGCAAATTCCAACTGAATCCTTACTTCAATCTGTCTTGTTCGCGAACATGTTTAAAAAGTGTTGGAGAAGCGGTTCCTAAACTTAACGCATCTGCGACCCTCTCATAAGGCTGCGGACATTGTTGCGACGACATAAAATTAAACAATTAAATTAAAACTAAAAAATTTAAATCTTGGGACTATCTCTCAATATAAAACGCTTCTTCTGCTAATCTTCGTGACTCTTTTTAAATGGGGTTTTAACAAACATCCCGATAGGTTGTAAGTAAAAGATTGAAATTTGGCAGAAGTGGTCTAATAACCCATTATAAGACAATGACGAAAAAATACCTGGGTTGGACTAGAGGAAATGTTTCTGTTTCCCATAAGATAACACGTAAATGCGGATTTTCGAAGTGCAGGCTTTCGTTCTTTTGCAAATTAAAATAAGAAAAAAATGACCTACGATCTTCGGACCTAGACTGTTATATAGAAGAATGAATAAAGTTTCTTATTTATGTCGTCTAGTTTGCCCATCAATTCGAAATAGCTAAAATTTATATTTTATAACACATATTAAAAAAAAATTCGCCTATGACTGGTTTACTGCCTTGAAAATCATTGTACCCGCCAAAAGATGAGCTACAACTGTCTCAATCCTAATATACGTACGAAAGGGCACATTATGATATAACTCGAGAAAATTTAAATTCAGGTCCCGTTATTTTTATCGGTCACTCTCCAATTACTTTTGCATTGTTCAGTGTTCGTAATCGCCTTTGTGGTCGCGCGACCTCCAGTTCGGGAACCGCTCCGTTGGAATGTTATATGTATACCCGACGGATCGCACCAGCGAGTCGGAATGGGTGTAATCTCCCACAGTCCAAACGATCAATACTTTATTGTCAAGCGCTCAAATCAAGGTTATCGCGTCGTCGGTCCCTTCGTCTCCTCAAAAATGACCTTTTCGCTCTTTTATCGTCCCATCGGCAAAGCGAGCGGAGCTGCACATCCGCGCGCACAGGCGTCGTCGCGACGCGAATCCGCCGAATGATAATCGTTGCGATCCGCGTGGGCGTACCGCATTGTCGCGAAACAACCATGGCGCGCCGTGGAAAATCGGGGAAATGTCTATCCTCTTCCCTTTTGAATCGATAGAAGTTTTCCCGCTCACTCATTAGAGTATTGAAACACACTGAAGCGACGGGTTCAGAGTTTAGAAGGTAAATGGGATTTTGTCAGCTTTCCTTTTGCCTTTGGACTGTTGATGGCGATAGCGTCAGTCGCGTTGTTAACGTTGAATTCCTCTCTCACTCTTCCTATACGGCTCACCGACCTAGGTGGCCCGCAGCTGACTGCAGGGGACGGGCACTCGGATTGCAAAACGAGGACCGCTTTTGGATTGGCTCTCCAAAGCACACCAGAGGCAATGAAGGGGAAGTAGAAAAGGAAGTAGGAGGGGAAGTAGGGGAAATAGGTTGCGCGCGCTTACAAGCGGTTTCGCGTGGTGGCGTGGTTTCACGGGATTTTGAGTGCTTATGGCGGCTTATGCTGTGTTAGGTATTATCAGGTGTTAATTGTGTTACTCTGGTTCCAACGAGTGATTTGAATCAGCCTCTGTGAGCATCTGTGCACGCCTGTGAGCTTCTGTTTAGACTGACTGACAGTTTTCTTCTTGTTAGTTGAAAAGTGCACTATGGTTAAGGTGACCAGATTTCAAATCAGTCAAAGCGGGACAAATTCTTTCAGCCCCTGGAGTGTAGGCAAATAACGACCACGCAAGATCATTTTTGTTTTCCCTACTAGCCTGCAGAAGGCATCACATTTCAGATAGTGGAAGCGGGACAAACAGTTAGCCCTGGTGTGTAGATAATTTACGGCGTCTTCTTATTGACCAGCTGTTCCCTACTATAAATTATAGGAGTGATAACAGACTTCTGCAATGCTTTCCCTTCTTATTTTTATCAAATTATTGTAGCGCTGAATTTCTGTAGAAAAAAAGCTCAAAAAATGGAAATAAAAAAGCCATTGGAGTCAGACGTCGAGATTTCGACAGACTGGTAATATACTTTCAGTGACAAAGATAAACGCATAGTAACCTCAATATATATTTTTTAAATGGTACACGGACAAAAAGGAATTACAATATAAAAGCTATAACTTTTTACATAGACATAGATGTACACTATCAGCAAAAGCATTGGACACTTAAAAAAATGAATAAATTCAGAAATAAAACACAAAACTTATTTAACAGAACATTTTTAAATATTCTTTTGCTTCTTAAATGATATTTTAATTTATGATTAACAAAATAGTAAAACGACAATCAATATTTTAATTAAAACAGAGCACAAAAAAGAAAATGTTCTTAATTTGATAAATATTTTTCACTGGAATGAATTTTTTTCAAAAGCTCTGGATTATCACTTAATATTTTATGAAATTCCTCACATGAATTTGTAATATTATATTTTACACTCAGAATACCCTTGACAGTTTCAGTTTTCATTTGGGATTTTTCTGATGTCCAGAGATTGTTCATCAGAGAAAAGAGACGTTCTGAAGGTGCATTTGTTCCAGGTAAAGAACCCGTACTCTACAAGTAGCAAAATGTTTTTGGAAGTAATACTTTCTAATTTAAAATATGCAAATACATCAACCCATTTCTGTTCAGGTGTAGCACCACTCTGAGCTCAAGAGTTGATTCTTTCTTCGTCAGCATATTTTCTTACGTTTGAAACTTCATCAAATAACTTACTCTCACAAATATCATTTGTTGGAAAGCGTGAACAAATATGAGCCAGAGATTTTTTAATGACATTCCATGCTAAGGGCTTTTTCAAAATGATCCAATTGAATTCACCAATTGTAGCAAACTGGGAGGACCACTGTTCTAAATAATCCAAGCAGTTTCTATAAAAATCCTGAACATGACCAGTAAAAAAGGATTTTTTAATCAATCCTTGTTCTTCCAATTTACTAATTTCACTTTTAATCATAAGAGGTATGAAAAGATTTTAAGATCTCTCGCGAATTTTAAATTTTAAGGCAGCTATCTGTTCTGTCATCGTTATTGTGTTTCCTTCTATGCATTTAACTGGAGAATGAAATAAAGAAGCTTGACAGTGTATAAATTTTAGCCATGGCTCTGCAAGATCGTTTTTAAAAAATGCTTCTAGGACTATAGGACATTTGTCCTGAGACAGAAAAAATAATTTCAACGGTTTAAATTGCTTTAAAATTCTCTCAACTGCAGGCAACAAGGCTAGCCATCTAGTCTTACTATACCCAAGCAATTTATGGTACTCAACTTCTACTGATTTACAAAGCTCCTTTAAACTTTCAACTCGTACTGTACATATATAGAAAAAAGAATAAATTTTAACAATAATATTTTCAATATCAATTGGTAACAAATCAGCAGCATTTTGGATGGAATTGTGAATTATATGTGCCGCACAGCCGACTCCAATTATATTTTGTTTCACGTAGTCATTAAGTTTTACAAAAACGTTATTAGTTCCTTTCCTAAATTTACCACCAAAATTTGTATTGGTATTATCAGCACAATATGCGATTAATTTTTCTTTTAGATGATATTTTTCTAAAACTGTCTTCAGTGAGTCAGAAATTATTTGCGAGTTTTCGCCTGGTAATGAAATGAAATCAAGAATTCTTATTCTGATGCCAACATTTGGGTAAAAAATCGAACAAGTGTTGGAAAAAATTTTAAATCATTATGATTAGATGTATCACAATATAATGAAATAAATACCCGTCTCTTTAGTTCCTTTTCCAACTTCAAATACGAAAACGGAGAGAGGACTTTACAAATAATAGCCTCGGTTTTTGTTCTCGCACATGAAAACTTTTTTCAAACAATGTTTGGATGATTTTTGAAGCACAGTCCATTGACCAAAAGCTTTGATTGTGATTAATTACATGGAATGTAAATAATCCTTCTGCTATTGCTGTCTTTCCTTTTCTGCGAAATTAGATTTTCGGAAGAAATCTTCCAAGTTAGAACTGGAAGCGGCAGTACTTAAAGCTCTTTTATGTTTTTCCGTTGTTAAATGTTTCGTAATATCGTATCTGCCCCCATGAGCAATGAATAGTATCTTCTAATTTAGTTCTTTTGAGAAAAGGAAACTCCTTAGCCAAAAATTCATTGAATTTGCAAGTTCTCTTCCTGTTAGAATTTTTCCCCATTGCTATGGATAAAGGGATTTGAACTTAATTTAAAAAATATTTTTAGCTAAATTTGAGAAGTTTGTCAAAAATCGCCTTCTAAAGTAAAACTGAAAAAAATACCCTTATCTTTGACTTTTTCAAAATTAAAGGTCGAGACGATGTTTATGTTTAAAAGTTTGAAGTCCAAAAAAGTGAAAATAATAAAAAATAGAGGAAAAGTATTCACTTAAGTAGTGGGAAAGCAGAAATTTGTGTCAAAAAGGCGAAAGGAGATAGGAATCACTATCCTTAAAAAGAAATGGATATTTCCGAAACTTTTGTTTTTAATAAAAAGATATATGACGATAGTACATGCAAACATAGACATGACTATAATAGAATTCTTAAGTACTGAAATCTTTTATTAAATCGAAGTTTTGTAAATATCCATTTCTTTTTAAGGAAGGTTATTCCTATTTCCTTTCACATTTTTAAGACAAATTTCTGCTTATCCACTACTTAAGTGAATAAATCTCCTCTATTTTTTATAACTTTCACTTTTTTACTTCAAAAACATAATTTTCGTTTCGACCTTCTTTAATTTTGGAAAGTTAAAAATAAGGGGATTTTTTTCAGTTTTGCTCAAAAGGCGTCTTTTGCCAAATTTCGCATAAAGATCCAATATTTTTAATTTTAAAAGTATTACCAGGGCTTATATAAAAGAATTACTCACCGAAACGTTACGTGAGAGCACACTGTTTCTTTTTTCAAAGCTGAGTTTACAGTAAGAGTACGATTCCGGTAATGAAAATTCACAAAATAACCACTGAATCACGTGGCAATTTCCGGCACACTATGTATTCTGATTTACCTTAAGCTTACGCTGAGAGGTCG
The DNA here is from genome assembly GCA_028673005.1 of Tanypteryx hageni. Taxonomy (NCBI): domain Eukaryota; kingdom Metazoa; phylum Arthropoda; class Insecta; order Odonata; family Petaluridae; genus Tanypteryx; species Tanypteryx hageni. The sequence goes on along the minus strand of CM054114.1, from coordinate 165,794,292 downwards.
AATCCGCATACGATACCTGCATACGATCGCGCTAGAAGTAGGCACTAGAGGAATGACGAATCGGGTTTACATTGTAACACGTTAAACCTCTAAAAATGCGCCAAGATCATTGAGACGGCGAGGTGTTACAAAATTAATTCGCGTTACACACTAGGTAAAATGTTGAGAGGCGATAGATGACAGAGATGTCGACGACGGTTTAACGAAACAATCATCGATAGAGATGATTGTAAAATTCTTACTTTTCTTTCTTGACTGCTAAAAAGCGGGACATTATAGATTATAGATTCTTCCAAACAAGAGAGAAGAGACGTACACCCGACTCTTCAGAAAGTAGTAGAACTACATGCAGTGGTGAATCCTCAAGTTTGATGATGGACTTCGAAAATCCTTATATAAACGGATTTTCCTCAACCTTTTCGGCCGCTTCCATGTCTTGTTCCGTGTTTCACCTTGCCCAACCGGAAAGTGGTTGATATAGGATTAAAAGAAAAATACCACTAATTTACAGATTTTAGCTTAAAGCAGATCCTGCATGCGTCCGAATATATGGAAATTAATTTCAACTTGGAAGAAAGAAGAGTGTTTGGGTCAATTAAAAACGGAACGGAACTAATAATGCCTACTTTCCCTAATTTACTAATATAGCGCTTCAAATACATTCAAACAGAAAATTAAATTGATCACGCGTACTTGTGTGGCAAACAACGTGATCGAGAAATACGATCGCTACGCAAAATTCTACGATAATAATAAAAATCTTCATTCCTTTTCTCAGGGAAGAGCATGAAATTTCGACATTACAATTCGAAGATACCTTTATTGTGCAAGAGAAAATTACCCTGCACGATGGATTTCAGATTTCTAATGTAAATTAAATGGGATGGATAATTCCTGGAATCGAACTCGGGACTTTCAATCTTCGCAACAAAAACTATCCTCGAGAGAGCTCGGTCCTAGTGGCAAGAGATTTCCTTCAAGTGTAATTTAATCGGTGTATAGGATCAAAAGTTAATATGGGGGACAGAAAGACACAAAGAAGAAACTAGAAGCATGTTTCCATTCTGGAAAGTAGGCTTAAAGTTCAATTTGATCGGCGCGAAGTGAACGAAAAGAAGAAATACAAGTATGTGAAGAAACGGCTTAACGTGCTAATTGAAAATTACGATCCGAATAAAAAAATTGACGTTTTAAGAGGTATTGCATATAATTTGCATCATTTTTAATAATGTTGTATAAATCAGTGTTTCTCAACCTTTTATTAGCCGCGAATCCCTACAAAATCCCAAAATTTCTGCAGACACTTTCCCCATGAATTGTTCATACATTTATCATTCATTGACTCGTTTTTTTCACTTTAAATATTAATCAGAGCTGTGCGCGGGATCGAACAATATATATCGTGCAAGAAAATAAACATCATGCCTTGTTAATTTCGTATTCAATGTTGACTACATCCCCAAATAAATGCATTTTTTAAAGATAACTATTGCTTTTAACATTCAATGTTTGGAACATTCTTAAAGTAATTTCTTTAATCTAATTATTGTATTTAACATTTAAAGATCGCAAATTCCTTAAATAAATGTATTTTGCCTCTTTGTATGATTTATGCCTATCATACATTAGTTTTAAATAAATGATACATTTAGTGCTAATTTACAAAAATAATGAAGACAGTTGAAGTGAGTTTACCGGGAGTGAAATTACCGGTCACGGGGTACAATATAATATCTCGATTAAATATAGTAAGTAAAATTTTATAGGATGGTATGCAATAGATAAGCAAAATCATACGATAAAAACTAGAATCTTCATTCCTTTTCTCAGGGAATAGCATGAAACTCACTTCGATATTACAATTCTAAGATACTTTTAATGTGCAAGAGAAAATTACCCTGAATGATGGATTACAGATTTCCCATGTAAATCAAATGGGAAGGATAGTTCGTGGAATCAAACACGGGACTTCAATCTATGCAAAGAAAACTATTCTCGAGAGATCAGCTGCAGTAGCAAGAGATTTTTACCAAGTTTCATGAAAATCGTTATATTGGTTAAAAAATTAAAAGGGCGGACAGACAGACACAACGACGAAAATTAAACCTATTTCCATTCTGGAAAGTAGGCTAAAAATATGCGAAGACTGAGTTTGTTTATTTTTCGTAACAGATTCTAAGGGAATTTTTTCTCCTATGTCTTTGGTCAACCCTTTCTCGGACGATCACTCGCCCACGCGGCGAGACGTCGTTATGAGAAACGAATGGACCGAGGAGAGAGGGAGCGAGGAGGACGGGGAAAAGTGAATAAAAAGGAATTAAAAAACTACTCCGGAAACACCCCGCTAGCCTTCGGCAGTGCAGTTTATTTGGCAGGGGCTCGTTTTGCGGGGAGAGGGGGATTGTACGGGGAGGAGGGGGGACGAGATAATTCCCCCTCCCTAATCCCGTCTGTATCTTCTTCTCGTTCACGTCTGCTTATCTTCCCAAGATTTGGCAACGGCCCTTCTTACTCTTTCATCTTGTATTTGTTATCTCTTCATTTTCTTTGCACCCAGATTTGTAAACAGAGACACCCATCTGGCGGTAAGATCCGCGAACTAATTCCGCTCCAGCTAAGGGATCGTTGTGAGTTATGTGAAACGAGTTCGCGATGGATTTGTAACAAAAATAAAAAATAAATTATAAATGGAATACAAATCTTATTTTAAAGACATTGTAGTAGCAGAACAGCCCGTTCTTTTCCCGGGGAATTTGCGCTTAGTCTGTATCTTGAAAAGATTCCGTTGGTCTATGACCTTATATGCAATCACATAAGATAGAAATTTGACACAATTTTACCGTTTTACAACGCCGATGTAAATTTAAATCATAACTATAACTCTGATATAATTAGTTGGTAATATAAAATTCGAAACTCAAGAAATAGCATTTTATGCCCTCTTTTATGTACTTAAATAAATAATAAGCACACCCTCCTTCTCGACGTGATTTGCATTACACTACTGTCTCAAACAACAGGTTGCCATGACAGAGAAAGTTTTTCGGTTAATAAACTTGAAATTCTGTGGAAAATTGCTAAGAAATGCTGGGGCGAATATTATCTTGGCACTAAATGTATGAAAAAATGAGAGACAATGTTTATTTTCAGCAAGCGGTGTGCTATCTCTTCTCTCCAGCAAAGAGTTTGAGTGACGTGTGATAGAGCAAAACATACATTTTTTAAAATATCATATTCCACTTAAAACATCAAAAACATATCATAAAAATCCAATAAAAAGGTGAAAATTTATGAATTTCTAAATAATTTCGACCCAGTATCGCAATTTTTAAAAATCTCCTCCGAACTTTCATATTCATTTCCTTTTTTCCCATTCTATAATGACCCTACATATGAAATTTCTTTGAAATCCGTTCAGCCAACATCTTTGCGTATTTGCGTACTCGAGGACAGATTCCCGTTTTCTGGTTCGGAAGAAAAAAACGCATCGAATAATCGTCCTCGTTCGAGAAATATATTTGCAGATTGCCATTAAATGCCGAAGCGGAAATTTCAAATAGGAACAATGTAAATTACATTAATAAAATATCCCGCATCGTACAGAATCTCTCAAAATAATAAACAAATAGATGGAATAGTTGAAATGCCCTTAGGAACTTTAATACATTATTTTACAGTCTCGCGTGGAATATAAGTAGAAGAATGACGAAGTGGGTCGCTTTGGTGATCCTTGTCGATCTTCCTGCGTCCATTTTGGAATGGTGAGTCGCCCATTTCCTCTTTCAATCTTTCCTCTCCGTCATCTTGAACCGAAGAGGGTCCTTGGGTGTATTCAGGATTTGGCTCGCGAACTCCATCTCTCCGTAGTTGTATTCGATGTGAAAATTGCGCACCATCTGTCGAAGGAACGAAGGAAAGCGTACAAAATCGTAGCGCAATAAAATGTCACGTAAGGTTATATCTAAGTTGAACAAACGAAATAACAAATTTGTATCTTCCACCGTTTTTAGGGTGGTTTCTAAAGGAAACAGCCTTATGAAATGATCGTGTCTGCGTGTGTGTTCCCAACTAAGAACCTCTGTAGAGCTTACCTCCGCTCTATATTTATTTGACGAAGATTGAAGTCTCGAGTTCGATTCCTGAAAGGATTTTCCCTATTTGTTTTACATAAGAAGTCTCAAATCCATCGTATAGAGATGTTTTCTATAATTGTTAAAAATATCTTAAAATTGTGATAATGGAGCGAGGTTTATAATGTTCTAAGAGGAAAGGAATGTAAATTGTAATTCATATAATCGTATAATGATCGTATTTTCTTAAAATTTCTACTAAAACAGCATTTATGCGTTTTAAATCGCATTTAATCGGACTTTTGCCATGGAAACGATTATTACTGAACTCGGCTTGAGCATAGAGAAGTGAACAAATGGGTTATTTTCTTTACCACTCGACAACCATTCAGCAATAGACAGTTGATACAGACATGCTACCGTATAAACTGTAACATTTATTGAACTCGTTTATTTAAAAAGTTACATACAATATATTATGTCATAAAGATATTTTGGTATTGCTTTTAGAAGGTATTTAAAAACTGATAATGCTCTATTAATTTGTCTTCCAATTTCTCTCTACCCTTGATAAAATATTAATTACAAATGGTAGTTATGGATTGAGAATTCCTTGGAATGACTAACACATACTGAGACATTTCCTGTTAATCATCATCATCATAGGTAGTCTGTCCGTAGACAGGTCCGTGATTATTCTTGGTTAAACTTGGTTCTCCATATACTCCTATTTTCCGCTGTCCTCTTTATATCTTGATAACTCTTTTTCCCTTTCAAATCGTCTATCAGCTGAAACCTTTTCCTACCTCTTTCCCTTTTCCCATCTAGTTTTCCTTCTAACACGTCTTTAATCATACTCTCTCTCCTCAGGTAATGTCCAACCCAGTTAGCCTTCCTCTTTCTGATAGTCTGTATAATCATTCGCTTCTCTCCTATTCTTCGTAGCACTTCATCGTTTTTCATCCTATCTGTCATCTGTTAATATAAGTAATTAATTCAGGACATCAACTTTGGGAAACCAGTCTGCATTATTCCTGGTTTGGACTTCTTGTAATAATTCAACCCCACCCGCGTCTCGATATGATATATGATCTTCAGATGTAATGATGGTGATAATGCTTACGTTCCACAAGGTTATTCCTACCACCTTGAATTCTATTGTATATTTATGTGCTGCATTTTTCCGGTTATAAATCGAAGTATTTTCTAAAATTTAAGCTGCAAAATTCATACTCGCCTTATAATCGCGACCAATGATATCTTCTATTTCTCCTATCACTCCCAATAAAATTAAATCCTCTACGTTCTATAGAAGGGGTGGCCAGGGATTTGAGGCTGCGAGCCGCACATAGCATCCTCAAAAATATTAAGAGACGCACTCAAGCGAGAACTGTGAAAATGGGTTGAAAATGCAACACAAGGAAAACTAAGGAAATGAATTAGCAAAAAATTTGTTCTTATTCTATAATAAATAAGTTGCATGTATTCGGCACAAATTTAAACATGCCTTCGATATGTTGAGATAAAATTGATTCAGGATATAAATTTATAACTTTTTTATATTGTAGCAAAATATTGACACTCTCATTAATTATCTATGGCATGCCATTAACTAAAACCCATTAAAAGTTTAGGAGTTTTATTTTCAGTAAAATTTATTAAATTCCTATCTCTCTTTCTTCGAAAACTTTTCCTTTCATTTTATAAATCCCTATTTTCGGGCCGTTCTAAAGTGAATATTTTTGCTCTAACATTATTTAAATGAATCAAATTGAGTAGGGAACATCATTTCATTCGGTCCTCTGATGAAAATGTGATCGGTAAATTTTAAGCTGGACAATTACATATGTTTCAGTTTAACTATGATGCCAAAAATTTTATGGTTATATTTTAACGGTACTAAATTATTTAGCCATCATTTTCACCAATGCGAGATCAATGAATCTCTTGGCATTTTGTGATATAAACAATAATTCCCCCCCCGCCGAAAATCTCGCAAATTCCGATACGGCCCTCCGAAACATTCACAAATATATAAAACGAGGTTTATCTCCTATTTTTTGCATCTGAAAATCAAGGGTCGTCTTATATTCTCGTGGTCAAAGACATCAATAGTTTGCGGGTAGTTTACGCTTGGACGACGGATTATACTGGAAAGTTAAAGTGGAAAAATACTTATTGTTAGTAAAAACAATTTAACCTGAGGTGAGCAACCTACGACCCTCGAGAGTGTTGAATGTTTTCCGCGAAAATATGATATAAGAGAGATTTATCACAAATTCATATCATATAAATTCTAATGACGAAAATAAAACATTCGATATTGAAATTTTAGCCCTAATAACCTAATTTAGACTTGAATGGAATGGAATTTCTCGCTAATCAATAATGATAGTAATTGAGACTTCTATTTTCAATGATGTGATACTTCAAAATCTCCAGCTAACGGCCGATTCAATGTGTAATCTGTCACGCCAAAGCATTGACGACTTGCAATGCGGCCCGCCGAGTAATTCACAACCGCCTATGCGGCCCGCCACGTAAAATAAGTTTCCCACTACTAAATTAAATCATGGATGGCGGTGCTGTAGATAAGTCACAACGTCACAAATATCAAAACCGATGCGTTTTAGTTATGACAGGAACTTTAAATTGATAGTTGTCAAACACGCGGAAATCACAATTAACTCTAAAGCAGCACGTAAATGCAATGTTAGTGAAGGAAACGTACGGCATTGGTTGGTATCTAAATTTGAAAATTGTTCTTCTGGACGTAACTAATAATTCTGCGAATGGGTCGTTGTCTTCTGTCCAGGTAACTTCTAAAAATAGTAATTTTTGGGGGGTCGTGTTATATTCGGATAAATATGGTATGTTGCTTTAAAGCAGAATGATCGTAGGAAACGTGAATTCTTGTGAACGACGCCATCAAGCGAGTCCTCAACCTCGCTATTTACCTTAGAGAGTAGGATTTCCATCTCCAAGTCGGCGAATCTCTTCCCCACGCAGCTTCGCGGTCCAAATCCGAAAGGTATGAAAGCGAAAGGATTCCGCTTTCCTTTGGACACGGCGTCGAAGTCCTCCGCGCATCCTGTTGTGTCCTCTGTCGGACTATTTTTCAACCACCTCTCAGGGATGAACTTCTTGCTCAACGGAAAGAATTCTTCGGACATTCTGCATATCGTGCTTGGCATTAGGGCCCATACCTGATAATGGTGGGAAGTTTTTATTGATAAAATAACACATAAAAGGTACCATTAAAAAAATTCTGTGGTATTGCTTTGTGGGCAGTGCTCTAATTTAGTAATAACAGAAACTTTCTTATCTGATTTTTTTAAAAAGGTTAACGGTATGGGCTTCATATTTGTATGAAGGGAAACGGCGTTCCTGTTCTCTTCCGCCCAAATCGAGCACTGTTTTAGCATTGTAACAAGTTTCCACTTGTTCCATTAAACCGGCAAATATATACGAGTCATCACGAACATAGTCGCTCGTGCACGAGGTATATCAGTGAGAGAGGTCGAATTGCCCTCACATCCACTTTAACCCCGCTAACAACGAATATTATTTAGTAAAAGGAAAATAATTTTAATTAGTGAACTGTTCAAAAAGTTATGTACGGGAAACCATAGTGTCATTCAACTTTTGAAGCATAGCATGTTTTTTGCGAAAACTTTCCCGAAACGTTGACTTTTTCATTCATCATTTATCATATTATCCCATTAATTTCTAAATTTTTCTTGAAAGGTATGGTTAGCGCGTACAAACGGTTTTACAAACCTCGATACTTTGAAAAAAAGTATTATTCAGTCTGTTATGTAATGTGACTGGTATTGATGATGAGGAGTAGAATGTAAACACTTCTTATGTTCTTTTACTTCCGAAACATCTCCAGACTTTAATTTAAAGAATAAGCTCTTCGATATAGAAATATTGAAAAACAGTTATCTCAGGTGTCTGTAATAGTCACAGCATGTATATGAGAAACCAGGTGCGCATTTTGTCTACAATCCTGCGAGTTCGCCCTAAGTATAATATATTCTTAAGGTTGCTTTTTAGCCGAAAAGCGCATCTTGTTTTCATAACCTTGTTGTGGTTATTTAAGATACGTACCTATCTAGATGAGTGCTTTTTACAATTGTTTTGATTTGTTTTCAGCCATAGGACTAAATCGGCAATTGTCTATCGAATCTTCAGACCTACCAATTTAAACCGTATCTTATAACCTTTCACATTTAACTTAGAATTATCGATAAGTTACGTGCCATAATTTAGTCTCTCGATCTGGTATTTTTCCGAAATATTATCACGAGCCGTGAAAAATATTATAGGAAATGTGTTTTAAACACTTGACGAATTATGATTTCAAGAGTTTGAAACTGAGTAATCAACTCCTCATTTTGATGTACTTATGAGGCGAAAGTAAAGTTTTTCCCGGTAGCACGCGGAATGCTGTTTGTCATGTTCTTTCTAATAAAATCAGTGAAATGTCTTTGTCAAATAATTACATACCAACACACGGGTTTTTATTTTACCACATCACTCTGCATTCAGTGAATTTCACCTGAGGATGACTAGCTTTTAGCTAAAGCGCAAAGATAGATTACTATAGCGCTTTATAGCAACGGGTTTTACCTAAGCCATTTTTGGGAACGTAATTGGGTAGCATAACTTTAACTCTTTACATGATTTCTGTTGAGTACGGTTTTCTTTTCTGGGAAGTTTCTCGAATTTTACGGCAATCAGTTTCGCTTTAGCACGATTTCGGTACGATCTCCAATCAATAAAAATCCATAATATGTTTCACTTCAACTCAGAATTTATAAGAAAAAATGATGGAAGCGATTCTGAATACAGCATGAATAAATCGTTGCACGTCGGATTCAAGATACCGCTCAAATGTAACCTCACTTATACCATTGAAGGAATAGGGAAATCCATCTCACTTCACACGATTTAGTTTTAGAACGTCTATTCCAAGAACACGCGCGCTGTGCAAAGCGAGGGATGCGTGTGATCATTGTCTTGAAATGATGAGAGACCGTACTGCATTAAAAGATAATAATAATGGTATACTTTACCATTGTTCAGCGTAAAATATTATTTCAAAATTGTCTTTTAAGCAGAGTTCGATGATAAAATGAATGTCGTAGGAATGAAGATTCTCACCCCTTTAGGAACCTTATAGTTGGAGAGTACGAGTTCCTTCACTGTGGTTCTCAAGTTCCCAGATAGAATGGGCAGCATCCTGAGGAATTTTGAGGGGAAGAATATGAATTAATAAATAAACTCTATGGATCTTTTCTATGAGAAACATATCCTAACGACCTAACTCCTTTTACTAAAGAGCTCCGAAAATGTGTTCCTTTTTTATAGAATGGAATATAATGGCAATTGTTATATGAGTTTATGATTATTTTATGTCGGTAAGGATTTTATTACTCTTTTGATTCGATGAATCCTGAAAATGAAATTGTATCTTTATATATGAGGTTAGAGCTAAATAGAAATGTATTACGCAATTGGTAAATATCCATTATGAAATCGCTCTAAAGAATGCAAAATTATAATTTCAGCAAGCTGAAGTGCTGTAATTAGAAAACAATAATTTAAGTAAATTTCAGTCATGAATATCGTAACAATACTTGTCAGATTTTAAAACACAAGTATCGTCAGATTTGCTCTCTTAAACAAATGAAACGTGTGTTCGCAAGACATTAAGACCGGAAAAATATTTAATTCTAAAATATTAAGGAAACTCAGGATCATCGTTTACCAATATCTTCTTACTTTGTATTTCGATCTTATTTCAATCTTTTCTTGGTAGTTTTCAGGACGTATAGGAAGAACAGCTGTCGCGAATCAGTAATATTCATCGAAGAAGTAAATTTTTTAAGACTAACCTTGCGCTCTCTTTCAGACATGCTCTCAAGTACTTCATATCCTCCAACATTTCCTCCGTGATGGCTTCGTTCTTGTTAGGCAAGAGTCGTTTCAGTTCCCTGAACAGCAACTCTTGTTTGTCCTGGTTTTTCGACAGTTGGTACATAGCCATCGCCACGGAATATGATGTCTGGAGCAGAAATTTAAGGGTTAATTTCTTGTAGCGATAGAATAAATTATTGGGCATGAATCACAATGAGTTAAAATTAATTACTTACGAAAACAATATGATATCTATGCTGACGTGTAATTGTTTGAGGTTATGTGTGCACTAACCAAGTCTGATTTTTAAAATAACTGTAAGTTATTAGGTATCATTTATAGCCATAAAAATGTCACGTGCTCTGAAAATGGCTGTCGGGTAACCGAAATGTTACGAACTATGTTATTTATTAAAATTCTTCCGAACGGAATTTAATTTTAAATTAACTTTTTAATCTCACTGGAATTATTATTTTCTTTTTGGGAACTTGAAAAACCATCCAACATCTCACCAAAATAAGAGGCGTTTTGCGTCCCAATAAATATTAGTTTTCATTAATCGGGACCATAAAACCCCTCCGTATAATGACGCTCTGTCTCTCACCGTGTCAACTCCAGCGAAGAGCATGTCCTGAGCCATTATGCTCGCAGTCTTGGCGTCAGCTCTGACCAATAGCCTCTCGAGGACGCTTGGTTCGCCGTCTTCGTTGCCATCCACTTTGCGCTGGTTTACGCGTTGAATAGCTTCATCGACGTACTTCACGGACACCCTAATCGAAAATTAGCATAGAAAGTGACATGTTAGACTAAAAAAATGAGATTACAAATTGGATGTAATCTTGCTTGCGAAAACTGAATGCTATATTTAACCTTTTTTGACAATGGAAGTTACCAGCTACCTGCCGAGTATCTATTTTAATAAAGCAGAAAGTATGTTTGTCTGCTTTACCATGAAGGTTTAATTTTTTAAAGTGAGCACCCTCCTAAATTCATCTAAAGAAAAAATCCTAAAACTCCATATTTAATAGTTTAAGTAGAATAAAAAAAATTTTAATCTTGGAAAATGGCTTTAGTTCACTTTCTCAACCCTTAATGGCGCTAATAAAATCTTGTGTAGAAATTTCGAAAGATGTAGTGTATCGTTGTTTATTCTTTATGTATGAATAATCATTTTAAGTATAGAGATAAATGATTTAATAAATAAATTATGAAAATCATACATTTGTGAATTTCTTTATTCTGTATTTAAACATTTTCTGTCATTAACGTGGGTTGAAAGTTAAATAATGTTATGGATTAGTGGATTATTATTAAAATTGAGATTTTTCTCTATTGAAATTTGGAAGTTCTACTGTACTTAGTGACCAACAAAACGTTCAAAAGCGTTTAATAAATAAACGAAAACTGCGAAAGATTGATATCCTATATATAGAAAATGAAGTCCACATGATTGGGAATTCAATGTCGAAATCGATGGAATTTACGTAAGAAATGCTTTTCTCATGGTCATTTTTACGTAGAATGCTCAAGAATAAGTAGTGATAATAATTTGTATAATTTTTAGTAAAGTGGAATGACTTTCGGCATAATCTATAAAGAAGTTCTGTAAAAGGTTTTAAGTACATTATTCAAGATAATTGAGCAAATGGAATAGAAATTACAAATTGAAAACTATGGAAGATTATGGTACCTACCAACGGGATTTTACAATATAGTAATTATAATTAAATCACGATTAATCAACCCACGTTATGTTGTGCTTATAACCTTTATGAACTTGATACATTTAGGCATAGCAAAACTATTCTTTTTTGGCCGACAACTATAAACCGCTTTTTCCTATATGTATATAAGAATTATTTTGTAGTAAAATCGTCAGTAGTTCTAAATGAGTAGTTTGGCTACCGTCCGGATAGCCTGGGAAGAGCTCAGGAGCACTCGTGCGATTTAATGTAATTAGCTCGAAAAAACCTGTCCCTGTGGCAGTCCTAGTGATTGCATCGCTTCTAACATACATCATCTGTCAATAGAAAAAGAAAACCATGTTTTGTACACTATAATACCTACAATTGTAGTGCGATTATGATTAAATTTGAACACTTTAAAATATGACTGAGTTCTTAAGAGCAAATTTGAAACCAATAGCTGCACTTCTTTAATAAATACCAATGCAGTATAAAATGAGTGATACAATTCTTGTTAATATTGCGATTTTACTTAATTGCAAATCAACGCAATCAGACTCATAAATCCGGTAAAAATAATTTATTATCTGTCTTATTTAATTTTTAAAACGGTGCAGTTGGATTAGATTGGTTTCAAAACTATAGATTTTTATACCATGTATGATAATGTCTCATTTTTATTGGTAGACCCTGTATATTTACAAAGGCGACAAACGACAGGTACTCACTCCAAGAATACGTCGAGCGCCTTGACAAATCTCTTCCAGTTAGCCGTGGGGTATACTTTCCAAACAGGAAGGCCCATCTCTATGAGGAAGAAGCACTCGAAGAAGTCACCGACCGCTGTAATCATCCTCTGAGGTTCGGAGTCTGGAGGAAGGTCCGGAGCCAAGCAACCGAGCCTCGTGTCCAGGGCAACGTACGCGATGGCTGCAAGAATTAATATAGAGAATGTGGAATAAGAATTTCTAGGATGTTTTTTTTCAGGGCTTTCACATTCAGTCTCTTGCTATCTTAAGCAGCAGCAATAGGGACCCAAGCTGTCAAATATCTTTGAGAAAATCACACGATTCTGGTTCGGCTCGCTAAAATTTCGATGATATCACCATTTTGGTGAGTCCTGGTCCTTATTTTATTTTTTCAATGGCCACAGAATCTGATATTACGAAGTGTTTATAGGATTAATAAAAAAATCGCAAGTGCAAATCGACCAGGGTAGCTAGATTTTTTCATGATCTTTGCGATCCTGATTTATTTTACTTTGTTATTCACTAATGCAGGAGCGGCAATCTACGATAGGGTGACCAGACGTTTCGGAAATTCCGGGACTGTCCCGGATTTTGACTTAAGGTCCCGTTGTGCAGTTATAGTTCTTCGTGACACATTTGTCCCGGATATTTTGTTTCGTTCTTATATAATTTCCTCGCCACAAAATTGCATAAATGTATTTAATCGGTAGTATTCCTATTTTTTGGCATCGAAATTCAAGTACAGACCACAGAGATGAAGAAATTGTGTGGCTTTTGGTTTGTGTTTCAGGCACATAATGCACATGTAAAGAGAATATTTCGAAATTATATTTTGTATGATCTGACAAACAAAACATCCTTGACGTTAAAACTATCAATACCATTATAGTGTATGTGTTTATTAAATAAAATATGGTTTATAAATTTTGTTTCTATTGTTGAAAGTAATGAAAATTTGAATGAGACTGATAGGCATAGTCTGAAAAATTAAAGAAAAATTATATAAATTGATATAAAATGAAATAGAAGGCATACAGTGTAATTTTATTTTCTATGCTATTTATATGTATCATCATCATCATGATGTGTTCTGCCTCAAGGCAGGTCCCTGGCGCCAGCGTTGTCTCCACTCCTTTCTGTTCCTTGCCATTTCTTTCATTTCCTGATACCCTCCACTTTCTTTCAGGTCATCAAACATTTTTATTCTTCTACGTCCCCTTTTCCTTTCACCTTCTAATGATCCTTCCAACACCATCAATAATAAACCTTCTCCTCTCAAGATATGCCCTAACCAGTTACTTTTCCTCCTCTGAATTGTTTCAAGTAATCTTCTCTTCTCATTCACCCTTGTTAGTATTTCTTCATTCCTTATCCTATCCATCCACTTAACCTTCTCCATCCTCCTCCACACCCACATTTCAAATGCCTCTAGCCTTTCTTTCTCTCTCCTCTTTAGCGTCCATGTTCCACACCCATAAAGCAATACACTCCAAACATAGCACTTCACAAGACGTTTCTTCAGATTTAAATCCTTTTTACTACATAGTACCCGGTTTTTCCTATTAAATGTTTCTTTTGCCATTGCTATTCTTGTTCTTATTTCTTTTTCATATTTAACTTTATTAATTGTCCTTAAAATAATTGTTACCTTTAAATCGTGATATATCGTTTTGTAAGAATTTTTACACATAATAATAATAAATAATTGAAATTATTTTTTAATACATTGAACAAAATTGTGCTCTGTATTGGCGAAACTATTTTTACTTTTAATATAAGTACATATAATAAAAATTATCCGGAAATTCAGGTTATCCCGGATTTTCCTGGTCAGATCGTGTTATGTTCCGGTTTTGCTTCCTAAGAATCCGGTCACCCTAATCTACGACCGCATGCGCTCCCCGACAGCGCTTCATGCGACTCGCGAACCTCTGATGAAAAAGAAAATTTCATATTTTTCAGTAAAATTATGCTCTGAAAAATCTGTTCTGGTGGAATCCTGGCGCTAGCAAATAATTTATATTTGATTTTTGCTAACGCGAGAATAGGGAATCACAAGATAACTTCCTACATAAACACTAATCCGCCCGCTCTCGCTACTTTTAATGCGGCCCTCAGAAGCATTCACAACTACGAAATGTGGCCTGCCATTCAGGAAAGGTTGCCGAACTAATTACTCGCTTCCCATTCCATGAAGAGCACTGGTACAGAGAAAAACTCATTACTCAACGCTAGGAGCATCAATAATTCATTTCTTGCGCCTTCATGTTATTTTGCTGTTATGATTACATCCAGGGTATTTTTCAAAAATAATGAAAAAAACATGAAAACATGCTTAAGAAACCTATTTATCCGAGGAAAGTATCAACAAGTGACATTAAGAGTATTATATAAAATAATGTACGTTAATAGTGAGATTTGTGTAGATAAAGGAACTTGTGAGTAAACTAAATACGTCGGAACTAGTTAATACACAAGAAGTCCAAACCAGGATTAATGCAGGCTTGTTTCCCAAAGTTGAAGTCCCGAATTGGTTCTTTATATTGACAGGAAATTTTCCAGTATGTGTTAGTCATTCCAAGGAATTCGCATGCCATAAATTCATTTGTAATTTATAGATTATCAATGATAGAGGAAAATTGGAAAACTAATTAATAGAGAATTATCAGATTTAAAATACCTATTAAAAGCAATGTGAAAATCCCTTTCTTATATTATAGGGTGTACCATTTAAAACGCAACCCACAAGATGGTAGTATCATTTTTACAAGTTTCATTGAGTATACACTATATATTGTTAGTTATTTGTTATAAATAGTCTCAACCGCTTTGCAGGAGCTTGCTGTAATTTCCACCACCTTCTCGATGACCTGTTAAAACCCTTTTCACTGTGTTCCTGTTTCACGAAATTTTTTATTAGAAGGTATACTGATGTGTTTTCCGGTACTTCATTTGCCGAATATGCCTTCCTGAATGCCTCACGATCTGCACTAAAAGATTTCAAAGAAAAATTATGCTTAACAATGAACACACGTTCTCCTTGGGTAAATAACATGTTTGCACCTCCAAAGCTATTCAACAACTGAGGATGGCAGCTATGCGATAGTCGAAGTCATTTTGACATGCGCGTGTGCAGTAGTGTCGGGGAAATCGACAAAGACGGAAAGAGCCTCTCTTGATGAAATATCTGCGCTTGTGAACGATATTGAAGTTTGGGTTGCGTTTTAACGGTACACCCTGTATTTTCCATGACTTTTTTAAAATAAGCGAATTTAATAAATGTTACTTTTTATACGCTAATATGTATGCAACAACTGTTCATTGCTGAAGGGTAATTGAGTGGAAAATAAAATATCCCATTTGTTTACTCGTCTATACTCAAGCCGAGTTCCGTAATAAACCTCTCCATGGTAACATTACGATAAAATGCAATTTTAAACGCAAAAACGTAGATTTACTAGAAATTCAAGGAAATACGGACATTTATCAAGAGTCTGCAAAAATATTTATAATCTACATTATTTTTCCCTTAGAACAGTACAAATCTCGCTCCGATATCACAATTTTACAATATTTTTTATCATTAAAGAAAACATCCCATATTCACGCCACAGGCGGGCAATATTCAACTCACATTCAAGTGACCACTTGAAGAGTTCGTTGTTGAAGTCTTTTGGCAATTCTTCCTTTTCATCTTTCAAAGTCCTAATCCTGCAGAAAAAAACACCAGGTTATCCTTTCCAGTTCGTTAATAGAATTCTCTAAACATAGGTGTGCTTAATCCGAAACTTAATATTGATGCGTAAATATAATTTACCCACGCCGTTCATTTAAATAGTAACTACGTGAACGCGGTGCTTACTTATCTACGAAGTCCTGGGCCACTCCTGCGATGGGCTGGATATAACGCTTCGATATCCTCGGTTGCATCATGGGTTGGTTGACCTTGCTTCGAGCCTCCATCCACTTACTTCCCTGCCTGTGGAGAAAGATAAAGGATGTCAATTTTTTGACCTCCGAACGGGTATTTAACACCGTAATCGTGGTTTTGAATAGGAAACGAGCAGAATTTTTTTGTCGGTAGCACACTAACAAACATTCAGGACTCCCAGAGGTCAGCAGGTTAATTGCAGTACCGAACGTGAACGATAAGTAAACGATAATTGGATATATTTTTCAATGCGAGAAATTTATTTTTATTAAAACTCAAATCCCTTGTTACAGAGTATCCATTTAAAAGGAAATTGTCTTGTTGCATTTTTTCTGATATAAAATATCTGGATGAATTACACGATTTATCACTGAAGCTTATGCTGTTACTTCTAAAGATATTTATAATGTCTAAATTGTACGGAATAGTATGTAAAAAGGGGAAACGTGGTGAAATTCGAACAAACCTGCTGTGGAGAGCATCACTAAACAAACAGCAGTAATGGAAAATTTCAGTTGATGTCTGCGAAGAAAATTGGAAATATTTTCACATGAAGAAAATCTCTTTTGCTTTGTGAGCGTTCTGATACCAGACACAATGCTGTAAGTGAAACAATCAAATAAATATAAGCAACTAATACTATAGAGTATTTTTTGACCTATATTATGGGATCCGTGTGATAAGGGCCACATCATTGAGTTAGGAAGAATCAAATGTAGAGCAACCAGTTTCGTAAAACGAATGTATGACCATAAGCAAAGCATAACGTCACTATTAAAGAAATTGACATGTGTATCGCTGTGTGATCGCAGGCAACGATTGGTTAATGCTTCTGGAGGAAGGATTGTTTGGGAAAATTTCAGAAACAGTTACATTGAGACTATTGGGAGACATGATCATGACGATCGAATACGTGAAAGAGATTGTAGGACAGAGCGACATTGAGACTCGTTTGTTCTGTGGGCAATTAGAGGTCATAACAGGAGAGTCAAACCTGCGAGATAAAATTTTTAGGGACGTTTTGGTGCATTGCATCTCCTGCCAACCATCGCTTTGGTGAATTATATGGTAATGTGTAAATGTAACAGTGATAACAGTGATTCTTGATGCAGATACTCACTCCGTCAGTATTCCTGCACCGTCTTTGTAGAAGTCCTTCCTGGTTACCTTTCGGTAGTATTCCATGGACTGCATCCACTCTCTTATGGGCCAATGGCCTTCGTTCCTGAGGACTGTCTCTATGTCTTCGGGACGGAAAACGAAAACCAAATCCACACGCCCTGGGATCCCTCCGAGGCGCACGATATTCCCGTACTTTTTGTGTAATGCTCTGTGCAGGTCATCAGTCCCCATCCCATGATACTCACCCGAAATTGACATGGAAATAATATTATTTAGTTAGACTTTTGGAAATTAACGTGTATCTCGAAAAACGTTTTTACACCCTCAACAAAGGAAAGTGAAGTGTTGGTTCAGTGGTTTTTAGACGTTTTCTTTACGTTATTATTGTAGACGTTTTTGTTACTTGAAAATATGTTGGCCATCAATGCTATTGACGCGAATATAGCCGATGCAATCGCTGCAGTCACTCCTCCGCGTTTTGGTCGGAATATTTTTCAATAAGTAGATGATAAATCAATCGCCGCATACAAGTCACTATTCCTTTTGTCGAGGATTATGTTTCATCAATTCGTTTGGAAACCTTTAATTATCAAATAGAAATAAAAAGTTTCATAATACCTATCATCTATTGCAGGGATGGGTAACCTTTTCATTTTTCTCGCGTGTCAATATTATAAATATTGGGTTGGGTGTGTTGTTTTGGCTCATCAACCTCTTCCATTATAATAGTCATAACTCCTTCCACACCGAGCACACTCACAAGGGAGAAGTGAAACCTGGTGCCAGCATTATCCTACTATTAACGAAGAGCACCAAGGGAGCCAACGTCATAACTGTGCTTCCGAAGGACAGAACGCTGACTTTGCGCGGTCTCCTTAAACCACAAACGGGGCCGGTCGACCTTGGAAAAAATACTAGTTTCGCAGGATTGGTGTCCGCTTCCCTTTCGAGCAGCAGGCGAGTAGCAGTCAGTGTCCTAACCAATACATCACCGGCACCTCCTTACAAAAATTTGCTTTCCATTTCTAACTTAGGTGTCAATTTATAATACACAAAAAAGAAATAATTTTATGGTTATCTATCATTCATTCTTAAACTTAGATCTCAGAGAAAGTTATATTGGTCAAATACAATTCAGTTTGCCATATAAAATACTCATTGTCTCCATCAGTTACGATCCAATGACAATTATAAAGCAGCAGGCATCTCGTTCTTGGACAAAAAGCCAATATTAATAATTTATTTTATCAACCTAATTGCGATATCGACATAATAGTCTTTAATATTGTATCATAAACAGAAAAACTTTATGGATGTAAATCGATAAACAATTTTATGTTTCCGTGTCATCCAAAATCTTCTCGCGTTCCAAAAGGGACACGCGTGTCATAGGTTTGCCATCCCTGGCCTATAGAGACCGGTGGCCTAGATATGATTTCCTAGATAATAAGTTTGCACTCGCCTATGTACGGCAGGAATCGCCAACTGTTGCCTATGATCGGCAGAGGGGCTGGCCCGGGAATTTCCTCGTAAGACTTGATTCCGGGTGCGTCCACCGCGGAGGCAGCCTCAGCCGTCGCCGCCCTGTCGCTCGTGTGCAGTTGACATTTCGTCTGTTGAATCGAGGCGATTTGCAGCCGCTGCTGGATCAAAGCAATGAGTCCTCTGCTTTGAACGCTTCTAGGCAACATGGTGGCAGCCATATTTCCTTTAGTTCTGGAAGAAAAAAGCGTCAGTCAGCGAGCAATTAGCTTCGAATGAGTTAAACGATAGATTTATTACCAAAACATGTCTGTTCTTCTTTCGCCTAACAGTGAATACGTATGAAACAGCAACGCCTTATCTTATCTTCGTGGTTTCCGTTTTGTAATATGAGATAAAATATTCGTTCGTCACTCCTAAATGTGACATTAATAAACTGCAATAGCTATTTTTCCTTTTTTTAAATAATCAGAAGATTAGTAAAAAATAATTTCATAGGTAAACAGATTTTAAACAGTTAAAACAGGTAAATCGAATCAAAAGAAATAATCGAGGGAAGGATAATTACAATAGAATTATTGCTACGCACTTTTCGAGTCAAAAGTAGAATAAATATATACTTTACCTTCATAAAACCACCAGTATTTCTGGTAGTATAATCTTTAAACTAAAAAAATATCAGTCGTTTAGCACCAATCCAATCTTCTTTTAGTTATAATTTAGATACTACGAAATTGCCACATTATACGTTTCAGAATAACCTGTAACACAGATTCACACGTGTGTAACGAAGACTCGACATTATTGGCAGGATATTCCCCCTCCGCTCATTCCGCATTCTTTGAACATTAGACCCCCGTACTCTCTGTTTAATTAATGACGATTAAATAACATTTCTCCCGCATTATTTACCTCATACTCCGATTCGTCTTACTGTAAATACGTCTCTTTTGAATAAGTATTAGAATGCAAAGGATTTATATTCTAACCTTGCTCGGACTCATCAAAAATGGATCAATGGACCTTTATGAAGCAGAACTCCTAATTTTTGATCGTATATGGTGGAGTAAAGTAAAAATTGTCTAAGCGACCGCTACAGTTCTTCGATCAACACTCTTAGCAACAGATTTTCTCAGAATGTATTCTAAACTCAGCAAGAGCAATGTGTTTTCCCTCAATTCCAGTAGTTCTTACTTTGGGTGCCGCTACACACTCGTGTGCCGAAGGTCATTTTTATGGGGCCCGCGATAAAATTTGTCAATTCAACGAATTAGATGTGTTTAGCGGTAACTAGAGCATTAATTTTATCTCTAATAAATTGGCTATGGCGTGATATTAATAAATGGATATGCCCAAAGTTTCTAATACTCGTTTGTGAAAATATAAAAACGTTGCTTGAAGGCTGGGGTGCCGCGAAATTCTTCTTGTCTTTGAAAAGGTGCCGCGCCTACAAAAGGTTTTGGAACTAGTGCTCTATTCAAATACCTTTACTCACCGCTACCACCGTCATAGCGGAGAAAATATTCCATAATTAGGGGACCAGAGTCATAGATATATATCATTATAGCAAATCTGGGATAATTTAATGATGTCTTGGCGAAGTTTGTCAAAACTATATATGTAAGAAATAAATATATTACAGTTTCCGGACATCTTCCAGACTACAACAAGCACCATATTTCACTTTGTATATAATTAAATGCCAAGCAGTCTGGGGCCCTGTAATCTAAACATATAATGTAACCGCTCCTAACGGCTACCCTCATTTATGACACCTTTTATGATCGTTTGCTATGGAATGTTAGAGAAGTTCCACTGATTTTTAAATTGATACTTTTAATATATCTGAAATTATATACACGGACATTTATTCGGGGTCCCTCTCATGCTCCAAGTTCGACCCACGTTAAATCCACTACTGAGTATGAGGGAGAAATTCAAGATTGAGGGTAACTGAGCGGTAGAGAAATCTTGCTTTATTCCCCATGTTCGCGGATCCACACGGAACCCTAATCTTTCGCGGAACCTTAAGGTTCCGCGTAACCCAAGTTGAGAAGCACTGCCATACATACATTGATTGTCTTTAGAAAGCGAAATATTTTCTAGTGTGAAGGAACCGATGAACTCAAGCATAAAACTCTTTATTTTTATAGGTTCGGAGTGCTGCATCTGAAATTTGCTTGTTGGTCGGATTGAAATTGTATCCGGTATCTTATGCAACCGTAGAGACGCCGTAGTCTAGATTTTATTACATTCTTCGCATTAACCAGTAAACGTTAAACGCCGAATGTATTCGTTGAGCCGTCCCCGTCATATGCCGCGGAATTACGAGTATACTCGCTGCGATCTGTGTTGTAATTATTTCTTTAAGTTATGAAGAGTTTGAAAGATAAATCAGAACC
The DNA here is from genome assembly GCA_028673005.1 of Tanypteryx hageni. Taxonomy (NCBI): domain Eukaryota; kingdom Metazoa; phylum Arthropoda; class Insecta; order Odonata; family Petaluridae; genus Tanypteryx; species Tanypteryx hageni. Next base: position 165,772,926 of record CM054114.1, on the reverse strand, counting down.
ATTTTGCGGCCTTGTAAGGAATGAAATGGTCTTTCGTTTTGTATATAAAAAGACGCAATCTCTTTTAGTAATATATTATAAGACGTGGCATATTTCGCGCTAATAGTTTTTTATGAACTGGAGGGCAAAGCAGAAAAAATTACGGGTATAACATAAAAAAATGTTTGTTTAGGATAAGAGACGCATTCTAGATTGTGAAGAAACCATTCGTTTTGATATGAGGCCATGCAGAAGTAAACATGGAACATGAAGAGAATGATGGCGTGTACCTACACTTGACACCTTTTGAAGGATTCATCCAACTATATCGGGCTTATGAGCGTGCTCAACAACTGCGTCAATCAGCCGGGGATATTTACGTTCTCATATATGTAGGTAGATTATATAGAAAGTGTTGTAATTGCGAAAAAAAAACTTCTTCGAGAATTTTACGGAAATACACCCTTTAAGCGTACCCGAGACCAAAACTGGTTTTCGTCATACCGTCTGTCTATTTACCATAAAGACTAGAGTAGGGGTGGGCAAACATTTTACATGGCGGGCCTCATTAACAGTCGAAGCTTCATAGGCAGGCCGCATAAACAGATGAAAATGCTTCGGCGGGCCACATTAAGGTTCACATCGGAAGTAAATATAGATAATGCAAGGTATCCTGTTAGCGAAAATCTGTAGTAAATAATATGTTATATCCCCATAAAATCACCGGAAAAGGGTTTTTGACCATAATTTTAAACTGCATATATGAAATTATCTGCATATAATATTACGGTTTGCCTTTATAATGGCATCACTGGCCACATTAAATTCCCTCACGGGCCACATATGGCCCGCGGGCTGTGGTTTGCCCAACCCTGGCCTAGAGGATTGAACGAAATCCAAAGGTATTTCGGATTTAATATTATCATTATTCAGAAAAGAGATTTAAAAAATGAACTTTATGGTGCAACAATGAAGGGTAGTTTATTCTTGATGGATTTCTCAAAATGTCGATTTATTATAAAATGGATCTAACGATTTTGATTTAAATCCATTCAATTATAGGATATATAATACTACTACATTAGCCATATTTCTCAAAGAATAATTGTGTAGCGTCCAGTGACAATATAATACATAGGGTTTTACGCCCAGCTACCACCCAGCTCTTCCCAGTTCTCACAGGAACCTTCGTCCAGCAACAATGCTTTGGCGCCTATGTGTTTTTTTTATGAAAATTGTAAAATGTTTTCTCATAAAGGGTAGTTACCCCTGCCTTAGGGGAGGATCGGGGGTTAAAACTGATTTCATTTTTGAAATGAGCGGGGTCGTAAAATTCTCAACCTCACCTTTTCTGTCGGGGATTCCTAAATTTTGGTTTTTCCAAAATTAACATGGGAAGCCCATAAGCCTCCGTGGCAATTGATTTTACCCCAGAAATGGGGTAAAATCAGCAACCTACCAACTTGGCATTCCCTTTGCCTAAATTTTAGAACCCAGGGTAAAGGGTGTGCCGAGTATCATTGACCTATGATCACCTCATGATGTGTAAATAAAAAAAAAACTTTTACACATCATCCGTGGGACACTCGGTATATGTAAGTGTGGTATGACTATTTATCAAGTTTTGTTTTAGCCTAAGTCACATAATCAATACGTTAATACGGTTTAAGTGCAGATGATATTTTCCGCGGTTTTGTTGTTTTCGCAGCAGTAAGAGTTCTTTCTAATCAGGCTATGTATATTAAAATGTTTGTGTAATTTATATTGTCCCGATTTTTAGGCTTTTTTTGCCAGCAAAGTGGTAATATCGGAATGCCTTATGGGGACGTCTGGTCCGTCCGTCGTAACTTTCATCTCCTAAACCGCTTGACGTATTTTAATTTAATTAGGTATGAGTGATATTTATTAAAATTTATCGACCAATTGTGATTTTCAACTAAATCCGTCAATTAGAACTTCCATCTTACATAATTACTTTAATAAACTTATACTCGTATCTCGTTAAATGGCATCCATCAAGCAACAATGAAATATAAAATTTTTATCTCCCTAGCTCTTATATGATCTGTAATGTATAGATTAAAAAAATTATCCGCATCGAGAGCAACATTTACTACAAGAAAGTCCGTGATTACGAGTAATGGTTTATGAGATATAAATTCGAGAAAATCCCGAAAAAAAACGCATATTTTATTTACATCGATTGCGAAGACGGTTCTATCAGCAAACAACAATTAAAAATCCACATATTTCTCTCCCAAACTCTTATATGATCTACGATATATAGATTTAAAAATTTATTCGGATAAAGAACAACTTTACTTCAAGATGCTACAGAGACCACATAATTAGGACTTACAGTTTTGGCGATAAAACTTCGAGAATATCCCGAGCAAAACATCGCATATTTTGTTGACATCGATCGCGAAGACTGTTCTCTCAGTAAACAACAATAAAAAAATCCATATATTTCTCTCCCATTTTCTTATATGATCCGCGAGATATAATTTAAAGAATTTATTTTGATAGAGAATAACATTTCCTATAAGATAGTTACCGAGACTATAGTTTCGGGGATAAAAATTCGAGAAGCGTATTCCATCTATTGAGTGCACTTTTCCATCTTGTTTAAGTTAAGCGATGTTTTAGGCACTTTGAAACATGAATAGTTATTTTAGCTTCACGTAGGTTTTGGACTCACCCAACCGAATCTGTATCATGGAATGTGAATGGCTTGTAGAAAAAAAGGCAGATTCCGACGGAAGTGAATGATCGGAAGCAGACGAGAGTGGCTGGATGATAATGACGATGAGAAGAGAGACGGCGCACTATTGCCAGGACTGTGATGTTGCACTGTGCGTGGATAAATGTTCCTATGCCTACCATACAAAGACAAGGTTATCCAAACAGTACTTATGATTCGTACTTTCCATTTTATCATTTATTTAATACTTATATAATGCCTCTAATACTTTTAAAATAACTGTGAATATGTTGCGTTTTGTGTTCCCAGATTTCATAATTTAGCGTTATAAAATATTATAAATACATTCTAACGGATTACTAAATTGATCACGCGTATTTGCGCGGCAAAAATAACGCGTGTATGTATTAAGATATACCGAATACGAGTCCAACAATAGCTGTTGCTATGGCAGCACTCACGTAATGAGTGATAAACAATGCAAAAACGCCAGTATTTACGCGAATTTCTAAGAAATGCAATCGAAAAGCAAAATTATACGATAAAAATTAGAATATTCTTTCCTTTTCTCAGGGAATATCATGTAACTCACTTCGATATTTCAATTCCAATACACCAAGTGCCATGAAAATCGGTCTATTGGTTCAAAAGTTATGGGGGGGGGGGGGGGACAGACATCCAGAACGACGAAAATTAAACCTATTTCCATTCTGGAAAGTAGGCTGAAAATTTTCTGCGTTGATAAATAATATATGCTTATAATTGACAGTCAAGATTAGCCTCATGTTCCTAATTTAATTTCAAGTTGTTGAAGTTATTTCATTTCAAAATGCATGTAAGTTATTTTTACTTCTTGTTCGAGTGAAATTTAAATCCCCAGAAATAGTTCTCGTGCGTCGTACCATATCCTGGCATTTAAATGCTCTCCCTTTATATTTAATGCCCGCATACGTTTCCTAAATTCCGATCAAAATTCCCAAATAGGGTTTAAAATTTAAATTTCACTTTAAATTGCTACAAATGCCCAACTTTAGCGTATTTAACTTTTGAAATGTCAAATTCTGTCAAATAAAGTGCGTACGTATCTGTTGTCAGTTGCTGTTGTTGTTTTGGTATGATGAAACTTCAGGCATTTCGGGAATCGAATAGAACTTGACATTCCGGCATATAAACCTGGCTATTCTCGGATGTCACCCGCGGTATCATGCGTAAATTTTTGGTGTCATTACGGAAGCAGTGACATAAGCGGATTTAACACTCACGGTGTTTTACAAGAACGCAATCTCCGTAAATTTCTAAGGTATACTGCAAAGGTTCTCAACAGATCATATATATGCACTCTATGCGAAGGTGAAAATACTTTCGTAAAATGAAATTCACGCGGAAAAGAGGGTAAGCAGGCATAACATTCTCGACAAAAATTTCATTCAAAAATGTCATTCTTCAACTGTTTTTCAGTAAGGTGACGTCAGTGAGAAAGAAAGTAGTATATTTCAAGTATAACTAATCTCGTTAAGTAGGCACGCCGTGTCGTAGGGTATAGTTTGCGCCACGCCCTACCAAAATGTCTCGCCGGATGTTAGGGCGTGAATGTAAACTCGCCACCAACCACCACGCCTACGTGAGATGTTTAAAATTGCCCATTAATTAAATATCATCCTAGGAAAATGGCGTGAACGATAGGAAGTAATGCGTCAACGACAGTCGTTCCAATATCTACTCTCATAATTCGCAGAAAAATATATAATTATTTACTCTTTTTCTGAAAATTTATCCAAGGTAAATTTACGTTGCGGCCTAGCAACGACTTCAGCCAAAACATGTTGTGCATATTTTTATAGTTTTCATCATGAAAATTAAAGAAAAATATCTCATGAAATAGGAGGTGTGTGCTATTTTTATCGTACATTACAAATAGTATCCATAATATTAATAATAATGATACATTAATAAGCAATGCTGCTTGTTCATAGATATAACCAGTTTTCCATATTAAACAAAAAACGTACTTTTCCACAAGTACGTTTTATTATAGACAATATTAAATTTTTTCACGAAGTCACGCCTGAGAAAGTTAGCTATACCAGTTATTCAATTAAGTTACAGCTGTATCAATTGTTTTTATATCTATAAATTACAATTATTCATCGGAATAGGTGAAATATGCAGTTAATAATAGAGACCACTCTCCAACAATTGATAATAAAATAATGACATTAGCCCTCTGAAATATCATGGTGTTATAAGAGGTGGAGCGTCACTGAGATTTTCGGAATCCTATGCAAGGAAAATTTTGGGGTTCCGCCTATGCAAAAATTTCGTTATAAATTATTTTTATATGATTTTATCTTTTTATTTTTTTCTACATTACAATTCTGAGAATTTCTCTTTCAACTCATTAGTTTTCAGTGCGAATGCTTCTGACTTTCTAATGAAATACGTGATGAGTAGTTTAATCTACTTCAGGACTTGGATTGCCAACTTTTATATCTTCATGAACTGGATATTTTATTAATGGTTGCCTACTTCAAGATATTCATGAACCAGAGTTTTCTTTAAATCTGGATACATACATTAGAAGGTACCCAAGAGGAATTAAATATAAGATATTTGAAAGTAAACATGGCTAACATTATTGAACATTGACGTATTATGTAAGACCAAAGCATAGCTATATTAATTGCATCATTTATTTATTTATTATATGTATTATATATATATGTATTTTAAATAGAGCACGAAGCCAATTACAGTAAACGCATAACAACATTAATTAAATATTGACAAAATATTAACAAAATAACAGTGATGAGTGACATTAAGCGACACATATACATATATATCACAAAAAGTGGTTGTCCAAAAGCTGAATAAATGGGGGTGAAAAGCTATTATGCTGTGGTTCTAGAAGGGGTTTGTGTTGGGGAAACGCTTGAGCAGGCTGTTATAGGAATTGAGGAGGCGGAACAGAAAGGAGCGTTTAGTGAGGGAGAAGTAGGGGTAGGGCAGTGGAACAGGTCATTTAGCCGAGTGGTACGGGGGAGGACCCTTGGAGGAAAGAATGAAATAAGATCGGGAGACCTGCATTTTCCGTTCATTATATTGGCGAAGAAGTTGTGATCGTTTCTAGAAAGACGAACCTTTAACGCTGGAATAACAAGAAAATTTTTGTGTGGTGGAGAGTGCAGTTAAGAAGGGGAAATGGCGATAGAGACTATGGATAGGAAGAAGTTAAAGGGACGGTCAAGACGTTTGAGGGCGGAAGGAGAAGCTGTGCACCAATTGGGGAGCAATAATAAAAAATGGGGAGAATTCCGGAATAAAAGAAGGTGCTCTCTCTGTGCTGTCAATAGTTTTTGAGCATATTTCACACCAGCGCCTAATCTCTTTTACTTTACCTTTCATTTCCCCCAAACAGCATGGTTTTCTCCCCGGATGTTCAACTCAAAACAACCTCGCTAGTAGTAGGGAAAAGCGGGTTCTGGCACAGTCCGCCATCTTGGATTGCAGCCGCCATCTTGGATTTATGACGTCACATCCGGTCACGTGATCAACCTGTGGCGCCAACACTCGGAGAAAGTTGGAACTAAGAACAAGTGCCGTTCGAAAAGCAATGTTGTCAAGTGAGTTTCGATATATCGAACAGATCGGTGTTGCCAAAAACAAATGAATCGCACATGCGCCCTCGAGCCGAAAATTTGAAAAGTGTAAATTTAAACGGATGCGTACAATTGAATTGGGTGGGAGCATTGTGGTTGAAAATATTTAACGAATGAAATAAGAAATGAGCAACTTTTTTATATCGAGGTTGCAGGCCCAAGGTTTGAATCACTGTTCGGACACTTAAGATAAATTAACACGAAAAGGTGTGACGGAAAAAGGAGTGAAATAAAAACATTGGTATAGGTTAACTCAAGTATTTATTGACATTTGTTTACAATTTTCAATCACATTCTGTTCTTTTAAATAATGGACACCCTCTCGAAAATTTGTCGTGCTCTTCTTTAGGATCGTCACCTTTTTCCCATGAATATATGCTCACACCACATTTACAGCATACGGTGACGTCCTCATAACCAGTAAAAATAAATCCTATATTAGCCATTTTGGTAATATTTAAAAACGTCCTTTTTTTGGGAAAATCGTTAAACGTTATAAATCTATCATGTTCCCTATCTAAATTAACATTGCTCTGAAACCATTTCGTTAGTGATTCACAATTGTTCGTTGCACAAATGACTTCACCATTTTTATGTTGAGGTAACATGCAATATCTACCCATTGATGGTAGTTGTTTAATCGAGGGGCATCCGAAAACTTGTAGATCGATGACTCGGTCTCCCAAAAGTGAGGAAAGGAATTTAACTTTTTGTAATCCCTTTGCAAAGATTAAATGATAGTTTGAAATGTATTTGTTTACAACTCGTTGGAAATCCTCATGATGAACTTCCCCATCATCTAATGCAATTCTGTGATGATTATGAGCTAACCAAGTGTTTTCTCGTTTTAGTGACAAATCCTTTGGGCAGTCAAAAACCCACGATTGAGAGCAATTGCGATCGGTATCACAAATTGCGAGTTCTCTGACTACGAATTGATTACCGCTATTGAGATACGCTTGAAAATCCACTATACATTTACTCAATCGGGGGACTTTTAATGGAATACGGTTTATGGGAGTTTTACTTCCATCGCCAGGGACCGACTCCATCATTCACACTCACGGTTTGCGAGGTAATTAAATCCCAACGCCAGGGACCGAATCGACCACATACACACACAGAGATGAGCAGTTTACACGGTTTTAACCCGATGCCAGTGACTGTCACCACTTTCACATTCATCCGATAATTTTATCAGATAGCGAGCAATGTAAGGGAATTTCAAGTCTCAAACGTTCGAAGTCGAGTTTGCTCCCCTCAGGCTTTTCCAAGTTATCGACGTTTTCGATACCGATTACACCTGCCACTTCAATAAACTGTTCGTAAAAATAGTCTACGTTTATCCGTTCGTTGTCTAGATTGTCAAAAGCCAGTGCTATACATTTCACACATAGTAACAAATTATTCCATTCCTCAGCATTCAAGGTCACCGAGCATTGATCACCTTTAATGAGCACATGTTTTTTTCCAAAATAATTCACTAAACTCGCGGGAGATTTGAGCGGAATATTTTTTTGCCCCAAATTAAAATAATCAGATATTAATTTCTCTTGAGTAACAAATTCACACCAATCGGTATAGTTTAGTTCAACCGATCCCTTGTTCACTTGAGTTAACTGTATGATCACTTCACAGAATCTCTCGGGATCGAAACCGATGCTGACAATTCTTGTTTTAGAAGAGTTCAAGAAAAACACAGTTTCTAGTAGCAACTGGGTGGCATCACACACTTTCTTCTTCTTCTTCTGCACAGTTTTCGGCTGTCTGTTAGATTTTGAAGTGGGTGATGTTTGCAGACTTGATGGAGGTGAGGGTCGCTTCTCGGGGGTTTCCAGACCGGATGGTGGTGGCCGTGAAGATACACGTCTGCGTTTAGGAAGGGTGGGAGACTCTGCACTTGCTGGTTTCTGCATGACAACTGATGATAACTAGGTTGAATGCCAGGATATATGCTTTAGGAGGAGGCGGAAGGGAGTGAGGAGGTGGAACATTCGACATTGGTCGAACAAGGATCTACGTCGACCTTCAAGGTTAGGAATTTCAGCCAATGAGATAAGCAGTACGCATTTCTTAATGCGCAGTCACTTTTGCGTAAGCGGTGGCACGGATTCAAGCAGGAAATGGAGGGGAAGGAAAGGTCATCCGGTGAAGGGCAATCTAAATCTTTCCTCATGCTTATGAAAGTGCGTCCGGTGAGGTCAGAGAGGAAGCTACATTTTTCCTCGTCGAAGACGTAGAGGGCGGTGGCGTCCTTGATGATAGTTTCCAGGCAGGAGAGCAGCTCGGTGTAGGGAATGAATCCGTTTGCGAACGATGTCTCGTTACACAGGAGAACGTTGCTCGATTTCACCTTTCTGCCTCCACCGATCCATTTGTTCGGACTTTGGAAGCTGCACCAAAAGACTCTCTCGGAATCCACCTCCACCGCAGCCAATTCTTTCACTCTTCGGTCCGAGCCCCACTCGAAGTCGATGATGAGTCGCATCTTGACAGTTTCGAGTCAGAATCTCGAGTGATGACTATCGCGGGTAGCGGTGCTATTTATTCTCGAACAGCAACTCTGCGACCGAGGATGGCAACGTCTTCCTTTCCTGGTGCTCCCAAACTCTAGGTAAAAGAGTTGAGCGACTCGGCAGTCGTTGAATTGTGGGAGGGAAAATAGGTTGAGGTATTGGGTGAGGGTTTTACCAGTGGACTTATAGAGTGCATAGAGACAACAGAATTCCCCGCAAACGTCCGAACGAAAGCTCTGAAGTTGAACTGAATTTCGAGCGAGAGAGAACGGTTCTAGAAATTTTAATATCGAATGGACGAGTGGTGGATAACCATACGAATCGAAATATTCTGCCTTTTGCTTATTTAAAATGTGCACCGCGATCCAATGGCTTCCCGGTCGAGTAGAAGCGTCTAAATTTATCACGTAGATTCCAGGCGAGGGTGAGGGTAAACTATCTGAAGGAAACACCCCACGAAACACTTTTCTCGTGCGTAGATCGCGATTAAGTAAGTTGTATATATCTAACGTGTTCATCGCTTATGCAAAATTCGTGATGATGTTTCGACTTTTATCTATTTCCAAAGAGGCGTCGTATTCCGCGTAAACGATGCACGTTATGGTTTTTTCGAGCGGGTTTTCGAAGCCAGCTTCGATTCTAACGGTACCCTTATCCATCAAACCGACATATTCTTCGTTACCCGAACCGTCAGGTGTTAGATCGAAAGCTAAAATGAAATATCCATGTGCGAACATGTCCAAGGTTATTTGATTACCTTTATCACCGTGATGTACGCCGATTCCCGAAAACATAGAACGGTATGCTTGCGTCCAGCATTTTTGATTGGTGAAATTTGTGGAAATGCCTTGCGGTGGCATTCGCTCACCGTTGACGATGAGAAAGAAACTAGACAAAGAATAATGAGAGAACGCGAACGGATTTTTGTCCCTCCTTCCAACGTACGCATCGTTATCGACCATGCTGAAAACTATTTTGTTCGGAAGCTGTCCTGTTATGACGTTATCTACAGAAATCGTTTGATTTCCTCGAGGGACGGTGAACGTCTTAACTTCCACTCGCTTGAAAGGATATATCGCGTTGCTTTGCTCCAACGCTCTGGAATGAGCCAACAAAATTGAGGGGTTTATATCGTTATGCTCGACGTATAAAGTAGCATCGAGAATTTTCAGCACGGAAGTACCCGCAGCATTCTCCTTGATGTAGAAACTCGGTTTTGCGAGCGTTAATTTAACACCTACGTCGACTCCATTAATTAAGAGACGCTCTTGGTTAAATACGTCGACATGCAATTTACCATAGAGCTCCACGACCCTACTGTTAGCAAATTTAGCTTTTCTCGTAACAAATCCTACATTTGCGTCATCTTGTTTATTGATATCCTCACCGCTATCGAGCAACCACCCATCGCAAGCCAAATGAGTCTTCGCCGCATCTGCGCCATAACTAAGGAGATTTTCTAAAGTGCTACGATAGTGATAATTACCTTCCGAGGATGCAGCTTGCTTTCCGTTTAAATAGACGCTGCATTGCTCGATCATCGAATGCAAGACATTATTCACTACCCCGGGTTGTATTTTGTCCTCTGGCCCATAGTCTGATCCATCAGCTTTGACAAATTTCACCCTGATTTGTAAATAAAAACTGTTCAAATTTTTGTACGATTCTCCCAAATCTTTCACTACGAATTCGATGGTCGATTGATTGTCTAAGGAAGAGATCGGTTTGTACGGAATGAGGCGCTTGCCTAAAATATTCGTTTGCAAAGCTGGCCGACTAAATATGTCGAGCGAGGATAGCATGTGTTCCATCTCGGTTATGAAGAAAATATGTCCGTATTGACGCGACGTCTCTTTCTCCTCGAATGAAGTTTTTTGCGTTTGATGTTCCTTTTTATTAACTTTGGTCTTTTACTTATGCGTAAACCCGATCCACTCATCTTTTTAATTTTTTCTTCCGCCTTTCTCTTCAAATTCGCTCCAGCCTCACCCAATCGATTACGCAATATTTCCTTAATTGGTCTCGTTCCCAAATCCGAGAGAATTCCGACCCCCGTACTGGCCGCCTCCTTACCTACCGCTTTAAGACCGCTTTGTATAAGTGGTTTAGCGAAACGAAAAAGACCCGCGAGAAAGCTTCCTAATCCTCTACCTCTCTGCACACGATAACTGGCGCGGTAGACGGGACCTATTTCTCCTCCGCATTGATTGACGTAATACGTCGTATATCGATCCACGTCCTTTAACATCTCGAACGATAATGATTGCTTTTTTTGTTATTGCAACACTTTTATAAAGTGTAAAACTAAAAGAGAAGGTGTAGCTCCACCGAAGAAAGGATATGGTTTGCCATCTTTTCCTGTGAGTAGTATTTCGACGTTCTCGATTTCTTTTTTCTCTACGGGAAAGTAGTAAACTGGATTGAAAAAATGGTGTCTTTCTTCGTTTACGCTGACAATTCGCAAACATCTGCTGAGAGAATCACCAACCAATTGCGGCTTGATTAAATCCGTATAAACGAAAATATATCGCGTGTCAATACTGCGTGCGATGTCCCGCTTTTTCCTATATTCTCCTCCTTTGGTGACATCTATCGAATAATTTGGATTTTCAAATATGACATAGTTTATTTTCTCCATCATTTCTCTTACACCGATTTTCGCTTCGCTACCCAAAAAATCCTTTTTTTCACGGACCTCATATAATACTCGCAAAAATTCCTCCAGAGACCCGTAAGATCCTGGGGGAAAATCCACACCCAAGCCATTCGGTAATATTTCGACGTGGAAACTTACGAGTTTATCCATAGCTTTTATCATCCTTTCACCGAAATCGATTTCACCCGATTTCTTCGGTTCTAAAACCGAAGATATTAATTCAACAGCAGAACCGTAAGTGCCAGGAGATGATCTAATCGGTGAATTCTCTGGTATTTCGATGCGTACATTAGCAAATTTTTCTAAATTTTTCACATCTTCAGGTATGTCGACGCATTTGTAGAGAAAATATACGAGTTGCAAAAAAATATCGTCAAAACGAGCATTCAAATCTTGGGAATTCATACTGATGATATATTGCAACAAAGATTCGTATTTTCCCGCAGGAGGTGCAATAAGCAATGAATCTGGTGGAATTTCAACATAGACGCCTATTAATTTATCCATCTCCTTAATCACCTTCGTTCCTAAAGACCACCTTGCATTTAATTCAACATTCATCATTGATTTCGATTCTAAGACTAAATCCAATAACTTATCCGAGTCATTTTCATCACATTTCAGCAAATTTCTTTTCTCATCAGCCGATAGCGATCGTAACATATCCTCTAACGAGTTGTAAGTTCCGGGATGGATCGTAACTGGTAAATCACCGGGAATCTCAATATGAACTTTATCTTTAGGACAAGTCATATGTTCCTTCAATACATCCAAAGCGCGTTTTCTTTTCTCAGTAGGTAACGAGTCTAGCATATGTTTCATAGATTTATAAGTTCCTGGAGCTATCGTGATCGGTGTACTATCATCCATTTCGATATTGACCTGTCGTCTATCCCTATTCATTTCCTCCCTGTGGATCCTGTTATCACGAATCCTTGGATGCGAAAATTCGGCCAAACCCACTCTCCATTCTCCGCTTCCTAAATCCACTCGTTGAGATAATTTCGTCCAAAAATGAGCAATTGTATTATCTTCGAAATACTCGCGAGAGCTATCGCTAAGGAGGGTGAGATAGAACTCGTTCATTTTAAACGTTTTACCGTCGAAGCCTTAATCCAAGAATTAAAGGAATCCGAATATCCTTTCCACTTGACGAAATATTCGAGACTGCGACCTTTTCCTCTACGCCTCAATATTTTATCTATTTTAAACTCGGTGACCTCGGATACGATTGTTCTCTTTAGTTCTGGTTCGTAAAAGTATCCTTCGATACTCTCTCCGTTCATATCTTCCAACTCGTACGTAGGAACAATGTTCCCCGTAACGATAGATTTAATTTTAAAAACTTCGGTCGTATAGTTTGGCGTATATCCTTTAGCGAACGGCATTCTCTCTTTGCTGATTCTTACGTAATCTCCCGCGGTAAATCTCGGCTTTCTCTTTTTTTTCCCCTCTCCGAGACGTGTCTCGACCAGTCTTTTCCCCACCTCGAATGCATTTGAGTCGTTTACTCGGGAAGGAGCTATTCCGATGGTAGAATGAACGCCATCGTTATATCCCTTCATAAGTTTCGGTAAGACGCTCACAAAATCGTAAGTGGAATATTTGGTGAAATATTTGTACATTTTAGTCTTGAGGGTTCTATTAAATCTTTCCACAACCGAAGCTTTAACATCCGGATTGTGTGTGTAATAAAACTTTATATTTTCCCTTGTTAGAAATTCTTGAAATTTTCTATTCTTGAATTCGGTACCCTTATCGCTTTGCAATTTTAACGGTTTTCTACCGCTCTGCTTAAATATTAACCTGAATGCCTCCACGATGTCTTCCCCAGTTTTACTTTTTAGCGGAAGTGCCCACGCATATTTAGAGAACAAATCGATTACGGTCAAAATATATACATATCCCTTATTGTATTTTTTCAAATTTCGCATATCGTTTAAATCGCATTGCCACGTTTCGTCAATGTACGAAACGTCGTAAAAGTTTCTTTGAAAACGTTTTCGTAACGGTCTATGCAACGTATACGCATCCTGCGAATCCAGCCAATTTTGAACTTTACTTTTCGATATCTTTTTATTCAAAGCTTTCCACAATTTATCCGCAGTGGAAAAACCCGCAGGATTTGCAGGATCACCGTAAATACTTTCGATTACTTTATCGGGGTCCACGGCGTCTTTGGTTTTCGAACCCGAGATCCCCGACGCGGTAAGCTTCTTCCCCGCTTTGATGTTATTTTTTCGCTTAACGCCTCTGCGCGGTTTAATCTCTCCATCATACCTTCCCATGATTTATCTAACGCTACACTATCTAATTTTATGCGCTTAGTTAGAGATTCCAAGGTCTTACCGGGGGGTCTCTTCACCGCCTGCCTCCTAACTCTTTTTTCTTTCACGATCGGAATACTAATGGGCTTTCTCTCCTCTGCCGCAACGCTTAAATAAGTATCCAACGCACGTTTGTATAGGTGCCATTTATCTACATCGCTCAGATCTTTCCTGTTGAGAACCTTTTGCATTTCTTCGTCTAATTTAGATATTCGTGCTTTTGATCGTTCTCTGTCGAGAACTTCTGGGTCGATGAGTAACATCTTTTTGAGACTCATTTGTTTATCAGACTGCCTATAATTCCGCTGAGAATGGAACCGATGAGCATTGGAAGGAAACCACCTTTCTGAATCAATAATGTCCGCTTCTGTTTCAAGGACCCTTTCTTATCGCCGAGCGCTCTTAGCGTTTTACAATGCTTCCTTAGATTTTTCTTTAAGGCAGGGCTTATTTTATGATTCCCGTTCAAAGTGTTCAAGCAGCACTCGCACAAGACTTTGATTACCTCTTCGTCTACGTTTTTCAAAATCGCGTTACGCAATTTAGGTTTGGCGTTTTTCAAGACGTGTAGCAAATGCTTGTTAGATCTCAACCTTTTCATCATCGATCAGATGTGATGGCGCATATACGGTGGTAATCTCATCTGGGAATATACACGTGCTGAATCGCAAACGATCGTCCGTCTCTTGTGAAAGATCTAGGACCAAATAACTGTACGGTTCTGATGTCACCTCCTTATATATCCTCACCAGCTCGGACGATTGCTCCGGATACACCTGCCTCGCTAAATGACCAAACTGAAGTCCATCGCGAGGGTTGCGAAAAGCGACGATGTACTTGGAATTTAGAGATATGTTTCTCGATTGCGGACTCTGATAGAACACGTTTTGAGTTATGAGTATTACAGAGATACTACTATGGTGTGAACCTCTCGTGAATAATTCGCAAACTTGCTTAGTATATGCTTCATGCATCAAATCATCGATGACATATAGAGTCGGTATTCTTTTCGGGTTATCGAAAGAAGGAATTTGATTTTCAAACTCTATTCCCTCAATATCAGGCTCACTACCGGGGCTGCAGCACCAAATTATACGATCTATATCACCTTCTACCAAATGTTGTAAATTTTCTAAAAACCTCAACACAAAAGTTGTTTTTCCACAACAACTAGGACCGGCACAAATACAGGTAAAGGGATGTTTCCACCTCAACGACATAACCCTAACTGAGCAAATTTCCCGAAATTGTAACTTTTATTCAAGTGTCACCTTCAGATTCAAAGGCTTCATCCCACGTCCTCTTTAAATTTGGAATTTTGAGACAAATGAGATCAATTCACGCAAATCACATTATATACAGTAGATGAAAATGAACTTCTATGTACAAATGTACTTACCCATAATCTCAGTTGTGGAACCTCAATTGTGATAATGAATAATTGCCAATTTTATTGAAGTAACTCGTTATTAGAGGAGCCAAAACCTCTTCCACCTCTTTTTGTTTCATTTAAACTATCAACTTGTATAAAATTTTTCACACTCTGACATTTCTCAAATATAATTTGACATATTTTCATGCCTTTAGTTATATAAAAGTCAATGTCACTGTTATTATAAAGTAGCACCTTAATTTCCCCTCTATAATCGGGATCAATCACTCCCGCACCAACTTCCACTCCATGCTTCAAACTCAATCCTGATTTTGACGCCAACCTCCCATATGTCTCATCCGGTATCTCAATCACAAGTCCCGTATTAATCAACTTTCTACTCCTCCCCTCTATCACACACTCCATTACACTCCTTATGTCGTATCCTGCAGCCATTTCGTACGCCTTCTCAGGCAGCTGAGCCTCGGCGTCAACTTTAACCACGTTTACGTTCATGATCTGTAAAATTATGAGATTACACATGAAATTATGAAAAAAAACTAAGAAAGTAAGCTAAGCAGTCACTACTTATTACCTCTTTAAAGCTTATAAATGTCTAGTAACGCTTGGCCGGTTTATAACTCATTTAGGACTACTTATTTCGGTGATTTCCAAAAGTTGTCGAGGAAAATCATTTGAATGATCGCAGGGTTACTCCCTTGACTTTAACCAATGGTTTTCCATAGATCCAGTTTTTGTGGTCAAGTAAAATTCTTCTTTTTTGTCTATATATTACCAATCTAAAATATTCTATTACTACATTTAGACTCATTTTAGTGAGCAAATCTAAATCGAAATCGTACAACCAATTTAAAATTATATAAACGTCAGCATTGGATTCTACCCTACAGTCTTTTAGGCGATCGATCCAGAGTTTGTGAGTACGATGGTCGTGAGCATCGAATAAATAAATATCTTTAGGTCAATCTTTTCCAATTTTAAGCAAAGCCATCTTACCTTTGTTGAAGCGAAATATTTTTCCAGAACTTTCAAAATCAAGTTCCTCTTCTTCTCGGCCCTCGGATGTACTCGTAAGCACGTCTGAATCGTAAATAAAATTAAATCATTTTTAATTTCGATTGAATCAATAATAAGCGAAATATAAGTATTAAAATTTCCGCCTGAAATCAGTCAGTGTGATATGTAGTGAAAATATGAAACTAGCATTAAAAACTACGGAGCAGGAGGACGCCCAAAGAACCGTTTTAAAGGTATAGTAATGGCTTGATCAGAAAAAATGAATTGCCCCTGGAAGGTTTGGATATCCGCAATACCATAACCATAACCATCGCCATAGTCTTCTTCATCTAAAGGCTAAGCCTTGTCTCTGCAACCATGAACTCCTGTCCTCTGCCATTCTCTTCAACATCTCGTACTTCTCAACTCCCATCACTGACTCCACGTCATCTAGGTATTTCTTTCTTGGTCTGCCTCTTCCTTTCTTCCCTAAAAGTTTCCCCTCCAAGATGTTCACAATTAATCCATTATGTCTAATCACATGGCCTAAAAATTTTGCCTTCCTTTCTTCCATTCCTCTGATCAGTTTCCTTTCTTCTTTTACTTCTTCCAAAACTTCAAGGTTTGATCGCCATAGTACAAATTACATATAGACATTGAAATATTTATCCTCTATTTTTCAATATAGTATTTTCCAGAAAATGCTACACTATAGTCTCGGTGAAGCGTTTCTTGAAAGAAACGTCTTCACGTTGATTGATAAGTCACCAATAATTGGCGACTTGAGAAAATATTAAGGAGTTTGTCTAAAATATCTCGAAATCTTTCAACTTTTTAAATAAGCTATTTCTTTTATTGGAAGCGCAATTGTAATATGAACAAACTTTGCATTTACACTATTCCAATATCTCTTCAAATAACGGAGATATTAACAAAATTGTTCGAAAATTTCGGATTTTGCCAAAAATCTCGAAAACGGTGGGTCCTACGATGAAAATAACCCGAAAAAACGCCCTCCTACGAAGTAGGAGGGCGCCCAAAGAACCGTTCTAAAGGTATAATGGTCCTAATTAGGAAAAACCAAAATTTGCCCCTGAAGGTTTACTTACCTGCAATACAATCGCGATGTTTTTTTACGCGTCTTGTCTTCCGCGTCTGTGACCTCGTTTCTCAAGTATTAGACGGAGTTAACATGCACGTACAAAATGGCGATCCTGCATAGCGGGCGGGGTTAACATGCTCCTCCTACAAAATGGTGGGGCGGATTTACTAGGTTATGATAGGGCGGGGGATGGGTGGAGCTAAGAAGTCAGAGGAGTACCTCTTTAAAGCTTATGACCGCCGTGTAATATTGAAACATTACAGGACCTCTTTTGGGGTATTTTTCCGGCGGATTTTGATGAGATTCGGTTATATGTACCATTATTTAAGGTTTTTCAAATAATATGAATTTAAACCGAATCCGTTAATTTTTTAAGGGGGTTTCCATATGAAACATCCCATTAGAATATTTTGGTAAGTGTCGCAGAGACAATCTGTGCGACTAGTATTCTTCGATTTATCGTTAACATTATAATTATTTCAACTTACCAGAATCAAAAAAGCTGCCGTGTTCTTTAACGTTTCGACGTTGACCTCTCGGGGAAACGGCTCTTGAAATCAGCGTGCTGACGTTGGTCGTGGAATGTTGAACAATAACCGATGACTTCTCGTATTCTCTGCACCGTATATTTATAGTGGTGTAAGGTCTATACATCGCAATAAGACGTCGCCTTCCTACCCCAACACCTCAGCATTTAAGGTAGGTCATACGTGGTGAAATGCTACCCACATACACATGCGCTTTAGGCGGGTCATCCGCCACTCATAATCTCTTTAGGTGTGTCATACGTGCTATGGCATGTAGATTTTTTTTAACCTACTTTCCCTACACAACACCCAAGCGATTGAGGCAGGTCGTACGTGCTACGATAAATATATTATTCACGTACTTCCTCCCCTCACACTTACGCGCTTTAATTGTGTCATGCGGGCTATGGTAGATAAATTATTCTTAACCTGCTTTCTGTCCCTCCACTCCTAGTCGCTTGAAGCAGGTCAAGCGACTTTACCAAGGTATGTAGGTTATTCGCCTCTTCCTGTATCGTATACACTAACAATTTCAGTATATAAGCAGCGCGATAATCGTAGAAAATTACTCCTCTTCGACTACGAGTAAGAGCACCAACAGCTGCAGATATTCGGTAAGCATAACATTCATTTCTTTTATATTTTTTTAATCACTTCTCCCTCTGAGAAAGCTTTGACTTTATTCTCGCGGATGGTCTATTTTCTTTAGAACACTTTCAACTCCGCAACCACCACCATTACCGTCACCGTCTCCGCCACCGTCTACGCCACCGTCTCCGCTGCCTAGGCTACAACAGATATTCAGTAAGCATAGTATTCATTTATTTATAACTTTTTAATCACTTCTCACTCTGAGAAAGCTTTGACATTATGCTCATGAATGGTCTCTTTTTTAGACTAATCCTCATAACCTTCACCGTCTCTACTACTGCCGCCGCCACTCTCCGAATATTACAGTGAGTCGTTATATTTGTCTAAATTATGTCTAGCTTGAATGGAAAAAGAATTATATGTATTTCGCTGTAAAGATAAATGTCTTCAGAGTTTACGTAAGTGCTTAAAGTTCATTAGGCTCTGTTGATATTAAAAAACTCATTGACTCATCAAACTTTTTCCTTTTTAGATGGAAGCAATTGCAACGAAACTTCTAATGAAAAATGAAACAATCACATTTATAAAAAAAGAAACATTAGAAGAGGATATCGTATATAACATAGAAGAATTTCAGAAAATAAAAACTAAATATGGGGAGGCGTTGGTGGCAGTAATAACATCAGATAAAGACTGGGATTTAAAAAAAAAGATTTTCCTACCTAACAAATACAACATTTTAACTCATGATGAAATACAATTTTATAACAATTCTAATGTTAAAAGAAATTTAATTCTAAAAGTAATTAAAAATGAACTCGTTATTAACATGTCTCAATAAAATTACTCAACCCTTTCAATGTGTTAATTTCAAATCACCCCATACCTGTTACCAATCGGAAAAATTTTAACTCGATTAAATACCACCACCTCGGAAACTCAACGAATAAAGAAAATTCCCATCGAAAAGATATAACGACATATGCGACGAAGAGATATAAGAATATATTCTGGAAAGGAGAAATTCAGTTTGTTAAAAAAGATGTTTAATAATAAATGTTGAGTAATAAAAAAAAATATAAATTAATATTTGTTAGAATCACTAACGAAATGGTTTCAGAGCAATGTTAATTTAGATAGGGAACATGATAGGTTTATAACGTTTAACGATTTTCCCAAAAAAAGGACGTTTTTAAATATTACCAAAATGGCTAATATAGGATTTATTTTTACTGGTTATGAGGACGTCACCGTATGCTGTAAATGTGGTGTGAGCATATATTCATGGGAAAAAGGTGACGATCCTAAAGAAGAGCACGACAAATTTTCGAGAGGGTGTCCATTATTTAAAAGAACAGAATGTGATTGAAAATTGTAAACAAATGTCAATAAATACTTGAGTTAACCTATACCAATGTTTTTATTTCACTCCTTTTTCCGTCACACCTTTTCGTGTTAATTTATCTTAAGTGTCCGAACAGTGATTCAAACCTTGGGCCTGCAACCTCGATATAAAAAAGTTGCTCATTTCTTATTTCATTCGTTAAATATTTTCAACCACAATGCTCCCACCCAATTCAATTGTACGCATCCGTTTAAATTTACACTTTTCAAATTTTCGGCTCGAGGGCGCATGTGCGATTCATTTGTTTTTGGCAACACCGATCTGTTCGATATATCGAAACTCACTTGACAACATTGCTTTTCGAACGGCACTTGTTCTTAGTTCCAACTTTCTCCGAGTGGTGGCGCCACAGGTTGGTCACGTGACCGGATGTGACGTCATAAATCCAAGATGGCGGCTGCAATCCAAGATGGCGGACTGTGCCAGAACCCGCTTTTCCCTACTACTCTCGCTGTCATGCATTCTCACATCAGCAACGCCCTTGAACGTTCCTCGCAATTAGATGTGCGCTACATTGATTTTGCGAAAGCGTTTGATTCGATTAATCACCAACTTTTGCTTTATAAGCTGGAGAACCGGTACAACATTCATGGGAACTTCTTGGCCATCTTGAAATGTTTTCTTACCAATAGGCACCTCCGAGTAGTACTTGATGGAATTTCTTCCCCTACAACAACTATTTCGTCTGAAGTCGCCCAAGGGAGTGTGCTTGGGAATTTAAGTTTTCATTTATTTAAAAACGATGTCCTTTTTATGGTATGTTGGATCAGTGCGGTGTAAACGCTTTGATACTTTGTGTAAATGAAAACCCTACTTGGAAAGATGAACCCAAAAATGAAGATCTTTCGTTACAACCAATTATTCCTTTCATGAAGGAACGTTTGAAATTTCCCACATCACGAAGAAGTTTGAGGTTAACAATAATGAAATTATCTCATGCTTAATCCTTAACCCGGGAGTGGTTGCTAGGCCAGTTGTGACGCCAGTGGTCACGCGTGAGAATATTTCTCACATTACGGTTTTTCATACATTGAGGATTTTACTACATTCTGGTGTCTCAAAAACACTCAATGTTCTGTATCAGTTCAATGGTCACTATGTTCACTTTCATTGTGGCTTTCAGACGCATAAATCGTCTGGTTTTTATCATTATTATCTCCCATGTCTTCCGATGTACGAGATTCCTGCTGCCATGGATGGATTTCTCGGAAAAACAAAAGTAATATAGAAATATATTCATTTTCCAGAAATGCAGTGAGTTGAAAAAAAAATATTTTTACTGACGAAGAGAATATATATCTCTTATCTAAATATCAAAAATAAAATTAAACCTTTGATCGCGTCTGGCACGGGGGTCTTATTAGCAAGATAGAGGTGATGGACTTGCCACTCTGGGCCTGCAAACTCATAAAATCCTATCTGCTGGAAAGGTCCTTCCGCGTGCGCTGGAGCAGAACACTTTCATCGCCGAGGAGGATCTCAGCTGGCGTTCCACAGGGCTCCGTTCTTGGTCCTCTCTTATTTAGTATTTACACTGCCGACCTGCCCACCAGCCATCACTGGAATGTTAAGATAGCCCTATTCGCAGATGATGCTGCGGTCTTGGCGAGATCGAAACAGCCTCGCCTTGCTGCATCCTACCTGCAGCGGTTCACCGACAGTCTCACCCAGTGGTATTTACACTGGCGGATAGCGATCAATCCTTCAAAGACTCAGGCAGTGGTCTTCCGCCCTAAACGGAATCTGGATCCGCCAGAGACGATCTCCATCCGCGGCCGAGCGGTTCCATGGGACGAGTCGGCGCTCTACCTGGGGGTCACCCTGGACGAGGGGCTGACTTTCAAGGCCCACGTGCAGAGGATCATCATGCGGGCCAACTACACGAGGGCTACGCTGCCCCCCATCTTGAGGAATGCCTACGTTAGCAAGGAGCTAGAGCTGCGCCTCTATAAGAGCGTGCTCCTGCCAGCCGTACTCTACGGAGAACCTGCGTGGTCGGCCAGACTTAATGGCGGCTGCAGGAACAGATTGGAAACTTGGCAAAACATCAACCTTCGTATCATACTACGGCCTCCTATCGGCATTAATACAACTACCCTCCTTGCTGCAGCAGAAGCCTCCCCGATTTCGGAGCGGCTACGAGACACGGTGAGGAGGTTCTATGATTGCCTGCTGCTGAAAGGTGCCGACGAGCTTCGGGCGATCGGTGAGGTACAGGTCAGATCCTGGGACTAAACGAGGAGGCCCAGAGCAGCTACTGAAAACCTGCAAGACCAGCCTCCGACGAAAAGGAGGCGATGATCGGGAATAGGCATCCCAAAATTGACGAAGAGGCACAACTGTAGACCCACCGCGGAACTTCCCTTGTGAGAAAAACCGCGGCAGAACCCCCTGCCGAAGAGGCTACTGGCGGGTTTACACAGTACATCGAGGAAAAATAAAATTCGCAAAATAAGACACCTTATTTTGCAATAATGCTGATTCAACAACAATTCTTCCCTCAACTCATTTTATGATAAATATAAACAAGATGTTCAATGCTATAATATAAACACTGGCCACACGAAAGGAAAGTAACTCCCCTGACCTATTGATATAAGACTAACGTCATTGGTCGCGCGATGAGAAAATCTCACACTTGTCAGCCGAGTGTAACTAATCCCTTACTACAAGGTCAACCATGCGATGTTGCCTCGTTGGCGAAAGGCAGCTTACTGAGGAGAGTCTAGAAGTCAGTTAGGGGGAGGAACAACCCCCTCACATCAACCATTATATCATAACCTCAATTTTAGAAAAAGTGTGCGAGAAAATTTCATACTGAGACCACTCGCGGGTTAACTCCCCAACGTACAAACGTTTCAACTGATACAATGAAAAGATAGGAAAACAGAATTTCAGTGCACTTCCTTTCAGAAATCTTTGTTTATTTTCACCGATTTTTAAAAATCCAAATACCTATTTTAGAATTACCTTCATTTTATGCCAACAACAGAAATAAAAAAATGTATAGGGTTTGTATGACCCCAACATGGAGAACATTGGATAAACATTTAACCATCTGGTTCCAGGGTTAAACCACGAGACTTTGAGTGTCGCACGTTTGATAACGCGCAAAACATATTGCGAGGTCTGCGCTGCGGCGTAAGTTAACGCAGTAATTTTTATCTAACATAAGAGTGGGAAACGGAGAATGAATCAGTCGATTTCGGAAATAAAACAGACAATCGCAGTTCTCGGTTTTTCAATCGACGCGAAAAATATTAAAGTACGTGCCCGTCAAAAATGACGGGAGAGAAATTTAAATGTTCTCGAGTTGAATCATAATCTAAACGTGTATTAAAATTGAGACAAGAGTAGAGGACGAATTTTACAACATCATAATTGTCAAGGCAGGAAACCTATTAAAGGCACATTTTTTCCAGAAATGTGATTTGAACGATAAATTCCAGCGGTGTAGAAGTGGTCAATTTTTTCTAATTTCAATTAGGAAAATAATGAAAGTTTCCATGTCAAAAAATCTCTTTTTACGTGTTATATTACGGGAAACAAAAATTATATCCTGGAGTCGAACCCGGTTTTTTTTTGTCCTTGACTTTTTAAAGCGTGATCGAAGTATTCCTGCCTAATCTCAATCTTCTATATAGATGGGAAGTTTGTTAAAACACATTTTTAAAAACCTGTGATACAAAAGAGACGAAAGGATTAAGCCTTTTATATAAGAGTTGCATACTGCAAGCGTTAAAAAAATCACCATACACCAAGATATAAACTCGTAAATAAACCAACGCGTCAGCATTTGAACTACACAAAGCCCATTTATATAAGATAATAGTTTTCATTTTTTGCGAAATTAGGCATCAATCCGGAATTTCTAAATTCTCTGGCATTCGGCTTCGCGGCCAAGTGTTCCAATTTCGAGTTTCATGGCTCAGTCTCTTTTTAAGCGATAACTATAATCATCATTAAGACAATAAAATTTTGTGTGTTAGGATTATGGTTTCATCATCCGTTCCTTTTAGTAGATATCTGGATAAAAAAATTAATTTAAAATTATCACGTCATCATATGTATACGTCGTTGGATTTCAAGTCCCATTGAAAGGCATTGGAGTCATTGCTACGGTAGTTAATATCTTTCATTGTTGAAGACCGAAAAAGTTTTCATAATTTTATGATTAAAATCTGTTTTTTACGCAAATTCAGCATGGATTTGAATTTTGCCTTCAAGAAAAATAAACTCTTAATTCCTTATTCAACAGTATGATGCATGTCACAGCTTTGTATCTAACTGTAAATAATTTAAAAACCAATTTCATATAGCTCTGCACTGTTTTCAATGCTTTTCTTATGGGTGTTTAAAATACGACTTTGGGCTCAAAAAAACCCCTAAAATATAACCTTTTTCAAATTTCAGATTTTTTCCAGAGGTTGTAACTAATGGCCTATATTATTGGCAAATTTAGGCTCTGTAGCACTTCTAGAAGTACTTGACGTTTTATATGATAGATATATACCCTATATTCTATATATATATAATAAGCGGGATTCGGGATTCTGGATTCGGAGATACGCTTCACACCACTTACTAGATTCTGGATTCTGATTCTGTATTTTGGATTCGGTCTCTGTATCACTGCCCATGAGCAGTGTTCATCAACCACAAACAGCGGATCATTCAGTGTTAGATAATAACTGGGAGTCCTTCTGCCTGGTGCGGAAAAACCCCTTTTGGGGGAAGTACGTAAGACGCTGCGGGACTCCCCAGGCTTCCGTGACACGACCAGGTACTATCCGGGAGTTGACAGCACGCCTTGCTGCGGGCGGGTCAATCCCGGGTAGCCGCCATTGCACGGTTGGTCCCACTCCTTCTGCGGGGAGTGGCTAACTGAGACCTACCTTCTCACCCGTTCGGTCTATTCCTATTCGAACAGGCGATAGCACTAACCCCCCCAAAATGATCCGCTCACCGCCCCAAAGGACGCAGCTCCAAGGAGAGAAGCAGGCACCTCCACCTCTACCCAAGCGGTAGAATGAATACCGATACCGCCAAGCATAAGAGCATTTCTCTTCCAAAGAGAGAATAACAGGGGAGTCCAGACTAAAGCACAGGAATTACGAATTACGAAGACAAAAGACGGGTCAAGGCTACAACTGACCTCCAAGGCCGAATACGACATAGTCAAACTATCTAACGGAGGCTGGCGCCCAGATGCATACCTGGGCACGAAAAGCAAATATGACTGTCGGGTACCTGATCAAAGGATTGGATGAGAGGATGGAGCTGGGTTTTATCAAAGACGAACTCACCGATGTAGGAGTTCCGTGCGTTGCAGTGTGAACTGGCACCCAGGAGAAAGGACTTGTACGTCGCGACGATCGAAAAAATGAGAGTTTCAGAATCACTACTATGGCAGGAGTAAATAAAATATACAGCCATAGAGTGACACTAGAATCATACAAATACCAGCGGCCGCAGATGTTCTTTAGATGTAATAGATATGGACACGGGTCCCGGAATTGCACTGCATCACCAAGATGCTACAGGTGCGTTGGGGCCCACGAAGGCAAAGATTGCCGAAATGATAAGAACACCACTAAAGCAAAATTCTGCAACTGCGGCGGGGAGCTCATACAGACCCTAGTAGCCGCCATTACAGCATAAAACGGGAATGGACGCTAGGCATACACAAGCGACTGCGATCATCATGGCCCATTGGAACGCAAAGGGGGCCGTAAGACGCAAGACGCCGGAACTTATGGAGTTCCTAAGGAAACATTCAGTTAATGTCATTTTAGTACAAGAGATGCACCTTCAACCAAATGAGGATTGGGCTGTTCCTGGATTCAAGGTATTTAGGAGGGGCCAAAAAGCAAGTCTCGAGGGGGTGGAGTGGCAATCCTATTCCGGGAAGGAGTTGCATGCGCAGTAATTAACGACAGAAGCTCTGGCTCAATAGAAGCTGTGGGAGTCAGAGCTGAAACAAATACGGGGACGATCACTTTCGTCATCATATACATCCCCCCAAACAAAGAACTGTGCATGGAAGACCTAAAAGGGCTCCTTAGCATGGACGACGGAGTGATAATCGCGGGTGATTTTAACGCGACGCATTGGGCGTGGAACTGCAGTAAAGATAGCAGGCATGTAACTCTTCTAAGGGCATGGGCACGAAATAACCAATTCAACAATGACGTGACCAGGGCCAAGAAACACAGGAAGTGTCCTTGACTTTGCACTGGTCAAGAATATAGATCGGCGAACAGTGTCAAAAACGGTACCAGAACTGACGAGCGACCATTACCCGGCAGTTCTGAGGATCGGGACGCAGGTGATATTTTATCAGGAAGACAACCACCGCATGTGCTATGGACTTGCGGACTGGGCTAAATTTAGGAGGATAACTTCGGAGACTACCAAAATGCCCGCAATATCCACCAGAGAGGGAAAAGACGAGGCAGCAGAATTGTTGGGGAACGCCATCAATAACTCAGCGGAAAAATCAATTCCGTGCAGGGCAAGAAAAGCAAAAGAAAACTTGGAGATCCCTGATGAGATCAAGAGTCTCATACAAAAAAGGAACTGGGCGACAAAGCAGTTCTATCGTTTCGGCACCGCCGAGCAAAAAAGGGATCTCCGGGAACTAAATAGGGAAATAAGAGATCAAATGAGGCGCCTGCGGAGATATAGATGGTCGATCTGTCTGGCGGCCCTCGACACAAGGGACAATTCAATATGGAAGTTCCCTAACGAATTCTGCCAGGAGCGACCCTCCGGTGGAAAGCCCAGGAGGCAAACTTACTATGCCTGCTGACAAAGCAGAATATCTGGCGGCTTATCTAGAGCAGATGTTCACGCCCAATGATGCGACGGCATACACCCCTGGCATCGAAATAGATGAAATCGAGACCATGCTGAGGGAACAACAAAACGAGGACCAAGCCACTCCGGTATTCTCCATCAAGGAATTGGCTGACATAATCAGGAGACTGCCAAAAGGGAAAGCAACAGGAAAAGACAACGTTCCCTATGAACTCATCAAACGACTGCCAATTTCTGCGGGAGAATACCTTATCTCGACTCTCAATGCTGTTGTAAGGACAGGGCATTATCCAACCGGCTGGAAGCATGCAGATATCATATGCATACCCAAAGTAGGAAAGAGGGTGTTAAAGGCCTCTGATATTAGACCGATATCCCTCCTTTCCTGCCTTGGAAAGGTATGTGAAAAGATGATTTATCCCCATATACTGACACACGCGGAAGGGCATGGTGTAATCCACCAAAATCAATTCGGATTTAATGCAGGACACTCCACAACACACCAGCTGCAGAGGGTTGTTGATTTTATCACGGACGCCTTCAACAGGAACAATATTTCAGTTGGAGTAGCATTTGATATAATCAAAGCATTCGACAAAGTATGGCATTTAGGCCTACTGCTATCAAAATTTCCCTCCTGGCAGGTGAAATTCATAAAATCTTATATTGATGACAGGTCATTCACGGTGAAATGGAATGGTGCCATAAGCTCAACGAGGAAGACAGCAGCTGGCGTCCCACAAGGAAGTGTTCTAGGGCCACTACTATTCTCCATATATACAGGCGACATTCCGACAAATGAGGGGGGATTGGAACTCCACCATTGCTCTATACGCTGACGACTGCGCGATAATGACGCGAAGCTTCCAGCCGGAAATGGCTGTCCGTTATGCCCTGAGGCTAACCGAAAAACTTATAAGTATTACAAACAATGGAGAATCGAGATAAACCCCCAGGATACGCAAGCGATCCTCTTCAAAAGAAAGGATCCCGCCATGCCAAGACAACTCTCAATTGAGGGTGTGGAAATTCCTGGGCGAAACATATTAAATATCTAAGTGTAACTATGGACGAGAAACTTAGGTTTGAAGAACATGTAAAGAGAATTAACCTAGCGGCAGCTGGAAAAAGAGCTAGACTCTTCCCAATTTTCAACTCAATTGACGTTTCCAGGGAATTAAAAACACACCTCTACAAAACAATGATCAGGCTGACACTTATGTACGCTGCACCAGTGTGGACTGGATTTATAATGGAGAAGTCCTGGAGAATGCTTGAGATCGCGGAGAGAAAAGTTTTAAGTCGAATAAGCAGGACGTGGGGTCGGAACATAGACCTCAATGACTTGCTTAAGACAACACCTATTAGTGAAGTCGCCAGAGATCTGACTACTAAATACAGAGTCGCCCTAGAAAACAAAACAAATGACGTTCTCCGCGATCTCGCAAAAACAAAGTGTCGGTGTGGGACAAGAATAAGAGGGCATTGGCATCCACAGGTGAAGGGGATAGGGTCCCTTCTAAAAGGCGGCGAACATGAAAATGCATAGCAAACTACTATGGAAACAAATATAGGTGAGGTGCCTGATCCAATACATTAATTTTACAATTACGACGTTGGGTAAAGCCACTCTGGAAGGCAACTCAAGGAAACATATACCACGGGAGGGTATGGACCACAGAGTAATAATGTATGATATTAAAAAACTCGTACAAGTTCGAAAAAAACCGATGAAAGTAAAACAGAGGCATTCCTCACCTGCGATCATATGGTTTCAAAAATGAAACACAATTTGTCTAGCAGGAAAATTATTCATGGAACCACGCGGACTTCTATTTCCCGCTATATTAGCGCTCCAAGTGAGCGTGAAAACAACAAAGGGAAACCCAGATAAGCAGTAGAGCATGGCCGAGACGTGAAACCTCTTGGAAATTTCTCACTACCTTAAGAAGGAGAGAAATACAGACTGGGTCTGTTGGGATAGACACTTCGTCTCTCAAGCCCTGCTCACCGAGTTTATCGAAGTTATCTTCACGAATCCGGATCGATGCGATTCGCACACCAACAGAGACGAGTCGTAGAGCCACGTGCGGACAATCAATGACCCCTCGACGCTCTACGTAAACTCTTCAACTTTAAGACGGTACGAATGGACGCCGCGTGTTTATCGAATAATCCTCAGAAATATTACGCAAATTCCAACTGAATCCTTACTTCAATCTGCATTGTTCGCGAACATGTTTAAAAAGTGTTGGAGAAGCGGTTCCCAAACTTAACGCATCTGCGACCCTCTCATAAGGCTGGGGAGGGAGGGAGGGAGGGAGGGAGGGAGGGAGGGAGGGGAGGGAGGGAGGGAGGGAGGGAGGGAGGGAGGGAGGGAGGGAGGGAGGGAGGGAGGGAGGGAGGGAGGGAGGGAGGGAGGGAGGGAGGGAGGGAGGGAGGGAGGGAGGGAGGGAGGGAGGGAGGGAGGGAGGGAGGGAGGGAGGGAGGGAGGGAGGGAGGGAGGGAGGGAGGGAGGGAGGGAGGGAGGGAGGGAGGGAGGGAGGGAGGGAGGGAGGGAGGGAGGGAGGGAGGGAGGGAGGGAGGGAGGGAGGGAGGGAGGGAGGGAGGGAGGGAGGGAGGGAGGGAGGGAGGGAGGGAGGGAGGGAGGGAGGGAGGGAGGGAGGGAGGGAGGGAGGGAGGGAGGGAGGGAGGGAGGGAGGGAGGGAGGGAGGGAGGGAGGGAGGGAGGGAGGGAGGGAGGGAGGGAGGGAGGGAGGGAGGGAGGGAGGGAGGGAGGGAGGGAGGGAGGGAGGGAGGGAGGGAGGGAGGGAGGGAGGGAGGGAGGGAGGGAGGGAGGGAGGGAGGGAGGGAGGGAGGGAGGGAGGGAGGGAGGGAGGGAGGGAGGGAGGGAGGGAGGGAGGGAGGGAGGGAGGGAGGGAGGGAGGGAGGGAGGGAGGGAGGGAGGGAGGGAGGGAGGGAGGGAGGGAGGGAGGGAGGGAGGGAGGGGAGGGAGGGAGGGAGGGAGGGAGGGAGGGAGGGAGGGAGGGAGGGAGGGGAGGGAGGGAGGGAGGGAGGGAGGGAGGGAGGGAGGGAGGGAGGGAGGGAGGGAGGGGGAGAGGGGGGGAGAGGGGGGGGAGGGGGAGAGGGGGGGAGGGGGGAGGGGGGAGGGGGGGAGGGGGGGAGGGGGGGAGGGGGGAGGGAGGGGGGGAGGGGGGGAGGGGGGAGGGGAGGGAGGGGGAGGGAGGGGGAGGGAGGGAGGGAGGGAGGGAGGGGGAGGGAGGGGGAGGGAGAGAGAGAGAGAGAGAGAGAGAGAGAGAGAGAGAGAGAGAGAGAGAGAGAGGGAGAGAGGGAGAGGGAGAGGGAGGGAGGGGGGGAGGGAGGGAGGGGGGGGAGGGAGGGAGGGGGGGAGGGAGGGAGGGGGGGAGGGAGGGAGGGAGGGAGGGAGGGAGGGAGGGAGGGTGAGAGAGAGAGAGAGAGAGAGAGAGGAGGTGGAGGAGGAGAAGAGGGGATAAGAGAGAGGGAGATAATGGTCCCCTTCGCCAAATATCATTCGCCTCCTCTCTCTCTAACCTCTAATTCTTTTTTTCTTAGTGCACAGCATCCTTCCAGCGCCTGTCTCACACACAAAATGTTTGTCGTCTACAGCAGAGGTTCCCAACCCATAGGTCCCGATCCCATTGGGGTCGCGGAAGAATTTCGAGGATCTTGAAGGAATGAGAAATAAGACCTAAACATTCTTTTATCATATCGCTTGACATTGTAGTTAGTACAATGTCGACAATGTAATTGGCGACACTCCTTCGCGACAGCATTGTAGCTCCTACAATAAATAAAATGTAGTTAACAATCTGGATAGGCCTTCTGATCGAATCCTCCGCCTACGATGGCTATTATTTTAATTGTTACTGAAACTTGTTCGTCTCTTTCATGGACGGGACAATCTTGGTTAAATTCGCGGACAGTGAAGTGTGAGACATAAAGAGTGAGCACCCGAAAGAGTCTCATCTAGTTTCCCGCATTTAATTTGTGTTTTGTTGATCTCACATTAACCATTGCCAGCTGCATACGACCCCGTACCTTTCTTTCAAGTAAGTGTCTCTTTCCAGGAGTGTTGTGGCCATTCCATCAGACCTTAGTTTGTTATATTCATCTCCATGTTGTCGTTTTATTCATATATATTATCAGTGTTTTTATATTTATATTTTACGTTTTTACTATAATAGGATTAATATTTAAAATTGAAAGTACCCATATCATCGACATGGATAAATGGATATTAAAATTTAAACGATCAGCAAGTGGCGAGTGTGAGGACGTTAGTCCAACTAGTGAGACGTCAAAAAGGATTCAATCAAGCTCCTCGCCAAGTGAAGTGAAATTAGGAGAATCATCACAGTTTAAACCGGACAAGAGGGTCAGGAAATACCAAGAACATTATATTAAGTATGGTTTTACTATACCGTAATCAATAATGAACAACGCCCGAGGTGTGTTATATGTTTAGAAATATTAGCGGGTGAGAGTATGAAACCATCCAAGCTCAAGAGACATTTAAAAACAAAGCATGCCGATGTAATGAGCAAGGATAAAACTTTTTTTAAAAGTCATGAGAATGCATTGGAAATGCAGAAATGCTTTATGAGCAGGCATGCAACAGTTTCGGAAAAAGCGTTAAGGGCATCATTAGAAGTTTCATACCTGAATGGAAAAGCAATGAAGTAACACTAAATTTCCTTGAATCCTGGCTATAGAACAAAACTTACCATAAAAAATCAGTCGATGAATACGTCCTATTAACACGCCTTTGCATGAAACAAAATTTCTTCCAAATAAACAATAACATATACCAGCAAAACCAGGGCACAACAATGGGAAATTCTCTGTCACCATTCCTTTCAAATTTATTCATGATTAATTTTGAAAAACACTGCAAAACCGCATTCACATACTTCCCTAAAACTTCCTTCAAGAACTAAACGACCAATATGGCTCGATTAAATTCACACTCGAAAAAGAAAAAGAAAACACACTACCCTTCTTAGACTTATTATTAACAAGACACAACAACAAGTTAAAATTCAATATTTACCGAATGCCAACACACACTGATAGATATATCCCATGTAATTCCAATCATCACATCTCACATAAATTGGCCCCTTTTCATTCCATGATCAATAGACTTCTTCGCGTGCCTCTCTCCCCATCTGATTACCTTCAAGAACTCACACACATTAAGAACTGTGCAAAAAGCAACGGATACGACACCGAAATGATCGAAAACATCCTACGTAAACATAAACATAGGCTCCATGTAAAAACGCACACAACAGTAACTGACACTTCCCCCACCGACAAAAAATATATTAAAATCCTCTTCGCTTCTGGGCTCACCAACAAACTACACATCTTCTCAAAATTCAATTATAAGACAATATTTGTTAAAGACAATAAACTCTCCAATTTATTACACAACCCAAAAGACACAATTCCTTCTTTACACAAATTCGTCATATACAAAATATCTTGTGGAAGGTGCGACAAAATATATATTGGACAAACAAAACGTAAGATAGAAACACTCTTCAAAGAACACATAGCTCATTTTAAACACAGCAGATTAAACAACTCTAGTGTAGCAACACATATCCAAGAACACCACCATCCAATCACGATAGAAAACCTAACTCTTGTAAAATCTGTAACCAACCAAAACAAACTAGACGCATACGAAAGCATACACATAAACAGAAACAAAAATTCCGTCCGGGCCCCGATCCCCCTTTCACCTCTGTACGTTGTAACGTCTGAACCTCATTCCCTTCCTTTCACTTCAGCACATTAACATATAAATACCGCCTACAACACTCCCACCCCTCATTACACATCAGCTACTGATGATGAGATCATTGCTATCGAAATACGTATTTAATACGTTTACCTCATCTTTAGAGATCTATTGTGCATGTACGCGAGTGCTTGCGTGCGTGATTGTTTCGTCTGTTAGGTCCCTGTCGCTGCCGAAGGCACATAAACCTACAGGCCGCTATGTGCGATACTAGGTCCCTGGCGTGGTTTAATCTCCCGTAAACCTAGTATTATTTCCCCTTTCCTTCCCCCTTTATTTTTTCTTTACCTCTTGGCGTGTACGTGTGCGTGTGTTTGATTAGTAGGTCCCTGTCGCGGTCGTACTGACTCACAAACTTTCTAGCTACGGTGTGATTTTTTGGGTCCTAGGCGTAGAGTAATTTCTGGCAAACCCGGTCCCGTTTCCTTTCCACCTTTAGGATAAGTGCTTGTGCGATTGTGTGAGTGACATCAGGTCCCTGGCATGGAGTAACAACCCCTTAACCTGTATTTTTATAATTTTTATTGTCTTTTGCCTTTTCCTTCCTTTCTTCCCCCTATTTCATTGTGTGTCTCTAATTTTAAATTTTACGCTTAAGGAGTTAATTTCTATTTAACATCAATTTCGCCGTAGTCTCCATCTTTACTTATTTATCTGATAATATTAGGAATGAGTGTGGTATTAACACCCTTGATATTTGCTATAAGCTAGATATTACTAAACAGTTATTTAAAACCAGGAATGACAGTGTGTGATGTTCTGGATTACATTTTCTCCAATAATTTATTGGGCACGTCCCGTCATTACTATTTGTCTTCGAATTCTTTTATCTCGTCCGAATTCGATCATACCTTAAAATGTTACTAATTACGATTGAATATAATAATATTTATGTTGTACAGGCTGTTACTACGAAGATTTCGACTCCATGATCTTTTCCTTTATCCATTTGGTTAGAGCAGTGATTCCCAAACTTTTTCGGTCTGCGGACCACTTTAAACCTCCGCAGTCCACCTTTCATTTGGACCACAGAAAGAGCTGCGGCGAAGTCAGGAATACGAAGACCGAGTTTGTTTATTTTTTGTAACAGATTCTAAGGGATTTTTTTTCCTATCTCTTTGGTCAACCCTTTCTCGGAAGATCACTCGTCCACGCGGCGAGACGTCGCTATGAGAAACGAATGGGCCGAGGAGAGAGGGAGCGAGGAGGATGGGGAAAAGTGTATAAAAAAGAATTTAAAAAAATGCACTGTTCGAGGTGTGCATGGTCGTTGATCTACTCCGGAAACACTCCACTAGCCTTCGGCAGTGCAGTTTATTTGGCAGGGGCTCATTTTGCGGGGAGAGGGGGATTATACGGGGAGGAGGGGGGACGAGATAAATGCTCTCCCTAATCCCGTCTGTATCTTCTTCTCGTTCACGTCTGCTTACCTTCCCAAGATGTGGCAACGGTCCTTCTTACTCTGTCATCTTCTATTTGTTATCTCTTCATTTTCTTTTCACCCAGATTTGTAAACAGAGACACCCATCTGGCGGTAAGATCCGCGTACTAATTCCGCTCCAGCTAAGGGATCGTTGTGAGTTATGTGAAACGAGTTCGCGATGGATTTGTAACAAAAATAAAAAATAAATTATAAATGGAATACAATTCTTATTTTGAATACATTGTAGTAGCAGAACAGCCCGTTCTTTTCCCGGGGAATTTGCGCTTAGTCTGTATCTTGAAAAGATTCCGTTGGTCTATGACCTTATATGCAATCACATAAGATAGAAATTTGACACAATTTTACCGTTTTACAACGCTGATGTAAATGTAAATCATAACTATAACTCTGATATAATTAGTTGGTAATATAAAAATTCGAAACCTAAGAAATAGCATTTTATGCCCTCTTTTATGGACTTAAATAAATAATAAGCACACCCTCCTTCTCGACGTGATTTGCATTACGCTACTGTCTCAAACAACAGGTTGCCATGACAGAGAAAGTTTTTCGGTTAATAAACTTGAAATTCTGTGGAAAATCGCTAAGAAATGCTGGGGCGAATATTATCTTGGCACTAAATGTATGAAAAAATGAGAGACAATGTTTATTTTCAGCAAGCGGTGTGCTATCTCTTCTCTCCAGCAAAGAGTTTGAGTGACGTGTGATAGAGCAAAACATACATTTTTTAAAATATCATGTTCCACTTAAAACATCAAAAACATATCATAAAAATCCAATAAAAAGGTGAAAATTTATGAATTTCTAAATAATTTCGACCCAGTATCGCAATTTTTAAAAATCTCCTCCGAACTTTCATATTCATTTCCTTTTTTCCCATTCTATAATGACCCTACATTTGAAATTTCTTTGAAATCTGTTCAGCCAACATCTTCGAAATTCATATTTACAGAAAGATTCTAACCTTGATATTGTGGTAGCACTGATTAGTCCACCCAGATAAAATAAGGTGTTTTGGTTATTTATTTATAACTATGAAGGTTATATATACCATATAGGGGTTAAATTTCATGCGGACAGTTCTCTAGAAATACGTGTAAAAGAAATAATATTTTACTTTTTATTGCGGTAGCCCAGCTTCTTAGTTCCGCATCTAGATTTCATTATGATATATTGTGCAAATCTAATATACAAAATTTAATTGAAATCCGTTCATCCAATTCATTCCAAATCCTTAATTACTGAAAGAGTTTAATTAGTAATTGTGGCACCCCTGTTTGGCGGATTCGACTTAAATATGCTAATATGGTTTTGTTTATATGTGTATATTATAAGTATTAAATTTGGTAAAAAGTGATGTAGACAGTTCAACACAAATACGTGTTAAATGAATTTTTTAAATTATTTATAATGTGGTAGGCCTGCTTTATATCATCATCATCATAGGTAGTCTGTTCGTAGACAGGTCCGTGATTATTCATGGTTAAACCTGGTTCTCCATATACTCCTATTTTCGACTGTCCTCATAATATCTTGATAATTATCTGTCACTTTCTAATCCTCTATCAGCTGAAACCATTTCCTACCTCTTTCCCTTTTCCCATCTAGTTTTCCTTCTAACACGTCTTTAATCATACTCTCTCTCCTCAGGTAATGTCCAACCCAGTTTGGCTTCCTCTTTCTGATAGTCTGTATAATCATTCGCTTCTCTCCTATTCTTCGTAGCACTTCATCGTTTTTCATCCTATCTGTCCATTTTATCTTCAGCATTCTCCTCCAAGTCCACATTTCAAAGCTTTCCAAGTATTTGATGTCATTTTTCCTTAACGTCCATGTTTCTGCCCCATACAATGCTATAATCCATACGTAGCATTTTATCAACTTCTTGCGGATATCTTCCCTTATATTCCCTGTAAGTAGTTGTTTCTTTCTCCTGAAAGCCGCTTTTGCTTTTCCTATTCTAGTTTTGATCTCATCCGTACATTTTGCCTCTCATGTTATAATACTTCCAAGGTATTTATATTCTGAAACTTGTTCTAATGGCTTTCCCCCAATAGTTATGTTCAGATTCTCTTCTTTACCCGATATTCGAATGACCTTGGATTTTTCTGTATTTATTTCCATACCGTATTTTCTACCTGTTATCACTAGTCTATCTATCATTTTTTGTAGCTCCTCTTCCTTTCTCGCTAGAAGTACTTGATCATCTGCGTATTTTACTGTTCTTATAATCCTTCCTCCAATTTTGAAATCTCCTGTGCCTTCTAAAGCTTTTTGCATTAGACTTTTTCCATATATATTGAATAGGGTTGGAGATAGGCAGCAGCCTTGTCTTACTTCTCTACCGATATTTATTCCGCAGGTGTCCACATTTATGTTTATGCTTTATATATATATATATATATATATATATATATATATATATATATATATATATATATATATATACTAAACATCTTGATTTTGTTATTTTACGTTATACGCCTACTTCATACAACATTTCGTTGAAAACGGATGTGCCAATCCTTCCAAATTCATAGTTACCGAAAAGATTAACTTTGCTATTGTGGCACCCCTGCTGAGTACATTTGGTGCATATATGTAATTTTGGTCTTAATTTATGTTTAGATTAGATGTACCAACTATAGTTGAAACCGGTTCATTCATGAAGAAGAAGAACACACACACAGACACCAGGGCGATCTAATACCACTACTTTCCATTTTTTAGAAAGTAGTAAAAAAAATCACATTTCCTGATTTCAAGGGGCTGCGGACGCCCATGGCAGCAAGGCCTACTTTTCATGTAATAGAGAGATAATTAGAGCTCAGAAAACAGTATATTAGCTATATAAAATTCAAATTATAATTTTAAAAGATCCATTGTCCGGCATCTTTTTTGCTCGAACGACATTAAAATTATGGATCAACAAGGTTCTCGTTCTTGGACAAAATGTCACTACCAGTTATTTTATCAAAATAATTGAAATATATCGCTAGGAGTTGTCTTTTATATACTATTGTATCAAAAAAGGAAAACTTATGTATAAGCATATAATCAAAAACAGATTTTTTTTGTTCCGTGCCAAAAGTGGCACGCGCGCCATATTTTGCCCTCCCTGTCCTAATCACAGTTGCGGCGCATATAATAATCCAAGAGGTTCATTAGCCAGAAAAATTAACAAACAAACAGTTGGGGGGCAGATGAAGGTCGCATATGAATTGCACCATATAACAAAAACGTACTTACCTCCAGTGGCGTACCGAGGAGGGGGGGGGCACCGGGCCCGTGCCCCCCCAAAAATAAATTTGGGCTATTCATGTTTTGAAAGAGGATTTAGGCAACCAATTCAAACAACATTCGTTGCGTTATATGTGAGAAGGAATAATTTTGAATGTAGAACATTAATTATTCGCATATTAAAATCACAGAATCATCGTAGGCGTTCGAGACATGAAACAACGTACGCCTAAATAATGGAAGTTTGTTTTCCTGACATAGATTTTTTAATACACGTCGAATCGATCAATAGATCGGCTTTTAAAGGTGCGTTTACACTATGTGGAGCACGAACGAAGAATATCTTGTAAATTATGGCAATATGCCATTATGGTATTAACTCTACTTCGATTCACAAAAGGAGATATCTGGCTTAAAAACGGTATAGGTGGCTTATAAACTGTATTGGTGGCTTAAACACTGCATTTGAAATTTAGATATATTGAGAGAAATGAAAAAGGCAACAATACTTTCTCTATCTACGTATATAGAGAAAGTAAAAATTCATATGAAGCAAATGATTTAGTGGAATTTTATTCGATTCTATATGCCGCAATACTTTCCAAAAATTAGCCGATTTGTCTCACAAATGATTACGATATTTGGATGCGATTACATTTTCGTAAAAAGTTCTTACGAAGGACATTCGCAAATTCTAATTTGCTGACGAACATTTTCACGATGTTTTAAGAATTTTTGTGACGAATATTGTTGTTAAAATAACTTATATCCCACAAAATCTGAAGGTTCCCAATGTTCACATTGACATTTAATTCAAAATATGTTATAGCATTGTTTTTCCAATACTACTATTTCTTATTAGTTACTGGCAGGGCTGGACTTTGCATAGGCCAGCTAGGGCCGCCAATTCCAAGAGATCCGCCAGTTACAGAGGCCGCTGCTAGTATTTACATACCTGTGCTAGATAAGGACCTGTAAAAATAACAGTGATGGAGTAAATGGAATTATCATTAATTCTGCCACACTTGCTCTTCACAAAATTCCAAAAGCGTTTCTTTTCTCACACATTCCTTCAAGCTTATCTTACTATCCCTTCCCATATTCTGACCGAACGTTGACCGTAGGAGGAGGGAGAGGGTCTCGGGTCCCTTACTTGGGTCTTTCTCTTTTCTCCGCACGAATGGGCCAAAGGAAACGACCCCTTTAATAGTTTCCAGATGTAGGAATGTTTCCTAGTCCTTTTTGAAAGAGGGAAACTATTTGAGAGGATTAGTCTCATTTGGTTTCTCTTTGAAACCACATCAATAGTTCAAGTTCGTATGTTTCGTTTAGACTGAACACTGGATAATACGTTTGAAAATACGCAAAGGTGATTAAGATATTCTTCTGAAATAATTAATTTTCATGGTTTGATCTCAACATTTTACGTTGATCACGAGTGTTTCTCTACAGACGAAGGAAACAGCTTCGGAAGTTCTTGGTTGCCGACAAATACTTTTTCCCGGATACTTTCCCAAAACGGCCACTTTTTACAGTACCCAATTAGCAGTATTTGGTAAGTAAAGCTAATTATTTTATGATTCGGAATTTTGTTTAATTTTCGTTGTTAATAATAATGTCCTTTAGGAGACTGAAAGCCCTTCCGTAATGTAACTGGATGATTTTGATAAAGTAATTTGAATTAAACTTATAAAAACTTTAATAAAATGTTATCGTAATTTCATTTATTAGAAGAACACATTGAAACAACACCGTTAGTAGAATTACCAGTACTCACATCAGCTTCATCTATATCCTTAACAGAAACTCGGTTTGAAAAGTCAGAATCATGTAAAATTAACTGTAGTGATATTGGTCTGTGGCCAATACCTCTGATTGATAATCAGCTAGTCTTTGTAATTGATAAAGGTCCAAACAGGGATAGTAACTTTGACTTTCCTGTGAATGAGAGTAATAGGCGTTTTTCTGTATAATTGTACACCCGGAAACTTTTAAATGGTGAATTCATCGATCGTCGTTGGCTAGTTTGTTCTTAAAAACTTGACTGAGTTTTCTGCTTCTTTTGCAAGTTGTTTTCTGATTTTAAAAACAAAATTTCAAATTCTGGATTCAAAGATTGGAAAAATCTTTCTATATTGATTATTTTTATTACATATATTACACGCCAAATTATTTTTTATGATAATATGAATTTCAATTATTTATTATTCTGCCCGCGAATATGTTATTCCATATTACTGTTGAAAAATAAATACTGTAAATTTTTATTTGAAAATATAACTATTATATATTTCAAAGGTTAAAATTTGTGCATATATTCATTAAGCTGTGTCCAGGTGTCACGTTTCCACGGAATAGCCGTTCTTATTCATTGAAAAAAGTGTTAGTCTCATTTGGCCACTACATTTACGAGGTAAAAGTTCACTTAAAATTGTAAAATTAAAAGTTTTAAGTCAATAGCATTAATTTTTCTCATGCTAAGTATTACAATTATAAGAAATAATTTATTCAAAAAATATTTACAGGGGTAATGGATGTTAAAAGAAAGTCGGGAATAGGAACGATATTCAAGTATTTGACCAAAAAACCAAAATTGGAAAACTGGATAGTCCTATCAAAATCACCCGAGACGGGTGAAAACTTGCAGACTGCATCGAATAACACTACTGGAACATTAATTAAATCAGATATCGCGGCTTACAAGAGCTTACTTATAAATGAAGATAAAGTGGATTTTATACAGAATTTGTGGAAACCAGATGATCTTTTTCCATTTCCATTTTTGACTGAAAAAAATGGAAAGAAAAGAAAATTTCAATTGCAATGGTTACACAGATATGAGTGGCTTGCTTATTCGAGACTAGATATATGTTTTTGTAAATATTGTTGCTTATTCGCGCCAAAAGAAATTGGTAAAAGTAAATCTCAACCTTTAGGTCAACTCGCATCAAGTGGGTACAATAATTGGAAACATGCAGTTGAAACATTTGAAGCTCATGAAAAAGCGTTATATCATTCAAATTCATTATGTTCTTATGAAAACCTATGTGATATAATGACAGGCAAAAGGATACCTATCGACAAACAGTTCGATACGATGAGAATGAAACAAGTTATTGAGAATCGGAAACGCTTGGAACCCATAATCATGACTATAATGTTATGTGGACAGCAAGGTATTGCACTACGAGGTCATGTGGATTCTGGAGAGTTTAACATTGATAAAAAGCCTGAGAAAAATGAAGGTAATTTCCGTGCAATCCTTAGAGCAAGGCTAGAATCTGGTGACACCGATTTAAAAAATCACTTTAAACAATGCGGGCGAACCAGTACCTATTTAAGCGCCAACATCCAGAACCAAATAATAGAAATTTGTAATGATTTGATTCTGAAAAGACTTGTTAAAGAAGTAAATGATGCAAAATGTTTTGCTATTTTAGCAGATGAAACAACAGACATTTCAACAACTGAGCAATTGACATTATGCGTAAGATACGTAGATAAGGAAATTAAAGTTTGCGAGAAATTTTTACAGTTTGTTCCAGTTATCGACACTAGTGGAAAAGGTTTGGCTTCTACCATTATAGATAGTTTACTAAAATTTGGTATTGATATTTCCTACCTTCGAGGTCAGGGGTATGATGGTGCTGCTTCCATGAGTGGCAAATTTGAAGGTGTTCAGGCGCATATACAACAACAGCTCCCACAAGCATTATATGTACATTGCACCTCGCATTGTTTAAATTTAGCCATTGGAAACAGTGCAAATAATCAAGATATAAGGAATTGCTTAGGAATTATTGAAAAATCATACACTTTTTTTAACACTCCAAAGCGATTAAATATATTATAAAAAAAAATTAGCGAGTGTATTCCCAATTGTAGGCATCTACGATTGAAGCAGATGTGCCCAACTAGATGGATAGAGCGTCATGATTCTGTCATGGTAATGGTGGAACTTTTAGATGCAATTTACTTAGCGCTCGAAGAAATAAGTGACTGGAATGACAAAGACACTTCATCTACAGCACAGATTCTTCAGAATGCAATATTCCAAGGAAAATTTTTGGTGTCTTTGTATAGTATACAAAAACTGTACAGTTATACGCTGCCATTAAGTAGAGCATTACAAAGTGAAAACATTGACTTAATTTCCGTAATACATCTCGTTGAAGATGTAACATCTGCTCTAAAATTTATCCGAGAAAACGCTGATACAAACTTTGCAAATATTTTTAAAGAGGCAACAGAAAAAGTAGGAGATTTTGGGGTTGAAATTACAATACCGAGGATATCGAAATATCAAAAAAATAGAAATAATATTCCTACTGAATCAGCGGAAGTTTATTACAGGCGATCTATGTTTATTCCATTTTTGGATTGTCTTGTGACACAATTAGAGACGAGATTCTTGGCTCATAAAAGTATTTTAAAATCCTTCATGTGCCTCCTTCCAAAAGGATGCAGTTCTACATCAGACGTAGATAGCCTATCAACTTTGGCAAAATTTTATTCCGTGGAAGTATGCGATTCAGTCTTAGAGAGTGAACTAAAGCTTTGGCAAAAACGGTACGAAAACAGGATACCCCCTACAAATGCATTAGAAGCATTAATGCAATGCAATCAAAATATATATCCAAACATTCATTATTTATTAAAAATATTTGCAACTCTGCCGGTATCAACTAGCACAGCAGAGAGAACATTTTCAACGTTAAGAAGAATGAAAACGTACTTGCGTAATTCCATGGGACAGGAAAGACTGAATGGTTTAGCGCTCCTCAACATTTATAGGGAAATGGAATTGCTCCCCAAAGACATATTAGATGAATTACAAAAAAAGACCGAAGATTAGATATAAAATTGTAATTGTGTTACCCAATTAATTTTTATTTTATGTTTTAGTAAACAAAACCTATAAATATTAATTTCATGATATGAAAAATCGAAAGATTTATATTCAAATTCAATGTTAATATACATATTTCTATGAGAAACTGAGAATGTTTGTTCTAAATAACAGATAAATTTGTAACCAACATTGTTTTTCATTTTATATGTTTTTATGAATGCCTATATGCAGAGGCTGATTTATGCATAGGCGCTAGCTGGGGACCTTGTATTTTTTATGACAACTTATTTTTTAAATTTGTAAATCAACGTATTTTATTTTGGCTGTAATGGTATAAATGTTGTAATTTTTAAATTAAATATATTTTATCCACAGGATAATAAATGTGTTGTTAAAAATATGTATTTTCATACACTAAATCAATGAGTGTCATTCTAAATATACCACTGCCTATGTATATGTTTGTTTGTGAATACATGCATGTGTGTGCATGTTTACATATAAAAAATGTAAACATGGAAATGAGTGTTTACCATTGTGGCCCCCCCAAACAAAAATCCTGGGTACGCCTATGCTTACCTCAGCATATATTTTTAAAGCACATATTTGCATACTCGACGACAGATTCCCGTTTTCTGGCCCGGAAGAAAAAAAATGCATCGAGTATACGTCCTCGTTCGAGAAATATATTTGAAGATTGCCTTTGAAAGCCGAAGCAGAAATTTCAAATAGGAACAATGTAAATTACATTAATAAAATATCCCGCATCGTACAGAATCTCTCAAAATTATAAACAAATAGATGGAATAGTTGAAATGCCCTTAGGAACTTTAATACATTATTTTACAGCCTCGCGTGGATTATTAGGAGAAGAATGACGAAGAGGGTGGCTTTGGTGACCCTTGTCGATCTTCCTGCGTCCATTTTGGAATGGTGAGTCGGCCATTTCCTCTTTCAATCTTTCCTCTCCGTCATCTTGAACCGAAGAGGGTCCTTGGGTGTATCCATGGCTTGGCTCACGAACTCCATCTCTCCGTAGTTGTATTCGATGCGAAAATTGCGCACCATCTGTCGAAGGAACAAAGGAAAGCGTACAAAATCGAAGCGCAATAAAATGTCACGTAAGGTTATATCTAAGTTGCACAAACGAAATAACAAATTTGTATTTCCACCGTTTTTAGGCTGGTTTCCAAAGGAAACAGCCTTATGAAATGCGCGTGTCTGTGTGTGCCCCCAAATAAGAACTTCTGTAGAGCTCATATCCAGGCTATATGTATTTTATTTGGCGAAGATTTAAGTCTCGAGTTCGATTCCAAGAAGGATT
Organism: Tanypteryx hageni; assembly: GCA_028673005.1. Taxonomy (NCBI): domain Eukaryota; kingdom Metazoa; phylum Arthropoda; class Insecta; order Odonata; family Petaluridae; genus Tanypteryx; species Tanypteryx hageni. The sequence continues at coordinate 165,729,563 of CM054114.1, read as the reverse complement.
TTCTCTATTTGTTTTACATAAGATGTCTCAAATCCATCGTACGGAGATGTTTCTATAATTTAAAAAAAATATCTTAAAATTGTGATATTGGAGCGAGAGGAAAAGAATGTAAATTGTAATTCTTATAACAGAATTTTGATAATTGTACGTATTTTCTTGAATTTCTACTAAAACAGCATATTTGCGTTTTAAATCGCATTTAATCGGATTTTTTTCCATGTAAACGATTATTACTGAACTCGGCTTGAGCATAGACTGGTGAACAAATGGGTTAATTTCTTTTCCACTCGCCTACCCTTCAGCAATGGACAGTTGATACAGACATAATAGCGTCTAAACAGTAACGTTTATTAAATTCGTTTATTTAAAAAAATACATTCAAAATATTGTCATAAAGATATTTTTGCATTGCTTTTAGTAGGTATTTTAAAACTGATAATGCTCTATTAATTTGTCTTCCAATTTCTCTCTACCCTTGATAAAATATTAACTACAAATGGTAGTTATGGATTGAGAATTCCTTGGAATGACTAACACATACTGAGACATTTCCTGTTAATATAAGTAATGAATTCAGGACGTCAACTTTGGGAAACCAGCATGCATTATTCCTGGTTTGGACTTCCTGTAATAATTCAACGCCACCCGTGTCTCGATATGATATATGATCTTCAGATGTAATGATGATGATGATGATGCTGATGTTCCACAAGGTTATGCCTACCAGCGTGAATTATTTTGCATATTTAGCGATGTACTCTGTAAACCCGCCAGTAGCCTCTTCGGCAGGGGGTTCTGCCGCGGTTTTTCTCACAAGAGAAGTTCCGTGGTGGGTCTACAGTTGTGTCTCTTCGTCAAATTTGTGATGCCTATTCCCGATCATCGCCTCCTTTTCGTCGGAGGCTGGTCTTGCAGGTTTTCAGTAGCTGCTCTGGGCCTCCTCGTCCAGTCCCAGGATCTGACCTGTGCCTCACCGATCGCCCGAAGCTCGTCGGCACCTTTCAGCAGCAGGCAATCATAGAACCTCCTCACCGTGTCTCGTAGCCGCTCCGAAATCGGGGAGGCTTCTGCTGCAGCAAGGAGGGTAGTTGTATTAATGCCGGTAGGAGGCCGTAGTATGATACGAAGGTTGATGTTTTGCCAAGTTTCCAATCTGTTCCTGCAGCTGCCATTAAGTCTGGCCGACCACGCAGGCGCTCCGTAGAGTACGGCTGGCAGGAGCACGCTCTTGTAGAGGCGCAGCTTTAGCTCCTTGCTAACGTAGGCATTCCTCAAGATGGGGAGCAGCGTAGCCCTCGTGTAGTTGGCCCGCATGATGATCCTCTGCACGTGGGCCTTGAAAGTCAGCCCCTCGTCCAGGGTGACCCCCAGGTAGAGCGCTGACTCGTCCCATGGAACCGCTTGGCCGAGGATTTTGTATATTTATGTGCTGCATTTTCCGCTGCCGAATTTCTTCTGAATTAGAGCATGTCTTTGTTCACTATTACACATTAAAAAAAATAAAACTAATAATTTAATGAGGATCACTTGAAGCCAATTAATGTAAATTATATCGTCATTATTTGTTTATGTTATTGCATAATTATTCAGTGTGTCCATTAATTACTTTCGTTATTTTAAAAATTAATGAATTTTGAGGCACAGATGAATGAGACATATTGTAGATGTAATATGAAATCATAATTACATACATTTTATATATTTTAGATCTTCTAAACGGTAACTGAAAGGATCATAATTAATTTAGTCTTTTTTAGACCTTGCAAATGATAGAAATAGGTTATAGTAGAGGAATAGGTTAACTATGTGATATGGCTAGCAGAATTCAAATACATAACATCCATGAGACATGAGAAGAAGATTCACTGCTCATTTATGTAAAATTTGCACCTGAAGGAACTGTTATGCGCTTGAATTCTGCTAGCCATAGCACAGAGTCAACATTCTCCTCTACTGTCACAATTTTAAATCATTTGAATGATCTAAAGAAATACAATATTATTTATGCTTTTTGCATTGGCCGTTTGCATGATTAAAAATAGATATAAGCTAAGCAAATGTGCTTTCATGTCACATTTAGAGCATGTCTTTATGATCTGTGCATCAACAGTTATTAAATTTTAAATTTGCATAAGGACTTTATGGACATTCTGTATTTACACTGCGAATTAAACTTAACGGATCAGTTATTTTGAAACAAAAATTAATTATCAATATACCGAAAATTATTTTTATTTCCAGTCGCTTCTTGAATAGGGGAAATCTTATATTCGAGGTCGTTCTTTTATCGGACAAATGCAGTATTTCATTTTTCTTACAAAAAAGAATTTTGTTCTCATTTTTCAAAATAATTTTCAGTTTTTTTTTTCAAATCATAATCCAAACGTTTTTCTTGAAAATTTTTCATAATTTCCGGTTTTTATAAATATTATTCCAATAACTTTGGTTTTAAAAAATTTCCGCATTTTTTATTATTTATTTATTATCCATTACTTATATTGTTAATGAAAAACTTTTAAAACTTCTAAAATAAAGTTGAAATGTTTTTCTAGTTAGATCTCTGTAGTTTTGTTGTACCTAAACGAACATTGCGGACGATCTGTAGATGTAATAATTAAAGACATGCATAATCGACACATAATTTAAAGTTACATTCCTGTAGTTAATGTTTTAATTTTTTCCTTCAAATATTTTAAATATTCTCCCGTCCAAATATACAGATTTATAACTTTTTTATTTATATTCGCGTGGTCAAAGACGTCAATAATTTGCGGGTAGTTTACGCGCGGACGACGGATTATACTGGAAAGTTAAAGTGGAAAAATACTTATTGTTAGTGAAAACAATTTAACCTGTGGTGAGCAACCTAAGACCCTCGAGAGCATTGAATGTGTTCCGCGAAGATATGATTTAAGAGAGATTTATCACAAATTCATATCATATAAATTCTAATTACGACAATAAAAGATTGGATATTGAAATTTTAGCCCTAATAACCTAATTTAGACTTGAATGGAATGAAATTTCTTGCTAATCAATAATAATAGTAATTGAGACTTGTATTTTCACTGATGTGATACCTCAAACTCTCCAGCTAACGGCCGATTCAATGTGTAATCTGTCACACCAAAGCATTGACGACTTGCAATGCGGCCCGCCAGTAATTCACAACCGCCAATGCGGCCCGCCAGATAAAATAAGTTTCCCACTACTAAATTAAATCATGGATGGCGATGCTGTAGATAAGTCACAACGTCACAAATATCAAAACCGATGCGTTTTAGTTATGACAGGAACTTTAAATTGATAGTTGTCAAACACGCGGAAATCACAATTAACTCTAAAACAGCACGTAAATGCAATGTTAGTGAAGGAAACGTACGGCATTGGTTGGTATCTAAATTTGAAAATTGTTCTTCTGCATGTAACTAAATATTCTGCGAATGGGTCGTTGTCTTATATTCAGGTAACTTCTCCTTTCCTTCTAAAAATAGTAATTTTTGGGGGTCGTGTTATATTCGGATAAATATGGTATGTTGCTTTAAAGCAGAATGATCGTAGGAAACGTGAATTCTTGTGAACGACGCCATCAAGCGAGTCCTCAACCTCGCTATTTACCTTATAGAGTAGAATTTCCATCTCCAAGTCGGCGAATCTCTTCCCCACGCAGCTTCTCGGTCCAAATCCAAAAGGTAAGGAAGCGAAAGGATGCCGCTTTCCTTTAGACACGGCGTCGAAATCCTCCGCGCATCCTGTAGTGTCCTCTGTCGGTCTATTTTTCAACCACCTCTCAGGGATGAACTTCTTGCTCAACGGAAAGAATTCTTCGGACATCCTGCATATCGTGCTTGGCATCAGCGCCCATACCTGATAATGGTGGGAAGTTTTTATTGATAAAATAACACATAAAAGGTACCATTAAAAAAATTCTACCTTTAGAATTCTGTGGTATTTCTTTGTGGGCAGTGCTCTAATTTAGTTTTCGGACATCTTTAGCGCGTCTGAAGAGATCGACAGTAAATGATTGTGCATCGTTGCCAGATTATAGTTTTGAGAATGTGGAACACGTAATGAAAGTCATCATTAAAACAGTGGTACGGGACACGCAATAAATCCGAAAACTCTCTAGACGATAGTATGAGTATTATAGAAAGAGTGTTTATTTTCCATTTCAAGAATTAATAGGTAGAAATGAACCCGAGAAAGTTTTATATATGTTATGTAAATTGATGTCACATTCAAACTTTTATTTAATAATACGGAACATACCATTTTGGGAGGGGGAAGAAAGATGAAAAAGCAACTGTTAATGTTTACTCGGAGATTTAACATTTGAACAAAAATTTCAGAAAGAATAAAACATTTAATGTAAATTTTAATAATTATATTTGTCTCGCAGGTCTTTCCGTATCTTTGAAACATTAACATCTGAACGAAGTTTAAAAAAATAATTTCAGCAATTATTGTTAATTTTATCATTTAAAAATTTCTGACGCCACTGGGTCTCTTTGCAACAGTTTGTTTCGAAGTTAATTAATTCTAAATCTCGCTGTACGACATGCTCATGTTCACCAAGCACTGCAGAATATAATCAACTGTAAATTACTCCAGTGACCGTATTTATTATTGTTTCACTCGCATCATTTCAGAATTGATTTCTAAAACTTTTAATGCGGTAGTTAAAAATAAAAAAATAAATTTTAAAATACGGGAAATTGCCGTCCGTTCGTGAGGGACGCGGGGCAATTATTGAATATACGGGGAATCCTGGCCAATAAGGGACGGTTGGAAACCATAGTGTCCTTCAAATTATGAAGGATTGGGGTTTTTTCTTGAAAACATTCCCGAAATGTTTACTTATTCATGATTCTCACCGATTAGCGACATCTTCTCAGCAGCTTCGTCTGGGAAATTTATCTTTTGAAATAGGAATAAAATTCTGCTCGGACCGGGAATCGAACCCGGGTCTTCCACTTACCGGGCGGATATTCTACCACTGAACTACCGTAGCAGATAATTTTTCCTGTTTCTGAAAGCGGGTGTTTTTCTTAGTTGGGTCCGGGGTAACCAAGCTTGTATCAACCAGCCTCAACGGTCGTCCTCCAAGAGATACGCCGAAGAAAACCCCTCCCTCTCAAATGGTGTGACTGCCAAAGATAGAAATTGATGGTATAATGTGGTACAATATCTTCCCGGCAAGAGGAAGAACCGGATTCGATTCCCGGTCATAACAGAATTTTTTCCTGTTTCAAAATTATTTCCCAAAATTACAGTTTATGCCTATCTGCATAGGATCTTTAGATCATATTATCCTATCAATTTCTAAATTTATCTTGAAAGGTATGGTTAGCGCTTCCAAAAGGTTTTACAAATCTCGATACTTGGAAAAAAGATATTCCCAGTACCATTCCATCGATTATGTAATGTGACTGGTACTGATGTTGAAGAGTCGAATGTAAACACTTCTTATGTTCTTTTACTTACGAAATATCTCCAGACTTCAATTTAAAGAATAAGCTTTTCGATATAAAAATATTGAAAAAAGAAGTTATCTCAGGTATCTGTAATACTCACAGCAAGTTTATGAGAAACCAGATGCGCATTTCGGCTACAATCCTGATAGTTCGCCGTAAGTATAATATATTCTTAAGGTTGCTTTTTAGCCGAAAAGCGCATCTTGTTTTCATAACCTTGTTGTGGTTATTTAAGATACGTACCTATCTAGATGAGTGCTTTTTTCAATTGTTTTCAGCCATAGGACTAAATCGGCAATTGTCTATCGAATCTTCAGACCTACCAATTTAAACCGTATCTTATGACCTTTCACATTTAACTTAGAATTATCTATAAGTTACGTGCTATAATTTAGAGTCTCGATCTGGTATTTTTCGAAATATTATCACGCGCCGTGAAAAATATTATAGGAAATGTGTTTTAAACACTTGACGAATTATGATTTCAAAGAGTTTGAAACTGAGTCATCAACTCATCATTTTGATGTGCTCATAGCCGCGCAGGGCATATTTGCCGCCCGAGTGCAAGCAGTTTATGCTTTTTTTCTCTATAAGCCCAATTTTTTCGATTTTTAAATTACAAGGTGTTATTAATTTAAGGAAGGCTATAATTAACTATTGTCTTCTCGCCTACGGTGCCCAACCCAGATTAATTACAAATTATTATTAATGATCAGTTACAAATATCACGCATTAACTGCCAATCGTTATTCTGTATTTATTGCTCACATCTCTTTCAAAAATTCATATAATTATATTTGCATGATTTGAATGTTAAAGAAGTTAGCCAATTACTTTTTGACACCATCACCAACTTACATAGCGGTGAACGTCAACATAATGATTATATAGGCTTAAATGACCCAAATGTATACTTAAAAGCCAATATCACCTCAAAATGGCTGATTTATTTATATTTTAAAGCGTCGGATGCATTTTCACGGTTTTTACGATTGGAAGAAAGAGGAGAGATTTATACTTTTTCTGATCAAATTCTGAAATTTGGACTTGTGTTTTGCCTTAAAAATAACAAAGTATCATTGTTAGCTATACATTAAGTTTCAGGTTCGTAACTTAATTGAAAGCAATTTTAAAATGCAGTTTTGTGAACCATTTAATCGATTTCAGTGCCTTCTAATGCGGAATAAAATTGAATCATTGAGGTTAAAAAATACTTTCCAAAATGCGAATTTCTGAAGTTTTCGACTTTTCCTGTCGGTTTTAGCCTGTGATCTACCATCATACAAAATTTAATATTTTTAATAAATCTAAAAGCGCCCAAAAAAGCGTGAAAGAAGACAGATATACGGATACTTGAGAATTATATTTATAGATGTTCTATCAGTGATAAAGTCACGTTTGCTAAAATTTATTAAATCTTAGGAAGGAAAGCTTCTTAATATAAAAACTGTATACAGATAAAGTAACTACATTATATTATTAGGTTACGAACTTCAGTTCCATGTAAAGCCGCGTCCTCACCCTTGATTTTTTCCATCTTTCGCAAATCACTGCTGAAATCTATTATCCGGAATAAAAGTGTCGCTATGCGCGTTTGGCATTGTTTTACTACCGGACAATGCCCAAAAGAGAGAGGGAAAAGGATCGGTAGGAGTCCCTGGCGGCGGGAGCCTCGAACCTGGGGCGGCACTTCTTCCGTTTAGTGCCATCGACCTTCATAAGGGCAAGATAAGAATTTTACAATCGCTCAGCTCCCATGACGTCTCGTTACCACAACCTCTCACCCCGAAAGGGATTACAAGATTCGGAAAAACCCAGGCGGGATCTTAATTGACCAAAGACTGCCTGGCAAGCGGCGTTTTCAGGGTTTATGCCGAGGGGCGCCAGATGTTTTGAGAGGACGAGTTTTGCGAAATGACGCTCCCATATTTGTCATGGAGGGAGATGGTCCATATCGCTTGCATCTCGGATTTTCCGTATCCTTTATTTTGCATGTGTGAAAAGCATCCATAGAAGAAAGTTTTAAAATTAACCAAGATATAATTTAACAGGCTTATCTGTGATGTATTAAAGCAAACTCAAAATCGCTAAACTGTCCTCAAACTTCTAAGCGCCCCTGATTTTCGACGCCTTGATGCATTGCTTCAAAATTTGGCGCACCCTTTGGAAGGGCGCCTGGGGCGGTTGCATCGCACAATTATTAGGTCTAAAAACTCGCTTTTCCTCCGAAAGAGGAGCTTGCTTGCAAGCTGTTGCTGGCCTGGGGCCAGTTAATTCTATTTGGTTGTGTACAAAAAAATAATCTGATTAATAAGTAAAAATGATAAATGATTTTTCAATATCATGTATCACTAAAGTATATGCGTTCAAATGTACGAGATGAAAAGGAAAAAATTAAGAAACATTATTGCTCGTCCGTAAGCGGCGCACCTCATATGTTGCCTCCCGGGTGCAATGCACCGCTTGCACCCATAGGCCGGCTCTGGATGTGCTTATGGGGCGAAAGTAAAGTTTTTTCCCGGTAGCACGTGGAATGCTGTTTGTCATGTTCTTTCTAATAACATCAGTGAAATATCTTCGTCAAATAATTACATATCAACACACGGGTTTTTATTTTACCACATCGCCCAGCATTCGGTGAATTTCCCCTGAGGATGACTAACTTTTAGCTAAAGCGCGAAGATAGATTACTATAGCGCTTTATAGTAATGGGTTTTACCTGAGCCATTTTTGGGAACGTAATTGGGTAGCATAACTTTAACTCTTTACAGGATTTCAGTTGAGTACGGTTTTCTTTTCAGAGAATTCTGTCGAATTACACGGCTATCAGTTTTGCTTTAACACGATTTCGGTACGATCTCCAATCAATAAAATTTTTCAATTCAACTAAGAATTTATAAGAAAGAATAATGGAAGCAATCCTGAATACAGCATGAATAAATCGTTGCATGTCGAATTCAAGATAACGCTCAAATGTAACCTAACTTATAACAGTGAAGGTATAGGGAAATCCATCTCACTGCACACGATTTCGTTTTAGAACGTCTATTCCAAGAACACGCGCGCTATGCAAAGCGAGGGATGCGTGTGATCATTGTCTTGAAATGATGAGAGAGCGTACTGCATTAAAAGATAATAATAATGGTATACTTTACCGTTGTTCTGCGTAAAATATTATTTCAAAATTGTCCTTTAAGCAGAGTTGGATGATAAGATAAATTTCGTAGGAATAAAGATTCTCACCCCTTTAGGAACCTTATAGTTGGAGAGTACGAGTTCCTTCACTGTGGTTCTCAAGTTCCCGGATAGAATGGGCAGCATCCTGAGGAATTTTGAGGGGAAGAATATAAATTAATAAATAAACTCTATGGATCTTTTCTATGAGAAACATATCCTAACGACCTAACTCCTTTTACTAAAGAGCTCCGAATATGTGTTCCTTTTTTATAGAATGGCATAAAATGGCAATTATTATATGAGTTTATGTTTATTTTATGTCGGTAAGGATTTTATTACTCTTTTGATTTGATGAATCCTGAAAAATGACATTGTATGTTTATATATGAGAAGGACAGTTCGACTCGGAAGAATTCACGGTAGTTTATTCTGGAGGAAATAGTGGGGAAAGGGGAGTAGCTCTGGTACTTAGGAAAGATATGATGAAAAGCGTGACAAAGATAATAGCAACGAATGATAGACTGATGGCAATAAAGCTCAAAGCAGTCCCAGTGGACATGCTGATAATCCAGGTATATATGCCAACGTCAGCTCATGAAGATGAAGAAATCGATGAGATTTATGAGCAAATTAATGAAATTTACGAAGAAGGCGGAAGAGGAAAGGTAAACTGCATAATAATGGGAGATTTGAACAGCATAGTCGGAGAAGGACAGGAAGAAAATGTTGTCGGGCAATATAGATTTGGGAAGAGAAATCGAGGAGGGGAGAAACTCGTAGAACTCTGCATCAATAATGACCTTGTAGTGACTAATACATGGTACAAAAACCATAAACGAAGGTTATACAAATGGAAAAGCCCAGGAGATAGAATGAGATGCCAAATAGATTACATCCTTGTAAAACAAAGATTCAGGAACAGCATAAAGAACGCCAAGGCATTTCAAGGAGCGGACATTGATTCAGATCACAGCCTTCTAATAATTGACCTGAGTACAAAGCTCAAACAAATAAGAAAAACGAGAAGGGAAAGGCAGACCTGGGACCTAGAAAAACTGAAAGAAAGGCAGGATGTAGTCAGCGTGAAGTTGGAAGATAACCTAAGAAAGTTGGAAAACAAACCGAAGACCGTTGATATAGAATGGTATGAAATTAAAACCAGTATCAAGGATACCTTGGATAAAGAGATTGGAAAACAAGAGAAGAAAATCAGAAAACCATGGATCACGAAGGAAATGCTGGAGAAAATGGACGATAGACGAAAATGGAAAAACGTTAACAGTGAAGAAGGTAGAGCCAACTATGTATAAACAATGAGTTGAGAAGGGTAACAGAGCAGAGCACTTGAGTTAGAAGATAAGAAATCTAATGGAATTCATCGTATGGGAATTATGAATACGGATGGGAAGATAGTCTCAGAAACAAAGGATGTAGCACAGGTATGGGAAGAATACATTAAGGAATTATACAGCAAACAGGCAGGAGCAGCAAAAATTGAACTGGAAGATGAGGAAAACATTGAAGAAGACAACTTAGCAGGGGTGAGCGATGTATATCAACCTGGTATTTAGTAACAGATACCGGTCAGGAACAGATAGCAGTGATATCTATTTTTCAAAATATCTGTTATTGGAATATCAGTTAAGAAATAATAGGTATAGGTTGAAACAGACCGTTGGACCATATCTGTTTGCTTTCAATACTCGATACCAGTCAATCTCGCCTTTGTTCTTCGCAAGCTTTCACGCACCACAGCCAGGGGCGGATCCATAAACTTCCCAAGGGGAGGGCGATCGCCCCACTTGATTCCGCCTCTGCCGACGACCATACATTTTGAAAATCCCTATCCCCATCAGAACCTTTCTTTTCCTTGTCATACAGACTTAATCTTCGGTGTAGAATAAAGGAATGTTGCGCGGAATGAATTTAAGAATGTACCCAGTGGATGGCAATGGGCTCGTCCAAGGGGAGGGCGATCGCCCCTCCCTTGGATACGCCACTGACCACAGCGCACTCTCTATCTTCCTGCAAGGGGTAGAGAGGGAGGGGGCGACTTGAGCCAACAAACAATTTGTGCTCTCACGCCACGGGGAAGAGGACTCATCACAGGGGTGGGGTGAGGATTTCCCCTCCCCGCCAAGCCTTCACCCCTGCCCCGCCACTAACAGATGCCGTTTAAAGGCGAGGATATACCTATTATCCAAAATAGCAGTCTGTTCTCAATGCTCGGATACTCAATACTTGGGTACCAGATAGAATATCAGTTGATGGATTTGTGAGCGCTCTAACTCAAAAACTATTTATCAGATCAACACGAAATTTTATATTTGACATCTTTTGTAAAGGAAAAAGAACTGATTAGATTTTGGTAAAAATCTGTCAACCGAATGTGGGTGTTTACTCTTGTCACTTATTCGTAATTTTGAAATATTTGCTTTAATATTTAATAAATGTAAAAATGCACTGGAATAAACGTTGCAGGAAATTTAATTTTCTACAACCTTCGATTGAAATATTTTTCCATATAATGCATTGTTTAAGAGATATCTTATATTCTTAGCTACCACCACCGCGCCACCTACCGACGGCTATTATTAACAATCACGCTTAGTTATGTCTTAGTAACGCTCCTTTTTATTTTCTTAATTTCTGGTGCATTCTGGATATATACAATATCAGAAGGTTATGGTATTTTTCTGTTCTTTGTAATATTTAAAATTTTCTCGGTTTCTTTAAATATTTGTTATTACGTAATCTATTTTGAAATTTTTAGAAATATTATAGATATGGAGAAAGTCATGTGGTGGCCACATCAGATTTTTTTTCGTGGATTTCTGTGCCTGAATTACGATTTATTTTTAAAAAATGTAGGTAATGTTGTCTAAAAATGTATAAATAAACAATAATGTCAACAATAATGAAAAGTTAATATTTTTAAACAAATTGTATAAAATTGCAATCATATGAGATTTTTCGAAAGTTTTTGTATACGATGTTTGCTTTATCATCTCGATTTTGTAATAAGGAAAAAAAGACTAATATAAGTGCATCATCAGAGATTGGAGTTTGAATACGCCATCGCCTGGCATCTTTGCCTGACGCAAAATGAGCTAACGCGGCAAAGTACTGTTTATTTTTTCATTATATTGAAAATTGATTTCTTTCATCTAAACGAACCTGCAATCAAATTAAAGCTTGACTTCTTATCTTTGTAATAAAGAAAGACGCAGAGCGTTATCTGCTTTCGTTTACAAGATATATGAGTCAGAAGGAGATGCTGCGCAAAACCTGCGATTCTCCGACTGTTTACGTTAAGGGCATTTTCAACCGGCCGGCGAATCTCCGTCTCTCTAAGCCAATGGTTTAAGGGCATCTGCATCTGAAGAGTTAACAATTTTATGGAGATATTGAAATGTTTATTTGTATATATAGGGTAATGTCTAAACGACCTGAAAGTTTCAGCTCCCTAGCTCGACCCATAGTATCTAAATATTTACCTATTTGTTTAAATTTTAAGAATTTTTGAAATTCAAACAAATTATAATATAAAAATTCCTATAATCCATATTTTGTTTTTTTTTTACAAATTCTACCTATAAGTATAAAAAATTTCAACATCGTAGCACATAAATCGTGAAAATTTGTTTAAATATATATAATAGATATTACTTATATGATATGGAAGAACTATGTGTTTATGTTAAAAAAGTGAAAGCTTCATTTAATTGAAAGTAATGTATTTAGGGGATTTTCACTTATTGTATCTGATGTATGTAGCACAATAAAATTTTTATTATCCCTAAGTATTTTCATTACTTCTTTATTGAAGCTTATTTAAATTAATAAATGATCATTAAGTTTTTGTAAATACGTAAAATAAGTACGCGAACCAACAGTTGTAGAAGCATTATAAATTATACTGGTATCGGAAGGAGCATTCTCCGTTAGGTAGTACCAGAACCAGCTCCGTAAACTGATATAGCAGTAACAGGTATTTGGAACAGATACTGCCTCGTAACAGATACCAAGCTATTAGGTACCGGTAATATCAGTTTAGCTCATCCCTACAACTTAGGACCAAGTATTATGGAGAGCGAAGTAGAAAAAGCGATAGTGGAACTAAAGAAGGGGAAAGCCACGGGCAGCGATGGAATACCGGCTGAGATACTTAAAGTCATAGGATCAGAATGACTAAAAGCGATCATGAAATTAATTAATAAGATTTACGACACGGGAGAGTGGCCTCGGGATTTCCTAGAAGTATCATTGATCCCTCTAAAGAAGAAGCCAAAGGCAATGCAGTGTAAATACTACAGAACGATAACCCTTCTGTCACACACATCGATGATCATCACGAGGATTCTTAATAAAAGGCTGGAGAAAAAGGCAGAAGAAATACTAGGGGAAGATCAATTCGGTTTCAGAAAAGGACGAGGGACTAGAGATGCTATAGGAGTAGTTAGAATCATATCAGAAAGGGTAATAGAGTACAGTCAAGATATCTGCGCATGTTTCGTAGACTGGCAGATGGCCTTTGATAGAGTAAATTGGTGTAGACTGGAAAGACAGGAGACTGATTAGGAATCTATATGTGAATCAAGTTGTAAAGGTCAGGTTTGAGAATGTGGACACCTGCGGAATAAATATCGGTAGAGGAGTAAGACAAGGCTGCTGCCTATCTCCAACCCTATTCAATATATATGGAAAAAGTCTAATGCAAAAAGCTTTAGAAGGCACAGGAGATTTCAAAATTGGAGGAAGGATTATAAGAACAGTAAAATACGCAGATGATCAAGTACTTCTAGCGAGAAAGGAAGAGGAGCTACAAAAAATGATAGATAGACTAGTGATAACAGGTAGAAAATACGGTATGGAAATAAATACAGAAAAATCCAAGGTCATTCGAATATCGGGTAAAGAAGAGAATCTGAACATAACTATTGGGGGAAAGCCATTAGAACAAGTTTCAGAATATAAATACCTTGGAAGTATCATAACACGAGAGGCAAAATGTACGGATGAGATCAAAACTAGAATAGGAAAAGCAAAAGCGGCTTTCAGGAGAAAGAAACAACTACTTACAGGGAATATAAGGGAAGATATCCGCAAGAAGTTGATAAAATGCTACGTATGGAGTATAGCATTGTATGGGGCAGAAACATGGACGTTAAGGAAAAATGACATCAAATACTTGGAAAGCTTTGAAATGTGGACTTGGAGGAGAATGCTGAAGATAAAATGGACAGATAGGATGAAAAACGATGAAGTGATGCGAAGAATAGGAGAAGCGAATGATTATACACTATCAGAAAGAGGAAGGAAAACTGGGTTGGACATTACCTGAGGAGAGAGAGTATGATTAAAGACGTGTTAGAAGGAAAACTAGATGGGAAAAGGGAAAGAGGTAGGAAAAAGTTTCAGCTGATAGACGATTTGAAAGGGAAAGAGAGTTATCAAGATATGAAGAGGACATCGGAAAATAGGAGTATATGGAGAACCAGGTTTAACAAAGAATAATCACGGACCTGTCTACGGACAGACTACCAATGATGATGATGATATGAGCTTAGAAGTAAATAGAAATGTATTACGCAACTGATAAATGTCCATTATGAAATCGATCGAAAGAATGAGAAATTATAATTTCAGCAATCTGAAGTGCAAGAATTAGTAAAAATAATTTAAGTAAATTTTAGCCATGTATATTGTAACAATACTTTTCAGATTTAAAAACACAAGTATCGTCAGATTTGCTCTCTTAAACAAATGAAACGTGTGATGGCAAGGCATTAAGACCGGAAAAATATTTAATTCTAAAATATTAAGGAAACTCATGATCATCGTTTGCCGCCATCTTCTTAGATGTTATTTCAATCTTTTCTTGGTAGTTTTCACGACGTATAGGAAGAACATCTGTTGCGTATTAGTAATATCTACCGAAGAAGTTAATTTTTTAAGACTAACCTTGCGCTCTCTTTCAGACATGCTCTCAAGTACTTCATATCCTCCAAAATTTCCTCCGTGATGGCTTCGTTCTTGTTAGGCAAGAGTCGTTTCAGTTCCCTGAACAGCAACTCTTGTTTGTCCTGGTTTTTCGACAGTTGGTACATAGCTATCGCCATGGAGTATGATGTCTGGAGCAGAAATTAAAGGGTTTGTTTCTTATCGCGATGGAATAAATTATTGGGCATGAATCACAATGCCTTAAAATTAAATACTTACGAAAACAATATGATATCTATGCTGACGTGTAATTGTTTGAGGTTACACAGGTATGTGTGTACTAACAAAGTCAAATTTTTAAAATAATTGTAAGTTATTAGGTATCTCTAATAGCCATCAAAATGTGATGTGCGCTGAAGATGGCTGTCTGGTAGCCGAAATGTTACGAACTATGTTATTTATTAAAATTCTTCATAACGGAATTTAATTTTAAATTAACTTTTTAATCCCACTGGAATAATTATTTTCTTTTTGGGAATTAGAAAAACCATCCAACATTTCACCAAAGTAAGAGGCGTTTAGCGTCCTAATAAATATTGGTTTTCATTAATCGGGAACACTCTCTCTCTCACCGTGTCCACTCCGCCGAAGAGCATGTCCTGAGCCATTATGCTCGCAGTCTTGGCGTCAGCTCTGGCCAATAGCCTCTCGAGGACGCTTGGTTCGCCGTCATCATTGCCATCCGCTTTGCGCTGGTTTACGCGTTGAATAGCTTCATCGACGTACTTCACGGATACCCTAATCGAATACAAGCATAACAAGCGACATGTTAGATTAAAAAAATGAGATTAAAAAATTGGATGTAATCTTTCTTGCGCGAAACTGAATACTACAATTTTTGATGATGGAAGTTATCAATTATCTGCAGAGTATCTATAGTAATAAAGCAGAAAGTATGCATGTGTGTCCGCTAAAGTCTAGGATAATTCTGCTCTACCTAGTAGGTTGAAATTTTTAATGTGGGCACCTTTCCTAAATTCATCGAAAGAAAAAATCCTAAAACTCCATATTTATTAGTTTAAATAGGATAAAAAATTTTAATCTTGGAAAACGGCTTTAGTTCAGTTTCTCAACGCTTAACGGTGCTAATAAAATCTAATGTAGAAATTTCGAAAGATGAAGTGTATCGTTGTTTATTCTTTATGTATGAATAATCATTTTATGCAATGAGAAAAATGATTTAATGTATAAAATATGAAAATCATACAGTTGTGAATTTCTTGATGCTGCATTTACACATATTCCATCTTTAATCTGGATTGAAAGTTAGGTAATGTTAAGGATTAGTGGCTTATTTTTAAAAGTGTGATTTTTCTCAATTGAAATTTTGCAGTTCTACTGTATTTGGTGTTCAACAAATCATTCTAAAGCGTTTAATAAATAAACAAAAACTGCGAAAGATGGATATCCTATATATAGAAATAGAAGTTGGGAATTCAATCTTGAAACCGATTGAATTTACATGAGAAATGCTATTCTCATGGTCATTTTTACGTAGAATGCTCGAGGATAGGTAGTGATAATAATTTGTATATTTTTTGCAAAGTGGAAAGACCTTCAACATAGTCTATAAAGGTCTATAAAGGTTTTAAGTACATTATTCAAGATAATTGAGTTCATGGAAAAGAAATTATAAATTCAAAATTATGAAAGATTATGGTACGTACCCAAGGGATTTTACAATATAGTAATTATAATTAAATCACGAATAATCAACCCAAGTTATGTTGTGCTTATAACCTTTACGAACTTGATACATTTAGGCATAGCAAAACTATTCTCTTCTGGCCGACAACTATATACCGCTTATTCCTATATATAAGAATTATTTTGTAGTAATATTGTCAGTAGTCCTAAATAAGTCTGGATAGCCTGGGAAGAGCTCAGGAGCCATCGTGAGATTAGTTCGAAAAAAAACCTGTCCCTGTGGCAGTCCTTGTGATTGCATCGCTTCTAATATACATTATCTGTCAATAGAAAAAGATGACCATGTACTATATCTTATAATACTTAGAGTTGTAGTACGATTCTGATTTAATTTGTATACGTTAAAATATAAATAAAAAGTTCTTAAGTTCAAATTTGAAACCAATAGCTGCACTTCATTAAAAAATACAATGTAGTAAAAATTAATGATATGATTCTTGTTAATAGTCCGATTTTACTTAATTGCAAATCAGCGCAGTATTGTCATCAGATTCATAAATTCGGTAAAAATATTTTATTAAGTCTTATTTCATTTTTAAAACCGTGCAGTTGGATTAGATTGGTTTGAAATCAATAGATTTTATACCATGTATGATAATGTCTCTTTTTTATTGGTAGACCCTGTATATTTACAAATGCGACAAACGACAGGTACTCACTCCAAGAATACGTCGAGCGCCTTGGCAAATCTTTTCCAGGTAGCCGTGGGGTATACTTTCCAAACAGGAAGGCCTATCTCTAAGAGGAAGAGGCATTCAAAGAAGTCACCGACCGCTGTAATCATCCTCTGAGGTTCGGAGTCTGGAGGAAGTTCCGGAGCCAAGCAACCGAGCCTCGTGTCCAGGGCAACGTACGCGATGGCTGAAAGAATTAATGAAGAGAAGGTGAAATAACATTTTCTGGGAATGTTTATTTTCGAGGCTTTCACATTCAGTCTCTTGCTATCTTAGGCAGGAGTAATAGGAACCCAAACTACCATATATCTTTGAGAAAATCACACGATTCTGTTTCGGCTCGCTAAAATTTCGATGGCATCACCAATTTGGTGAGTGCTGGTGTATATTTAATTTTTTAATGGCCACAGAATCTTATATTACTAAGTGTTTATAGGATTAACTAAAAAATCACAACGCAAATAGACCAGGGTAGTTAGATTTTTTCATGATCCGTGCGATCCTGGTTTATTTTACTTCGTTATTCACTAATGCAGGAGCGGCAATCTAAGATAGGGTGACCAGACGTTCCGGAAATTCCGGGACTGTCCCGGATTTTGACTTAACGTCCCGTTGTCCCGATAAAGTTCTTCGGGACACCCATTTGTCCCTGATTTTTTGTTTCTGTCTTATAAAATTTTCCTCGCCACAAAAATTGCATAAACGTGTTTAATCGGAATCACATTATATTGAATGATACAAAAATTGCTTATTAAGTCTTCTTACAATCGGTGGTATACTTTTTTTTGGCATCGAAATCCAAGTACAGACCACAGAGATGAAGAAATTGTGTGGTTTTGGTTCTTGTTTCAGGCACTTAATGCACGTGTAAAGACAATATTTCGAAAATAAATTTTGTATGATCTGACAAACAAAACAGCCTTGACGTTAAAACAATCAATACCATTATAGTATATGTGTTTATTAAATTAAATATGGTTTATAAATTTTGTTTCTATGGTTAAAAGTAATGAAAATTTGAATGAGACTGGTAGGCGTAGTCTTAAATATTAATGAAAAATTATATAAATTTATATATAATGAAATAGAAGGCACTTTATATACACATTTAAATTTATTGTTTGTCCTTAAAATAATAGTTACCTTTAAATCGTGATATATCGTTTTATGAGATTTTTTACATATTGTAACGAGACCAGACCGATAACGGACTTTGCTCTTCATTTTATTTTGTTTTTGCGCGCAGCCAACAGGGTGCGCGTCAGTTCTCTCCTCTCTTGTGGAAGCTTACGTAGTGTAGTGTGCGCCCCAGGCGATTAAAGGTGTTTGTGTTTTTACGCGTAACTTTCATTTGTGCCCTTTCCTCTCCGAGAAACCCTAGCCCGTCACAAATGGCGCCCAACTCGCGGCTCGGGAGCAGATAAAAGTTTGCAAAGGAATATTTGCGTTTTAAACACTCATCAGATATGAGCATCGGATTCCGGAAGCAGCGCAACCAATTCCATGTTGTGTATAGATACCTCCTCACTTAGTGTCATATACAGCGAAATTAAGTGCGATACTTGTGTCCGCAAATTTCAAATTTGTATTTTGGCCATAATTAGTGTGTGCTGTCTATTTCCTACGTGTTAGTGCTATACATCCTGCCACGTGGTTTTCTTAAGTATCCTTCCGCGAAGCGATACTTCTTCGCCTACTTCCACCTACAGTGAAATTTAGTGTCATACGTGTTTCCGTAAATTTTAAATTTGTATTTTTGGCCATAATTAGTGTGTGCTGTTTATTTTCTACGTGTTAGTGCTATAGATCCTGCCACGTGGTTTTTTTATGTATCCTTCCGCGAAGCGGTACTTCTTCGCCTACTTCCACCTACAGTGAAATTTAGTGCGATACGTGTGTCCGTAAATTTCTTATTTCCACGTGATATTATTCGCTCGCTGCGAAAATATTTGTCCTTTCGCGCTGCAACAATTAACTGTCCTTCAGCGCTGCGGCATTGTGTTCTTCCGCGTGGCCAAATTGTGTTACTCGCGGCCATATTGCTTTTTTGGCCAAACTGCGTTCTTCCACGTGGTTGTTACTTTGTGCGGCCATATTGCCTTTTCCGCGCTGCGACCTTGGGCCTTGCCGCCTAGCGAATTTTTCCGTATTTCCGCTGAGTGATATTGTTTCCTGCGTGGATTAGTTTAGAAATAGCAACCATGCCTAAATCTAAATCATTACCCACGGAAGGGAAGAGTGAATCTCCGCCAGCCTTGACGTTATCAAACGAACAATTTCAGGCGCTGATTGCGCAAATTACGGACTCGGCAAGAATGACTGTTCTTGATAGGCAATTGACGAGCCCCGTCCTTGTTACACCAAGTAGCGGCAATTTTTCTAAATGTACTTCTCGATTTAACGGCAGTGCTTCGTCTGATGTTGACGCATTCTTGGACTCGGTTTTGACCTTTAAGGATTGCGCAAATGTCAGCGAAGAAAATGCATTACGTGGTGTCTCAATGCTTCTGGAAGGCATTGCTGCGACATGGTGGCAGGGTATAAAGAGAGATATTTCGGGCTGGGACGGTGCCGTGTGCGCGTTTCGAGACGCGTTCTCTCGCAAATTGCCGCCTCATCTCGTCTTTAGAGAGATTTTTGCACGTGAGCAACACGAAAATGAAACAAGCGAGATTTTTGTATGCCACATTCGCGCTCTCCTGTCACAATTACCGTATACCTTGCCAGAACGCGCGCAATTAGATATTGTATACGGGTTAGTGAATAGAAAAGTTAGGAAAAGACTTTCACCTAGCGATGTCGACTCATTCAAGAGTCTTTTGCAACGTGCAAAAGACATTGAACACTCACGGCGTGAGGTTGTGCGACCATCAAAGGATGTCAGTAGTAATGAAGGTAGACACCGACCGGAGAAGAAACAGCGTCCGAGGTGTAGTTACTGTAAATATTTCGGCCACGTTGAATCAGATTGCAGGAAAGCAAAGGCAACTAAGGGTGATGTTGTACAATCAGTAAAATCATCACCCCAAACCCCAAAATCTGATTCGCCAAAACCACAAATAACGTGTTTTGGGTGCGGTGCCCCAGGTTATGTCAGAAGCAACTGCCCTAACTGTGCTCCTCCCATGAAAACTGAAAGTACGATTGTCTCATCCTTCAATTTTATGCAGTCAACCTTCTCTATTGATGATGGTTCATCGCGACCAATGCTCCCGGTCCAGATTTTAGGACTGGATGGTCTAGCTTGTCTTGACACTGGCTCCCAAAGAAGTATAGCCGGTGCACAGCTTTATCATATATTAATTTCTCGAGGGCGTCCGTTCAGCGAGACTTCCCTGGACATGAAGTTAGCTGATGGAAAAACGCATCGCGTATTAGCCAGGAGTTTTTCTGTGGAAATTTCTATCGTCAACCGTACGATCCTCACGACCTTGATCGCAATTCCGGACCATCCGGAGAGCCGGATGCTACTTGGAATAGATTTTATCCGAAGTGCTGGCATGGTTCTGGATCTTCCCGGACATGAATGGTTCTTCAAGGAAGATCCCAGTAGCCGCCACGGTTTTGTACGAGAAGAAGATATTGCTACATCTGTACCTGTTAGCAACGTCCACGTCAGCAACCTGCCATATGTGCTCCGAACAGACGCAAGCGCTTACGCTTTGGGAGCGGTTCTACTCCAGGGGGAGCTTCCAGACCAACGCCCCGTCGAGTATGCGAGCAGACTGCTGACTCCCTTTGTCGCCACTCATGGTGCCCCTGATTCGTGTATATTACGACCGCTGCGGAAACGAGGCCGTCCACGGCAACAGCAATCAGCTTCCAGGACATCGGTGCCTTCTGCGTCATCGGTGCCTTCTACATCATCGGTGCCTTTCCGGACATCGCTGCCTTTCCGGACATCGGTGCCTTCCACGCCATCGGTGTCTTCTACATCATCGGCGCCTTCCAGGACATCGTTCCCTTCCAGGACATCGGTGCCTTCTTCGTCATCGGTGCCTTCTACATCATCGGTGCCTTTCCGGACATCGGTGCCTTTCCGGACATCGGTGCCTTTCCGGACATCGGTGCCTTCCACGCCATCGGTGTCTTCTACATCATCGGCGCCTTTCAGGGCATCATTCCCTTCCAGGACATCGGTGCCTTCTGCGTCATCGGTGCCTTCTACATCATCGGTGCCTTTCCGGACATCGGTGCCTTTCACGCCATCGGTGTCTTCTACATCATCGGCGCCTTTCAGGACATCATTCCCTTCCAGGACATCGGTGCCTTCCAGGACATCGGTGACTTCCAGGACATCGGTGCCTTCTACTTCATCGGTGGCTTCCCACATACCTGCGCTACCTACTAGGTTGCAGCCACCTAGGAGATGCCGCCAGTGGCAGACCTTGTAGAATTGCATTCGAGGTCGTACATGCAATTCTAAGGGGGAGGATGTAACGAGACCAGACCGATAACGGACTTTGCTCTTCATTTTATTTTGTTTTTGCGCGCAGCCAACAGGGTGCGCGTCAGTTCTCTCCTCTCTTGTGGAAGCTTACGTAGTGTAGTGTGCGCCCCAGGCGATTAAAGGTGTTTGTGTTTTTACGCGTAACTTTCATTTGTGCCCTTTCCTCTCCGAGAAACCCTAGCCCGTCACAATATTCATTTAATTGAAATTATTTGTTAATACAATGAGCAAAATTGATCTCTGTATTTGCGAAACATATTTACTTATAATTTAAGTACATATAATTAAAAAGATATGAAAATTCACGTTGTTCCGGATTTTTACCGATTGTCCCGGATTTTCCTGTTCAGATCGTGTTATGTCCCGGTTTTGCTTCCTAAGAATCCGGTCACCCTAATCTACGACCGCATGCGCTCCCCGACAGCGCTTCATGCGACTCGCGAACCTCTGATGAAAAAGAAAATTTCATATTTTTCAGTAAAATTATGCTCTGAAAAATCTGTTCTGGTGGAATCCTGGCGCTAGCAAATAATTTATATTTGATTTTTGCTAACGCGAGAATACGGAATCACAAGGTAACTTCCTACATAAACACTAATCCGCCCGCTCTCGCTACTTTTAATGCGGCCCTCAGAAGCATTCACAACTACGAAATGTGGCCTGCCATGCAGGAAAGGTTGCCGAACTAATTACTCGCTTCCCATTCCATGAAGAACACTGGTACAGAGAACAACTCATTACTCAACGCTAGGAGCATCAATAATTCATTTCTTGCACCTTCATGTTATTTTGCTGTTATGATTACATCCAGGGTATTTTTTAAAATAACGAAAAAATAGAGTGCGTAACATGCTTAAGAAACCTATTTAGAAGACCAAACCAGAATTATTGCAGGATGGTTTCCCAAAGTTGACGTCCCGAAAATATAACTTATATTGACAGGAAATGTTTGTTTGTATTAGTCATTCCATGGAGTTCTTATACAATAAATACCATTTGTAATTCATATTTTATCAATGATAGAGGAAAATTGGAAAGCAAATTATTAGAGAATGTTCAGATTTAAAATGCCTATTAAAAGCAATGTGATGGTGAATTCTTCTCGGGTTTCCAACCGGGTTGTCTAGGAGATTTCTTCCGAGACAACCCGGTTGGAAACCCAAGAAAGGTTCACCATGATTATTCGCCGGGAAAGCTTCAAATCTTTAAAAGCAATGTGAAAATCCTTTTTTATATTAAAGGATGTACCATTTAAAACGCAACCCACAAGAAGATAGTATCATTTATTAAAAGTTTCATTAAATACATACTATATATTGTTAGTTATTTGTTATAAATGGTGTCAACCGCTTTACAGAAGTTTGCTGAAAATGCCCACCTCCTTTTCGATGACCTGCTAAAACCCTTCACTGTGTTTCTGTTTCACGAAATATTTTATTGGGTGGTATATTGATGTCTTGTCCGGTATTTCATTTCCTGGATATTCATTCCTGAATGGCTTACGAACTGCAGTAAATGATTTCAAAGAAAAATAATGCTCAACAATGAACACATGTTCTCCTTGGGTAAATACCATGTTTGCACCTCCAACGCTATTCAGCGACTGAGGACGGCAGTTATGAGATAATCAAAGTCATTTTGACGTGCGCGTGTGCAGTAGCGTGGGGGGAATCGACAAAGAAGGAAAGAGCCTCTCTTGATGCAATATCTGTGCTTTTGAACGATATTGAAATTTGGGTTGCGTTTTAAATGGTACCACCTGTATTTTGCATGATTTCTTTAAATAAATGAATTTAATAAATGTTACTGTTTATACGCTAATATTTATTCATTGCTGAAGCGTATCTGAGTGGAAAATAAAATATCCCATTTGTTCACTCGTCTATGCCGAGTTCCGTAATAATCGTCTCCATGGCAAAATCCGATAAAACGCTGTTTTACTAGAAATTCAACGAAATCAATTATCAAAATTTTGCGAAAATAATTATAATCTACATTATTTTCCCCTTAGAACAGTTCAAATCTCGCTCCGATATCACAATTTTCAGATATTTTATAGCATTTAATAAAACATCCCATATTCATGCCACAGGCGGGCAATATTAAACTCACATTCGAGGGACCACTTGAAGAGTTCGTTGATGAAGTCTTTGGGCAATTCTTCCTTTTCATCTTTCAACGTCCTAATCCTGCAGAAAAAAACATGAGGTTATCCTTTACAGATCGTTAATAGAAATCACTAAACATAGGAGTGCTTAATCCGAAACTAAAAATTGATGCGTAAATATAATTTACCCACGGCGTCCATTCCAATGTTAACTACGTGAACGTGGTGCTTACTTATCCACGAATTCCTGGGCCACTCCTGCGATGGGCTGGATGTAACGCTTCGATATCCTCGGTTGCATCATGGGTTGGTTGACCTTGCTTCGAGCCTCCATCCACTTGCTTCCCTGCCTGTGGAGAAAGAAAAGGGAGGTCAATCCTTTGAACTCCGAACGCGTATTTAACACCGTAATCATGGGTTTGAATAGGAAACGAACAGAATTTTTTTGTCGGTGGCACACTAACAAACATTTAAGACTCCCAGAGGTCTCTTTCTCATGAACTTGCAAGGCGGTTTGCTACTTCGAATTCCCAGCTTGGCATCTAATGCGGATCTAGGCTGTTTTCACTTTTCTCCTTTCTCTCTTCCTTAGCTCCTTGTACAAAGAGGGGTCAAACCCTCCCTACAAGCGAGGACGCTTGTTGCTAGGGAGGGTTTCTAGCGAATCAAGGCTGGCAATGGGTCGCTTATAGCGGTCCCACCACCTAACCCTGATGTCGCCTAGTAGTTGCACCTCTTTGTGCCTCGATGCTGCTGCCTTGCAGTGGAATTCCTTGGATATCCTCTGCAGGAGGACATCCAGGGATTCCACATTTCCGTCTAAGTGCAACCGGCTGACGCTGTCGTATCGGTAACGACCGAGTATCAGCCGGAGTGCACTGTTTTGCACCACTTGCAGCCTGTAAAGCGTGGTCTTGGGCACTCCAGACCAGACAGGTGCTGCGTAAGTTATCATGGGCCTCACGCAGTTCTGGTAGAGGCGTCTCTTGGTGTCAGCCGACAAGACACCCGGGCGCAGGATCGGACGAAGTCTCGCCAACGCCCCGAGTGCCTTGTGGCGGACGCGCTCAACCTGAGGCTTCCTGAGAAGCCTCCGGTCTAGCACCACTCCCAGGTAGGTTACCTCTGGGCTCCAGGGGATAACCCCCACATCACTGACAGATCGACTCCAGGCGGCGCTCCTCTTCCAGGGTGGAAGACGACGGCCTTGGTCTTCACTGGGTTAACTACAATGCGCCATCGACGATACCAGGACACCAGTTCGGCGACGGCACACTGCAGCGTCTCCATGACCGCGTACTTTTTGGAAGAGCGGGACAGGAGCGCCGCATCATCCGCGTACAGGGCAAGCGTAGTGTTCCACCCAAGATCCCGAGGTGGTCTTGGGTGAAGATATTAAAGAGTATTGGCCCAGGGACGGCTCCCTGAAGTACACTGGCGCAGATTCGCCGCAATCCCGATCCGACCTGGAGCCAAAACACCCTGAACGTAGGTACGATTCGATGAGCCGTACTATTCACGCAGGAAACTAGAGTCGATGCAACTTCAACAGGAGTGCTGGATGCCACACGCGGTCGAAGGCCTTCGAGATGTCGAAGAAAGCCCCTGCGACCGCGTGGTTCCTGTCGAAGGCGTCAGCGATAAAGTGGGTCACCCTACCCAGTTGTTGGGTAGTGGAATGCCCCTCCTGAAAGCCAAACTGCACGTCCAGGAGAATGTTCTTCTCCCGGAGAATATCCTGCAGCGGCTTCCGGACATGACGCTCAAAGATCTTCCCGAAGCCCGCCAGGAGAGAGATTGGCCGGATGTCCCCGGGACCAACCTCCGTCCCTGGCAGCTTCGGGAGACAGATTATCTTTGCCCTCTTCCAGGCAGACGGAAAATATGGAATCCCGACACAACCGTTGCAAATGGCTGCCAGGAACTCTACTGCTACGACAGGAAGCTGTCGCAGGACGATGTTGGGGATGGCATCATCCCCGGGAGCCCTCCTCAGTTCAAGGCGACGTTTCACTGCAACGATCTCGCGCACCTCGAAGTGAGGGTGCTCCGCAGCATTGAGCAAGGGGCCGCGGTCAAGCGTCCCGAGTACTTGAGCGATGTCCTCTTCGACCTCGTCCGACTCTGCTGTGGCCGGGTTTGGGCAGAATACCCCCTCCAGGTATTCAGCCATCAACCCGGTTTTCTCCTTCGGAATCCTCGCAACGGAGTCCCCCTGAATGATCAGAGGGTCCCTCCGCTAGGCAACGCAAAGCCTCCTACAGGTTTTCCAGATGGACTGGTCCTCTAGGGAAAGCGTGGAAAATGGAGTTCCCACGCGTCCGAGCGCACGTCTTGCAACATGTCCCGGACCGTCCTGTTGAGGGAATCCTTCTGGATCCTGAGGTTCAACGTACGGTGGCGCTGCCACCTCCGCCGCACGCTGTTGCGCAGCGTGATCGTCTGTTTGACGACACGAAGCAAAACAATGCGTATACCCCCGGCTACGACCACCTTCGGGATCGCAGCGTCTATGGCCTGCTGGACGGTAGTGGTGAGGAGGTCGACCTCCCCGCACGTCCTGGGCGGTGTTGGGTCGACCGGCAGCCTTTCCGCAATGAGCTCGCGGAAGTGCTGCCTGTCGGCACGAGCTAGGTCCAGAAGCTGCAAAGGTGGTACTTGCACTGGCAAGTTCCCCAGAAGTAGCAGGGTCGGGTTATGATCAGACGCAGACGGAATGCATGCTAAGGGACGCCCTGTCGTTGTTGATGACAGCAACATCGAGGATGTCCCTTGAAAGAAGATATGTGGGCTCGGTTGGTGCGAGCACCGTGAGCCCTTCTTCATCGGCAAGATCTTTCAGCCGCAGGCCCCTCGGATTGGGGACTCCGGAATGCCAACTGGTGTGCTTGGCGTTCAAGTGCGATCGAGGGGCAGCCATTCCTGACGACATTCAAGACCTCATCCGAATCCCACACCCTCCCTGGCGGATAATACACCGAGGAGACCCTGATCCATCCGGTACAGGTCCTGATGTCGGCGGAAACAGCCTCCATCGACCCGTAGTTCCGCGCCGGAAGCGGGCGATTTTTCACGGATCGATAAACGAGCAGTGCCGAGCCGCCGCGCCCCGCCCCCCTGGCTGGCTGGCCGACCCTGTCAGCACGATAAATCGCCCATCTAGGGATCTTCCACGCGTCCGCCGGGGGGAGTTGCGTCTCGTTAACGGCGGCGACGATGGCGTGCTTCTCTTGTAGGAACGCCCGAAGTGCTTCCGTCTTCTCCTTGATACCTCGGGCGTTCCATTGCACAAGGACGCTGCACCCTCTAGTCCCCATTGTTGGGGGTAGGGATGCGCTCCTTGACCAACTCCTCCAGGAGAGAGAGGAGGAGCTGGCCGGACGTCGAGGGGATGTACTTCCTTAGCGCCCCACATATCATCGCCACCGTTCGCCAAAAGTCGGGGTCCTCTTCGAACCGAACTGACTTTGGCGCACTACTTTGCGGCTTGCTAGTCTTGGCCGATGTATTGGGGCCCTTGGAAGGGGCCACTTCGGCGGATTCGGTTGGCCGACTCGCGACCACCCGCTTTTAAGGCTCTGGCTCGCCCTTGTTAACTGCCAGAGGAGCCGCGGTGGGGCCTTCTGAGACTTTGGCGCACTGCCCTGCGGCTTGCTGGTATTGGCCGATGCATCGGGGCCCTTGGAAGGGGCCACTTCGGCAGATTCGTTTGGCCGACTTGCGACCACCCGCTTTTCAGGCTCTGGCTTTGGCACGGCATTGCTAACTGCCAGAGAGTCCGCGGCGGGGCCTTTGGAGGCCATGCTCTCCGCTGCTACAGCCTCGGTGGGCTTCGCCGGCTGCTCTTTCGCCACCCTGCGCCTCTCCTTCAGGAGGGCGGAGGCTGAGGGCTTCTTAAATCCCGGCTCCTCCCGTCTGACAACGGGACCAGGAGTCGGTACGATCGCGGCGGAAGGATCCGCCTGCTTAGCGGCTCAGCTCCTGGCTGCTAAACCGGAGATGATGCACTAGCCGGCAGATTCGGCTTGGCGGTCCCCCCAGCCACCGCGTCATAGGGACGGTAGGCGTCCACTTTTGCCGAGAGGGCGGCCTTCATCTTGAGGTGGGGCGGTGCAGTTTTCGATGCCTTCCCTGGCACCGACTTCTGCTGCCCCTCCTCGTATCTCAAGACGCCTTCAGGAATGCCGGGCATTCCCGGTGCGAGGCAGGATGTTCGCCCTCGCAGTTAGCGCAGTGTGCAGACTCGGAGAGTGGCTTAGGGCAGTCGTCCCCCTTGTGGGGATCGGCGCACCTGAAACAACGCGTGTCGCACCTGCAGGCGTGCGACACGTGTCCGAACCTCTGGCAGTTAAAGCAAATTAACGGCCCCCTGTTACCTCTATACTGCTCGATTTTCACCGAGCAGTGACACAGCTTTTTGATAACCGACGCTGGAGGGGCCCTTGGAGTCCTCTCCAGGTTGGCTACAAATCTCCCTATTGGGATCCGTTTCCCCCTCCATCGCAGACATCTGCCGGACTCCACGGACAATGAAGCCCTTGGCCGACAGACCCGCTGCGATGTCCTCGGGGGAGTAGCCCTTCCCGACATTCTTTATGAGCAGGCGCGTCCCCTGGACCGTCTGCAGAAGCTGGGTGTGGTACTGGACCCCAGCGTCGTCCAGTACCTTCGTCGCCGCCCGGTGGTGCTCAGGCGTGTGGACGACAATTCGGGTGGAGGCCCTGTGGACCTCCAGCTCGAACTCCTCGCCGCACACCTTGCTGAGCTCAGCGGCAATAGTTTTATGGGAGAGGATCCCGTACACCGTGATCGGAGAAACGCGGACCCTCTTCCGAGATCCCTTGTCCCTCCGGAGCAGTATTATTCCCCCCCTGCAGAGAAACGGGAAGGCTTCTGCCTCTTGGCTCTCCGTTTCGTGACGGGAGTGAATTCTCCATCCTCGTCCGTGCTGACGACTGCGTCAGCACCGAGGATGGGGGCGGACCGGTCTGCCAAAGAGGCAGTCGAGGGGGCAGGCGCTTGTCCTCAGGTCATCTTGCGTTTGCCGAGGACTCCGTCCGTCGAGTTCATAGACTCGACCGGAGCAACGGCGGGCTGTTGGCCCTGAACAGGGCCGGTATTGCTGGCACAGGTGGCGGCGGCTGCGGGCTTCGGGGGACCAGAGGGGGGGAGCAGGAATCCCTCCCGGGACGTCGAAGCAACGGATATGCCTTCGTTGGAGGCGTACTCTTCGGTAGGCCTCGGTTGTGGTACTGCCGCGGGTGTGACCCCGCTGGCGCCTACTGAGGCTTTAGACTGCTGGTTCTGGGCCGGAGTAGACGGGTGGGCTTCGATGACAACCGGGGGAGCAGCATCCGGTGCCCTCTCGGCGCACATCTCCCTATATTCCGCCGGGGTAATTCTCTCGAAGGAAGAGTCGCTTGACAGCGACGACGACCGGGGACGAGCGGACTCAATTTGAAGGCTCCCTTCTGCAAGGGCAGCCATCACAACAGACCCTTTCGGGTCACTTTCCATGGGAGGGATTATCCTCTCCATGGGGAAAATTTTCTGCGTCCTTTTCAGGGCCAAGAAAAATACCGGAGACTGGCCTCAGAAGGCCAGGCTCCACCGTACCGGTTGGAGACAAGAACAGGTGAGCAGAAGTGACAAGTTAGCCTTCCCCTACCTTGCCGATGACCGAACGATGCGGATAACAAACCCGGAACCGTTGATTCTGCAAAGGAGCAGAAGCGCCATAGTTACGAGCGGTTAGCGCGTATACTAAAAAGCACGTAAGGTGCAAAGAAACGATATTGAGTAGCCAAAGCTATCAATAACGAGTCAGGGCTCTCAGCGAGCGATTCATTCCCAGAGGTCTGCAGGGCTATAGCAGTACTGGAAGTGAACGATAAATAAACGATAATTGGATATATTTTTCAATGCGAGAAATTAATTTTTATTAATACTCAAATCCATTGTTACAGAGCATTCATTTAAAAGGAAATTGTCTTGTTGCATTTTTTTCTGCTATAAAATATCTGAATGAATTACACGATTTATCACTAAAGCTTATGCTGTTACTTCAAAAGACATTTATAATGACAGAATTGCACGGAATAATAAGTAAAAATTGGAAACGTCGTACATACATATTTATAATTGATTAGATCACAGGTTTAATACACCTCAATTGTACAGGGTCATCAAGAAAGACACTCTAGCTTGAATTGAATATACACAGTGAAGTACATACATATTTCATTTAAAGCAATGTTACTTGTATCAAAACACTCATGAAGCACGGGCTATTTTGTACGCGCGAAAACAATTACCACATGTCCTCTAAAATTCTCCACAACTGTAGTTAGTGTTTCTTCGGTGATGAGATTATTTCTGATAGGGATTTGTTAAGGATAACGTGTACATGAATAATGCAAGGAAGGTTGAACAATGGAAGGCAGAAATGAAACTTGCTGTGGAGAGTATCACTAAACAAACAGCAGTAATGGAAAATTTCAGTTGATGTCTGCGAAGAAAATTAGATAATATTTTTACATGAATAAAATCTCTTCTGCTTTGTGAGCGTTTTTATACCGGAATCAATGCTGTAAGTGAAACAATCAAATAAATATAAGTAACTAATACGATAGCGTATTTTTTATGACCCGTTTTATGGGATCCGTAAGAGAAGGGCCATATCATTGAGTTAGGAAGAATCAAATGCAGAGCAGGTAGATTTGTAAAACGAATGTATGACCATAAGCAAAGCATAACTTCACTATTAAATAAGTTGACTTGTGTATCGCTGGATGATCGCAGGCAACACTAGGTTAATGCTTCTGGAGAAATATGGGTTGGAAATTTATTTGGGAAAAATTTGAGAAACAGTTATATTGAGACTATTGGGAGACATGATCATGACGATGGAATACGTGAAAGCGATTGTTGGACGGAGCGACATCGAAATTCGTTTTTCTGTGGACAATTACGGGTCATAACAAGAGAGTCATACCTGCGAGATAAAATTTTTAGGGACGTTTTGGTGCAATGGATCTCATGCCAACCGCCGCTTTGGTAAATTGTAAGGTAATGTGTAAATGTAACAGTGATAACAGTAATTCCTGATGCAGATACTCACTCCGTCAGTATTCCTGCACCGTCTTTGTAGAAGTCCTTCCTGGTTACCTTTCGGTAATATTCCATGGGCTGCATACCCTGTCTTAAGGGCCATGGGCCTTCGTTCCTGAAGACCGTCTCTATGTCTTCGGGACGGAAAACGAACAGCAAATCCATGCGCCCTGGGATCCCTCTGAGGCGCATGATATTCCCGTACTTTTTGTGTAATGCTCTGTGCAGGTCATGCATCCCCATCCCATGATACTCACCTGAATTTGGCATGGAAATAATGTTATTTCGTTAGACTTTTGGAAATTAACATGTATCTCAAAAAACGTTTTTACAACCTCAACAAAGGAAAGTGAAGTGTTGGTTCAGTGGTTTTTGGAGGGTTTTCTCACGTTATTATTGTAGACGTTTTTGGTACTTGAAAATATGTTGGCCATCAATGCTATTGACGTGAATATAGCCGATGCTATCGCAGCAGTCACTCCTCCGCGTTTTGGTTGGAATATTTTTACAATAATAAGATGATAAATCAATCGCCGCATACAAGTCACTATTCCTTTTATGGAAAGTATTATCAAGTAGTTTGGAAAATGTAAATCCTGAAATAGAAATTAAAATTTCATAATACCTATCGCCAGGGCCTGAGAGAGGTAAGATGGTGTCCGGACCAGTCACAAATGTCGAGCCCCACCCCACTCCGAAAGCCATGCAAATATATGTATAAATGCAAATTTTGGAGGCCCTTCTGGGCCAAATGGCTATGCTCGCCTTCCTCTATCTGGCTCTGCCTATCGCTAGTTGCAGGGATCGCCTGCCAAAATTATAAATATAGGATTGGGTGTGTTTTTTTGTCTCAACAACCTCTTGGATTATTATAGCCATAACTCCTTCCACGCCGAACACTCTTACAAGGAAGGAGGGAAACCCGGTCCCTGCATTGCCCTACTATTAACTAAGAGCACCAAAAGGGCCAACGTCTTAACGTCGCTTCCGAAGGACGGCACGCTGACTTTGCGTGGTCTCCTCAAACCACAAATGGGGCCGGACGACCTTGGAAAAACTCCTACTTTTTTAGGATTGGTGTCCGTTTCCCTTTCGAGCAGAAGGCGAGTAGCATTCAGCGTCCTAACCAACACATAACCGACACCTTATAAAAATTGGCTTTCCTTTCCTAACATAGGTGTTATTTTATAATACACACAAAAAGAAATAATTTTTTGGTTTAACTATAATTTATTCTTAAACTTACAATTAGATCTCAGAGAAAGTTAGACTGGTCATATAAAATTCATTTTTCCATATAAAAAGATTCATTGTCTCCATCAGTTACGGTCCAACGACAATTATAAAGCAACAGGCATCTCGTTCTCGGACAAGAAGCCAATATTAGTGATTTATTTTATCAATATAATTGCAATATCGACAGAATAGTCTTTAATATTGTGTCAGAAACAGAAAAACATTATGGATGTAAATCGATAAACAATATTTTTGTTTGTGTGTCAACCAAAATCGTCTCGCGTGCCAAAACTGATATGCGTGTCATATATTTGCCATCCCTGGCCTATAGAGACCGGTGGCTTAGATACGATTTTCTAGAGAGTAGGTTTTCACTCGCCTATGTAAGGTAGGAATCGCCAAACGTTGCCTATGATCGGCAGAGGGGCTGGCCCGGGAATTTCCTCGTAAGACTTGATTACGGGTGCGTCCACCGCGGAGGCAGCCTCCGCCGTCGTCGCCCCGTCGCTCGTGTGCAGTTGACATTTCGTCTGTTGAATCGAGGCGATTTGCAGCTGCTGCTGAATCAATGCAATGAGTCCTCTGCTTTGAACGCTGCGAGGCGTCAAGGTGGCAGCCATATTTCCTTTAGTTCTGGAAGAAAGAGACTTCAGTCAGCTTCAAATAACATTCGAATGATTTAAAAGATAGATTTATTACCAGAACGTGTCTATCCTACTTTCGCCTAACAGACATTACATATGAAAGAGCAACACCTTATCATATCTTCATGGTTTTCGTTTTGTAATATGAGATAAAAAAAGCTCGTTCGTCACTCCTAAATGTGACATTAATAAACTGCAATTGTATCAAATTTTCCATCTTGGAAAAAAGCCAGGAGATTAGTAAAAAATAGCTTCATTGGTAAACAGGTAGTTAACAGTTAAAACCAGGTAAATCGAATCAAATGAAAAAAATTGAAGGAAGGAGAATTACAATATAGTTATAGCTACGCACTTTTTGAGTCAAAAGCAGGATAAATATAAACATTATATTTATAAAATCACCAGTATTGCTGGTAGTATAATCTTTAAATCTAAAATATTTCAGTCGTTTAGCACCAATCTTCTTTTAGTTATAATTTAGATACTACAAAATTGCCACATTATACGTTTCAGAATAACCTGTAACACAGATTCACACCTGTGTAACGAAGACTCGACATTATTGGCAGGATCTTCCCCCTCCGCTCATTCTGCATTCTTTGAACATTCAACCCCCGTTTCCTCTGTTTAATTAATAACGATTAAATATCATTTCTCTCGCATTATTTACATAATACTCTCATTCATCTTACTGTAAATATGTCTCTTTTGAAGAAGTATCAGAATACTAAGGATTTATATTCTAATCCTTCTCGGACTCATCAAAAATGAATCAATAGACGAAGACTCGAATGGATGGATGGAAATGTATCAATGGACCATTATGAAGCAGCACTCCTAATTTTTGATCGTATACAATGGTATACACTAAAAATTGTCTAAGCGACCACTCCATTTCTGCGGCCAACACTTTTAGCGACCTATTTTTCTCAGAAAGTATCCTAAACTCCGTAAGAGCAATGTGTTTTTCCCTCTATTCCAGTGGTTCCCACGATGGGTGACGCTGCACACTGGGGTGCCGCAGGTCATTTTTATGGGAACCGCGATAAAATTAGTTTTGTGAATAAATGAATGATTTAGATGTGTTTACAGGTAACTAGGGCATAAATTTATCTCTAATGAATTATCTATAGTGTGATAGCAACAAATAGATATGCTCAAAGGTTCTAATACTCGTTTGTGAAAATTTAAAAACGTTGCTTAAAGGCTGAGGTGCCGCGAAATTCTTCTTGTCTTTGAAAAGGTGCCGCGCCTACAAAAAGGTTTGAAACTAGTGCTCTATTCAAATACCTTTCCTCACCGCGACCACCGTCATAGTGGAGATGATATTCCATAATTATGGGACCAGAGTCATAGATATATATCAATATGACAAAGCTGGGATAATTTCATAATGTCTTGGCGAAGTTTTTCAAAACCATACATGTAACAAATAAATATATTACAGTTTTCGGACATCTTCCAGACTACAACAAGCACCATATTTCACTTTGTATATAATTAAATGCTATTTTTTATATAAAGGCTATCTAATAAATTTCACAGGAGACTTCAGCGAAGATAACTGATAACTTTAAATTCTATCTCCAAATCGTACAAGTGAGGACTTCGAGAAGACCAGTAACGCTTAGTGAGTCCTTAGAAGATCAGTAGCTGATTTTAAATGATGATTTCAACATCAGCTACTGATGATGAGAGCTTGGCTCTCAAAATACGTATCTAGCGTTACTAACTTCTTCTAGGTCCTCACTTGTACGGTTCGGGGCTATAATTTGAAGTTAGAAACCTTCAGTTGTTTATTTTCAGGGGAGAAGGTTCAGTTGCAGTTGATGAGAAGAATTACCTATCCTGTTCAGTTTTTATTTTCTAGACTAAAGCGATTGATCTTCTGCAGTGCTTTGAATGCTTTGGAAATGATATTTATAAGGCGACCCAGAGACGAATTGAATTGGAGTGAAAAAGACAGCCTTCTGACAGATAAGCGATTCGGTTTTGTTCTGTTTACTCATGGAGATAGCCACTATCAAATTACGCTTGGGAAATCGTCGATTTTTCGAGATATCACTGTATTTCTCAGAATTTAATAAATAAAAAACTTCTCGCAACCGAAATGAACCGTTTCCAGCGAAAGCATGCTACGTTGCAGATCGAGTGGACTAAGGCGGATTTACGCCTCCGTTGGCCCCTGACGTTAAACATTTTGGGATCCCTGGCGCTAAGCAGTCTGGGGCCCTGTAAACATATAGTGAAACCGCTCCTAACGGCTACCCTCATTTATCACACCTTTTATGATCGTTTTCAATGGAATGTTAGAGAGGTTCCACTGATTTTCAAATCGAGACATTTAATATTTCTGATATTATATACACGGACATTTTTTCTGAGTCCCTGTCGCGTTCCAAGTGCGACCCCTCTTAAATCCGCCACTGACTGTGAGGGATAAATTCAAGATTGAGGGTAACTGAGCGGTAGAGAAATCTTGCCTTATTCCCCATGTTCGCGGATGCACACGGAACCCCAATCTTTCGCGGAACCTTAAGGTTCCGCGTAACCCAAGTTGAGAAGCACTGCCATACGTCACGGGATCCCTGGCGCGCGCCATGTGCGACCTCCCCCTAAATCCGCCACTGCGTGTGGATCAACTGATTCGACCCAGAGCACTCTGCTCTGCAACATTTCCTGGATCGCTGAGCATAGATTGTCGATAGAAAGCGAATTATTTTCTAGTGGGAAGGAACCGATGGACTCAAGCATAAAACTCTTTATTTTTATTGGTTCGAAATGCTACATCTGAAATTTGCTCTTGTTGATCGAATTTTAATTGTATCCGTATTCTTATGCCACCGTATAGACGCCATAGTCTGGATTTTATTACATTCTTCGTATTAACCTGTAAACGTGAAACGCCGAGTATATGTATTCGTGAGCCGACCCGTCATATGCCGCGGAATGACGAGTATACTCGCTGCGATCTGTGTTGTACTTATTTCTTTAAGTTATGAAGAGCTTGAAAGATAAATCAGAAGCTTTTTGCGGCCTTGTAAGGAATGAAATGGTCTTTCGTTTTGTATATAAAAATCCGTAATCTCTTTTAATAATATATTACAAGACGTGGCATATTTTGCGCTAATAGTTTTTTATGAAATGGATGGCAAAGCAGAAAAAATTACGGGTACAACATAAAGAAAATGTTTGTTTAGGGTAAAAGACGCATCCTAGACTGTGAAGAAACCATTTGTTTTGATATGAGGCCATGTTCGTATTTAATAATATAATTATTCAGAATAGAGTTTAAAAAAAATGAACTATATAGCGTTAAAATTGAGGATAGTTTATTCCTGATGGGTTTCTCAAAATTTCGATTTATTAAAAAATGGATCTAATGATTTTGATTTAAATCTATTCAATTATAGTATAAATAATACTACTACATTAGCCATATTTCTCAAAGAATAATTGTATAGCGTCCAGCGACAATATAATATATCGAGTTTTACGGCCATTTACCACCAAGCTCTTCCCAGTTCTCTCAGCAACCTTCGTCCAGCAACAATGCTTCGGCGCCTATGTGTTTTTTATAAAAATTGTAAAATGTTTTCTCATAAAGGGTAGTTACCGCTGCCTTAGGGTTGGGTCGGGGGTTAAAACTGATTTCATTTTTAAATCAGTGGGGTCGAGATTTCTCGACCTCACCTTTTCTGTCGGGGATTCCTAAATATTGGTTTTTTCCAAATTAACATGGGAAGGCCATAAGCTTCCGTGGCAATTGATTTTACCCCAGAAATGGGGTGAAATCAGCAGCCTAACAACTTGGCATTCCTCTTGCCCAGATCTTAGAACCTAGGGCAAGGTGTGTGCCAGGTATCATTGACCTACGATCACTTCTTTATGTGTAAATTAAAAAAAAACTTTTGCACATTATCCGTGGGACACTATATAGAAGTGTGGTATGACTATTTATTAAGTTTTATTTTTGCATAAGTTGCATAAGTGGAGGTGACATTTTCCGCGGTTTTATTTTTCCTTCTAATCAGGATAAGTAAATTAGAAAGTTTGTGTAATTTATATTGTACCGATTTTTGTGAATTCCACGATCATCATTTCGCTTCAGCGCGATTTTGAACGTTTCCTTACAGATCATATAATCTCTACTCTACTACTATACTCTACTCTATACGAAGGTGAAAATACTTTCGTAAAATGAAATACTCGCGGAAAAATATCGTACATATTATCATCATCATAGGTAGCCTGTCCGTAGACAGGTCCGTGATTAGTTATAGTTAAACCTGGTTCTCCTTATACTCCTATTTTCCGCTGTCCTCTTCATATCCTGATAACTCTCTTTCCATTTCAAATCGTCTATCAGCTGAAAACTTTCCCTACCTCTGTCCCTTTTCCCATCTAGTTTTCCTTCTAACACGTCTTTAATCATACTCTCTCTCCTCAGGTAATGTCCAACCCAGTTAGCCTTCCTCTTTCTAATAGTCTGTATAATCATTCGCTTCTCTCCTACTCTTCGTAGCACTTCATCGTTTATCATTGTATCCGTCCATTTTATCTTCAGCATTCTCTTTCAAGTCCACATTTCAAAGCTTTCCAATTATTTGATGTAATTTTTCCTTAGCGTCCATGTTTCTGCCCCGTGTAAAGCTATACTCCATACCAGAGCCGTCTCTAAGTATCCAGGGTTCCGTTCACAAAATACGCAAACTCTCTCAGACTAAGTATATAATGATGTGTCACCAACAAAATCCATTTGATGGTCAACTTTCATTTCTTTACGCTTCACGTACACGGATATCCAATGAGAATTCACTTGGCGATAGACGTGCCATCTGAAGATAAACATGTGTACTTGAATTTGGAGATTTGGCGGAAAGTGTTGTTTTGGCAGTTTTGGTGAAGGTTCCGACTTTAAAAGGTAAGTAAGTATATCTAGGAAATGGAAATTATATATTACATATTTATTTTTCTATATTTAGTAATTGGAAATTAATGAGAAAAGTATACGAGTATATATAAACAGTTTACGAGTAAACGAGCGCCTATCTCCTCTTCTCGAGACAATTTCTCGAATACAATTTCTACTATAGCTCCTCATATACGCGGGGCCCTCATAGGCGCGGGGCCCGGGGCGACTGCCCACCCAGCCCCCCCTTCAGACGGCTCTGCTCCATACATAGCATTTTATTTATGAACTTCTTGAGGATAACTTCCCTTATACTCATTCCCCATAAGTAGGTGTTTCTTTCTTCCAAAAGCCG
Source organism: Tanypteryx hageni (assembly GCA_028673005.1). Classification (NCBI taxonomy): domain Eukaryota; kingdom Metazoa; phylum Arthropoda; class Insecta; order Odonata; family Petaluridae; genus Tanypteryx; species Tanypteryx hageni. The sequence continues at coordinate 165,691,714 of CM054114.1, read as the reverse complement.
CTTTTGCCTTTCCTAATCTAGTCCTGATCTCATCCGTACATATATAAAAGGCTTAATACTTTCGTCGCTTTGTGTATCACTGGTTTTTAAAAATGTGTTTTAATAAACTTCCCTTCTAGTTGGAAGATTGAGATTAGGCAGGAATACTTCGATCACGCTTTAAAAGTCAAGTACGAAAAAGACCCGGGTTCGACTCCAGGATATAATTTCTGTTTCCCGTAATATAACACGTAAAAAGCGATTTTTTGACGTGCAGACTTTCATTAATTTCCTAATTGAAACTAGAATAAATTGACTATAGGTCTTCGTACCGGGACTGTTTTAAAGAAGTGCAAATAAAAATTCTTATTCTCACCTTCGAATTTCGCCATCAAATCTAAATCGCGGGAATTTATCTTTTAAATAGCATATTTTGGAAAGAAATGAGCCTTTTCATGGTTTCCTCTCTTGACAACCACGATGTTGTAAAAATCGCCCTCTATTTTTGTCTCAATCTTAATATACGTCTACATTATGATTTAAGTCGAGAACATTTAAATTTATGTCCCGTCATTTTTGACGGCCAATTACTAATCGACCCAGAACTGCGATTGTTTGGTTTATTTCCGAAATCGGCTAATTCATTCTCCCTTTCCCACTCTCTTATATAACGATAAAAATTACTGCGTTAACATACACCTCACAATATGTTTTCACGTTATCAAACGTGCGACACTCAAAAGTCTCGTGGATTAAAATGGATAAGACTGGCTGAAGCTCTGCCCATAAATTCAAGGACGTTTTCTATGCACATATTCTCCCGCTTCGGCGCCGCCCTTCATATCCATCAACTTGATTCTTTCTTTGTTTGCGATTCAATAGTCGAATAACCAAAGCCTCTTAGTCAGTGGCGTAACATGGGGTATGTAGGCCAAGGCAGTGCGTGGGGTCCCAAAATATTTTGGGGCTCCCGTAAACAATGCTAAATTGAATAGACGAGAATATCTATTCACAAAGGATTATAAGAAACTTATTGACCGAGGCCTTCGTGATGAACTTCCCTCGCTATCAACAAACGCCGTTTTGAAAGAAGAGATTAAAAACTGAATGGAAACCAAGAAACTATTGGACGTAATAATGATTAAATACAGACCGGCATCAGTCTTTGGCAATGTTGCCGCGATTTTTAAGATATATTCGATATTGCCAGTAACTGTGTCGTCAAATGAAAGATCTTTTCCGAGATTAAAGCTAATAAAAAGCTACCTACGCACTTGTATGTCCTGAATAGGGTTGTCAACCTATGACTTTTGAGCCGGAGATCTCCGAGTCCTCGCCATAATCTCCTGTCTCAGACTCAGTAACTCAAATCTCCGGTTCAACTTCGATTGAAAGAGGAAAGTCCTTTTTATGAATTTTTTGTGTTTATTATGCGTTCTTTGCACGAAGTTCACGAAGTGATTGCATATAGGTCGGTAGGTAGATCGTTTCCGTCCCACCGTCCGTAGTTTAAACTCGAGAACCGCTAAACGTATTTTGATGAAATTTGGTGCTGGGGAGTTTTACTAAAATTTGTCGACCATTTAAATTTCGGTTAACATCTGGGAATAATTATGACCATTTTACATGAAGACCTACATGTAGTTTACAACGTATCTGTTTGGACTCGGGAACCGCAGGATGGGTTTTGATGAAATTTGGTATTGGGTAGTTTTGCTAAAATTTCTCGACCTCAAAGAACGCATTTGAAAATTCTGTGTACTCCGACATGAAGTACATCTTTCCACACTTGTTATAAATGATTTGAATTAAGATAGCTTGCGCTTTAATTTCGATTGTATTTTGTTTTATACAAAAAAACTTGAAACCTCTGCGTATTTGTTGATCATCCATGCTCTACGAGCTACTTTATCTCTGACTCAGTAATATAACACTACTACGATGTTAAGTATGTCACTGCAAAGTTTGTGAAAATCACCAGAGGAGTTATGAAATAGTGGAATCTATTTTTATCCTTTCTTTTCTTAAATTTTACTATTCAGAAAACCGGGAGATCAAGTCTTATTCAATGAGACACTAAGCGAAGTAAGAAAATTGGTATTTCGAGATTCTGATGCACTTAATGTAGCTATACTTTAGTCTTACATAATACTTCAATGTTCAATAATTTTAGTCACGTTTACTTTCATATTTCTTATATTCAATTCCTCTTGGATACCTTCTAAAGTATGTATGCAGATTTCAAGCAAACTCTGTTTCATAAATATCTTGAATTAGTCAACCCTTAATACAATATCCGGTTCATGAAGATCTAAAAGTTGGCAACACAAGTCCGGTAGTAGATTAAAGTATTCATCACTTATTTCATTAGAAACTCATAATCTTGCACACTGAAAACTGATGAGTCGATAGAGAAATTTTCAGAACTGAAATGTCGAAAAAAAATCAAAAGTTAAAATTCATATAAAAATAATTTTATAACGATATCTTTTACATAGGCGGGACCCCAAAATTTTACTTGCATAGGAATCCGAAAATCTCAGTGACGCTCCTGCTATTAAGACACCATGATATTTCAGAGGGCTAATGTCATTATTTTATTATCAATCGTTGGAGAATAGTCTCTATTATTAATTGCATATTTCACATTTTCTGTGTAATATTCCGAAGCATAATTGTAATTTATAGATATAAAACCAATTGATATAGCTGTAACTTAATTGGATAACTGGTATAGCTAACTTTCTCAGGCGTGATTTTGAGAATGTTTAATGTTGTCCACACACAAAACGTGCTTGTGGAAAAGTATGTTTTGTGTTAATTATGGACAACTGGTATATCTATGAACAAGCAGCGTTGCTTATTATTTTATCATTATTATTATGGATACTATTTTTAATGTACGATAAAATAGCACAAACATATTTCATGAGGTATTCTTCCTTAATTTTCATGATGAAAATTATAAAAATAGGTTGCATGTTTTGGCTGAAGCCGTTGCCAGGCCGCAACGTACATTTAACTTGGATGAATTTTCACAAAAAGAATAAATAATTATATATTTTTCTGCGAATTAAGAGTGAGTATATAGTGGAACGAGTGTCGCTGACGCATCATCTATTTCCTATCGCTCACGCCATTTTCCTCGGATGAGATTTCATTAATAGCCAATAATAAATATGTCGCGTTGGCGTGGCGGTTGGTGGCGAGTTTACATTCACGCCCTAACATTCGGCGAGACAATTGGGGAGGGCGTGGCGCAAACTATAGCTTACGACACGGTGTGCCTACTTAAGCAGATTAGTAATACTTGAAAGATACTACTTTCTTTTCAAATCTCACTGACGTCATCTTACTGAAAAACAGTCGAAGATTGACATTTTTGAAGGAAATATTTGTCAAGAATATTATGCCTGCTTACCCTCTTTTTCCGCGAGTATTTCATTTTACGAAAGTATTTTTACCTTCGTATAGAGTAGAGTATAGTAGTAGAGTAGAGATTATATGATCTGTAAGGAAACGTTCAAAATCGCGCTGAAGCGAAATGATGATCGTGGAATTCTAGATCTTAAGCCTCGCGGACCCCGAGAGCGCTTTATGATCGAAGCTATTATTACAAGGGAACTGACGCAAATCCATATCGTATAAATTCAAATTACGACAATAAAACACTTGATATTGAAATGATAATCCTAAACACTTAATTTAGATTCGATTTTCACTGACATAATAACTCAGAATACCTAGATGACGTCCGATTTGAAGATTAATCTGGCCCGCCGAAGCATTGACAACTTGCAATGTGGCTCGCCGAGGAGTTCACCAACATCGCTAATGGAAAAGGTTGCCCGTTGTTGCCCTAGGTGATGAAGTAATTTAAAAAATCCTGCTAAACCGAAACCGCGCAATTTGAGATATATGTATTATTTATCGGTAGGGACTTGTTTGTTGACATTCTCACTGCAAAAGACCGTTTAGGTGCGCTTATAGACATTAAAAATAATTTGATTAATGCTGGTTGAGATGCGTACTGTTAACCTATAATATATCTATTGCAAACGTCATGTGAGTCTCCCATAACACTGCAAATTATGTCTCGTTTTCTAATCAGGAACTCTAAAAACAGTTGATGCGTCAATGAAGATTAACGATAACAAGACATTTTAAAATGATTCACGTAAGAGGCGTATACAAGTGTGTGAACGGAATTTCTCAACCGCAACCAATGGGATCCTAACTGACGCAACACCAAACCTCCATCTCCGAATACAATCGGTTGAGAAGCACTCCCGGAACTGCGCGTTCGGTATTTCAATCTGAGGATTAGAATTATGATTAGGAAAATGACAAAATACCCGAACTATATGGAAATTAACACCAGATTGACTTCTTATGCCTTAACCAAGGCCGAAGAGCCCGAAATCTTATAACAGATGCTATCGTCTGTAAGAAATATGAGCCACTCGTTTGCGGTAAGCCTGTGTGCACTCTTTGTAAACAAACCATTGATCGTGCACACACAGTTGCTTGGGCTTTAATTAAATTTTAAGACTTTTTTCATTGATCCTCCTCAGATAATGACTATGGTTGTCTTGAGGGAGAGTCCTTTGGATTTTTTTTTATATTTTGAGTCTTACGAAAAAAATAAAGTTTTCCATTGTTAGATCCTTAGAAGTTGAGCGTCCAGAGTAGGATGAAAAAACCCTAGTTGAGTTTTTTGGACGGAAATAAACGGGTCATATCTCGCCTGGCATGACTAGTTCTCTACGGCGCTAACTACCTCAACGCAAACGGGCTTCTATAAATGCCTCGGCGTGCGCCACGTTGAGAACCTTTGCAGTATACCTTAGATATTTACGGAGATTGCGTTCTTGAAAACTACCGTGAGTGTTAAATCCGCGTATGGCACTGCTTCTGTAATGCCAACAAAGACTTCCGCGAATTCCAAGTTCTATTCGATTCCCGAAATGCCTCAAGTTTCATCATACCAAAACAACAACAGCAACTGACAACAGATACGTACGCACTTTATTTGACAGAATTTGACATTTCAAAAGTTAAATACGCTCAAGTTGGGAATTTGTAGCAATTTAAAGTGAAATTTAAATTTTAAACCCTATTTGGGAATTTAAATCGGATTTGTGGAGTATTATGCGCGTATTAAATTTCAAGGGATAACAATTAAATGCCAGGATATGGTACGACGCAGGAAAACTATTCCGATGCGTCCGTATGCAATATAAATTCCTTGTCAAAGTTTGGCATAAGGAGCGCGGGGGCCGTCCCTAAACATTCCTTCAGTCGGTTATAAGCACGTTCTTGCTCTGATCCCCAGTCGAAGCGGGCTCCCTTTCTCTTGAGCTTATTCAGAGGCAGTCAAATTGATGAAAAATTAGGGATAAACCTAGAGTAAAAGCTACACATCCCTAAAAATCTCCTTACTTCCTTAAGATTCCTTGGCGTAGGGAATTCAAGAACTGGCCTCAGTCGTTCGGGATTAACTCTAATTCCATCCTTCGAGACGAGGTGCCCCAGAAAGGCAGTTTCCTCCGCGCCAATGCGGACCTTTTCCGGGTTCACGGTAAGGCCATTCGTCCGCAAACGCGTCAGAACTTCCTTTAAATGTTCCATGTGCTCTTCTTCACTTTCACTATAAACGACTAAATCATCCAAATAGTTATAAACATATTGGAATTTTATGTCATAAAAAATTTCGTCCAAAACTCTCGACAGCACTTGACCTCCTACACATATTCCGAAGGGGAGCTTCTGGAATTCGAATAGCCCTAGTGGCGTAGGAAAGGCAGTATATACATGATCATCTTGAGAGCGAATGATTCGTGAAAGACTCGTACTCATAGCGTTGATGGCGGCGTGAACGATTCTTTCGCAAAGTTAGAGTTACTTGCTAACGGATATCGAAAGTGATTCGTTCATCGTGAACGAATCGTTCATGAACGACCCATCGCTAATGGATACCCGACGGATCGCACTAGCGAGTCGGAATGAGTGGAATCTCCCACAGTCCAAACGATCAATACTTTAATCTCAAGCGTTCAATTCAAATGTTATTGCGTCCTCGGTCCGTTCGTCTTCTCAGAAACGTTTGTTTGTTCAATGTATATTGCGCCGTTTATTTTCCTTTTACCCCTCGGCAACGCGAGCGAACCTCCACATCCGCGCGCACAGACGTCGTCGCGACGCGAAGCCGCCGAATGATGGCGTTGCGATCCGCGTGGGCGTACCGCAGTGTCGCGAAACAACCGTGGCGCGCCGTGGAAAAGCGGGGGAATGTCAATCCTCTTCGCCTTCGAGTCGATAGAAGTTTTCCCTCTCACTCATTCGAGTATTGAAGTTCTAGTCTAGTCTAGTTAGACGGATGGTCTTCAGAAACACACCGAAGCGACGGGTTCAGAGTTTGGGAGGTAAATGGGATTTTGTCAGCTTACCTTTTGCCTTCGGTTGATGACGATAGCGTCTGTCGCGTTCTTAACGTTGAATTCCTCTCTCGCTCTTCCTCAAACGGTTCACCGACCTTGGTGGCCCGCAGCTGACTACTGGAGAGATCGAGGAAAGTAGGGAGGCTATGTTTGGAGGGAGAGAGAGGAGGTGGAGTAGGAGAAGAGGGGAAAAATAGTGAGAGAAAGAATGATAATGGCCCCTTCGCCAAATATCATTCGCTTCCTCTCTCTCTCTCACCGCTAATTCGATGTTTTTTTTAGGGCGCAGCATCTTTCCAGCGCCTCTCTCTCTCTCATACAAAATGTTTGTCGTCTACGGCACTCTCCCTTCCCTCTGACGTCTCTTCTGGGAACCTCAGTATAATCCGAAAAAACAACGACGCATCGATTTCTTTCACGACAACCCCTTCTCGTGGTAATTTCCGAGATGGGTTTTTTGTTGGAGGCAAACGGTGAAGGTTAAGGTCATGCGTTTGGGGAGGCGCGTGATTTTTATTTTTTAAGGGATGCGCTGTTTTTTTACGCCCTTATTACCGTCTCTTTCATTGAATCCATTTTCTTCAACATTTTTATTTTTGAAAATAATCAAGTTTGACGGTCATAATTAGGCTTACCATATATTCAGGAGACAAAACCGGAACAAAACGATTTCTGTTGATGAAAAACAGGGACAAAACGTGGACGTGTCTTTTGTTATTTTTATTTGTTACATGTACTTTACACGTACGAGTAATATAAACTAACTCTACATAGCTTAAACATATTTTCTATTGCTATTAAATAATTTTATAAATTTGCCAAATACAATATTATAATTATTAAATACCATATTTTTAAACAACCTATCTGGGTCATTGGGCGTTGAGGGGTGGAAGGGAGGAGGGTGACCAAAAACTACCTAAAGATCAACCATAAATGTTTTATTATTAAATCTGAAATATAATATTTAAAAAAATTATTTTACTCGAAGAACCACTTTATTTACACAGAAACATTTTTTTCACAACTGCCCTTGACTTCGGCTCATAAATATTTATTTTTCGGGACTGAGAAACAAACCGACCAGGACAAGACCTCGTAACCGGGACAATTCCGCTCAAACCGGGACGTATGGTAAGCACTTTTCTCATTTTTTAGTGCAGCCAATTTTATTTTATTTTTGTTGTTTTATTTCGTTTAAATTATTTAATTAATTTTGGTTTCATTTGCAATTTTTCGTGCAGAGGTATTGATCGGGTCCGTGCCACAATAAAATATTCTCGTATGAACGAACGAGTGAATTAATGTTGTTTTTTAACACAATCGAATATGGCGCTACTTTTGTGAAAATCTATATTAACAATATCTCTTAAACGAAACGAAATTCTCTTCATTGGGACCACTTTAATTGTTCCTGGAGCAGAGATCCGAGGTCACGGCATATGGCGTCTTAATCAGACGGGGAAATAAGCGTAGAAATAGCGGATTTAGATTCGGTTGGCATCATGGGGAGGAGAGGGGAACGAATTGCGAAATATTGTACCTGTATTTGCGTTGGAAGTAGTGGAAAAAGAAGGGAGGAAAAGGCAAAGTACCCTTAAACGACTGCGTTCGAAGTGAGAACGAGGAAGGTAATAAGTGTGGTGTTATGGGGGGAAGGCAGGAGAGGCGGGGAAAACCCGATGTTTTTTGTTTTCAATACTTGCCTTACGTACGTTTGTTTGTGTGTGTGTGTATTTTTGGCTAATCAACCTCTTGGACTGTTATAGCCATAACTCCTTCCACACCGAACAAAGGAGGATGGAAACCCGGTGCCAGCATTAGTATACTCTTAACGAAGAGCACCAAGTGGGCCAATGGCTTAACGCCCCTTCCGAAGGACGGAACGCTGACTTTGCGCGGTCTCCACAAACCACACAAACAAGGGACCCGGCGACCTTGGAAAAAATCCTACTTTCGCAGGATTCGTGCCTGCTGTCCTATTAGAGCAGCAGGCGAGTATCAGCCAGCGTCATAACCGCTGTACCACCGGCACCCCCCTTGCCTTACGTCGTTCGTTGAAACTTGTTCGGCATATCGTTTCTCTTGAAGTAAATGCAACGGTTCCAAGCCTTCCAACCAGTGAAAGTGGGGTCGAATTCATAGGGTAGGTGGACATTAATGTTGAAAACATGTTCGTCGTTTCTCGGAAAAGGTGGTAATTTTTTTATTGACGAGGTAATGGGCTATCATAAACAAACTACAATGTTATTTTTTGTCGGCGCGTTTAGTCAGGACGCGCGCGGGAACGTTGTCTTGTCGAGACAGGTAAAAATCACCAAATCACTCGCGTTTCAACTCCGAGAGCGTGTAGTTGTTATGCTGTGCAGAGCTTTCGTGTTGTGAAAATATTATGGAGAGTATTTTCAAGGTCTGTATTTTTTCCTAATATGTTTTTTTTTTTTTTCGTCTCTGTTTATTTTATGCAGGTTCTAAAGCGAGAAGCATCTATTTGCAAAAAAATAATGGAATATTTTTAATCACTTAGAGATATAATAACTAGTTCTGTCGAGTTCACAGTGTAATCGCACACATGGATGTGTAGAGCGACTAATTGGCTTTGTTTTTTTTTACAAGAAAGTAACTGCTCCTACATGCCCATGTTTAAATTTTTTTCTCAGGAACAACGAGCCGTATCACGAATGAGCGCATGTTTGAAGTATGGCTTGAGAAGAAAACAAATCGCTCCCAGCTGACTGCATTGCATGTCGAATTAATGAAGTTTGTGTGTGGTGTTTTAGGTGATATATAACTTTTTATCGGGAGTTAGAAGTATGGGGGAGGGGGGGGAATACATAAGGCGAATCTATCTTTTTAGAAAATTAAACTCGAAATGGTTAAAAAATGAAGTAAACATTCCGGATGAACTCTTAAATACTGTGGACAGCGCTTCCTGTGATAGTGAACAAGAAGAAGAACCAAATAAATCAGAACCGAGTATTAGTCGCGATCCTCCAAAGAAGCCCTTCACTTTATGCGGCTTCAAAACAAAGAAAAGAAAAATTGAATTTCTCTTAAAATCGCACACAGCACAAGGACTTGCGTTTGCCGTGAGATCGAGTCTTCGAGCTTCTGGAAAACGATCAGCAGCAGAAATTATAAAGGAGGCAGCAGACACAACCCCGCGTAGAGCGTAGAAAATAAAAAAGTTTTATATGTCATCCATTTCTGAGCAATCGAAACCACGCGCATATACCGGTCTTGAAGCCTTGGCTCTTATCGTGTCTGCAAAATTAACGAGACATCAATACAATTTAATAAGGCGTGAGGCAATTGAAAAGAATTTGAAGATATATCCTTGTTACAAAGCAAGGCAAAGAAAACGTGCTATCCTCCAAAAGAATCTATAACTATTTCAGAAACATCAGCTGAAATAAAATTGCAGAATATCCTGAACCAAATGGCTTGTCGTATTATTGAGAGTCAGATGACAGCATTAGAGAGCATGCTATCGAATTTAAATTCTTTGAAGCTCTGCTGCAAATGGGGGTGTGATGTCAGTAGCGGACAAAGTCAGTATATGCAAAGGATGACCGGAGAAAAAAAGAGTGACTCGGATATTTCTATAGTATGTTTTGTGCCGCTACAGCTCTTTCAGAACATAGGCAATAAAAAATGTATTTTATGGCAAAATCCTATACAATCTTCTACACGATATTGTCTACTGATAAAATTCTTATTCCAAAAGGAAACAATGAAGCTCGCAAAGGAAAAGATCAAACGTATGGAAAATCAAATAAAAGACAGTGCCTTATAAATTTCCTATTCGTAAATGATAAGAATTTAGAAGATAATTGTCAGCTTATAATGACAATGGTTGACGGGAAATTTTTTTATGCAAATACGTCTACAAAATCGGCTCAAGTATGTTGCATATGCGGGGGAAGTCCCAAAGAAATGAATACACTGGAAAAAGTATTAGAGAAACAATTTGATGCTAGCGCTTTCCGCTTCGGGTTTGGACCCGAAACATTACATCGCACGACTTGAGTGAAATTAGTTATATGGATCAGCCTGCACTCTCCCTTTGAGAATTGGTGAACAAATTTGAAAATCCATTCTGTAGAAAAGGTGTTAGTATGTAAGTATAATGCTGTCAAATATCATCGGAATGTCAAGAATCTTGCATTATTTCACCGTATTGCCTCCATATACTTCTGTAATCTTTTATCTCCTCTGTTATATGAGTTACATTCCAATTTTGTCTAATTGTAAGTTATTCGGTATAAGATAATCTTTTTCTTCTCATATACATATTGTTTCATGCAGAGTCCTACAACAATACATTTTCACTAAAAACATCCATCTGATGTATTTGTCCTTTATATCGTTGTAATATAGACATCATAAGCTAAAATAGAAGAGAAAAATTAAATAAGTTGCATCGATTAGATGAAACTTTTCTTCAGTTAAAAATCGTTAAACTTTAAATGCGTTTTTAACAGTTGTCGCTTGTCTAGTTTTCACACGGATAGGCTCAATTTACGTAATACATTTTCAATTTAAAAAAAGGTTCCATATCGATTTTTGATTTCTAGGAGGTTGTACAACAACCTTGGGTCGCACTCTAGTATCATCAGCAAGACAATATTGGTGTAGCCAGGTCTTCACAAAAGGCACTGCATCCCAATCTGTCAAAGATTTCCCGAGTATTTTTATAGTCATCAGATTTGACACATGGCTAATTGTGTTTACTCCCTGTTCCATTGTCTATACCATTCATTACACTAAAACCTCGTTCAGCTTCTGCGCTGCTGATTGCAATTGTGTTAGCGATTTTCTTAGCTTTTTCCATAGTAGGTGGAAAAGGAACATGCAGTTTTGATTGGAGGTTTAAGTCCACAAAATTCCTGAAATCATTAATATCGATTTTAAATTTTAACAACCTATGTAGCTATTTTTTCCCCTTTTAGCCATGGAAAAAGTATTTCCTCAAAGTTGCAAGAGGTTGGTTCCAACAAATCAAAGTGTGCTAAAAAGAATTCGTATTGCTTATGATTATTTGAATCGTTCCCACATTCAGTGTACTCTGGTTTGAAAAAAAGTGATTTGTCGATAAAAGTCTGGCTGTCAAATTATCAGTTACACTTTGAATTAGTTGACCTCTAGGAAGAGAGTTTGTTTGAAATGATATGCATTTATAAGTATCAGATTTAATTAACTGACAAACTTCTTCGTGTTTACCAATATTTTCCTTAAGAGATAGCATTTCTTTTATTGTGCGTTTGTCGGCTTTTTGTAAAGTTGTTGACCGTGATTGTAAAGCGTTTGATAACAGGGATATCTCTTCTAAAATATCTATCATCAAGCTAAGTTGCTGAGGAAGTTTACATTAGACATTCTTTTTACCATTCGTTCAAATTTTGTGTTAGGTATGTCCGTAAGTCTCTAAATAACACCTGCATTCATTAACAGAAAAACAGTAAAAATCAATATTCATGTAAAATAACGAGGAAAAATCTGCTGTTAAATTTCTGTAAATAAAACACCGATTCAAGTACTTACAGTTCACTAAAATGACTGAGAGAGACCCGCATTGATGGACGGGAAAATATAAATCTTCACTTTCGGAATCGGAAGTTCAGAGAGGTGAACTATTAAGAAAAGGCCCTTATTAGCGCCGAAATACACTTGCAATCTTAAGTACTATTGTAAACTTCAAAAATTCACTCTTTGTGATTGACTCTTACTTCGAACTCGTGGATGAAGATCAGTGCTGCACGATGACACCCAAGGTTTTCGGAAAAAAATCACCGAGGACAATTCACCGAAACAATAAATCACCGAATGTCAATCCATCGACAGATGAGAAATATAATTTTTAATTTTTGTGAATTGTTTTTCGGTAAGTATATTGTTCTTTCGATGAATTGTTGATGTATGTACAATGTACATACAAATCCAAAATGAATCGCGTAAATTCGCCTTGAGAAAAGAAACGGCTAAAGGGACGCAACTATATATCATTACTATACATAGTACATACGTCCGATAAAGTTTAACAAAGGGCTCGTTGAATAAGTATAAATTTAACAAAGGGCCCGCGCGAACCCCACCGAGCCCCCTCCAGTTCACCCCTGATTCAAACAGAAACGGCTCAAGGTGTATTGGTGCCACGAGCACCAAATTTGTTCGAGCGCCCCTCTCCACCGCCATTATTCATTGCTATTACAAAATTCATTATATCATCTAATATAACTGTTATTAATTTTTAATTAATATTTTAAAACGTTAACCATTCACTACAACGAGATACATTACGATAAATATTAAAGCTAAATTGATACAATCAATGACATAATCATTGTATGAATTTGTATGTAAATTCTATATGACAAAGTCATAAAGTCTTTTAAGATTGGTATTTACCAGTATTTTGTGACCGCTCAACACTATTAGTTGCAAGAGCTGAAAGTTTTAACCCGGCGGTAGGCGCGATCAATTCTGGTACACAGACTGAGTCACCCCATTGTAAATTACATTTTCCAACATAATTATTCATGATTTTTTTATTTTCCTTTATTTCCTGTATTCTTAGATTAGTAAGGAAAAAGTTTGGAAAATTAAAATTTATTTTAAACCCATGTAATTTACATGTTAGTTAAATATATGTTAATTATTCAAAACTCCTGATTAGCTAACATGCATACAAAAGAACTTGTATAATAATAACAATACCTGTGCATAATAATAGATAATAATTAGACTTAGATAATAGTAATTATACCTTATAGTTTTAACATAATATAATGAATAAGACAATAATAATAAGAATTATCTAAGTTCACTTCTCGTTGTGTTATTCGCTGTCAAGGCAGTACTCAAATACATATTTCATGTTTTATACACATGGACCTTTCGCATTTAGAACAGGACGAAGTTGTCTTCGTGTTTTGATTTCTTGAGCATACGACACAATGTAATTTTGCAGATCTAGATGGACCGGGCTCTCCAGAAACATTTTCCTTTCTAGGTGGTACAATATTTTGGCCCAATTCCCTTATTTGCTTTGCTAAGGTTTTCTGTTACAACCGAGAAATGACTGCTGGTTTTGCTAAGGCCTGTCCGAGTTTTTTTATGAAACTACTTTTTTTGAGTACAGTATTTGGGTTGTCTGATATAAATATTACTTAACTATTAAGAACAATGTCACGGATTTTCTCCAAGTAGCGATTTAAATCGAAACTTTCACCTGCCTAATAAAACGTAAAGAGAGGGTAGAAACATAAAACTGTTCAACTGTAAAGAGTTTCCATCGATTTATGAAAATTACAGCCAGATATAGAATAAAAAGTTTTCCATCACTCGCAATAAGAAATGTAAGGTGGAAGGGTGCGGGGTGACTGATTCACCCCAGAAAGATTTTTGAAATGCTGTTTCACGGATTAATGATACTGACAGTGAAATAAATATGCTCAAGAGAGTTCGAAAAAAAGGCATTCATTATCTTAGGGAGAAAACATGCGTCACGAGACGTCAAATTTTTAACGTAGAATTTTGCTTAGCGATCGTATTACTTCGAATTTCGCGTAAATACCGGCATTTTTGAAGTATTTATCGCTCAATACGAGTGTGTTGCCATATCAACGACTATTGTTGGATTCAGAATCGGCATAATCTAGTATCTGCATACACGCGTTATATTTGTCACACAAATACGAGTGATCATTTTAGTTTTCCCTTTGAATGTATTTGCAATATTATATAACGCAAAATTATGAAATTTGGGAACACAATAACTACATGGAAAACGATTAAATCTAATCCCCTAATATCAAAATTAATTAAAAATAAATATATGTGATATAAATTTTTAATTAAAATTTTAAATACATAAATCAAATCTATATTCGAACTGCATATATATTTACATTGCGCATACACAATAAACAAAAAAGGTTTCTTTAATTAATAATATCAATAAAGTAAAAGAATTTCCATTTACATTTTTATATTGAAAACAGGAATTATATTTTTACATTATGCTAAAGAATTAAAAATAATTTTATTTATATTGTAGGTGTTACGTAAAATATAAATCACCCTTCTCGATTTTATGCTAGCAAATTTGTCGATTACTGCATCAACATTTGATAATATTTTTTTATAATCAGAGCTTACAAGCAATAAAATGTCTAGATTTTAAATGTTTTTGTCAACATCCTACTACGCAGATAATTTATATTTAATTTCGTCTTTGAAAAACTTCTTTCATTGGATGCTACCGAAATAGGGAGAGTCAAATAAATCTTAAGTTCTGTTCAAACGTTGCAATAATCAGATAATAGCTCCCATTTTATAATCAGAAGTTCCAAGAATTCCTTAACCTTCTTGCACTCGTTTTATTCCATCCTCATATTTGAATTTGTTGTTAGTGTTAATAATTCGTCTAGTAAACATTGAATCAAAATATTTTATTTTTATCGTGAAATACTTTTGAGTGTTCACAAATTTCAGATGCGCTTAACACTGAAAACATCTTTAGTTCGAAAAAAACTGAAAAAATGTCTTAGTTTTATTATTTTGTTGAACCGCTTAACAATTTGTGATATAACCAATTCAAAAGTTTTACAAAAAATATTCATTTTACAATTTTCTGCTTCACTTATAAAGAAATGTTCTTCAACACTAGGTTTATCGAAGAACGTCTTTTTAATTTGAATTCGTTTTGTTTTAAACTTTATTGATATGGTAAATCATATTCTATAGACATTTGATTTGCTTCATTTTTTAATCCATCATCATAGTTTTTCAATTGCCATAGTTAAATTTGTCTCCTCTTTTTGTAGAAGTAAACTAACGACAACTGATCTCGTGGCACCTCAAATCGAATCGTCTCAAGTACTGAATTGAATTCGACATATAATATTGGCATTGTTTTCTCGGCACTAAGTTCAGTACTGATTTCGGTGACTGAAGTAACTGTTGCGTCAAAAAGCCTTAACATTATTAATATTGAAATATTATAAGAATTAAAATGTAACCAATCTTAATTCTTAATAATAATCAGAAACACAAAAGCCGACTAATCATTCGGAGGTTTGTGTATTCGAGACGGGACGAATATACTTCAAATGGATACTGTTACCGCACCGGGCATTTCTTAGGATTGTGAATTAAACAACATTCTCGACCGTAAGAAAATGTGCATGAAATTCAATGGACAAATTATTGAAAAAATTTACACTGGCTATTCTCTGTAGTAGGTGGTGTATTTCATTATTTTGAGTCACCTTAGGAGGCCGAGGCTCCAAGGAAATGCCTTGCCATAGTTTCGTCCCTGGCTCCTCGATGTGATTTGCATTACCCTATTGTCTTAAACAACGATTTGGTTGTCGTGACAGTGATAGTTTTACGATTAAAAAACTTGAATTTCTGTGGAAAATCGCTAAGAAATGCCCGCACAAAACTGATCGCGGCACCACCTAGGTGAAAAAATGAGAGACAATGTTTATTTTAAGCAATCGGTGTTCTATATCTTATCTCCAGCAGAGTTTGAGTGACGTACGATAGGGTAAAATATCATCATCATCATCATAGGTAGTCTGTCCGTAGACAGGTCCGTGATTATTCTTGGTTAAACCTGGTTCTCCATATACTCCTATTTTCCGCTGTCCTCTTTGTATCTTGATAACTCTCTTTCCCTTTCAAATCGTCTATCAGCTGAAACCTTTTCCTACCTCTTTCCCTTTTCCCATCTAGTTTTCCTTCTAACACGTCTTTAATCATACTCTCTCTCCTCAGGTAATGTCCAACCCAGTTTGGCTTCCTCTTTCTGATAGTCTGTATAATCATTCGCTTCTCTCCTATTCTTCGTAGCACTTCATCGTTTTTCATACTATCTGTCCATTTTATCTTCAGCATTCTCCTCCAAGTCCACATTTCAAAGCTTTCCAAGTATTTGATGTCATTTTTCCTTAGCGTCCATGTTTCTGCCCCATACAATGCTATACTCCATACGTAGCATTTTATCAACTTCTTGCGGATATCTTCCCTTATATTCCCTGTAAGTAGTTGTTTCTTTCTCCTGAAAGCCGCTTTTGCTTTTCCTATTCTAGTTTTGATCTCATCCGTACATTTTGCCTCTCGTGTTATGATACTTCCAAGGTATTTATATTCTGAAACTTGTTCTAATGGCTTTCCCCCAATAGTTATGTTCAGATTCTCTTCTTTACCCGATATTCGAATGACCTTGGATTTTTCTGTATTTATTTCCATACCGTATTTTCTACCTGTTATCACTAGTCTATTTATCATTTTTTGTAGCTCCTCTTCCTTTCTTGCTAGAAGTAGGGTAAAATATATATTTAAATAAATATCATGTTCCACGTAGATTATCAAAAACATTTCTTATATATCCAACAAAAATGTGAAAATTTATGAATTTCTAAACAATTTTGCAACTGTATCGCAATTTTTAAAAATCTTCTTCTATCTCACAAATGATATGATGTCTTTAGCGCTTAAGGCAGTGCTTCCCAACCAGGGATACCCGGAACTCTAGGGTTCCGCAGACCACAGTCAGGGATTCCGCGAGAAATCGAAGAATAAATAAATGAAATTTTTGAAATACCGCAAATAATTCCAAATATCCCTCTGAATATGGCGGGAATTTTTGCACGGCAATTGACAATACTGGAGTAATCTCCGTGCACTACCAACTGCCTCTTTGTTTTGTTTTGGTTAGTTTGTATTTAAGGTTATATTTAGTTGTATTGTGTCTGCTACCACATTGTTCGGGTAGGTTCTTTTTCTTTATTTAAAGAGTGACGATCGGGCAACCGAGTCGGCCTTGAGTATACAGTGCGGTTCCACAGATCTCAGCTATAGTGATTTATTATCGGGAGTGATTTCGCAAGTGGTGTTTAGTGCGCGTTACGGTCGTTCGCTATTTTGTAGATATGTATTCTTTGAGTATTTTTGTAATTTGCGTTTTTACCGAAACCGTAGTTGTTTTTGTGTATCTAAAATCCCATCCCCGGAACAGCATTTTTATACGGCTGTAGAAGATTGAATAATGTGGAAGTATATGAAAATTAGGCGTGTCAGTGAAGGAGAGGATTAAAATAATTCGCCTTTAAAATGACAGATACTTGGCCATGGGTTTTACATGGACTGGAGACGAAAATTACACCGTTTCATTGTGCATTGTTTGCGGAAAAAAACTAACTTACACAGCTATGGCCCCGACCAAGTTAAATCGACACTTCACTACTAATCACGACCACTAGACAAATAAAAAAGTTGATTACTTTCAACGACTTTTGGATTCACAAGGCAAACAACGTGTAAAGTTTTTGAGAAGAAGGTAACTATCAGCGGAGAAGCTCAAGAAGCAAGCTATTTAGTAGCTGAGCTAGTTGCACAAAAAATGAAAAGTCACACTATTGCTGAAAGCCTAATAATGCCTGCTTGTAAAATAATAGTGAAAACAAGGAAAGGCAAAGATGCTGAAATTAAATTGACAAAGTTCCTGTTTCTTATGATACTTTTACTAGGCGTGTGGATGACATGTCACACGACATTGAAGATGTCCATTTCGAAATACTAAAAAATACTAACTTTGCTCTCCAAGTCGACGTGTCAACAGACATAATAAGTAAAGCTCAGCTGTTAGCATTTGTACGATTTGAAAACGAAGGTGAAATAATGGAAATTTTTGTTTTTGTAATGGGCTGCTAGAAACGACGAAACGTCGAGATATTTCAACATCTTGCCTTCATATTTCATCGTGAGGATATGTCCTGCATAGGGGGGCACAGGAGTGTTGCCACGCGACTGCATTCTGTGGGATGCACATAAGCGGCTGCGGGGTCTTCTTCTTATTATTTTTTAAAACCTGCTGATTTCCTCTTGCCTACGCCAATGGGTATCTGAGAGGTAGTGCAATGAACAGCTGGACAGTTAAAAATTTTTAGGAAGAAAGGATACTTCCCTTTCGGAATGAATAACTAAAGTATTATTTTCTTCTTATTTGTTTGTTTATTTGAATGCTAAGCCAATTCGCCTCTCTTACAGCACAAATGGGTATCAGAGGTAGAACAATGAATAGCCGGGGAAGGGAGAAGGGAAACCCGGTGACGGCATTTGCCTGCTCTTACGAAGAACACCAGACTTTACGTCCCTTCCGAAGGACGGAACAGCTGAATTTGCGCGGTCCCCTCAAACCACACTAACAGGGGGCCGGGCGACCTTAGAAAAAACCCTACTTGCGCAGGATTCGTACCCGATGACTTTTTCAAGCATCGGGCGATCTTCTTATTTGGAATCCTGTGGTTTGTGATAAAGCCGGTGTGTTGGAATTTGCACTGATGGAGCCTCCTCAATGATTGGCTCAATAAAAGGCTACGTTACACTCGTCAAAGAAAAAAATCCTGATGTCATAACGACCCGCTGGCTTCTCCACCGGGAAGTTCTTGTTTCAAAAACTATTGTGGAGGATTTAAAACAAGTCCTTGATGTAGCTGTGTACATGATCAATTTTATAAAGCAGCGCCCTCTTAAGCCATGCGTGTATACAAAACGGTGTCAAAATATGCAAAAAGACCATGTGACTCTCATACACACCGAGGTTAGATGGCTTTCAAGAGGGAAAGTTTTAACAAGGGTATTTGAACTGCGAGAAGGACCACTGCTTTTCTTCAAAGATAATAATAAAGCCAGTTTTTCTGAATTTCTTGAAGATACAAAATGGCTGCTGAAACTAACCTACTTAGCAGATATTTATCAGCACTTAAACACCTTGAACATCAGCATGCAGGGCCCAAAAGAAAACATTCCAACTTCCACAGACAAATCTCTTGCATTCAAGAATCACCTCAAGGTTTGGAAAAAAACCCTTTCAAGTGGGTATAATGAAATGTTTTCGCTCCTACTTCAGGTTCAGAGTCAGACAGATTATAAGTAAGTCATCCCATTAATCACCATTCATTTAGAATCACTGACAGAAAAACTTGATCAATACTTTGCTTCTTTGTCATCAGATATGTATGACTGGGTTAGGAATCCTTTTGTTGAGTTCTCACCAAGTTCAAAAAATTTACTCAGTCTGCAAGAAGAACAACTGATCGAACTACAGTGCGATCGAACTTTGAAGAAAAAATTCAATGAAGTGGCACCTGATGTTTTTTGGATTTCAATAAGAAGAGAGTATCCTGTGATATCCGCAAAAGAAGTGAACATCTTTCTCCAGTTTTCAACTTCTTACCTACGTGAACAAGCTTTCTCATGTCTGACAAACATTAAACATTAAACAAAAACATTAAAAGAAATAGTCTGTCGAGGAAGGACTGCGAGTGTTTTTGTCAAAAATTCAGCCAAGAATTCAACTTTTGTGCAAAAAGAAACAAGCCCAAATGTCACACTGAAAGAAAACTTTATATTGACTTTGGATGTGAACTTAATTTTGACGTTTAAGTAAACTTTACATTGAGTTGATATTTTGGTATTTGAAGAAATATTAGATAATAGAAAAAAGACAGGAAAAATGCTCCAATTTCTTTCTTACAATGTAAGCTGATATATATATATATATATATATATATATATATATATATATATATATATATATATATATATATATAACAGCTCTTTTCAAAGAAATTTTCTTGACAATAATTTAGCAGTAATTGAATTGCCTTCCCCGCTATCTACCTTTTTTGGCCTGTAAACGTTTTTATAGGTAGGGGTTCCTCCATGCGAAAAAAAGATGGAAATCACTGGCTTAAGGAATTAATTGCAAAAATCATGATGGCCCGGATATAGTCCACAGGCCGTGGTAGGGGCCGCATTTTCCTACGCCAAAGATGAAAACCTCTTTGCTCGCGTGTAAAATTACAAAAATTGGCTTTCCTTGTCTAATTTACCTGCCAATTTAATGTACACCCAAAAGAAGTAATTTTCTGGCTAACTATGTACATTCATTATCAAATTTAGAGTTCGGAAAACAGTATATTGGCTATACTTCAATTTATCATTTTAAAATTTTTATTGTCCCACATATTTTATGTTCGAACGACAATAATAGAGCAAAAAGCATCTCGTTCTCGGACACCATCAGTTATTTTATCAATATAATTGAAATATATCGCTAGGATAGGTCTTTTATATATTGTGTCAGAAATGGAAAATAATAAGCAGGTATTAAATAAACTTATTTCTGTTGATTGCCAAAAGTTTCACGCGGCCCATGTTTTGCCCTCCCTGTCCTACACAGTTGGGGCGCCTATAATAATCCAAGAGGTTGATTAGCCAGAAAAATTTACAAACAAACAGTTGGGGGGCAGATGAAGGTGCATTATGAACTGTACCACATCAACAAAATGTACTTACCTCAGCATATTCTTTTAAAGCACCATAATTACATACTCGACGACAGATTTCCGTTTTCTTGTGCGGAAGAAAAAAACGCATTGAGTATTCGTCCTCGTTCGAGAAATATATTTGCAGATTGCCTTTAAAAGCTGAAGCGGAAATTTCAAATAAGAACAATATAAATTACATTAATAAAATATCCCGCATCGTACAGAAGCTATAAAAATTATAAACAAATAGATGGAATAATTGAAACGCCATTAGGAACTTTAATACATTATTTTACAACATCGCGTGGAATATTAGGCGAAGAATGACGAAGAGGGTCGCTTTGGTGATCCTTGTCGATCTTCCTGTGTCCATTTTAGAGTGGTGCGTCGGCCATCTTCTCATTCAGTCTTTCCTCTCCGTCATCTTGAACCGAAGAGGGTCCTTGGGTGTGTAAAAGATTTGGCTCACGAACTCCATCTCTCCGTAGTTGTATTCGATGCGAAAATTGCGCACCATCTGTCGAAGGAACGAAGGAAAGCTTACAAAACCGAAGTGCAATCAAATGTCAGGTAAGGTTATATCTAACAATAAGTTGAACAAACGAAATAACAACTTTGTATTTTCCACCGTTTTTAGGCGGTTTTCCAAAGGAAACAGCCTTATGAATTGTTCGTGTCTGTGTGTGTCCCGAACTAACAACTTATGCATCAATCGAGCGATTTTCATTAATCTCGGTACGAGTCTCGCGCTACCGCCTCTAGGCTTTATTTTATTTGGCGAAGATTGAAGTCCAGGGTTCGATTCCAGGAAGGTTTTTCCCTATTTGTTTTACATAGGAAGTCTCAAATCCATCGTGCAGAGATGTTTTCTATAATTGTTAAAAATATCTTAAAATTGTGATATTTGCAGTTTTTTTAAGGGGAAAAGAATGTAAATTCTAATTATTATAGCAAAATTTTGACAATTGACCGTATTTTCTTGAGTTTCTACAAGGATATAGCGTTTTTGGGTTTTAAATCTCATTTTATCGGATTGTTGCAATGGAAACGATTATTATCAAACTCGGCTTGAGCATAGAAGACTGGACAAATGGGCTATTTTCTTTTTCAGTCGACTACGCTTCAACAATGGACAGTTGTTCCGTCCATATTAACGTAAAATCAGAAACATTTTTGAAATTCGCTTCTCTAAATAAATACATACAATATATAATTTCAGAAAGAAATTTTGGAATTGCTTTCAGTAGGTATTTTAAACCTGATAATGCTCCATTAATTTGTCTTCCAATGTTTCTCTACCATTGATAAACGGTGAATTACAAATGGTAGTTATGGAATGAGAATTCCTTGGAATGACTAACACATACTGAGACATTTCCTGTCAATGTAATAATCATATCGAGATGTCAAATTTGAGGAACCAGCCTGCACTAGTCCTAGTTTGGAGTTCTTGTTATAATTTAACACGACAAGCGTTTTGATGTGATACATCATCTTCAGATGACGTTGATGAAGTTCCACAAGATTATGCCTACCATAGTGAATTTTGTTTAATCTAAGCACAGTTTTTTTCTCTATTATAATGCGATATATTTTCTATAATTTAAGCCAAAAAATTCCTACTCTCCTTATAATTGTGACCATAGGTATCTTCTATTTGTCCTCTCCCTCTAACTCCCAATAAAATTAAATCCTCTACTTTCTATAGTCTATTCCACTCTCAGGAGATAGTATTCCGCTTAGGTTCGCGCAGGTGCCGAATTTCTTCTGAATTAAAGCTTGTTTTTGTTCAATATTATACATTTTAAGAAATAAAACTAATCTTATAAATATATAGAGTGTGTGTGTATATGTGTCTATTTATGTGTGTATTTATGCATGTTCTTTATACATTTTTACACCGTTGAAGCTATAGAATTTAAAAGTTTCACGTGCCATCCTATGGACTAAAGGAAGACTTTGGTCTAGGTTTGCAGAACGTGGGGTCTCTTATTCCCCATCGGGTCAAGAAAACACTACCTCCATAAGAATGCATGGAAACTGGTGTGGAGAACCCCCCAAATGCTATGCAGCCCTTCACTGATGTAGATGTAAATATATCTAAATATTAACTTACGATCACGAAAAATAGCTTATTTTAAGCACGAAAGACAGTATTTTAATTATGTTCATATTTTGTTGTATTGCATGCTAAATCGCCCGATGGTTGTCTTTAAGTGCAAAATTTATCGGTTTAAATGGCCATTTTCCAGGCGGCAACAAAGCTAAATTTCATACTTGTTATCCTCTTCAAAGGGAGATAACCACGTAAAGATTAATGCAAGGAAAATCCACGCCATGGCGCGCGGTAGAGGAAGAATAGCCAATGCCATGATAAAGGGTACAAATGGATTAATGACTAAATATATTCTATGAATACTTTTAAAGTGAGTGAAATGATTTTTAAGGAATATTAGAACATTGTTATCTTTTACCATTAACATTAAAAGAGTTCTCGCAACATAAATCGATACATCTATTTACATTTGTTTGGTAACCAAGATGTTGTTTATTGTTTAAGTTTTGGCTAATGTTATTGACATAAGCCACATAATTTTAATGCTGCTTTAAAGACCTCGGTGCATCTATCCATGTGAATATTGAATAAGATGTTAATTCTTAATTATAATAATGGTAAAACATTACAATACATTACATAAAACAGTAAATGTTAATGTAAACATCGCTTGCGTAATTTAGGAATGGGAAACGTTTGGTAAAGTTTCGATCTTTTTTTTGGTGGGGCTCCGCCCCTAAACCACCGAAGCATGAAGTCAAAATTTGGGGTACCCAACAGCAAAAGTAAATTTCAAAACTAATTGTATTAATTTTATTGTAATATGAAATCAATGGGTTGGACATTACCTGAGGAGAGAGAGTATGATTAAAGACGTGTTAGAAGGAAAATTATGTGGAAAAATGGAAAGAGGTAGAAAAAGGTTTCAGCTGATAGAGGATTAGAAAGGGAAAGAGAATTATCAAGATATGAAGAGGACAGTCGAAAATAGGAGTATATGGAGAACCAGGTTTAACCATGAATAATCTCGGACCTCTCTCCGGAAAGATTACCTATGATGATGATGATGACATCAAAAGTGATATATTAATAAAAATTATAAATAATAAAAATCGTTTGCTACTTAAAATAAACCTTCCCGAGAGAAGCCGGGATTTTCAGCTAGTAATTTAATAAAGATCCCTTGAAGCCAATAAATGTATATTATATCTTAATTATTTGTTAATCTTATGGCATAATTATAGTCCATAAAGTTCTTGTGCACTTTTAATAATTAATGACTTTTGATCTATAGATGATAAGCACATCCTGTATGTGGAATATGAAATCATAATTACATAGGTTTTATTTAATTTGAATCCTCTAAACGGCAACTGAAAGGGTCAATAATAATTTTGTCCTATTTCAGATCTTGTAAATAATTGAAAATGATTATATTAGAGGAAAATATTAACTGTGTGATCCATGAGAAGAAGATTCACTGCTCAAATATGTAAAATTTGCACCCAAAGGAATTGTTTTGCTCTTGAATTCTGCTAGCCATAGCACTGAGTCAACCTTTTCCTCTAGTGTCGCATTTTAAATCAGTTGAAACATCTGAAGAAAGACAAAATTTTTTTGATTCTTTTATTGGTCGTTTGCTGGATTAGAAATATATTTGACCTAAGCAAATGTGCTTTAATATCACATTTAGAGCACGTCTTTATGAAATGTGCATCAAAAGTCATTAAATTTTAAATTTTCACAAGGACTTTTTGGACATTCTGTATTTACACTGTGAATTTAATGTAACTGATAAGTTATTTTGAAATAAAAATTTATTATCAATACCACAAAAATTTCCTTTTTCGTGGCTTCTGATATAGGGGATATTCGAGGTCGCCGTTTAATCGGGCAAATACGGTATTTCATTTTTCTTTCAAAATTTTCTAAAATAATTTTCAGTATTCTTACTTTCTCCATACCGTCAACAGGGGTTATTTTACACATTTTTTCAACTGTTTTGTCGATATATTATGAGAATATTGATCAAAAGTTTTGAAATAAATTATATATGCAAGTTTGCATTAATGTACATACGAAATGTGAGTAAAAACCATGAACATGAAGATATTGCTTTACGAGGGGTAATTTTACACACATTTGGAGGATAGTATTAGAAACATCATACATTTTTTAGGTCAGAACATAGCTTGAAATCATTTATTTGGTTGTCTTTGTATTTTACTAAGGTATAAAAATATTCAGTAACATATCATTTACTCTTTTTTTGAGAAACTAACAGAAAATATTTGCTGGGGTTTGTAACAATATATTTTGAGTATATAACATGCCAATACAATAAAATAACATCCACAAATCGTACCAGATTATTTAAAAGTTACAGAAAGGTTTGCAGATGCTCCTTAAATTTCATCAACCCCCTTCTCATTAATTGTGGTTTCTCAAGAACAGCTACAATGTCCTGACAATTGATCTCAGAAACATCATTGATTTCAGGCCACGCAAACATGTATTCTCAGTCTCATTTTTTTTTTCAAAAACAAAATTTCTCTCGCATCACTTGATAATACATTATTTATGCGTCCAATGAAGTGTTTTATTGTTTTTTTAGTGGCAAATTTGACAACAAACCACTGACCTTCAGCACAATCTGTTCCATTTGTTTCCTTTGGGAGTTGAAAGTCTTCTGTAATATCACCTTCATATGAATCTTTTTCTGGCAAGGTTGTGCCATCTTGAATGTTCTCACCATCTTCATCACCTTCCACCATTTATGTAGAAGAATTTACATTTCTGGGAAATGTTGAAAGATCATTTGCACAGAGAGATTTACCAGGTTCAACATTTATTCTCGTTCTCTTCTTATAAACCTCTGTATCCACAGAGCTACGGCTTTCTCTAAAGTGTTCCAACACTGGCTCTGCAACAATTGTCTGGGTCTCATGAGATGAACTGTAACCTGGCAGACGATTAAGGACTTACTGTCTGTCTAGTGGATAGAGACCTGAAGCTCTGGAAGCAGCTCTAAGATTTTCTTTCTCATTGTGACTGATGCCTTCTGTCAGTTCTTTCAATAGTGCAGTAATCATGTCTTTTGACAGAGTTACAATTTTTGGATGTTCGTTCTTGAACTTCGATAACATTCTTCTCCAGGTTTTCTTTACGGGAGCAAAGAATGCAATGCCCAAGAATTGAGTAAGGTGGGTTGAGTTAGGAGACAGCATTATAAATCTAATATTGTTTTGTGAGCACAAGTTGATAATGTCAATATTAAAGTGAGAAGAATGGTTATCACCTATTACTACTTTGGGACCCCGGAACTTGCAAATATAAGGTGAAAGTATGGTTTCAAACCAGTCATAAAAACTAGGGCCATCAAACCAACCGGATTTCTTACGGTTATAACGTGTCCCCTCTGGACCAACCTCGCACCATGTATCCCGGAGATGGTCGGCCTTATAGACAATATAGACTGGAAGTAGCTTTCCGGAAGCAGTTCCAGCAAACGTTAGTGAGGTTGACCCTTTAGAAAAATTTCTAACAACCTCCGGATATTTAGTTCCCCTCTTAAATATATACACTTTCTAACCCGGATCATCGCTGGGATTAGTGTCATCATAATTGATCATATTTTTTGGAAGAACACTTTCTAAAACAGATGTTAGGTTGTTGAAATAAGTTTTGATTTCTTCTGCAGTCTTCTATGCTCGACATCGTTTAATGTATTTTGCCAAACTTAGGGTCAATTTTGGTTTGTGTCTTTTGAGGAAAGATGTCGCCCAGTCTTTTCCAGGAATATTGTTAGTGAATTGCGAAGCACGTCTTTCTTGTTTGTCCAGGAGTCGTTTTGCTATCATGCGTATGTCAACTTTATAAAGTGGCTGTCCCCATTCACCACAAACTTGTAATATATGCGCTAGCTGAACTTGCTCTTCTTCAGAAAAAACAGTCGGTCGGCCAGACTTATGTCCATGAACTTGTTTTATTTTATTTGATATTGTCTTCAATGGAACTGTGAACAGTTTTTCTGCTGCTGGCAATGATAGGACTTTTTTAACAGCTTTAATATCATGGTCAGTGTCATTTTGAGTGTAATCCGCATATTTTTGAGCATTAGGTCTCCTTACGTAAGTTTTAGGCATACTTGTGATGTAATTCTGCAAAGAAAATATCCTGGAATGACTGTTGATGCTAGCAGGAAAACCGCTGAGAAGAACTATCAATAGAAATTATTTTTGACCCAAAAGGAATTCGTACCTGGGTCCCGCAGGTTCTAAGTTGACCAAGTTGACCACTAGACCAATTCACAACACGCTACATGTATTATAATATTGTCTACTATTTCCTAACTACTACCATGACAGTAGTGCTGTAATATATTAATCAGCATAAAGTAACCCCTCCCGAACCTGAACTATGTTGTTTATTTCAAATTTGGTTTCCCAGTTGGAACTGTGAACTCACAGACGTGTTTTATGGACATTTCCAGCCAGTAAAGGCTTTGTACAAACACATTATGATTATGAAACAACTTTCACATGGTAATTATAGTTTATATATCACAAAGGTTTTGTGATATATTAAAATAAGCAGAAATACTCAAATATGCTATGATGCAATTATGCTTCATATAAATTACCTGAGAATGCAAAACAAGGCTGTTTTCACTGCAGTGAGGACCACATTCAAACATGACGGTTGCTATTTTACTTCCTCTCACTACAAACATCAGGTGCATCATTTAATTCGGTCATCTGATGAAATAGTGATCGGTAAAATTTAAGATGGACAAATTCATATTTTTCAGTTGAACTATATCTCAAACTTTTACTGGTTATGTTTCAACGCTAGCAAATTATTTAGACTTGATTTTCACCAATGCGAGATCAACGAATCTGTTGGCAACTTGTGATATAAATAATAATCCGGCCCGCCGAAAATCTTGTGACTTCCAATGCGGCCATCCGAAACATTCACAAATAGGAATGTGGCACGCTATGCAGAAAAGGTTGCCAACTCCTGTCTTATAGGACCACTGCGCCGAAGGGACAATCTCTTTTACTCTATTTAACAGAATATAAGACGAGGTATTTTTCCTATTTTTTGCATCTGAAAAATGGAGGGTCGTCTTATATTCGCGTGTTCAAAAACGTCAACAGTTAGAGGGTAGTTCACGCGTGAACGACGCATTATTGTGGCCCGCATGCGGCACGAGAGAGCGTTTTATGTGGTCCGCGAAGATATGACTTAAGGGAGGTTTATCACAAATTCTTATAATATAAATTCAAATTACGACAGCAAAATATTTGGTATTGAAATGTTAATCCTAAAACCTAATTTAGACTTGAATGGAATAGAATTTCTGCCTAATCAACCGCTTGGAATATTATGCGTTCTTGGCACGAAGTACACCCATATAGGGGAAGTAGTTTCCGTCCGTCCGTCCGCATGTTAAAATTCGGGAACCTCAAACGCATTATGATGAAATTTGGTATTGGGGACTTTTACGAAAATTTGTTCGGATAAATATTGTATGTTGCTTTAAAGCAGAATGTTCGTAGGAATCGTGAATTCTCATCAACGACGCCATTAGCGCGTCCTCAACCTCGCTATTTACCTTAGAGAGTAGGATTTCCGTCTCCATGATGGCGAATCTCTTCCCCACGCAGCTTCGCGGTCCAAATCCGAAAGGTATGAAAGCGAAAGGATGCCGCTTTCCTTTGGACACGGCGTCGAAATCCTCCGCGCATCCTGTGGTGTCCTCTGTCGGCCTATTTTTCAACCACCTCTCAGGGATGAATTTCTCGCTCAACGGAAAGAATTCTTCGGACAGACTGCATATCGTGTTTGACATCAGGACCCATACCTAATAATGGTGGGAAATTTTTATCGATAAAATAACATGTAAAAGGTATCATTAAAATATTGTCGACGTCGCTTAAGTGTGCTTTATGGGCAGTGCTCTAATTTAGTAGTAGCAACAGAAACATTCTAATCAGATTATTCTAACAACAGTAACGATGTGTACTTGATTTTGTTTGAATTGGAACGGTGTGTTCATGCGTTCCCGCCCAAATCGAGCACTGTTTAGCACTATCATTAAGCAGAGAAATATATACGAATCATCACGAACTTCGTCTCTCGTGCATGAGGCATATCAGTGAGAATGATCCGATTTGCCGTCACATCCACTTTAACCCCTCGAACAACGAATATTATATAGTAAAACGAAAATGATTTAAATTAGTGAATTGTTCAGAAATGATATTCCTTTAGATCTTTTACTGAAGTCGATCAAATATAAAATTTATATATTTTACTAGCCAAATTTAAGCTGATGCTTTTGCGAAGTGGTATAAAGAGAAGCGTAACGATTTTATGGCCAAAAGACGATTTGCTTCATTCACTTTTTTTTGGTGTTGACGTTACTTTCCGAAACTTCCTTGAATTTATGAAACGCAGTTGGTTGTCAATTGCTGCTTCGAAAAACTAATAAAATGTAAAGTGACGAATATTTTTATGAAAGTTTATCGCTTTCTTTCCTCAATCCTTATTAGGGCCGTATATATGGGGAGGGTTTGAGGGGTTCAAACCCCCCCCTTACGGATTCTCCTTTCTTAAGAACCTAAAGAAATAATGACTGAGGAAAATACAAAATGTTAAGTTTTTAACTGCAATTCAGATGGGCGGATTTATGCTTAGGCACGTGAGGCGCTACTTAGTGTTACCTAGAAAGGTTTGGCCATTGGAGTGGGGAACATTTAAGGGCGACTGATAGGGCGAAGGAAGTGAAATAAACTGCTGAAAACATACTTCATCAGTGTAGATGGGTTGCCAGTTGATAGCTCCGCGAAATCAAAATCGGAGCTCTTTCAAATCGCCCAAAATCGCGCATTTCCATCAATTCGTTGAATAGTAGGAATACTTTTATAATTTATTACCTGGGATTTACGTTTTTGGAGCCACAGGAAAGCTAAAATAAATTGAATTGAAGAGCACATTCTTTTATATCAGAATGTTTATCATTCGTTTATGCGGGAGACATAAGAGCAGGTGGAGCATTCTGTAAAATATGTGTATTGTTTGCTCATCAAGTTGGAGGCAGAGGAGATCAAGCATTAGGAGCATTAGTAACAACAGCCTATCTAAACTGGAAGAATGCGAAAGAATATCTTGGAAAACATGAGAAAACAAAATATCGTATTGAGGCTAGTATGCATGCAGATAATTTTCTAAATGTTATAAGTCGAAAGCAAGTTGATACAGTGTGTATGCTAGATTTCGAAAGAAAGCGTCAAGTAGAGGAAAACAACGAAAAGATACATTCTGTAGTAGAAACCATAATTTTATGTGGTCGCCAAGAACTTGCTCTGAGAGGCATGAAAGATTCAGGCTCCATTTCTCTCCATGAACCAGACTATAACGACGGTAACTTTAGGGCTCTTTTACGATACCGTGCTAAATCGGGAGATATTGCACATTTAAATCATCTTTCTACATCCTCTGGCACCCAAAGTATGTATACTAGTCCAACAATTCAGAATGAAATTGTTGAAATTTGTAGAGAAATAATACAAAATGCAATTGTTTCTCGAATAAACGTTGCTAAATGTTTTTCATTATTGGCAGATGAGACACAAGACATATCCAGGAAAGAACAGCTAGCAATTTGTGTTCGATATATTGATAGTAAAGAAATCTTAATTCGAGAAGATTTTTTGTTTCATTCCTGTAACTGATGTGACTGCCTCGGGTTGGCTACTATCCTCCTGTCCACATTGACGCAGCCTGGAGTAAATCTGAACATGATTGGTCAAGGCTATGATGGGGCTGCTGTCATGAGTGGCAAGTACAGAGGTGTGCATACATTAATATCAGAAAAATACCCAAAAGCACAATTTGTGCATTGCAGTGCCCATGCTTTAAATTTAGTTATTGCATATTCTTGCGATTTGTCAGTCATTAGAAATTGTATTGGCGTTATTAAAACAGCTGTGAATTACTTTCGTCTGTCTTCTCAGAGAAACAATATTCTAGAGAAAATAGCAAAAGAAAATAAAAGGCTAACTCATAAAACAGTTCTAGGTTTATGCGAAACGAGATGGTCTGAGAAGCATGACACCGTATCCCGTTTTGTGGAATTGTATTCTACAATAGTAGAAGCTCTGCAGCAACTTCAAGAATCCGGAACAAAAGAAACCTCTGATCAGGCTTATCAATTATTATTTTCTATAACTAGTGCAGAATTTGTAGTTGCATTATTGACATTAAACAAGATATTTTCTTATAGTGTAAATTTATGTAAAAGTCTTCAGAAAGTAATGTGGATTTAGTAGAATGTTGTGTGCACATTGATTTAACCATTAATGTGATACAATAAATGTGTATAAACAGTGAAGACTCATTCAGTGAAATGTATCTGTCAGCAGAAAGCATGTTGCACAACGTTGGGAGCGAAATGATCAAACCCAGAGTAATTGAAAGAAAATCAAAGCGTTAAAATGCCCCATCAAATGATGCAAATGAATATTACTGGCGTAATTTATTTAGGTATACCTTTTCTTGATCACTTTTTAGCTGAATTAAAGGATCGTTTCTCAACACATAATAAACTAATAGCTAAACTGCAGCTACTGCTTCCTACTAAATGTAAAAATGAAAAGCCAGAAATTTTCCAACAGATTTGTAAAATTTATGGTGAAGACTTTGGACAACTTAAAGTAGAATTTGAAATATGGCAGTGTAAATGGAATTTGCTGTCAGAAAATGATTTGCCAAAAACCGTGTTAGAGGCGTTCAAAGTTTGCGATGATATGCTTTTTCCTAGTATAAAAAGACTATTAAAGATTCTTGCTAACTTGCCCTGCTCTACAGCAACCCCCGAAAGATGTTTTTCTTCCTTAAGACGCCTTAAAACATGGCTTAGGAATTCAACGGGAGATGAAGGTCTAATGGGTTTGTCATTGATGAGTGTGCATCACAGTGTGCCTTTAAATGTAGATGATATTATATCCAAATTTGCTTTAAAAAATAGAAAAAAAGAATTTGTAATTTAGAGAATATTTATAATTTATTTTAAATTTTTTTATTTAAATAAAATGTATTTTTATGATACTTATAGTAATGTATTAAAATATTAAAACTGAAATTATTTTTCATTAAACCCCCCCCCCCCCCTTACTAAACTGTATCTACGGCCTTGGTCCTTATTAAGGGTTAAATTTACGTGAGAAATTTCAATTTCGTCCTTGATAAAGTCGTTTGTCTGCCTGTTATTTTTAGTATCGCATTCGGACATCTTTTGTTCGTCTGAAGAGATGGACAGTAATTGTTTGTGCATCGTTGCCAGATTTTATTTTTGAGAATGTGGAACACGTAATGAAAGTCAACATTAAAACACTGGACAGATACGGGACACGCAATAAATCCGAAAATGTCTAGACGAGAATATGAGTATTACAGAAAGTGTATTTATTATTAATTTCAAGCATTAATAAGTAGAAATAAACCTGAGAAGCCATTTTGGAACGGGGAAGAAAGAGGAAAAAGTAACTTTTAACGTTTACTCGAGGATTTAATGACATTTAACATTTAAACAAAAATTTAAGAAAGATTAAACAGTTAATGTTAATTATCATATACAGCTTCGTTTATCAAATTTATCTCGAAAAGTTTGGATAGAGCTTCCAAAAGGTTTTACAAAACTCGATACTTGGAAAAAAGATATTACCTTTACTATTCAGTCTATTATGTAATGTGACTGATACTGATGTTGAGGAGTCGAATGTAAACAATTCTTATGTTCCATTACTTCCGCAATATTTCCATACTTCAAATTAAAGAATAAGCTCATAGATATAAAAACATTGAAAAAATATGTTATCTCAGGTATCTGCCATAGCCACAGGAAAGTTATGAGAAACCAGATGCGCATTTCGGCTTCAATCCTTCGAGTTCGCCTAAGTATAATATATTCTTAAGGTTGCTTTTTAGCCGAAATGCGCATCTTGTTTTCATAACCTTGTTATGAATATTTTAGATATCTGAGATGAGTGCTTATTTCAATTGTTTTAATCTGTTTTCAGCCATTGGACTAGCTCGGCAATTGTCTATCGAATCTTCAGACTTACCAATTTAAACGGTATTTTTTTACTTAAACGATGTACCTTTCATATTTTTACTTGGAATTATCGCTAACTTACGTGCCATAATTGAGGGTTTTCCCGGTAGCACGCGGAATGATATTTTTTTGTTCTGTCTAATAAAATCAGAGTAAACTTTTCGTAAAAAATTTACATACCTACACAGGGATTTTTATTTGACCATATTACATAGCATTCAGTGAATTTCCCCTGAGGTTGATTAGTATTTAGCTAAAACGTGAAGACAGATTACTATATCGCTTTATAGCAACAGGTTTCATCTGAATCATTTATTGGGAACGTAATTGGATGCCATAACTTTAACTCTTTAGAAGATTTAGGTTGAGTACGGTTTACTTTTCAGAGAAGCCTGTCGAATTTCACGGCTATCAGTTTTGCTTTAGCTCAATTTCGGAAAGAACTCCAATGTACAAAAATCCATAAAATGTTTCAATTCAACTCATAATATATAAGAAACTATAAAGGAAGAAATTCTGATTAAGGTAAGACTAAATCATTGCACTTCCAGATCAATATAACGTTCAAATCTAACCTCACTTATTACTATGTATATGGAAATCCATCCCATTTTACACGATTTCGTTTTAGAGCATCTATTCGAGGAACACGTAGCGTGCAATGCGAGGGATGATTGTGATCATTGTATTGAAATGATGAGAGAGCGTACTGCATTAAAATATAATAATAATGGTATACCATACCATTGCTCAGTGTAAAATATTATTTCAAAATTGTCCTTAAAGCAGAGTTGGATGTTAAGATAAATGTCGTAGGAATAAAGATTCTCACCCCTTTAGGAACCTTATAGTTGGAGAGTACGAGTTCCTTCACTGTGGTTCTTAAATTCCCGGATGTAATGGGCAGCGTCCTGAGGGATTTTGAGAGGAAAAATATGAATTAAAAATGAAACTCTATGGATCTTTTGAATGAGAAACATATGCGAACGACAATATCCTTTTATTCAGAGTTCCGAAAATGTGTTCCTTTTTATAGTATGGCATAAAATGGCAATTGTTATAAGAGTTTATGATTAATTTATTTCGGTAAGAATTAAATTACTCTTTTGATTTGATGAATCCTGAAAATGACATTGTATGTTTATATATGAGCTTAGAACTAAATATTAATGTATTACGCATTTGATAAATATCCAATATGCAATCTCAGGCTTTAGTGCAGATTTTCTCTCTTAAACAAATTAAACCTCAGATGGAAAGACATTCAGACATGAAAAAATATTTGATGATAAAATTTTAAGGAAACTCACGGTGATAATTTGCCGCCATCTTCTTACTTTGTAAATCGATCATATTCAAATCTTTTGTTTGGTAGTTTTCAGGACGTATAGGAAGAACAGCTGTCACGTATCAGTAATATTCACCGAAGAAGTAAACGTTTTTAAGACTAACCTTGCGCTCTCTTTCAGACATGCTCTCAAGTACTTCATATCCTCCAACATTTCCTCCGTGATGGCGTCGTTCTTGTTAGGCAATAGTCGTTTCAGTTCTCTGAACAGCATCTCTTGTTTGTCCTGGTTTTTCGACAATTGGTACATAGCCATCGCCATGGAGTAGGATGTCTGGAGCAGAAATTTAAAGGTTTGTTACTTATCGCGATGGAATAAATTATTGGGCATGAATAAAAATGAGTTAAAATTAATTACCTACGAAAATAATATAATATCTATTCTGACGTGTAAGTGTTTGAGGTTACATAAGTATGTAAGTAAAATTTTAAAATTAATTTATTAAGTATCTATCTCCAATAGCCATAAGAAAGAATATGTGAACAGCCATGTTCGCTGATGATGGCTGTCTGGTAGTCGAAATGTTACGAACTCTGTTATTTATTGAAATTCTTCCGAACGGTATTTCATTTTAAATTAACAACTTGTTCCCGCGGAAATTTTTATTTTGAAGAATTATTATTTTCTTTTTGGAAATTTGAAAACTCTACGAACATATCTTAAAAAAGGGACGTTATGTCACTGAATATTTACGTTTCCATTAATCGGGCCAAAAAACCCATCCGTATAATGGAGATCTGTATCTCACCGTGTCCACTCCGGCGAACATCATATCCTGAGACATTATGCTCGCAGTCTTGGCGTCAGCTCTGGCCAATAGCCTCTCTAGGACGCTTGGTTCGCCGTCATCGTTACCCTCCGCTTTACGCTGGTTTATACGTTGAATAGCTTCCTCGACGTACTTCACGGACACCCTAATTGAATATAAGCATACCAAGCGACATGTTAGATTAAAAAAATGAGATTACGAATTGGATGTAATCTTGCTTGCAAAAACTGCACGGTCTAATTATCCGATTTAGACAATTTAGTTAACTAGTTATCTTCCGAGTATTTATAATAATGATTTTAGGTTGCGCCAACGGAAATTTTTATTCAAATGCATTCAAAATCATACGATTCGAGAAGCTTCCTCAAATTAGTGTACCTGGCGACATACTCCTGGTATCTTGTTCAAAATCACAAATGATGAACTCTAGTTATTTTATGCTTATATCTTTGTTCAATTTGATAATTTTGGCATAGCACAACTATTGACTTTGGAGGAAAACTTTAGTACCGCTTATTCTTATACTATATAAAAAATTTTTATAGTAAAATCATCAGTAGTCCTAAAAAGTGGATTGGCTACCGCTCTGATATCCGGGGAAGAGCTCAGAAGCTTTTGTGAGATTGATTGTAATTAACTTGAAGAAACCTGGCACTTGAGCAGTGCTAGTGATTGCATCGCTTCTACTGTTCAGGATCTGTCAATAGAAAAAGGAGACCATGTACTATACTTTATAATACTTACAGTTATAGTACGATTCTGATTTAATTTGTACACGTTAAAATATGGCTAAGTTCTCAAGTGCAATTTTGAAACCAATAGCTGATTTCTTTAAAAAATACCATGGTAGTAAAAAATGAGTGATACAATTTTTGTTAACTTTGCGATTTTACTTGATTGAAATGAACGCATGTTATCATCAGATTCCTAAATTCGGTAAAAATAATTTATTATCTGTCTTAGTTCATTTGAAAACGATGCAGTTAGATTAGATTCTAAACTATAGATTTTATACCATGTATGGTAATGTTTTTTTTTAATAGTATACCCTGTATATTTACAAATGCAACAAACGACAGGTACTCACTCCAAGAATACGTCGAGCGCCTTGGCAAATCTCTTCCAGGTAGCCGTGGGGTATACTTTCCATACAGGAAGGCCCATCTCTAAGAGGAAGATGCATTCGAAGAAGTCACCGACCGCTGTAATCATCCTCTGAGGTTCGGATTCTGGAGGAAGGTCCGGAGCCAAGCAACCCAGTCTCGTGTCCAGGGCAACGTACGCGATGGCTGCAAGAATTAATGAAGAGAATGTGGAATAATAATTTTTGTCCCGGGTGTCTGCGAGGGTTCTTGGGTGGATTTTTTTCTAGGCCTTCACATGCTGTCTGTTGCGGTCCCTTGGGCAACAGATACGAAAACTTTTAAATCTCTTTGAGAAAAATACAAAATTCAGGTTATCCTTGCTATAGGTCGTTATTGTAATTTTTAAATGGCTAAACAGGACGATATTACGAAGTTTTGTCACCAATTTAGGAATAATAACGTTGGTAAAACAGGATTTTGTTCGCGGGAAATGGAGAACTCCTGCAAGTGTTTGTAGGATTAAGAAAAAATCACAAGCGCATATGAACAAATGCATTGGTCCATATGCGCATTGCGATGCAGGGAGATTCATTTGCATAACCCATTCGATCCATGTTTATTTTTTTCCTTGTGTCACTAATGCAGGAGTCGGCAACCTACGGTCCAAGGGCCGCGTGCTGCTCCTGATAGTGCTTTATGCGATACGCGATCCTCGGATGAAATAGTGAATGTAAAATTTTATTTTAGACAATTTAATATTTTTTCAGTGAAACCGTGATCTGAAAAATCTTTTCTGTTGAAATCTTAGCGTTAGCAAGCAAACTAGATTTGATTTTCACTAATACGAGAATACGGAATCTCAAGGTAACTTCTGGGCGCTCCTTCAGGTGGTGCAGTTATTAGTTAGGACGCTGGCTGCTACTCGTCTGCTGCTTGGAAGGGCAGCAGGCACGAATCCCGAGAAAGGATTTTTTCATGGTCGTCCGTTCGGCTGTTTATGTGGTTTGAGGAGACCGCGCAAAGTCAGCGTTCCGTCCTTTGGAAGGTATGTTAAGTCATTAACCTCTTAGTGCTTTTCGTTAATTTAGGCTAATTCTGACACCGGGTTTCCCTCCTCCCTTTTGAGTGTGTTCGGTGTGGAATGAGCTATGGCTATAATAGTCCAAGACGTTGATTAACCAAAAATACATTCATAGGGTAACTTCTGACGAAAACACCCATCCGGCCTTCCGATGCTCTCGCAACTTCCAGTGCGGCCCTCTGCAGCAATCACAACTACGAGATGTGGTTCGCCATTAAGAAATGATGCCAACTCCCGCATTAATGACTCGTTCCCCATACCATAAAGAGCACTGATTTCTGCATTAATGTGTCGCTCCACATACCATGAAGAGCACTGATCCAGATGTGGCGATTTCTCCCTTCCCCTTTTCCTATCGCACTTATCCAATATTCGTATTATCGCTGGACATAATGGCCTCGCCCTCAGTACACCACGCTCCAGGACGACACGCCCTGTGCGTACCTGCCCGCCTTATATAACCTAAGTACTCCTCACTATTCTAACTTTTCCTCTTTCCTTCGGTTATGTAAGGACAACACGGAAATAACCAATAAACGGTTACTAAACCACCATTTCTATGGTCCGCCTGACGTCATTCCCCTCCATTCATTCCACGAGTTCGCCGACTTCGTTCTTCAAATGGGCAGTGATATATATAGCAACTGGAGACATTATTCTATGTTGGAGTGGACATTAATATACCAGTAGCCCTACGGTATTATAGTAATTATATCTGGTGCAATATAACTGACTTTGACCAAGAGAGAAATTTCCGTCTCGATTTGTGTATCATATAGTTAAATTTTTTATTTGATTATTATGTTAATTAGGTATCATCAAAACGGAATGGTAATAATATGATGTTATATAATATACGTTATTAGTAAGATTTGTGCAGAAAAAGGAATTTGAGAGTAAACTAAATACTTCGGAACTAATTAATGAAAATAAAAGGCGCATCGAATTTTGCAAAAATATTCCATTTCAAATACGATGTATCTCTCGTGCAAATTTTTCGCGTTTTACATTATTTTTAATGCTTCTACTTAGAAATAGGTAAAAATAGTTTAAAACAACTTGATTTTATCATGAATAAACTACAAACAAGTTAATTACATGCATGTAGATTCAGCATTACAGCAATAAAAACAGAAACGTCAAAGGAAAATTGATATAAATATATTGATTTCCTTAAACAGACCCCTATTGGTACGCAATGGGTTAATCAAAGTCTTACCGCGATATATTCTTCGTTGCCTATTCCCTCCATCGCTAGTTTCCTTTCAGATCTTTGGTTGATTTCGAAATATCATTGATTTTTTCCGCAACTGGGATCAGGCTTAGAAGATTGTAGAACTAATCTTGATCAATTGATCAAAACCTATTTCTTTTGAATTACTTACTATTAGTAGTGTGTTGTGTCTTTGTTGTAACCTGCGACACAGGATCACACAAAAAAATTTTAGACACCAAATTCCATCTTTAGTTTCGCGTTTTGGATACTACTCTACCAATGAGCAGATCGTTTTTATAATCAAACAATTTGTTCAAGAGCAAGCACATAAAAAATACTTGTCTAGGTTTCTCCAATAGCCACAGCATGGTTAAAATTACAAAATTGAATTTTTTTTAGCCATAAGACAAGCTCGATTTGCCGTTGAATCATAAAATTCGTAAGGAATTAACAAGAGCACAAAAAATCACACCTCATGGCTTTATTATTTCTTGTTGCCATGGAACGCCTAAATAAATCAAATAGGCATTTCCCCTAAAAAATAGCCGTCATTAGCGGCAATTCCCCAGGCTTAAATAATGAACATTTTTATAGCTACAATGGTTACCTTAATGATATTTATAATGAAATAAATGAAACGATTCAATTAGTTATAAATAGAGATGAGTTTAAATGGGGTGCCAGGTAGT
This sequence comes from Tanypteryx hageni, assembly GCA_028673005.1. Classification (NCBI taxonomy): domain Eukaryota; kingdom Metazoa; phylum Arthropoda; class Insecta; order Odonata; family Petaluridae; genus Tanypteryx; species Tanypteryx hageni. The sequence goes on along the minus strand of CM054114.1, from coordinate 165,652,585 downwards.
TTTATGCTGTCAGTTCCTAGTAAAGACGGAGGGAAAAAATCCCTTAAGATTTCCTATCCCCAATCGCCACAGGTAGGCAATATTCAACTCACATTCAAGTGACCACTTGAAGAGTTCATTCATGAAGTCTTTGGGTAATTCTTCCTTTTCATCTTTCAACGTTCGGATCCTGCAGAAAAAACAACAGGTTATCCTTATAATTTTTCAATTCCTTTCTAAAAGTATAGGCGTGCTTAATCGGAAACTAAAAATTGTTGCGTAAATATAATTTACCCACGCCGTTCATTTAAATAGTAACTATGTGAACGTGGTGCTTACTTATCTACGAATTCCTGGGCCACTCCTGCGATGGGCTGGATATAACGCTTCGATATCCTCGGTTGCATCATGGGTTGGTTGACCTTGCTTCGAGTCTCCATCCACTTGCTTCCCTGCCTGTGGAGAAAGAAAAAGGAGGTCAATTCTTTGAACTCCGAACGCATATTTAATACTGAAATCATGGGTTTGGATCGGAAAGGAGCAAAATATGTAATCGGTTGTTCACTAGCGAACATTTAAGACTTCCAGAGATCAGCAGGGCAATAGCAGTACTGAAAGTGAACGATAAATAAACGATAATCGAATATATTTTTCAATCCCAGAATTTTTTTTTAATGTCCAAATCCTTTGTTACATATTATCTATTCAAATTAAAATTGTCTTGTTGCATTTTCTTCGCCAAAATAATATTACAATTGGTTGCTGCTATATATTTACCGGATGAATTACACGGTTTTTCATTGAAGCTTATGACGTTACTTTAAAAGGCATTCGTTATTTCAGAAATGCACGGAATAGTGCATAGAAAGTGGAAATCTGGTTTTGTTTGATTAGACCACAGATCAAATACGCTTCAAGTGTAGAAGGATATTAAAAAACGATGCTCTAGTTTGAGTTGTATATATTCATTTAAGAACGTATTTCATTTACGGCACTCATTATTGTATCCAAACACTCATTAATTTAGAGAGGTATTATTCGTTAGAAAAGATTCTCCAAAGGTGCACCAAGGCCTGACGAAAGGGGGGAGCATTGGAGATCGCTGTCCCGGGGACTGAGAACCCTCATGTGTTGCCAACCTAGGTTTGTGTACTACTATCCTAAAGTCGTTATATTAGAATATTCACCATTTATAAATAAAAATTAGGTATTTTAACACAGACGCTGATCATATATTTATTTGTTATGAAAAAAATTGTTATTATATATCTATGTGTGTGTACCTAACATCCTAAATACCGGAATTCACAATAAAAGGGAGGGATTTCAAGTTGCATTTACTATTGTTTTTGAAAGAAAAATATTCACTATTATGGGAAGAGAATATAAGGTTTAGGTCTGTTGCCAAGGCCTATAGAAAGAATGAAGTTCGTACAGTGAGGCCCGACTAGTTGTTTGTCAAGGGGCCCGTATAGGCTCTCAGCGCCCATGTGTGCGCCCATTACCATTTCTAGGCATCTACTGAAATTCACAATAAATGCAGTTAATGTCTCATCGGTGATGCTCTCCACAGCCAGATTTGAAAGCATGTGTTTATTTTATACGGGAGTTTCTTAAGGGTAACGTATACAAAAATAATCCGCATACGGTTGAACGATCGAAGACAGAAATCAAAGCTGCTGTGAAGAACCTTACTGAAGGTACAGCAGTTATGGAATATTTCAGTTGACGTCTGCGGAGAAAATTGAAAATTAATTTCTAATGAATATCATTTCTTATGTTTCATGAGTGTTCTGATACCAGAAACAATGCTGTAATTGAAAGAATTAAATAAATATAACCAATTAATATTATATCATATTTTTTATGACACGTTTCATGGGGTCCGTATGAGACCGTATGAGTTAGGAAGAATCAAGTGTGGAACAACTAGATTCGTCAAACGAATTTATGACCATAAGTAAAGCATAACGTCACTATTAACGCCTTTGAATTTCGTATCGGCAGGTGATCCCAGTCAACGCAAAGTTTCGTTTTCTGAAGAAATATAGGCCAGAAAATTTGGTTGAGAAACTTTTATTAACTGTGGGTGGTCCAATGTGGATTGGGAGACATGATCATCACGATGGAATACTTGAGATCGATTGCATTACCGAGTGACATTGAGGCTCTTTTGTCTTTGGAAAATTAGTGAATTATAATATAAGAGTCAATCCTGCGAGATAAAATTTTTAAGGGCGTTATGGTGCATTACACCACATGCCTCCCAGCGCTTCGTTGAATTGCAGTGTGTTGTGTAAATGTAGGTGTAGACATAGGTGATTCAATATGCAGATACTCACTCCGTCAGTAATCCTGCACCGTCTTTGTAGAAGTCCTTCCTGATTACCTTTCTGTAGTATTCCATGGATAGCATCCCCTGTCTCACAGGCCAAGGGCCTTCGTTCCTGAGGACTGTCTCTATATCTTCGGGACGGTATACGCACACCATATCCACAACTCCTGAGATCCCTCCCAAGCGCACGATATTCCCGTACTTTTTGTGAAATGCTCTGTGCAGTTCTTGTAGCCCCACTCCATGAAATTCGCCTGAGGTTGACATGGAAATAATGTTATTTCATTAGACATTTGGAAATTAAAGTGTATCTCAGAAAATTATTTTTACAACTTCAACAAGTGAAAGTGAAGTATCGATTCGGTGGTTTTAAGAATTAGGTTTAACGTTATTATTGTACGTTTTTGGTAGTTGAATAAAATGCTGTTGACTGGAATATAGCCCGTGCAATTGCAGCAGTTACTCGTCCGCGTTAATTAGTTTTGGTCGTAATATTTTTCCAATAGGAAGATGATAAATCAATCGCCGCATACAATTCACTATTACTTTTGTGGATGATTATATTTATCAAGGCGTTTGGAAAACTTAAATCGTAAAATAGAAATATAAACTTTTTATAATACCTACCAGGGCCTGAGAGTGGTGAGATGGGACCTGGGCCAGTCACAAATATGGATCCCCACGTTACACCAAAAGTCATACAAATATATAAATAAAATCAAATTTTGGGGGCCCCTCTGTGCCCGAGACCTGGGGAAAATGGCCCTGTTGCCGCCCTCTATCTGTCTCTGCTTATCGCTAATAGCAGGGATGGGTAACCTTTTTTTTTCTCGCGGGTGAAAATTGTAAATATAGTATTGGGTGTACATTTGTGGCTTATCAACCTTTTGAATTATTATAGATATCACTCTTCCCACAACGACCACTCACAAGGTAGGAGGGACACGGTGCCGTCATTAATCTACTCTTTACGATGAGTACCAAGGGAGGACAACGGTGCCGGCATTAGCCTACTCTTAACGAAGGGCAACAAGGTGGCCAACGGCTCAACGTCCCTTCCGAAGGACGGAACGCTGATTTTGCGCGGTCTCCTCAAAACACAAAAAACAGGGGTCTGGACGACCTTGGAAAAATCCTACTTCCGCAGGATTCGTGCCCTCCACCATTTCGAGCAGCAGGCGAGTAGCAGCCATCGTCCTAACCAATAAACTACCGGCAACCCCTTACAAAATTGGGATTTCCTTTTCTATCTTAAGTGTCAATTTATAATGCACTCGGAAAGAAATAATTTTATGGTTTAATTTTCATTTATTGTTAAACATAGATCTCAGAGAAGGTTAGACTGGTCTTATAGAATTCAATTTGCCATATAAAAAGCCTCATTGTCTCCATCAGTTACGTTCCAACGACAGTTATAAAGCAACAGTCATGTCGTTCTCGGACAAAAAGCAAATATTAGTAATTAATTTGATCAACGTAATTGCAATATCGAGCGAAGAGTCTTTAATATTGTGTCAGAAACAGAAAAATATTACGGACGTAAGTCGATGAAGAATTTGTTTGTTTTGTTTCATCCAAAATCGCCTCGCGTTCCAAAAGTGACACGCGTATCATAGAGACCGTTGGCTAGTTACGATTTTCTAGAGAGTAGGTTTGCACTCGCCTATGTAAGGTAGGAATCGCCAAGTGTTGCCTATGATAGGCAGAGGGGCTGGCCCGGGAATTTCCTCGTAAGACTTGATTACGGGTGCGTCCACCGCGGAGGCAGCCTCCGCCGTCGCCGTCCTGTCGCTCGTGTGCAGTTGACATTTCGTCAGTTGAATAGAGGCAATTTGCAGCTTCTGCTGGATCAATGCAATGAAGCCTCTGCTTGGGCTGCTGCGCGGCAACAAGGTGGCAGCCATATTTGCTTTAGTTCTGGAAGAAAGAGTCGACAGTCAGCGACAAATAAGGTTTGAATGAGTTTAACGTTTCAATCTTTCTTTCACCATAATAGCCAATACATTTGAAACAGCTACACTTTATCTTATCTTCGTGGTTTTCGTTTTGTATTATTAGATAAGCAAAGAAATCTTTTGTTGCTTTTAAAAGTGAAATTAATAAACTGCAATAGCATTCATTTTTTAATCTTTGGAAAATAGTTAGGAGATAATAGTTAAACCTGGGAAGTTGAATCAAATGACGAAATAGAAGGAAGGAGAATTTAAAATATAATTATTGCCACGCACTTTTCGAATCAAAAGCAGGATAAATATATACAGTACATTCATAAAACAACCAGTATTGCTGGTAGAATAACCTTTAAACTTTAAAAAATTTCAATCGTTTAGCACCAATCCCAACTCCTTTTAGTCGCAATTTTGTTTGTACAAAATTGCCACATCATACGTTTCAGAATAACCTGTAACACAGATTCGCGCGTGCATAAGGAAGACTAGACATTATTGGCAAGATCTTCCCCTTCCGCCCATTCTGCATTCATCGAATTTTAGTAAAACTCCACAACACCAAATTTCATCAAAATACATTTAGCGGTTCTCGAGTTTAAACATGCGGTCGGGCGGACAGAAATGACCTCTCCTGTATGCAATCACTTCGTGCATAAAAAACGTAAAAAAGTCATAAAAAGGGCTTTCCACTTTCAATCGAAATTGAACCGGAGATTTAAGGTACTCACCAGAAGACCATAGATAATGGTGAGGACCCGGACATCTCCGTCTCAAAAACCGTAGGTTGGACATGTAATTGCTTAGGTAGTTTTTTTATTAGCTTTAGTCTAGGAAAATGTATTTCATTTGACCACACAGTTAGTGGCAATACCTAAAATATCATCAAAATTGCGCGAACATTGCTAAAGATTGATGCCAGTCTGTATTTAATCATTATTAAATTCAATAGTTCCTTGTTTTCCATTCAGTTTTTCATCTCTTCTTTCAAAACGGCCTTAGTTGATAGCGAGGAAAGTTCGTCACGAAGGCTTCGGTCAATAATTGCTTATAAACCTATTTGAATAGATATTCTCAGTTATTCAATCTATCATTGTGTTCGAGGGTCCCAAATAAATCTTGGGACCCCCATGGAATGCACTGGCCTACATCCCTCATGTTACGCCACTGATTAAGAAGTTTTCGTTATTCGACAGTTGAACCGCAAATTAAGAAAACGTCAAGAGCATCGAGATGAAGGACAGCGTCGAAGCGGGAGAATGTACGTAGACGACGTCCTTGAATTTGTGGCCAGTGCATCAGCAAGTCATAACCCTTTTAATCCACGAGACTTTAGAGTGTCGCAAGTTTGATAACGCGCAAAATACATGGCGAGGTCTGCGCAGCGGCGTAAGTTAACGCAGTAATTTTCGTCGCTATCTAAGAGAGTGAGAAAGGGAGAATGAATCAGCCGATTTCGGAAATAAATCAAACGAACCGCGGATTTGAGTCTTTCGATCTACGCGAAAAATATTCGTAGACTAGAATAAGTGCCTGTCAAAATTGACGGGACATGAATTTAGATGTTGTTGAGATAAATCAAAATGCAGACGTATATTAAAATTTAGAAAACAATAGAGGGTGTTTTACAACATCAAATTTGTCAAGGCAAATATTTTCCCGAAATGTGATTTAAACGATAAATTCCTGCGATTTCGATTCGGTAGCGAAATTCGAAGATGAGAATCAGAATTTTTATATGCTCTTCTTTAAAACAGTCCCGGTCCTAAGACATATGGTCTATTTTTTTCTAATTTCAATTAGGAAAATAATGAAAGTTTGCACGTCAAAAATATCGCTTTTTACGTGTAATATCACGGGAAACAGAAATTATATCCAAGAGTCGAACTAGGGTATTTTTCGGGATATTTTCGTCCTTTACTATCAATGCGTGAATGAAGTATTCTTGCCTAATCTCAATCTTCTATCTAGACGGGAAGTATGTTAAAACACTTTTTAAAAATTCATGATACACAAAGGACGAAAGGATTAAGTCTTTTATATTCGTACGACATTTTTTTAAAAACGCTTCAAAGGTCGCGGTCGAAAAAAACCGATGAAAATAAAACACTTGCGAGCATATTGTTTCGAAAAGCAAACACGATTTTTCTAGCGGGAAAACTGTTCATGGAACCACGCGGACTTCTATTTTTCTCGGTATTCTAGCGCTCAAAGTGAGCGAAGAAACAATAAAGAGAAACCCAGGTGGGTAGTAGAGCTTGTTCGGGACGGGAAGTCTCTTGATAATTTCCCACCAACTTAAGGAGAAATACAGAATGGGTAGGTTGTATTATACACTTCTTCTCCTTAGTTCTGCTGACCGAGTTTATCGAAGTTATCTTCTCGAATCCGGATCGATGCGATTCGCACACCAACAGAGACGAGTCGTAGAGCCACGTGCGGACAATCGACATGATACGTTAGCTCTTCAGCTTTAAGACGGCACGAATGAACCTCGTTTCCATCTCGTATTTCAGGAATAATCCGCAAAAATAATACGCGAATTCTTACTTCCATCTGCCTTCTTCGTGAACATATTTAAAAAGCTTTAGAGAATCGGTTCCCAAACTTAACGTATATGCGACCGCCTCTTAAGGCTGCCGACCTTTAGACACATCCGTCTAGAAATTAATTTATAATGCGAATGGAATATTAAGAGAAAATCGGGGTTTTTGTCTATATCAATATCGACACAAGGTTGAGCAATTAAATTAAAACTAAACACATTTAAATTTCGAAACTATCTCTAAATGTAAAACTCTTCTTCTTCCACTCTTCGTGACTCTTTAGTGACTGTTTAGCAAACATCCCGAATAGGTAGAATATTGAAATTTAGCAGGAATGGTTCGATCACGCATTAAAAGACAATGAAGAAAAAATACTGCGGAATGTAATTTTTGTTTTTCGTAAGATAACACGTAAATAGCAATTTTGGACGTGCAGGCTTTGATTCTTTTGCAAATTAAAATAAGAAAACTTGGACCGGCGATCTTCGGACCAGGACTGTTACTTGTAAGAATGAATAAAGTTTCTTATTGGTGTTATCTTGTTTTTTTTTAAAATCAAATTGAAATTGCGCAAAAAATTAAGGGTAGTTTATTCTTTGCGATTTTTAGAAAAATGTTATTTACTCAATAATGGCTGCAGAGAATTTGATTAAAATCAATCCAATTATAGAGCCTGATGTCACAAATAATACTACGGAAGTCATGTATCTCTTGACATCACTATATGGCGTCCAGTGGGATTACAATGTACGCTAAGCTACCTTCCCCAATCCCTATGACGTCATTCCTCCGCGATCTTATTACAACCTTAACAGTTAAACTGAATCGAATGATAACTCGTATTTGTGGATACTATCGTTCATAATAGACACTGAAGACATGAACGATATTGTGCAACAATTAAGGGTAATTTATTCTAGGAAATTTTGAAACAAAATTCGATTTACTCAGAAATGGCTATAAGGATTTTGACTGAAATCTATCCAATCGTACAGCCAGATGTCACAAATAATACTTACTAAGCCATATGCCCCAAAAAATTACTAAATATCGACCAGCGGCATTGAAATATACACTGAAATATGGTTAACTTCTATTTATAAACGTTTTTCTTTTATAAACGTACACAGTCGACCAAACGTATATCCATACGTATATGAGAGTTTGTGCAACGTAATTCGCCGTTTATTTTACTTTTTTCTCCTCGGCAACGCGAGCGGACCTCCACATCCGCGCGCACAAGTGTCGTCGCTACGCGAAATTGCCGAATGATGGCGTTGCGATCAGCGTGGGCGGGGAAATATCTACCCTCTTCGCCAACAAGTCGATAGAAGTTCACTCATTCGAGTAATGAAGTAGTTCCCGTGAAACCCGAGGGTCGTAATAAACACACTGAAGCTTCGTTTGGAAGGAAAATGGGATTTTGTCAGCTTACCTTTTGCCTTCGGACTGTAGATGGCGATAGCGTGTCGCGTTCTTAGCGTTGGATTCCTCTCTCACTCTTCCTCAGACGGCTCGCCGGCCTTGGTGGCGGCAGCTGACTGCTAAAGAGTTAGAGGAGAGTAGGGAGGCTATGTTCGGAGGGAGAGAGAGGAGGTGAAGTAAGAGAAGAGGGGGAAAAATAGTGAGGGAAAGAATGAAAGAATGGCCTCTTCGCAAAATATCACTCGCTTCCTCTGTCTCTCCATTAATTCGCTCTTTTTTTAGGATAAAACATCTCTCCAGTGCCTCTCTCTCTCACACAAAATGTTTGTCGTCTATAGCACTCTCCTTTCCCTCTGACGCCTCATCTGGGAACCTATATATAATCCAAAAAAACAACGTAGCATCGATTTCTTTCACGCCAACCTCTTCTCGGGGTGATTTCCGAGATGGGTTTTTCGTGGGGGGCAAACGGTGAAGGTTAAGGTCATGCGTTCGGAGAGGTGCGTGATTTTTTTAAGTGATGGTATTTTGTTTTTTTTTGCGCCTTTATTCTTCTCTTTCATCGTCTCTATTTTCTTCAAAATTTTTGTTGTTAATGATAATAAATTTTGACTACCTCAATGACTCTTTTTCGTGGCACTTTTCTCATTTTTACATTCTCCATATACGTAATATAGGGGAAAGTTTTGTATTCACGAAACAAATGACTTCGAGATTTCAACGGAAATACACGTTTTGAGGTCCCCTGAACACGTTTTGATAATTGTCTCGATGATGTTTGTGAGTGTGTGCTAGTGCGTGTGTATTAGTGTTTGTGTTTGTGTGTGCCGTGTATGTGATACCTTTTTGTGGGTGCTCTAACTCGAAAACTATTAATCAGGTCAACGCGAAATTTAATATTTAACATTTTTATGATAGTCTCAAGAACTGTTTAGTTTTTGGTAACAATCGATCAATCGGAAGTGGGTGTTTACTATTGTCACTTATCCGTTATTTTGAAATATTTGCTTTAATATTTGGTAAATGTAAAGATATGTACTGGAATAAAAGTTGTAGGAAATTTAATTTTCTACAAGCTTTGTCTGAAATATTTTTCCATATAATGCATTGTTTATGAGATATCTTATATTTTCAGCTCACATCACAACGCCACCTACCGACGAGTATTGTTAACAATTGACGCTTACTTACGTCTTAGTAAAGCTTCTTTTTATTTTCTTAATTGTTGGACTTTGTGGCTATATCCAATACCAGAAGGCTATGGTTTGAGATTATATCTTCTCTTTGTAAATTGAAAATTTTCTCGCATTTTATTAAAATATTTATTATATAACATTTCGAATTTTTAGAAATAGGACAGATATGTAGAAAGTCATGTGATGGCCACATTAGATTTTTATTGGTAATTTTTATTTTATTTTTGTTATTTTATTTCGTTTAAATCATTTAATTAATTTTGGTTTCATTTGTAATTTTTCGTGCAGAGGTACCGATGCGTACCGTGCCACAATAAGAATGATTGAATGAATGAATGAACAAAGGATTGAATTAACTTTATTTTTATTAAATAAAATAGTATATGGCGCTACTTTTCTGAGAATCTGTAATAGCAATATCTATTAAATGGAACGAAATTCTCTTCATTGTGACCACCTAATTTGGTCCTGGAGCGGTGATTCACGATCGCGACCTTAATCAGATAGGGAAATCAGCGTGGAAAAAGCAGATTTAGATTCTGTTGGCATTATGGGGAGGAAAGGTGAATGAATTGTCAAATATTGCAACTGTATTTGCGTTGGAAGTAGGGTGGTGTATTGCTTAGGATGCTGGATGCTACTAGCCTGCTGCTCGAAAGGGGAGCGGTCACGAAAACTGCAGAATTATGATTTTTCCAAGGTTGGCCAGCCCCCTGTTAGCGTGATTGGAGTAGACCGCGCAAAGTCAGCGTTCCGTCCTTCGGAAGGGACGTTAAGCCGCTGACTTCCTTGGTGCTCTTCGTTAAGAGCAGGCCAAAAGCCGGCAACAGGTTTCTTTTCTCCCTTGCTGTCCAGGTATTCATCGCACTACTATTTTTTGATAAATAACCATTCCGCGTTTATTGTATATACGCAATGTAAATACACATGCAGTTTGAATATAGTTTTATTATAATGTATTTAAATGTTAAATAAAATTTTATATTACACGTGTTTATTTTTATTTAATTATGTTATGGGGCCTACTTTCAATCATTTGCCTTGGGGCCTCAAAACTAAATTTAGGGCTCTGCCCCTCCATTTTCACGTCCGTATCTTCTTCTCGTTCACGTCTGTTTTTCTTCCCAAGCTGCAGCAACGGATACTCCTAATCTTTAAGCTTCTCATTATTATCTTATCATTTTCTATCTTTGTACTCGGATTTGTACACAGAGACTCCCATCTGGCGGTAATATCCGCGGACTAATTCCGCTCGATCAAAGGGATCTTTGCTCCCGTAAGATATGTGAAATGAGTTCGCGAGTGATTTCTAAAAATAAAGAAATTATAAATGGAATATAAAATTCTTATTTTAAATTTGTTGTATTAGCAGAATAACCCATTATTTTCCGCAATATTTGTGCGTAGTATCTTGAAAATCTTCCGTTGGTAAGTACCAAGGATCTTATTTGCAAACACATAAGATAGAAATTTGAGACAATTAGACCGTTTTACAACGGCGATGTAAATATAAATCATAACTATAATTTTGATATAATTCGTCTTTTAAAATTCGAAACTCAAGAAATAGCAATATATGCCTTGTTTTATGTAATTAAATAACTAAAAGCACACCCTCCTTCTAGATGTGATTTGAATTGCGCTATTGTCTTAAACTACAATTTGGTTGTCATGACAGTGAATGTTTATCGATTAAAAAATTTGAATTTCTGTGTAAAATCGCTAAGAAATGCTGAGACGAATCTGATCGCTGCACTAACTAGGTGAAAAAAATGAGAGACAATGCTTACTTTAAGCAATCGGTGTTCTATCTCTTATCTCCTGCAAAGAGTTTGAGTGATATAGGTAGGGTAAATATATATTTAAAAAAATATGATATTCCACGTTGACCATCAAAATCATTTCATATAAATCCGATAAAATGGTGAAAAGTTATGAATTTCTAAACAATTTTACACCAGTATCGCAATTTTAGAAAATCAAGTGACATGATGTGTTTAGCGCATAAGGGATTAATTGCGAAAATCATGATTTCCCGGATATAGCCCACGGGCAGTGGTTTGGGCCTCATTTTCCTACGCCAAAGATGGCAAACATTTTCTTCGCTCGCGTGCAAAAATTACGAGATTTGGCTTTCCTTTTTTAACTGCCAATTTAGTATACATCCAAAAGAAGTAATTTTCTGGCATAACTATGATCATTCATTCTCATGTTTAGAGCTCGGAAAACAATATATTGGCTATAATTCAAATTATCGTTTTACAAGATTCATTGTGCCACATTTTTTATGTTCGAACGACAATTATGGAGCAACAATCTTCGCGTTTTCGGACAAAAAGTCACCATAAGTTATTTTATCAACATGACTGAAAAATATCGCTAGGAATGATCTTTTATATATTGTGTCGGAAATGGAAAATAATAAGCAGATAGTCAAAAAACGATTTTTTTTGTTCCGTGCCAATAGTGGGACGCGTGCCATAGATTTGATATCCCTGTCCTATGCAGTTGGGGCACCTATAATAATCCAAAATTTTGGTTAGCCAGAAAGATTAACAAACAAACAGTTAGGGCACAGATGATGGTCGTATTATGAATTGCACCACATCAACAAAATCTACTTATCTCATCATATTCTTTTATAGCACAATAATTACATGCTCGAAAACGGATTCCCGTTTTTGGGTCCGGAAGAAAATAACTCATCGAGTTCGAGAAATATATTTGCAGAGTGCCTCTACATGCCGAAGCGGAAATTTCACATAGGATCACTGTATTATATATTAATAAAATATCTCGCATCGTACAGGAGCCATAAAATTTATATAAAAAATAGATGGATTAATTGAAATGTCCTTGGATCCTCAATACATTATTTTACAATATCGCGTGGAATATGAGGCGAAGAGGGTCGCTTTGGTGATCCTTGTCGATTTTCCCGAGTCCATTTTAGAATGTTGCGTCGGTCATCTTCTCATTCAATCTTTCCTCTCCGTCATCATGAACAGAAGATGGTCCTTGGGTGTATTCATGACTTGACTCAAGAACTCCATTTTTCCATAGTTGCATTCAATGCGAAAATTGCGCACCATCTGTCGAAGGAACGAAGGAAAGCGTACAAAGTCGAATGCAATCAAATGGCACGTATGGTTATATTTCACAGTAATTTGAAAAAACGAAATAACAACTTTGTATTTTACACCGTTTTTAGACCGGTTTACAAAGGATAAATATTATAAATTGTTCGTCTCTGTGTATGTCCCGAACTAACAACTTATGCATCAATCGAGCGATTTTCATTAATCTCGGTCTCGGTCTCAAATCCATCGTGCAGAGATGTTTTCTATAATTGTTTAAAATATCTTAAAATTGTGATATTTGCACTGTTATAAGGGGAAAAGTATGTAAATTCTAATTTTTATAACAGAATTTTGATAATTGATCGCATTTTCTTAAGTTTCTACATAGATATAGCGTTTTTGTGTTTTAAATCTCATTTTATCGGATTGTTGCAATGGAAACGATTATTATCGAACTCGGCTTGAGCATAGAAGACTGAACAAATAGGCAATTTTCTTTTCCAGTCGACTACGCTTCAACAATGAACAGTTGTTCCGTACATATTAACGTAAAATCAGAAACATTTTTGAAATTCGCTTCTCTAAAAAATACATACAATATATAATTTCAGAAAGAAATTTTGGCATTGCTTTCAGTAGGTATTTTAAACCTGATAATGCTCCATTAATTTGTCTTCCAATTTTTCTCTACCATTGATAAACGGTGAATTACAAATGGTAGTTATGGAATGAGAATTCCTTGGAATGACTGACACATACTGAGACATTTCCTGTCATTGAAATAATCAAACCAAGACGTCAAATTTGAGGAACCAGCTTGCACTTGTCCTTTTATGGAGTTCTCCTAAACCGCTGGACGGATTTTAATTAAATTGGGTATGAGTGATCTTAAATAAAACCCATCGTACGATTGTGATTTTCAACTGAATCTGTCAATTAGAACTTTCATTTTACATAATTACTTTAATAAACCTATATTCGTATCTCGTTAAATGTCATCCGTCAAGCAACAATTAAATACCTTACTTTTCTCTCCCTAACTATTATATGGAGCGTATAGTTTAAAAAAATTACTCGGATTAAGAACAACATTTACTACAAGAAAGTCCGTAATTACGAGTTATGGTTTCGGAGATAAAAATTCGAGAAAATCGCAAATTTTGTTTACGTCGATAGCGAAGACGGTTCTCTCAGCAAACAACAATTAAGAATCCATATATTTCTTTCCCATTCTCTTATATGATCCGCGAGGTATAATTTAAAGAATTTATTTTGATAGAGAATAACATTTCCAATAAGATAGTCACCGAGACTATAGTTTCGGGGATAAAAATTCGAGAAGCACCTAATCTTTCGATACCGTTTCATACGTATTTCCCATTAAGAACGCCTTTGAAATCTCTGCGTATTCCATTTATGAAGTGTTCTTTTCCATCTAGTTTAAGTTAAGCGATGTTTTAGGCACTTTGAAACATGAATAGTTATTTTAGCTTCACGTAGGTTTTGGACTCACCCAACCGAATCTGTGTCATGGAATGTGAATGGCTTGTAGAAAAAAAGGCAGATTCCGACGGAAGTGAATGGTCGGCTGCATACGAGAGTGGCTGGATGATAATGACGATGAGAAGAGAGACGGCGCACTATTGCCATGACTGTGATGTTGCAATGCGCGTGGATAAGTGTTCCTATGCCTACCATACACTAACAAGACGATCCAGATGGAACATACGATGCATACTTTCCATTTTATCATTTATTTAATACTTACATATATTGCCTGTATTAGCTTTAAAATCTTTGTGAATATGTAGCGTTTTGTGTTTCCAAATTTCATAATTTAGCGTAATAAAATATTACATACACATTCGAACGGAAAATTAAATCGATAACGCGTAATTGTGTGGAAAAATAACCCGTATATGTACATATTAAACTATGCCGAATCCAACTACAGTAATAGTTGTTGCCATGGAAACACTCTCGTAATGTGTGATAAAAATTGCGAAAACGCCAGTATTTACGAAAAAAAATTCAAAGAAATACGATCGATAAACAATATTCTATGATAAGAATTAGAATTTCTATTCGTTTCCTCAGAAAATAGTGCAAATCTCGCACCGATGCTACAATTCCAAGATATTTAATGTGCAAGTGAAACTTACCCTGCACGGTGGATTTCAGATTTCCCAATCTTCACAACAAAAACTATTCTCTTAACCTCGACCTCGGTAGCAAGAGATGTCCACTAAGTGTCATGAAAATCGTTCTATTGGTTTAAAAGTTAATATGGGGGACGGACAGAGACTGACAGACAGAAAAGCACAACGACGAAACTATATACCTATTTCCAATCTGGAAAATAGGCTAAAACATTCCTGCGGTGATAAATAGTATGTGCTTATAATCGACAGTCCAGAGGAGCCTCATGTTCCCATTTTCATTTTCATTGTTTAAGTTATTTCATTTCAAAATGCATGTAAGTTATTTTTACTTCTTGTTCGAGTGAAATTTAATTTCCCAGGAATAGTTTTCCTGCGTCGTACCATATCCTGGCATTTAATTGTTATCCCTTGAAATTTAATACGCGCATAATACTCCACAAATCCGATTTAAATTCCCAAATAGGGTTTAAAATATAAATTTCACTTGAAATTGCTACAAATTCCCAACTTGAGCGTATTTAACTTTTGAAATGTCAAATTCTGTCAAATAAAGTGCGTACGTATCTGTTGTCAGTTGTTGTTGCTGTTTTGGTATCATGAAACTTGAGGCATTTCGGGAATCGAATAGAACTTGGCATTCGCGGAAGTCTTTGTTGGCATTACGGAAGCAGTGCCATACGCGGATTTATCACTCACGGTTGTTTTCAAGAACGCAATCTCAGTAAATTTCTAAGGTATACTGCAAAGGTTCTCAACGTGTCGCACGCCGAGGCATTTATAGCAGCCTGTTTGCGTTGAGGTAGTTAGCGCCGTAGAGAACTAGTCATGCCAGGCGAGATATCACCCGTTTATTTCCGTCTAAAAAACTCAACTCGGGTTTTTTCATCCTACTCTGGACGCTCAACTTCTAAGGATCTAACAATGGAAAACTTTATTTTTTCGTAAGACTCAAAATAAAAAAAAATCCATAGCACTGTACCTCAAGACAGCCATAGTCATTATCTGAGGAGGATCAATGAAAAAAGTATTAAAATTTAATTATAGCCCAAGCAGCTATGTGTGCACTATCAATGATTTTTTTTACAAAGAGTGCACACAGGCTTACCGCAAACGAGTGGCTCATATTTTTTACAGACGATAGTTTCTCTTATGAAATTTCGGGCTCTTCGGCCTTGGTTAAGGCATAAGAAGTCAATCTGGTGTTAATTTCCATATAGTTCGGGTATTTTGTCATTTTCCTAATCATAATTCTAATCCTCAGATTGAAATACCGAACGCGCAGTTCCGGGAGTGCTTCTCAACCGATTGTATTCGGAGATGGAGGTTTGGTGTTGCGTCAGTTAGGATCCCATTGGTTGCGGTTGAGAAATTCCGTTCACACACTTGTATACGCCTCTTACGTGAATCATTTTAAAATGTCTTGTTATCGTTAATCTTCATTGACGCATCAACTGTTTTTAGTGTTCCTGATTAGAAAACGAGACATAATTTGCAGTGTTATGGGAGACTCACATGACGTTTGCAATAGATATATCATAGGTTAACAGTACGCATCTCAACCAGCATTAATCAATTTATTTTATTTTTAATGTCTATAAGCGCACTTAAACGGTCTTTTGCAGTGAGAATGTCAACAGACCAGCCCCTACCGATAAATAATACACATATCTCAAATTGCGCGGTTTCGGTTTAGCACGATTTTTAAAATTACATTAACACCTAGAGCAGCGGTGCGCAAACTTTTCTAATGGCGGGCCACATCAATGGTTGCGAATCCCTTTGCGGGCCGCAATGGAAGTTGTCAATTCTTCGACGGGCCGGATTAGAGTTTAAATCGGAAATTTTCTATATATTCTGAGATGCCATTAAGTGAAAATCATGTCTAAATAAAGTTTTCATGGCTAACATTTCAATATTTGAAGTTTTATTATGAAAATTTTCAAAAAAGGTATGAATTTGTTTGTTAAATTTTTCGATTTGATTTTTCGCCTTACCTTCGCGGGCCGAACAAAAACCCTTCGCGGGCCGTAGTTTGGGCACCGTTGACCTAGAGCAATGACGGGCAACCTTTTCCATTAGCGATGTTGGTGAACTCCTCGGCGAGGCACATTGCAAGTTTTCAATGCTTCGGCGGACCAGATTAGTCTTTAAATCGGACGTCATCTAGGTATTCTGAGTTATTATGTCAGTGAAAATCGAGTCTAAATTTTTAGGGTTATCATTTCAATATCAAGTGTTTTATTGTCGTAATTTGAATTTATACGATATGGATTTGCGTCAATTCCCTTGTAATAATAGCTTCGATCATAAAGCGCTCTCGGGGTCCGCGAGGCTTAAGATCTAGAATTCCACGATCATCATTTCGCTTCAACGCGATTTTGAAAGTTTCCTTACAGATCATATAATATATGCACTCTATACGAAGGTGAAAATACTTTCGTAAAATGAAATACTCGCGGAAAAAAGAGGGTAAGCAGGCATAATATTCTCGACAAATATTTCCTTCAAAAATGTCATCCTTCGACTGTTTTTCAGTAAGATGACGTCAGTGAGATTTGAAAAGAAAGTAGTATCTTTCAAGTATTACTAATCTGCTTAAGTAGGCACACCGTGTCGTGAGCTATAGTTTGCGCCACGCCCTCCCCAATTGTCTCGCCGAATGTTAGGGCGTGAATGTAAACTCGCCACCAACCGCCACGCCAACGCGACATATTTATTATTGGCTATTAATGAAATCTCATCCGAGGAAAATGGCGTGAGCGATAGGAAATAGATGATGCGTAAGCGACACTCGTTCCACTATATACTCACTCTTAAATCGCAGAAAAATATATAATTATTTATTCTTTTTGTGAAAATTCATCCAAGTTAAATGTACGTTGCGGCCTGGCAACGGCTTCAGCCCAAACATGCACCTATTTTTATAATTTTCATCATGAAAATTAAGGAAGAATACCTCATGAAATATGTTTGTGGTATTTTATCGTACATTAAAAATAGTATCCATAATAATAATGATAAAATAATAAGCAATGCTGCTTGTTCATAGATATACCAGTTGTCCATAATAAACACAAAACATACCTTTCCACAAGCACGTTTTGTGTTTTATTATGGACAACATTAAACATTCTCAAAATCACGCCTGAGAAAGTTAGCTATACCAGTTATCCAATTAAGTTACAGCTATATCAATTGGTTTTATATCTATAAATTACAATTATGCTTCGGAATATTACACAGAAAATGTGAACTATGCAGTTAATAATAGAGACTATTCTCCAAAGATTGATAATAAAATAATGACATTAGCCCTCTGAAATATCATGGTGTCTTAATAGCAGGAGCATCACTGAGATTTTCGGATTCCTATGCAAGTAAAATTTTGGGGTCCCGCCTATGTAAAAGATTACGTTATAAAATTATTTTTATATGAATTTTAACTTTTGATTTTTTTCGACATTTCAGTTCTGAAAATTTCTCTATCGACTCATCAGTTTTCAGTGTGCAAGATTATGAGTTTCTAATGAAACAAGTGATGAATACTTTAACCTACTTCAGGACTTGTGTTGCCAACTTTTAGATCTTCATGAACCGGATATTGTATTAAGGGTTGACTAATTCAAGATATTTATGAAACAGAGTTTGCTTGAAATCTGCATACATACTTTAGAAGGTATCCAAGAGGAATTGAATATAAGAAATATGAAAGTAAACGTGACTAAAATTATTGAACATTGAAGTATTATGTAAGACTAAAGTATAGCTACATTAAGTGCATCAGAATCTCGAAATACCAATTTTCTTACTTCGCTTAGTGTCTCATTGAATAAGACTTGATCTCCCGGTTTTCTGAATAGTAAAATTTAAGAAAAGAAAGGATAAAAATAGATTCCACTATTTCATAACTCCTCTGGTGATTTTCACAAACTTTGCAGTGACATACTTAACATCGTAGTAGTGTTATATTACTGAGTCAGAGATAAAGTAGCTCGTAGAGCATGGATGATCAACAAATACGCAGAGGTTTCAAGTTTTTTTGTATAAAACAAAATACAATCGAAATTAAAGCGCAAGCTATCTTAATTCAAATCATTTATAACAAGTGTGGAAAGATGTACTTCATGTCGGAGAACACAGAATTTTCAAATGCGTTCTTTGAGGTCGAGAAATTTTAGCAAAACTACCCAATACCAAATTTCATCAAAACACATCCTGCTGTTCCCGAGTCCAAACAGGTACGTTGTAAACTACATGTAGGTCTTCATGTAAAATGGTCGTAATTATTGCCAGATGTTAACCGAAATTTAAATGGTCGACAAATTTTAGTAAAACTCCCCAGCACCAAATTTCATCAAAATACGTTTAGCGGTTCTCGAGTTTAAACTACGGACGGTGGGACGGAAACGATCTACCTACCGACCTATGTGCAATCACTTCGTGAACTTCGTGCAAAGAACGCATAATAAACGCAAAAAATTCATAAAAAGGACTTTCCTCTTTCAATCGAAGTTGAACCGGAGATTTGAGTTACTCAGTCTGAGACCGGAGATTATGGCGAGGACTCGGAGATCTCCGGCTCAAAAGTCATAGGTATTCAGGACATACAAGTGCGTAGGTAGCTTTTTATTAGCTTTAATCTCGGAAAAGATCTTTCATTTGACGACACAGTTACTGGCAATATCGAATATATCTTAAAAATCGCGGCAACATTGCCAAAGATTGATGTCAGTCCGTATTTAATCATTATTAAATCCAATAGTTCCTTGGTTTCCATTCAGTTTTTAATCTCTTAGTTCGTCACGAAGGCCTCGGTCAATAAGTTTCTTATAATCCTTTGTGAATAGATATTCTCGTCTATTCAATTTAGCATTGTTTACGGGAGCCCCAAAAAAGTTTGGAACCCACGCACTGCCTTGGCCTACATCCCCCATGTCACGCCACTGACTAAGAGGCTTTGGTTATTCGACAATTGAATCGCAAACAAAGAAAGAGTCGAGTTGATGGAAATGAAGGACGGCGCCGAAGCGGGAGAATATGTGCATAGAAAACGTCCTTGAATTTGTGGGCAGAGCTTCAGCCAGTCATATCCATTTTAATCCACGAGACTTTCGAGTGACGCACGTTTGATAACGCGCAAAACATATTGCGAGGTGCAAGTTAACGCAGTAATTTTTTGCGCTATCTAACATAAGAGTGGGAAAGGGAGAATGAATCAGCCGATTTCGGAAATAAACCAAACAATCGCAGTTCTGGGTCGATTAGTAATTGGCCGTCAAAAATGACGGGACATAAATTTAAATGTTCTCGACTTAAATCATAATGTAGACGTATATTAAGATTGAGACAACAATAGAGGGCAAGTTTTATAACATCATGGTTGTCGAGGCAGATAACCATTAAGAGGCACATTTTTTCCCAAAATGTGATTTAAACGATGAATTCCTGCGATTTGGTAGCGAAATTCGAAGATGAGAATAAGAATTTTTATTTGCTCTTCTTTAAAACAGTCTCGGTCCAAAGACCTATAGTAAATTTATTCTAGTTTCAATTAGGAAAATAATGAAAGTCTGCACGTTAAAAAATCGCTTTTACGTGTTATATTACGGAAAACAAATTATATACTGGAGTCGAACCCGGGTCTTTTTCGTCCTTGACTTTTAAAGCGTGATCGAAGTATTCCTGCCTAATCTCAATCTTCTAACTAGAAGGGAAGTTTGTTAAAACACATTTTAAAAAACCAGTGATACACAAAGCGACGAAAGGATTAAGCCTTTTATATATATATATATATGTACGGATGAGATCAGGACTAGATTAGGAAAGTAGCTTTGTTCGGGGCAGAAACATGAACGCTAAGGAAAAATGTCATCAAATACTTGGAAAGCTTTGAAATGTGGACTTG
The DNA here is from genome assembly GCA_028673005.1 of Tanypteryx hageni. Lineage (NCBI taxonomy): Eukaryota > Metazoa > Arthropoda > Insecta > Odonata > Petaluridae > Tanypteryx > Tanypteryx hageni. The sequence continues at coordinate 165,632,011 of CM054114.1, read as the reverse complement.
AAAGAGAATGCTGAAGATAAAATGGACGGATAGGATGAAAAACGATGAAGTGCTACGAAGAGTAGGAGAGAAGACTAATAGAAATAAGAAGGAAAACTGGGTTGGTCATTACCTGAGGAGAGAGAGTATGATTAAAGACGTGTTAGAAGGAAAACTAGATGGAAAAAGGGAACGAGGTAGGAAAAGGTTTCAGATGATAGACGATTTGAAAGCGAAAGAGTGTTTTCAAGAGAGGACAGCGGAAAATAGGAGTATATGGAGAACCAGGTTTAACTATAACTAATCACGGACCTGTCTACGGACAGGCTACCTATGATGATGATAATATGTACGATATTTTTTTAGAAACGCTTCCAAGGTCGCGGTCGAGAAAAAAACCGATGAAAGTAAAACAGAGGCATTCCTCACTTGCGAGCATATGGTTTCGAAAAGCGAACACGATTTGTCTAGCGGGAAAATTATTCAAGGAACCACGTGGACCTCTATTTTCCGCTATTCTAGCGCTCCAAGTAAACGGAAAAACAACAAAGGGAAACTCAGATGAGTAGTAGAGCATGGCCGAGACGTGAAACCTCTTTCAAATTTCCAACTATCTATCTTAAGGGAAAACACAGACTGGGTACAGGGTTGCCGAAATAAATTTGAAAATGTCCACCCTAAAAAGTAGCTTTAAAGGTCGCTAAACTCAAAAGAAATCTCGCTAATAAGTCGTTATAAATAAATAGTACATACATACCTCAAAATAATTTTTATTATATCTAATTGTTAAACTTGTCTTCTTTTTTATAAATGAATAACAATGATGATAATATATAATTGATTATTGTGAATATGGAAGAATTTTTACAAGCCTTTTATTGATAGAAAAGGAATAGGAATTTTCAATTATAGGTTAAGCTTTTAAATTTAAATAAAAGATATTAAAAATTCACTATAAAATATATTTATTAACCCTTCATACATAATTAACATTCCGGTAACTCGTCACTACTTACAGGTATAATATATGACTATTTTTTATTTCATCTTTAGCTAAATATGCATCAGTGGAACCATTTTTTTTTCACTTTCGGGCGGTTCGTAATTGTAGCAGCATTTCCCATGCCTTCCTAAATCATATCTAATTGGCCAAAATTGCTTTTCAAGTTTTTACGCTCATTATGTTTCGTAATTTTGATTTTATAATGCCCATGACACTAAATCGACGTTCAACAGACTTTGGTTGGGGTAATGCAAGTACAATTAATGCTACATCATTTGAAATATCCTCAAAAGTATTTTCACCAGCTGAATCTCGGCAGCTAGTGATTTTCGGCCAAGTTTCAACGTATCTGAGTTTTCCGTCCACATGACTGTATGTAGTTTTTTCCGCTGGCAGTCTGTATGAGTCAGAATTGTTGAATATTCGACGAAAAATACGTCGAAGTTCTTTTATAAGTTAAAATAGAAAATTATGACATCTTTCACGGTTTACTTCATCAAAAAATTTGCACTCTGATATTTCCTTTTCAAATTCATATCCTAAGTAAGGATGAGAATCAGTCGATTTGCAGTTTCAATACTTTCTGAAATATCTATCTTTGAACAATGGATATAATTTGAATGTACCAAATCATTGAGTAACTTAGTGGGATCATTCACTTTGGCTTAAAATTTCTTATTGATGGATTGTACTCCTCTAAGAGTTGGTTTAAAAAAACAGAAAACAGGATAACGGCTGATGTGCTTATAATACCTATATAATAACAAATAATTACAATTTTTCAGAATAAATTGGATACGTCTTGAAAGAGGCAGACGTTCAGTAATCATTAAAAGCAAAATATGCTTACTATTTAACATTCTAATAGAAATCGATATCTAATTTCTACATCTAGAGAATTCCTTCTTTCATTTTTAATGGAAATCAAATTTTCTGTCATTTTAACTGCGTTTTATGAAAGTATTCTTCAACGTAAATTACAATGTGATCTTTTAAAATTAGTGAAATATAATTTAAAAAATAGACGTAACTGGAGAATTTAACTGAAAATTATTTAAATATTTATAAAAAACATTTTAATAAACCTACCATGAAAGTAATTCGTTTGGTTATTTGTGCTGAGTAATGATGTATTTGTGTACAAATACAGAAATAGCTGAATTTTTCACTAGATTCGGCGAAAATCGTCGAGTCTTTAAACCCTGAAGAGATTCGCTAAATATATCGACAAAGTCGCTAAGTTGGCAATTATGACTCGGTCTGTTAGGATAGACACTTCGTCTCTTAAGCCCTGCTGACCGAGTTTATCGAAGTTATCTTCCTGAATCCGGATCGATGGGATTCGCACACCAACAAATACGAGTCGTAGAGCCACGTTGCGGACAAGCAATGACCCCTCGACGCTCTACGTAAGCTCTTCAGCTTAATGACGGGGACGTCGCGAAGTCGTCGTACCCATCTCGTATTTCGCGAAAAATCCGCAAAAAATATTACGCAAAATCCAACTGTATTCTTACTTCAATCTGCCTTTGTTCGCGAACATATTTAAAAAGCGTTGGAGAAGCGGTTCCCAAAGGTAACGCATCTGTGACCATCTCTTAAGGCTGCCGACATTGTCACGACCCCTTTAAACACATCCCTCAACCTACAAATATAAAATGCGAATGAAATATTTAGAGAAAATCGGGATTTTTGTTTATATCAATAAGGAAATAAAATTACACAATTAAATTAAAAGAAAAAAATGTAAATCTTGAAAAAACTCGCAATATAAAACGCTTCTTCTGCCAATCTTAGTGACGCTTTCTAAATGCGTTTTTAGCAAACATACCGACTAAGTAAAAGAATGAGATATGGCCGGAATGGTCTAATAACCAATTATAAGACAATGACGTAAAAATACCCGAAAAAATATACGGGCTGGACTACAGGATGTAATTTTTGTTTCCCATAAGATAACACGTAAAAAGCGGATTTTCGACGTGCTTTCATTATTTTGAAAATTGAAGTAAGAAAAAAGTGACCTACGATCTTCAGACCGGGACTATTACATAGAAGAATAAATACAATTTTTTATTTATATCGTCTAGTATTGCAATTAATTCGAAATTGCTTAAATTTGTCTATTAAATTGCATATTTAAAAATACTTCCTGCCTGTCCATTCTGTAGAAAAGGTGTTAGTATGTAAGTATAATGCTGTCAAATATCATCGGAATAATCTTGCATTATTTCACCGTATTGCCTCCATATACTTCTGTTATCTTTTATCTCCTCTGTAATATGAGTTACATTCCAATTTTGTCTGATTGTAAGTTATTCGTTATAAGATAATCTTTTTCGTCTCATATACATATTGTTTCATGCAGACTCCTACAACAATACATTTTTCACTAAAAACATCCATCTGATGTATTTGTCCTTTATATCGTTGTAATATAGACATCATAAGCTAAAATAGAAGAGAAAAATTAAATAAGTTGCATCGATTAGATGAAACTTTTCTTCAGTTAAAAATCGTTAAACTTTAAATGCGTTTTTAACAGTTGTCGCTTGTCTAGTTTTCACACGGATAGGCTCAATTTACGTAATACATTTTCAATTTTAAAAAGGTTCCATATCGTTTTTTGATTTCTAGGTGGTTGTACAACAACCTTGGGTCGCACTCTAGTATCATCAGCAAGACAATATTGGTGTAGCCAGGTCTTCACAAAAGGCACTGCATCCCAATCTGTCAAAGATTTCCCGAGTATTTTTATAGTCATCAGATTAGACACATGGCTAATTGTGTTTACTCCCTGTCCCATGTGTCAGATTTAATTAACTGAAAAACTTCTTCGTGTTTACCAATATTTTCCTTAAGAGATAGCATTTCTTTTATTGTGCGTTTGTCGGCTTTTTCTAAAGTTGTTGACCGTGATTGTAAAGCGTTTGATAACAGGGATATCTCTTCTAAAATATCTATCATCAAGCTAAATTACTGAGGAAGTTTACATTAGACATTCTTTTTACCATTCGTTCAAATTTTGTGTTAGGTATGTCCGTAAGTCTCTAAATAACACCTGCATTCATTAACAGAAAAACAGTAAAAATCAATATTCATGTAAAATAACGAGGAAAAAATCTGCTGTTAAATTTCTGTAAATAAAACACCGATCCAAGTACTTACAGTTCATTAAAATGACTGTGAGAGACCCGCATTGATGGACGAGAAAATATAAATATTCACTTTCGGAATCGGAAGTTCAGAGAGGTAAACTATTAAGAAAAGGCCCTTATTAGCGCTGAAATACACTTACAATCTCAAGTACTATTTTAAACTTCAAAAATTCACTCTTTGTGATTGACTCTTACTTCGAACTCGTGGATGAAGATCAGTGCTGCACGATGACACCCAAGGTTTTCGGAAAAAAATCACCGAAGACAATTCACCGAAACAATAAATCACCGAATGTCAATCCATCGACAGATGAGAAATATAATTTTTAATTTTTGTGTTTTTCGGTAAGTATATTGTTCTTTCGATGAATTGTTTATGTATGTACAATGTACATACAAATCCAAAATGACTCGCGTAAATTCGCCTTGAGAAAAGAAACGGCTAAAGGGACACAACTATATATCATTACTATACATAGTACAAACGTCCGATAAAGTTTAACAAAGGGCTCGTTTAATGAGTATAAATTTAACAAAGGGCCCGCGCGAACCCCACCGAGCCCCCTCCAGTTCACCCCTGATACAAACAGAAACGGCTCAAGGTGCATTGGTGCCTCGAGCACCAAATTTGTTCGAGCGTCCCTCTCCACCATCATTATTCATTGCTATTACAAAATTCATTATATCATCTAATATAACTGTTATTAATTTTTAATTAATTTTTTAAAACATTCGCCATTAATTACAATGACATACATTGCGATTAATATTAAAGGTAAAATGATACAATCAATGACATAATCATTGTATGAATTTGTATGTAAATTCTATATGACAAAGTCATAAAGCCTTTTTAGATTGGTATTTACCAGTATTTTGTGACCGCTCAACACTATTAGTTGCAAGAGCTGAAAGTTTTAACCCGGCGGTAGGCGCGATCAATTCTGGTACACAGACTGAGTCACTCCATCGTAAATTACATTTTCCAGCATAATTATTCATGATTTTTTATTTTCCTTTATTTCCTGTATTCTTAGATTAGTAAGGAAAAAGTTTGGAAAATTAAAATTTATTTTAAACCCATGTAATTTACATGATAGTTAAATATATGTTTATTATTCAAAACTCCTGATTAGCTAACTTGCATACAAAAGAACTTGTATAATAATAACAATACCTGTGCATAATAATAGATAATAATTAGACTTAGATAATAGTAATTATACCATATAGTTTTAACATAATATAATGAATAAGACAATAATAATAAGAATAAGTTATGTTATGTTATAAGATATGTTTATGGAGATATTCAAATGTTTATTTGTGCAAATGCACTACTCTTTACATAACTTGACAATTTCAGCTTCCTAGCTCATCCTGTAATGTCTAAACAGTTATTAATTTTTTTAAACTTTAAGAATTTTTAACAGTCAAACAAATCAAAATATCAAAATTTGTATAATCCCTATTTCGTTTTTTTATGAATTCTACTTACAAAAAAAAATTTCCACTCCGTAGCACATGCGGAAATACATAAACCTTGAATATTTGTTTAAACAATTGCGAATTTTTAGCGGCCGCATTGTTGTACTTTTTCATGATTTTCGTATTTTCTAGCCCGTTTTTCACAAAATCCTACGTATGAAAAAAATTTCGAATCTCCAGCTCATCTGGAAGTGCCTAAACATTAGTATCCTCCTATATCCTCCTCTGTAAGAAACGTCTATATATAATGATATATATATATATGGCAACAAGATGTTGGGATGAGGAAACCCAGTGAACACTCACCAATCGGACGACTTCAGGTTGGCGAGGTCCTAGGGATGTCGAAGCGGCACACGTAAAAGAATACTAAAAAAAACAGAAACATCACAAACGTTGAAGCTACAGAGAGAGAACTGATGGCAGTGACACTGGGTGGAGGCATGGGGGTGGAAGGGTAGTGCGGAAAGGTCGAGGATTGGAGGACACGGAGGGGGTTGGGGATTGGTAGGGGGTTGTGAGAAGACAGAAAGGGAGTGAAAAGCTATCGAAGGTTGAGGCCAGGGGGAGTGAAGGAGCTTAGGAGCTGGATATGCGAAAGCTTTCACTGACGAAGTTGGGGAGCCGGGGGGGATATGAAAATTTATTTTAGGGGTTCCTCCATGCGAAGAAAGGTTGGAAATCACTGGCTTAAGGAATTAATTGCAAAAATCATGATGGCCCCGATATAGCCCACGGACCGTGGTTTGGGCCGCATTTTCCTACGCCAAAGATGAAAACGTCTTTGCGCGCGTGAGAAATTACAAAAATTGACTTTACTTGTCTAATTTACCTGCCAATTTAATGTACATCCAAAAGAAATAATTTTCTGGCTTACCTATGTTCATTCATTCTCATATTTAGAGTTCGGAAAACAATATATTGGCTATACTTCAAATTATCATTTTAAAAGTTTCATTGTCCCACATCTTTTACGTTCGAACGACAATAATGGAGCAAAAAGCATCTCGTTCTCGGACAAAAAGTCACCATAAGTTACTTTATCAACATAATTGAAATATATCGCTAGGAATGGTCTTTTATATATTGTGTCAGAAATGGAAAATAATAAGCAGATAATAAATAAACTTATTTCTGTTGCTTGCCAAAAGTGGCACGCGGCCCATATTTTGCCCTCCCTATCCTACACAGTTGGGGCGCCTATAATAATCCAAGAGGTTGATTAGTCAGAAAAATTTACAAACAAACAGTTGGGGGGCAGATGAAGGTGCATTATGAATTATACCACATCAACAAAATCTACTACCTCAGCACATTCCTTTAAAGCACCATAATTACATACTTGACGACAGATTCCCGTTTTCTTGTGCGGAAGAAAAAAACGCATCGAGTATTCGTCCTCGTTCAAGAAATATATTTGCAGATTGCCATTAAATGCTGAAGCGGAAATTTCAAATAAGAACAATATAAATTACATTAATAAAATATCCCGCATCGTACAGAAGCTATAAAAATTATAAACAAATAGATGGAATAATTGAAACGCCATTAGGAACTTTAATACATTATTTTACAACATCGCGTGGAATATTAGGCGAAGAATGACGAAGAGGGTCGCTTTGGTGATCCTTGTCGATCTTCCTGCGTCCATTTTAGAATGGTGCGTCGGCCATCTTCTCTTTTAATCTTTCCTCTCCGTCATCTTGAACCGAAGAGGGTCCTTGGGTCTATTCAAGGCTTGGCTAACAAACTCCATCTCTCCATAGTTGTATTCGATGTGAAAATTGCGCACCATCTGTCGAAGGAACGAAGGAAAGCTTACAAAATCGATGTGCAATCAATTGTCACGTAAGATTATATCTAACAATAAGTTGAAAAAACGAAATAACAACTTTGTATTTTCCACCGTTTTTAGGGTGGTTTCCAAAGGAAAAAGCCTTATGAATTGTTCGTGTCTGTGTGTGTCCCGAACTAACAACTTATGCATCAATGGAACGATTTTCATTAATCTCGGCATGAGTAGAGTTGGGGAATATTTGCAGTCAGTGCTATTTTGTCTTAGTGACTAACATGGAACTGTGACCGGTAACAGGTATGCGTGGAAAGTAGCAGGTATGGAAGTCACAGCCAGTCACAGATTTAGTCACCGCCCGGCCGCCCGTCACAGATTCAGTTACTGCTGGCTCGGTGGAACAGGAAGGCCGCAGTCCCTAGTCCCACTCCCATTCACCCGAGTCCCAACTTGTTCCCAACAGCCGAGAGGAACTGAGTAGAGGGAGGGGATGTAGGCAATGTTTATCTGTCCTGTTGCGTCTGACTCTTGAGATGAATAGTGCTTTTTATGCGTCAACACTTGAATGGAAAGGGAAAGGGTCTTCTGGCCTGGGCAAGTGTTTGGTTCAGCATTTCTTGAGAACAATATATGAAAGTGAGAGAAAATCACTTATCTGACATCATTGCACAAACAAGCCTACTCAAAGATATTTACGAAAGTATTATGTAATTCAGAATGCAATATTTTATTATTTTGTTGCATTTTCTAAATAACAAGTAATTTAAAACCAATTATATTTTTTGAAAATTTGTATTTTGGGTGGGGGGTTAAAGCTTTGTGATGACATAAATGGAAGGGGTCTGAGTTTTTGTGACGAGATATGATGACGGAGGAAAGGGGCGGTCAAAAATCCGCCAAAATTGCGTGCCGGCATTTATGTGCAGTAAGGTAACTCGTTCAACGAACGTTTGTTGAACGAATGTTCGCTTTAACGAATGAATTTAATTTTATGACTCTACTTTTAGTCGAAAATTTTGTTTACTTTAACGAACTAAATAACATGTATCCAACTCAAATCGAAGAAACTCGGATGTTTACCAATGTTCTTGGGGTCACAAGGACCGTCTTGTTTACCCATGAATTTTTTGTTAGTCCACTTTATCACGCATTTTTCCTAACGCCTGCATTTCTTGATAGGTGTCACCGAACGTGTTGTTTGTTACTAATTATATATATACAAATTAAAGAGGAAATGCACTACGTAGTGTTTCCCACAATCATTCTATACTTCAAACTTCAGTCTGTGACTTGGATTGACTACGTTCGGTCGCATTCGTTTCCTCGCGATTCATACATAATCGTTACATCACGAGGATTTGTTTTCAAGCCATTGCCGTGGCCACATTTATCGTACTTGCTCGTACATTTCTCATAAATGTTCAACTTTTTGTTAATTATTTTTCTGGAGATGTTTTAAACCACGAGAAGTTCTTAATTCTTTATTGACGGTGTTGGGAGGTGCTGTACTATGGAGCTAGGAAAGCGGAGGACGAGCGGGCTGTGGCGGTTTTTTACTGAAATAGATCCCAAAACAGGCCTGGCCAAGTGTGATTTGTGCAAAGCAAAGTTAAGCTTCAAGTCTTCTGTCACTAATTTGCGGAAACAACTTAGCAGAAAACACCCAACTGTGAAAATAGAAACAAAGGTAAGATTTTCTCATTAAAATTACCTACTATACCTTCAACATTTTTATGTAATATTTAGTTAACCCCTCAAGCGCGGCGACATTTTAATCAGACCCATCTGGGAGACCGTGGGATATTTAAATAAATTGACTATTCTGGAGCGAAGTTATTTAAAAATACATAACTTTTCACCTTTTTAATGGATATACCTGAATTTTTCTGGAGATTCCCACAAAACTATGTGTATTTATACAACTTATTTTAAAAACCTATTTCATTTATTCTTTTTGCGTGAAACAGCGATGAATTATTAGGCGTTCTTTACCAGCGAAGCGATAATAGCGGAACGCCTTTTGGGCACGTCTGGTCCATCCATCCGTCCGTCGTAACTTTCATCTCCTAAACCGCTGGGCGAAGGGCAGGGAAAAATCACAAAACGGGCCTTTTAATAACATTGAGAGACATAATAGATAGTCGGGTAAGTTATAATGGAGATGCGATACGCTAAAAGCGGTTCAAGTTGGTTGGCATAGTGGTTGAAAAGCTAAAAACAAAAAAAATATTAGAAAATAGCTGACTGGTTGAGTAAAATTTGGGCTCTTTTCAGGGCCAAAAATTTTTAATCGTTAAGTTTTAAGAGCTCTGTTAAAATAAATATCCGGCGTTCTTGGCTGGATTTAAGGGATCAAAATGAAGCAAGTATTGAATTAAACCACTGGATGTCAGCATTGGCGTCAAAGGAGGAGGGGGCGGGAATGTGGGAAAAGTTCGGAGGAGCGGGTTGGAAAGGAGGAGGCGGCATATTGCGATGAGTTTGCGGAGGCTGCGGGAGATATGGAAATGAAGAAGCATCTGAGGGTTTTGGCGGAGGAGTGGGTTTAAAGGTACCTAGACGAGTGAAGTGATTTTGGATATGGAGGGATTTGGCTTGGCGATAAACAGGGCAACTTCCACTTTACACAATTACTTTAATAATCTTATACTAGTATCTCGTTAAATGGCATCCGTCAAGCAACAATGAAATAGCAAACTTTTATCTCTCTAGCTCTTATATGATCTGTAAGGTATAAATTAAAAAGATTATAAGTTTATTTACTAACATTACTACCTGTATATTGTTGTTAGTAACCATACAAACTCTGTAAACAAAACATTTCTCTTTGTGTAATATAATAGAGATAATTATTATCTGATATATACCTAATGTTCTACTATTTAATTTTTTTAAATTTCTTGCTCACTACTTCACTAGTCACCGATTTAATATATACTACCTACCACCAGGCAACCAAGTAAGCGCTCGTTATCGGCCGATACTTGGTTTTATGGCGTTACCACTGTCACCAACTCCACCAGCAAAAGGTCAATACAATGAAAAAGTCACCGGTGACTCAAGTAACAGGTATGAGTCACAAGTATTTTTTGTCACTATGACAGAAAAAAGTCACAGTCCCCAACTCTAGGTATGAGTCTCGCGCTGCCGGGGTCCACCTCTAGGCTTTATTTTATTTGGCGAAGATTGAAGTCCAGGGTTCGATTCCGGGAAGGTTTTTTTCCCTATTTGTTTTACATAGGAAGTCTCATATCCATCGTGTAGAGATGTTTTCTATAATTGTTAAAAATATCTTAAAATTGTGATATTTGCAGTTTTTTAAGGGGAAAATAACGTAAATTCTAATTATTATAGCAAAATTTTGATAATTGACCGTATTTTCTTGAGTTTCTACAAGGATATAGCGTTTTTGGGTTTTAAATCTCATTTTATCGGATTGTTGCAATGGAAACGATTATTATCGAACTCGGCTTGAGCATAGAAGACTGGACAAATGGGCTATTTTCTTTTTCAGTCGACTACGCTTCAACAATGGACAGTTGATCCGTACATATTAGCGTATAATCAGAAACATTTATTAAATTCGCTTCTCTAAAAAAATACATACAATATATAATGTCAGAAAGATATTTTGGCATTCCTTTCATTAGGTATTTTAAACCTGATAATGCTCCATTAATTTGTCTTCCAATGTTTCTCTACCATTGATAAACGGTGAATTACAAATGGTAGTTATGGGATGAGAATTCCTTGGAATGACTAACACATACTGAGACATTTCCTGTCAATGTAATAATCAAATCGAGACGTCAAATTTGGGGAACCAGCCTGCACTTGTCCTAGTTTGGAGTTCTTGTTATAATTCAAGACGACAAGCGTTTTGATGTGATACATCATCTTCAGATGACGTTGATGAAGTTCCACAAGATTATGCCTACCATAGTGAATTTTGTTTTATCTAAGCACAGTTTTTCCTTTATTATAATGCGATGTATTTTCTATAATTTAAGCCGAAAAATTCCTACTCGCCTTATAATTGTAAACATAGATATCTTGTATTTCACCTCTACCTCTAACTCCCAATTAAATTAAATCCTCTACGTTCTATAGTCTATTCCACTCTCAGGAGATAGTATTACGCTTAAGTTCGCGCAGATTCCGAATGTCTTCTGAATTAAAGCTTGTTTTTTTTTCATTTTAAGAAATAAAACTAATCTTATAAATATTTCAGAGTGCGTGTGTATGTGTGTTTATATATGTGTGTATGTATGTATGTTCTTTATACGTCTTTACACCGTGGAAGCTATCAAATTTAAAAGTTTCATGAGCCATCCTATGAACCAAAGGAAGAACTATGTCTAGGTTTGAAGAACGTGGGGTCTCTTATACCCCATGGGGTCAACAAAATACTATTCCCATAAGAATGCATGGGAAATGGTGTGGAGAACTCCTCAAATGCCATGCAGCCCTTCACTGATGTGGACGTAAATATATCTAAATATTAACTTACGATCACGAAAAATAGCTTATTTTAAGCACGAAAGACTGAGTATTTTAATCATGTTCATGTTTTATTGTATTGCTTGCTAAATCGCCCGAAAGGTTTCATTAATTTATCGGTTTAAATGGCCATTTTCCAGGCGGCAACAAAGCTAAATTTCGTACTTGTTGTCCTCTTCAAATGAAGATAACCACGTAAATATTAATGCAAGGCAAATCAACGCCGTGGCGCGCTGTAGAGGAAGAATAGCCAATGCCATGATAAAGGGTATAAATGGATACATGCCTAAATATATTCTATGAATACTTTTAAAGTGAGTGAAATGATTTTTAAGGAATATTAGAACATTGTTATCTTTTACCATTAACATTGAAAAATTTCTCGCAACATAAATCGATACATCTACTTAAATTTGTTCGGTAACCAAGATGTTGTTTATTTTTTACGTTTTGGCTAATATTATTGACATAATCCACATAATTTTAATGCTGCTTTAAAGGCCTCGGTGCATCTATCCACGTGAATATTAAATAAGATGTTAATGCTTAATTAAATTAATGGTCAAACTTTACAATACAATACATAAATTAGTAAATGTTAATGTAAACGTCGCTTGCGTAATTGAGGAATGGGGAAGGTTTGGTAAAGTTTGGATCTTTTTTTTTGTGGGGGCTCCGCCCCTAAACCCTCGAACTAGGAAGTCAAAACATCGGGTACCCAACAGCTAAAATAAATTTCAATATTTATTGTATTATTTTTATTGTAATATGACATCAAAGGGTCGGGGATTACCTGAGGGGAGAGAGTATGATTAAAGATGTGTTAGAAGGAAAATCATATGGAAAAATGGAAAGAGGTAGGAAAAGGTTTCAGCTGATAGAGGATTAGAAAGGGAAAGAGAACTATCAAGATATGAAGAGGACAGTCGAAAACAGGAGTATATGGAGAACCAGGTTTAACCATGAATAATCACTGATCTGTCTCCGGACAGACTACCTATGATGATAATGATGACATCAAAAGTGATATATCAATAAAATTAATAAATAATAAAAATTGTTTGCTACTTAAAAGAAAACTTTCGCGAGCGAAGCCGGGATTTTCAGCTAGTAATTTAATAAAGATCCCTTGAAGCCAATAAACGTAAATTATATCGTAATTATCTATTAATCTCATGGGATAATTATAGCGTCCATAATGTTCTTGTACACTTTTAATAATTAATGACTTTTGATCTATAGATGATAAGCACATCCTGTATCCTGGAATATGAAATGATAATTACATAATTTTTATTTATTTTAAATCCTTAAAACGGCAACTGAAAGGATCAATAATAATTTTGTCCTATTTCAGATCTTGCAATTGATTGAAAATGATTACAGTAAAGGAAAATGATAACTGTGTGATATGGCTAGCGGAATTGAAATGCATAACATCCATAAATAGGAGATGCACAGCTCAAATATATAAAATTTGCACTCAAAGAACTGTTATGCGCTTGAATTCTGCTAGCACAGAATCAAGCTTTTCCTCTACTGTCGCATTTTAAATCAGTTGAACTGAAGAAAGTCAAATTTTTTTTGATTCATTTATTGGTCGTTTGCTGGATTAGAAATATATTTGACCTAAGCAAATGTGCTTTAATATCACATTTAGAGCACGTCTTTATGAAATGTGCATCAAAAGTCATTAAATTTTAAATTTTCACAAGGACTTTTTGGACATTCTGTATTTACAATGTGAATTAAGTTATTTTGAAATAAAAATTTATTATAAATACCACAAAAATTATTTTCCTTTTTCGTGGCTTCTGATATAGGGGATATTCGAGGTCGCCGTTTAATCGGGCAAATACGGTATTTCATTTTTCTTTCAAAATTTTCTAAAATAATTTTCAGTATTCTTACTTTCTCCATACAGTCAACAGGGGTTATTTTACACATTTTTTCAACTGTTTTGTCGATATATTATGAGAATATTTATCAAAAGTTTTGAAATAAATTATATATGCAAGTTTGCATTAATGTACATACGAAATGTGAGTAAAAACCATGAACATGAAGATATTGCTTTACGAGGGGTAATTTTACACACATTTGGAGGATAGTATTAGAAACATCATACATTTTTTAGGTCAGAACATAGCTTGAAATCATTTATTTGGTTGTCTTTGTATTTTACTAAGGTATAAAAATATTCAGTAACATATCATTTACTCTTTTTTTGAGAAACTAACAGAAAATATTTGCTGGGGTTTGTAACAGTATATTTTGAGTATATAACATGCCAATACGATAAAATAACATCCACAAATCGTACCAGATTATTTAAAAGTTACAGAAAGGTTTGCAGATGCTCCTTAAATTTCATCAACCCCCTTCTCATTAATTGTGGTTTCTCAAGAACAGCTACAATGTCCTGACAATTGATCTCAGAAACATCATTGATTTCAGGCCACGCAAACATGTATTCTCAGTCTCATTTTTTCTTCAAAAACAAAATTTCTCTCGCATCACTCAATAATACATTATTTATGCGTCCAATGAAGTGTTTTATTGTTTTTTTAGTGGCAAATTTGACAACAAACCACTGACCTTCAGCACAATCTGTTCCATTTGTTTCCTTTGGGAGTTGAAAGTCTTCTGTAATATCACCTTCATATGAATATTTTTCTGGCAAGGTTGTGCCATCTTGAATGTTCTCACCATCTTCATTACCTTCCACCATTTCTGTGGAAGTGTTTAAATTTTTTCCAAATGTTGAAAGATCGTTAGCACTGAGATATTTACCAGGTTCAACATTTATTCTCGTTCTCTTCTTATAAACCTCTGTCTCCACAGGGCTACGGCTTTCTCTAAAGTGTTCCAACACTGACTCTGCCACCATTCTCTGGGTCTCATGAGAAGAACTGTAACCTGGCAGACGTTTAAGGATTTACTGGCAGACTAGTGGATAGAGACCTGAAGCTCTGGAAGCAGCCCTAAGATTTTCTTTCTCATTGTGACTGATGCCTTCTGTCAGTTCTTTCAATAGTGCAGTAATCATGTCTTTTGACAGAGTTACAATTTTTGGATGCTCGTTCTTGAACTTCGATAACATTCTTCTCCAGGTTTTCTTTACTGGAGCAAAGAATGCAATGTCCAAGAATTGAGCAAAGTGGGTTGAGTTTGGAGGCACCATTAGAAATCTAATATTGTTTTGTGAGCACAAGTTGATAATGTCAATATTAAAGTGAGAAGACAGGTTATCACCTATTACCGCTTTGGGACCCCGCAACTTGCGAATGTAAGGTGTAAGTATGGTTTTAAACTAGGGCCATCAAACCAACCGGATTTCTAACGGTTATAACGTGTCCCCTCCGGACCACCCTCGCACTATATATCCCAGAGATGGTCGGCCTTATAGACAACATAGATTGGAAGTAGCTCTCCGGAAGCAGTACCAGCAAACGTTTGTGAGGTTGACCCTTTAGAAAAATTTCTAACAACCTCGGGATATTTTGCTCCCCCCTTTAATATTGAAAATTTCTTACCCGGATTATCGCTGGGATTAGTTTCATTAGAATTGGTTATATTTTATGGAGAAACGCCTTCCAAAACAGATGTTAGGTTGTCGAAATAAGTTTTGATTTCTTCTGCAGTCTTCTATGCTCGACATCGTTTAATGTTTTCTGCCAATCTTAGCGTCCATTCTGGTTTGTGTCTTTTGAGGAAAGATGTCGCCCAGTCTTTTCCAGGAATATTGATAGTGAATTGCGAAGCACGTCTTTCTTGTTTGTCCAGGAGTCGTTTTGCTATCATGCGTATGTCAACTTTATCAGGTGGCTGTCCCCATTCACCACAAACTTGTAATATATGCACTAGCTGAACTTGCTCTTCTTCAGAAAAACAGTCGGTCGGCCAGACTTATGTCCATGAACTTGTTTTTTTTTATTTGTTATTGTCTTCATTACAACTTTGGACAGTTTTTCTGCTGTTTGCAGTGATAGGCCTTTTTTAACAGCTTTAATATCATGGTGAATGTCATTTTGAGTGTAATCCGCATATTTTCGAGCACCAGGTCTCCTTACGTAAGTTCTAGGCATACTTGTGATGTAATTCTGTAAAGAAAATATCCTTCAACGACTGTTGATGCTAGCAGGAAACCCGCTGAGAAGAACTAACAATAAATTTTTTTTGACCCAAACGGGATTCGAACCTGGGTCCCGCAGGTTCTAAGTTGATCAAGTTGGCCACTAGAACAACTCACAACACGCTACATGTTTTTTTATATTGTCTACTATTTCGTAACTACTACCATGACAGTAGTGTTGTAATATATTAATCAGCATAAAGTAACCCCTCCCGAACTTGAACTGTGTTGTTTATTTCAAATTTGGTTTCCCAGTTCGAACACCGAACTCACAGACGTGTTTTATGGACATTTCTAGCCAGTAAAGGCTTTGTACAAACACATTATGATTATGAAACACCTTTCACATGGTAATTATAGTTTATATATCACAAAGGTTTTGCGATATATTAAAATAAGCAGAAATACTCAAATATGCTATGATGCAATTATGCTTCATATAAATTACCTGAGAATGCAAAACCAGGCTGTTTTCACTGCAGTGAGGACCACATTAAAACATGCCGGTTGCTATTTTACTTCCTCTCACTACAAAATCAGGTGCATCATGTAATTCGGTCATCTGATGAAATAGTGATCGGTAAAATTTAAGATGGACAAATTCATATTTTTTAGTTGAACTATGATCTCAAAATTTTTCTGGATATGTGTCAACGCTAGCAAATTATTTAGACTTGATTTTCACCAATGCGAGATCAACGAATCTGTTGGCAACTTGTGATATAAACAATAATCCGGCCCGCCGAAAATCTTGTGACTTCCAATGGGGCCCTCCGAAACATTCACAACTAGGAATGTGACACGCTATGCAGAAAAGGTTGCCAACTCCTGTCTTATAGCACCACGGCGCCGAAGGGACAATCTCTTTTACTCTATTTAACAGAATATAAGACGAGGTATTTTTCCTATTTTTTGCATCTGAAAAATGAAGGGTCGTCTTATATTCGCTTGGTCAATAACGTAAACAGTATGCGGGTAGTTCACGCGTGAACGACGCATTATTGTGGCCCGCATGCGGCACGAGAGAGCGTTTTATGTGGTCCGCGAAGATATGACTTAAGGGAGGTTTATCACAAATTCTTATAATATAAATTCAAATTATGACAATAAAACATTGGGTATGGAAATGTTAATCCTAAAACTTTTTTAGACTTGAATGGAATGGAATTTCTACCTAATCAACCGCTTGGATTATTATGCGTTTTTGGCACGAAGTACACCCATATATGGGAAGTAGTTACCGTCCGTCCGTCCGCATGTTAAAATTCGGGAACCTCAAATTCATTTTGATGAAATTTGGTATTGGGAACTTTTGCGAAAATTGGTTCGGATAAATATTGTATTGTGGTGACCAGCGGGAATAGGGCGGCTCGTAGTCCCATTTTAACTGGCCGTGGATAGAAAGTTCGAGAAGGCTCTCGAGTAGGCATACGACGGTTAACGGCCGCGGTTGGGTATAAAAGGAGGCTAAAGTGAGGCAGGAAAGAGAGTCGACCCGCGACACCGAGAAGTGAAGGACCGGAAGAAGAGAAAGCGAGCGCGAAGATCACGAGGAAGCGACCCTCGGAAGGATAGCGGAAGAAGAGGAAGGAAGCGGAGGAGATCGGAGGATGGCTTGTCGGAGCGACGGCAGGAGAGCGGAAGAAGAGGAAGGTAGCGGAGAACGGCTTGGTGGAGCGAGGGAAGCTCGGAAAATGAAGAAAAAGAACGGATAATCGGTGTCGTTTCATTCCCGTCGATCCCTCCAGACCAACGAACACGCAACAGTATGTTGCTTTAAAGTAGAATGTTCGTAGGAATCGTGAATTCTCATCAACGACGCCATCAAGCACGTCCTCAACCTCGCTAGTTACCTTAGAGAGTAGGATTTCCGTCTCCATGTCGGCGAATCTCTTCCCCACGCAGCTTCGCGGTCCAAATCCGAATGGTATGAAAGCGAAAGGATGCCGCTTTCCTTTGGACACGGCGTCGAAATCCTCCGCGCATCCTGTGGTGTCCTCTGTCGGCCTATTTTTCAACCACCTCTCGGGGATGAATTTCTCGCTCAACGGAAAGAATTCTTCGGACAGACTGCATATCGTGTTTGACATCAGGACCCACACCTGAAAATGGTGAGAAATTTTATCGATAAAATAAAATATAAAATGTATCATTAAAAATGCTACCTTTAAGATATTGTCGATGTCGCTTAAGTGTTTTTATGGGCAGTGCTCTATTTTAGTAGTAACCGAAACATTCTTATCAGATTATTCTTACAACGATAACGATATGGGGTTGATTTTGTATTAAGTGGAACGGCGTCCCGATGCGTTCCCGCCCAAATCGAGCACTGTTGAGCACTATAACAAGGTTCGACTTGTTCCATTAAGCCGACAAATATATACGAATCATCACGAACTTCGTCTCTCGTGCATGAGGCATATCAGTGAGAAAGATCCGATTTGCCGTCACATCCACTTTAACCCCTCGAACAACGAATATTATATAGTAAAACGAAAATGATTTAAATTAGTGAATTGTTCAGAAATGATATTCTTTTAGATCTTTTACTGAAGTCGATCAAATATAAAATTTATATATTTTACTAGCCAAATTTAAGTGAAGCTTTTGCGAAGTGGTATAAAGAGAAGCGTAACGATTTTATGGCCAAAAGACGATTTGCTTTATTCACTTTTTTTTGGTGTTGACGTTACTTTCCGAAACTTCCTTGAATTTATGAAACGCGGTTTGTTGTCAATTGCTGCTTCGAAAAACTAATAAAATGTAAAGTGACGAATATTTTTATGAAAGTTTATTGCTTTCTTTCCTCAATCCTCTTTATTATGGGTTAAATTTACGTGAGAATTTTCAATTTCGTCCTTAATAAAGTCGTTTGTCTGCCTGTTATTTTTAGTGTCGCTTTCGGACATCTTTAGTTCTTCTGAAGAGATCGACAGTAAATGTTTATGCATCGTTACCAGATTTTAGTTTTGAGAATGTGGAATACTTAGTGAAAGTCAGCATTAAAACACTGGAGAGATACTGGGCAGGCAATAAATCCGAAAATGTCTAGACGAGAGTATGAGTATTACAGAAAGTGTATTTATTATTCATTTCAAGCATTAATAAGTAGAAATAAACTCGAGAAAGCCATTTTGGAAAGGGGAAGAAAGATGAAAAAGTAACTTTTAACGTTTACTCGGAGATTTAATGACATTTAACATATGAACAAAAATTTAAGAAAGATTAAACAGTAACAACCGAACGAAGTTTTTAAAAATAATGTAAGCAACTATTGTTAATTTTAAAAATTAAATTTTTCTGACGCCAATGCAACAGTTTGTTTTGAAGTTTATTATTGCTAAAACGACATGCTCACATTCACCAAACACTGAAGAATATAATCATCTGTAAATTAATCCAGTGACTGGATATGTTATTGTTTCACTCGCATCAATTCAGAATTTATTTCTAAAATTTTTTGTAATATAACGCGCTAGTTAAAAATAACAATAAATTTTAAAATACGGGTAAATATCGTGACGGACGCGGGACAATTATTGAAAATATGGGGAATCCTGGCAAATACGGGACGGTTAGAAACTATATTGTCATTCAACATTTGAAGCATTGGTTGTTTTTCGCGGACACATTCCCGAAACATTTAGTTCTTCATAATTTGTCACCGAATAGCGACATCTTCTCAACAGCTTCGTTTGTCAAATTTATCTCGAAAAGTTTGGATAGAACTTCCAAGAAGTTTTACAAAACTCGATACTTGGAAAAAAGATATTACCTTTACTATTCAGTCTATTATGTAATGTGACTGATACTGATGTTGAGGAGTCGAATGTAAACAATTCTTATGTTCCATTACTTCCGCAATATCTCCATACTTAAAATTAAAGAATAAGCTCATAGATATAAAAACATTGAAAAAAGATATTATCTCAGGTATCTGCAATAGGCACAGCCACGTTATGAGAAACCAGATGCGCATTTCGGCTTCAATCCTTCGAGTTGTGACGAAACAGTCTCATTTTACATTAATCTCTCGTAATCCTTATAGTACTTGAAAATAGTTAAACGATACGATACACTCTGGTGACACCGCCGCTGCCAACACCAAATCAAATACAATACACTGGCTAAATAACACGAAATATACTAACAATTATATTGCAGTGACATAATACAAAGCAACAATATAGTACAATACTTAATAGAAATGTCCACTTGAAGAATCACAAATAATATGGAAAGAATTCGACTCGCTGGGTAAGCTCTCGCAGGTGCGTTCACCTCTCTCCGAGTCCTCTCTCGTTCTCTCCCACTCTTCGTCTCTATCTCTCCCTCTCGCTCCTCGTCGCGAGGTTGTCGGATCGGGAATCCCCTCTAGTTTGCGGTGAAGTTCGAGTAGAGGGCACTGCACTCGCGAACGGTAACTGGTTCCAGGGTCTTGCTAGTAGTGTCCTCTTCCGGGCTAATGTCTGTTGCTATAAAAGAAGGCATTTTGTACGTACGCGCAAAGCCGAAGTACTCGCGTATGCCAGGGTACGAGCGTATGCCAGGGTGCGTGCGTATGCCAGGGTGCGTGCGTATGCCAGGGTGCGTGAATATGCCAGGGTGCGTGCATATGCAGGGGTTCGTCGTTTGATAGTGTTCGAACACAAAGGCTTCTGGCGAACACGAAAAACTGATGGGGAACTCGATAAATTGTCAGAAATGTAAAAATGCTGCAGAGTTCGCCTAAGTATAATATATTATTAAGGTTCCTTTTTAGCCGAAATGCGCGTCTTGTTTTCATAACCTTGTTATAGTTATTTAAGATATCTGAGATGAGTGCTTATTTCAATTGTTTTAATCTGTTTTCAGCCATTGGACTAGCTCGGCAATTGTCTATCGAATCTTCAGACTTACCAATTTAAACGGTATTTTTTTATTTTAATGATGTACCTTTCATATTTTAACTTGGAATTATCGCTAAGTTACGTGCCATAATTTAGTGTTCTTCCCGGTAGCACGCGGAATGATATTTTTTTTATTCTGTCTAATAAACTCAGAAAAAACTTTTCGTAAATAATTTACATACCAACACAGAGATTTTTATTTTACCATATCACACAGCATTCAGTGAATTTCCCCAGAGGTTGATTAGTTTTTAACTATAACGTGAAGACAGATTACTATAGCGCTTTATAGCAACAGGTTTCATCTGAATCATTTATTGGGAACGTAATTGGATGCCATAACTTTAACTCTTTAGAAGATTTAGGTTGAGTACGGTTTACTTTTCAGAGAAGCCTGTCGAATTTCACGGCTATCAGTTTTGCTTTAGCTCAATTTCGGAAAGAACTCCAATGTACAAAAATCCATAAAATGTTTCAATTCAACTCATAATATATAAGAAACTCAAAAGGAAGAAATTCTGAATAAGGTAAGACTAAATCATTACACTTCCAGATCAATATAACGTTCAAAACTAACCTCACTTATTACTATGTATAGGGAAATCCATCCCATTTTACACGATTTCGTTTTAGAGCAACTATTCGAGGAACATGCGTAGCGTGCAATGCGAGGGATGATTGTGATCATTGTATTGAAATGATGAGAGAGCGTACTGCATTAAAATATAATAATAATGGTATACCATACCATTGCTCACTGTAAAATATTATTTCAAAATTGTCCTTAAAGCAGAGTTGGATGTTAAGATAAATGTCGTAGGAATAAAGATTCTCACCCCTTTAGGAACCTTATAGTTGGAGAGTACGAGTTCCTTCACTGTGGTTCTTAAATTCCCGGATGTAATGGGCAGCGTCCTGAGGGATTTTGAGAGGAAAAATATGAATTAAAAATGAAACTCTATGGATCTTTTGAATGAGAAACATATGCGAACGACAATATCATTTTATTCAGAGTTCCGAAAATGTGTTCCTTTTTATAGCATGGAATAAAATGGCAATTATTATAAGAGTTTATGATTAATTTATTTCGGTAAGGATTAAATTACTCTTTTGATTTGATGAGTCCTGAAAATGACATTGTATGTTTATATATGAGCTTAGAACTAAACAGAAATGTATTACGCATTTGATAAATATCCATTATGCAATCTCAGGCTTTAGTGCAGATTTTCTCTCTTAAACAAATTAAACCTCAGATGGAAAGACATTAAGACCTGAAAAAATATTTTATTATAAAATGTTATCGAAACTCACGGTGATAATTTGCCGCCATCTCCTTACTTTGTATATCGATCATATTCAAATCTTTTGTTTGGTAGTTT
Source organism: Tanypteryx hageni (assembly GCA_028673005.1). Lineage (NCBI taxonomy): Eukaryota > Metazoa > Arthropoda > Insecta > Odonata > Petaluridae > Tanypteryx > Tanypteryx hageni. The sequence goes on along the minus strand of CM054114.1, from coordinate 165,609,685 downwards.
TCAGGACGTATAGGAAGAACAGCTGTCACGTATCAGTAATATTCACCGAATATGTAAACGTTTTTAAGACTAACCTTGCGCTCTCTTTCAGACATGCTCTCAAGTACTTCATATCCTCCAACATTTCCTCCGTGATGGCGTCGTTCTTGTTAGGCAATAGTCGTTTCAGTTCTCTGAACAGCATCTCTTGTTTGTCCTGGTTTTTCGACAATTGGTACATAGCCATCGCCATGGAGTAGGATGTCTGGAGCAGAAATTTAAAGGTTTGTGACTTATCGCGATGGAATAAATTATTGGGCATGAATAACAATGCGTTAAAATTAATTACCTATGAAAATAATGTAATATCTATGCTGACGTGTAAGTGTTTGAGTTTACACAAGTATGTACTAACAAAGTCAAATTTTAAAAATAAATGTATGTTATTAAATATCTACCTCCAATAGCCACAAGAAACCATGTGCGTTGTTGATGGCTGTCTGGTAGTCGAAATGTTACGAACTCTGTTATTTATTGAAATTCTTCCGAACGGTACTTCATTTGAAATTAACTACTTGATCCCAAGGAATTTTTCTTTTGAAGAATTATCATTTACTTTTTGGAGATTTGAAAACTCTACTAACATCTCTTCAAAAAGGGATGTTATGTACCCGTATGTTTATGTTTCCAATAATTTGGATCATAAAGCATCTCCATATGATTGCGCTCTGTCTCTCACCGAGTCCACTCCGGCGAAGATCATATCCTGAGCCATTATGTTCGCAGTCTTGGCGTCAGCTCTGGCCAATAGCCTCTCTAGGACGCTTGGTTCGCCGTCATCGTTACCCTCCGCTTTACGCTGGTTTATACGTTGAATAGCTTCCTCGACGTACTTCACGGACACCCTAATTGAATATAAGCATACCAACAGACATGTTAGATTAAATAACTGAGATTACAAATTGGATGTAATCTCGCTTGTAAAAACCGCACGGTCTAATTATCCGATTTAGACAATTAAGTTGACCAGTTATCGGCCAAGTATTTATAATAATGATTTTAGGTTGCGACTACGGAATTTTATATTCAAATGCATTCAAAGTCAAACGACTCGAGAAGCTGCGTCAAATAAGTGCACATGGCGACATACTCCTGGTATCTCGTTCAAAATCACAAATAATAAACCCTAGTTATTTTATGCTTATATCTATGTTCAATTTGATATTTTGGCATAGAAAAACTATTGTCGTTGGCGGAAAAATTTAGTGCCGCTTATTACAAAATACTATATAAGAATTTTTTATAGTAAAATCGTCAGTAGTCCTGAAAAGTGGGTTGGTTGGCCACCGCTCTGATATCTGGGGAAGAGCTCAGAAGGCCTCGTGAGATCGAATGTAATTAACTTGAAAAAAGCTGGCACTTGAGCAGTGCTAGTGGTGGCATCGCTTCTAATGTTTAGGATCTGCCAATAGATAAAGGAGACCATGTACTATACCTAATAATACTTATCGTTGTGGTACGATTCTTATTTAATTTGCAAACGTTAAAATATGACTAAGTTCTTAGGTGCAAATTTGAAACCAATAGCTGCACTTGTTTAATAAATACCATGGTAGTAAAAAATGAGTGATACAATTTTTGTTAAATTTGCGATTTTACTTGATTGCAAATTCCTAAATTCGGTAAAATTTATTTAATATCTGTCTTAGTTTATTTTAAAACGATGCAGTTAGATTAGATTAGTTTCTAAACTATAGATTTTATACCATGTATCGTAATGTCCCTTTTTTAATGGTAGACCCTGTATATTTACAAATGCAACAAAAGACAGGTACTCACTCCAAGAATACGTCGAGCGCCTTGACAAATCTCTTCCAGTTAGCCGTGGGGTATACTTTCCAAACAGGAAGGCCCATCTCTAAGAGGAAGAGGCATTCGAAGAAGTCACCGACCGCTGTAATCATCCTCTGAGGTTCGGAGTCTGGAGGAAGGTCCGGAGCCAAGCAACCCAGTCTCGTGTCCAGGGCAACGTACGCGATGGCTGCAAGAATTAATGAAGAGAATGTGGAATAATAATTTTTGTCCCGGGTGTCTGCGAGGGCTCTTGGGTGGATTTTTTTCCAGGCCTTCACATGCTGTCTGTTGCGGTCCCTTGGGCAACAGATACGAAAACTTTTAAATCTCTTTGAGAAAAATACAAAATTCAGGTTATCCTCGCTATAGGTCGTTATTGTAATTTTTAAATAGCTAAACAGGACGATATTACGAAGTTTTGTCACCAATTTAGGAATAATAACGTTGGTAAAATAGGATTTTGTTCGCGGGAAATGGAGAACTCCTGCAAGTGTTTGTAGGATTAAGAAAAAATCACAAGCGCATATGAACAAATGCATTGGTCCATATGCGCATTGCGATGCGGAGAGATTTATTTGCATAACCCAATCGATACATGTTTATTTTGTTGCTTGATTTACTAACGCAGGTGTCGGCCGCATGCGGCTCCTGAGAGTGTTTCATGCGATCCGAGATCATCGGATGAAAAAGTGACTGAAATTATGTTTTATAGACAATTTCATATTTTTTCAGTGAACTCGTGTTCTGAAAACTCTTTTCTGTTGAACTCTTAGCGTTAGCAAGCAAACTAGATTTGATTTTCACTAATACTATAATACGGAATCTCAAGGTAACTTCTGGGGGCTCCTTCCGGCGGTGCAGTTATTAGGTAGGACGCTGGCTGCTACTCCTCTATTGCTTGAAAGGGCATCAGGTACGAATTTCGGGAAAGTAGGATATTTTTCTAGTTCGTTCGTGCTTTGAGGTGACCGCGCAATGTGGGCGTTCCGTCCTTCGGAAGGTACGTTAGGTCACTAGCCCCTTGGTGCTTTCCGTTAATTATATTCTAATTCCGACACCGGTTTTCCCTCCTCCCTTGTGAGTGTGTTCGGTGTGGAAGGAGCAACCAAGAGGTTGATTAACCAAAAATACATACACAAGGTAACTTCTAATGAAAACACTCATCCGGCCTTCAGATGCTCTCCAAACTTCCATTACGGCCCTCTGCAGCAATCGCAACTACGAAATGTGGTTCGCCATTAAGAAATGATGCCAACTCCCGCATTAATGACTCGTTCCCCATACCATAAAGAGCACTGATTCCTGCATTAATGTGTCGCTCCACATACCATGAAGAGCACTGATCCAGATGTGGCGATTTCTCCCTTCCCCTTTTCCTATCGCACTTATCCAATATTCGTATTATCGCTGGACATAATGGCCTCGCCCTCAGTACGCAACACCCCAGGACGACACGCCCTGTGCGTACCTGCCCGCCTTATATAACCTAAGTACTCCTCACTATTCTAACTTTTCCTCTTTCCTTCGGTTATGTAAGGACAACACGGAAATAACCAATACACGGTTACTAAACCACCATTTCTATGGTCCGCCTGACGTCATTCCCCTCCATTCATTCCACGAGTTCGCCGACTTCGTTCTTCGAGTGGGCAGTGATATATATAGCAACTGGAGACATTATTCTATGTTGGAGTGGACATTAATATACCAGTAGCCCTATGGTATTATAGTAATTATATCTGGTGCAATATAACTGACTTTGACCAAGACAGAAATTTCCGTCTCGATTTGTGTATCATATAGTTAAATTTTTTATTTGATTATTATGTTAATTAGGTATCATCAAAACGGAATGGTAATAATATGATGTTATATAATATACGTTATTAGTAAGATTTGTGCAGAAAAAGGAATTTGAGAGTAAACTAAATACTTCGGAACTAATTAATGAAAATAAAAGGCGCATCGAATTTTGCAAAAATATTCCATTTCAAATACGATATATCTCTCGTGCGAATTTTTCGCGATTTACATTATTTTTAATGCTTCTACTTAGAAATAGGCAAAAATAGTTTAAAACAACTTGTTTTTATCCTGAATAAACTGCAAACAAGTTAATTACATGCATGTGGATTCAGCATTACAGCAATAAAAACAGAAACGTCAAAGGAAAATTGATATAAATATATTGATTTCCTTAAACAGCCCCCTATTGGTACGCAATGGGTTAATCAAAGTCTTACCGCGATATATTCTTCGTTGCCTATTCCCTCCATCGCTAGTTTCCTTTCAGATCTTTAGTTGATTTCGAAATAAGATTGATTTTTTCGCAGCTGGGATCAGGCTTAGAAGATTGTAGAATTAATCTTGATCAATTGATCAAAACCTATTTCTTTTGAATTACTTACTATTAGTAGTGTGTTGTGTCTTTGTTGTAACCTGCGACACAGGATCACACAAAAAAATTTTAGACACCAAATTCCATCTTTAGTTTCGCGTTTTGGATACTACTCTACCAATGAGCAGATCGTTTTTATAATCAAACAATTTGTTCAAGAGCAAGCACATAAAAAATACTTGTCTAGGTTTCTCCAATAGCCACAGCATGGTTAAAATTACAAAATTGAATTTTTTTTAGCCATAAGACAAGCTCGATTTGCCGTTGAATCATAAAATTCGTAAGGAATTAACAAGAGCACAAAAAATCACACCTCATGGCTTTATTATTTCTTGTTGCCATGGAACGCCTAAATAAATCAAATAGGCATTTTCCCTAAAAAATAGCCGTCATTAGCGGCAATTCCCCAGGCTTAAAAAATGAACATTTTTATAGCTACAATGGTTACCTAAATGATATTTAGAATGAAATAAGTGAAACGATTCAATTAGTTATAAATAGAGATGAGTTTACATAGGAGGCCAGGTAGTTTTATGCTGTCAGTTCCTAGTAAAGACGAAAGGAAGAAAATCCATTAAGATTACCTATCCCTAATCGCCACAGGCGGGCAATATTCAACTCACATTCAAGTGACCACTTGAAGAGTTCATTCATGAAGTCTTTGGGTAATTCTTCCTTTTCATCTTTCAACGTTCGGATCCTGCAAAAAAAACATCAGGTTATCCTTTTAATTTGTTAATTTCATTCTAAAAATATAGGAATACTTAATTCGAAACTAAAAATTGATGCGTAAATATAATTTACCCACGCCATTCATTCAAATGTTAACTACGTGAACGTGGTGCTTACTTAGCCACGAAGTCCTGGGCCACTCCTGCGATGGGCTGGATATAACGCTTCGATATCCTCGGTTGCATCATGGGTTGGTTGACCTTGCTTCGAGCCTCCATCCACTTGCTTCCCTGACTGTGGAGAAAGAAAAGTGAGGTCAATTCATTGAACTCCGAACGCATCTTTAACACTGAAATCATGGGTTTGCATCGGAAAGGAGCAAAATATGTAATCGGTTGTTCACTAGCGAACATTTAATACTTCCAGAGATCATCAGGCTAATAGCAGTACTGAAAGTGAACGATAATCGAATATAATTTTCAATGCCAGAAATTTATTTTTTTAATGCTTAAATCCTTTGTTACAGATTATCTATTCAAATTAAAATTGTCTTGTTGCATTTTCTTCGCCAAAATAATATTACAATTGGTTTCTGCTATATATTTACCGGATGAATTACACGGTTTATCATTGAAACTTATACCCTTACTTTAAAAGACATTTGTAATTTCAGAAATGCACGGAATAGTGCATGGTATTTATAATTGATTAGAGCGCAGATCAAATACGCTTCAATTGTAGATGGATATTAAAAAACGACGCTCTAGTTTGAGTTTTATATATTCATTCAAGAACGTATTTCAGTTACGGCACTCATTATTGTATCCAAACACTCATGAATTTTGAGAGGTATTATTCTTTAGAAAATATTCTCCACCGGTGCACCAAGGCCTGACGAAAGGGGGCAGCACTGGAGATCGCTGTCCCGGGGACTGAGAACCCTCATGTGTTGCCGACCAAGGTTTCTGTACTACTATCCTAAAATCGCTTTAATAGAAAATTCTTAATCTACAAATAATTACTACAAATTTTAGCACATAAGCTGTCCCTATACTATTTATTATGAAAAAAATTGTTATTATATATCTATGTGTGTGTACCTAACATCCTAAATACCGGAATTCACAATAAAAGGGAGGGATTTCAAGTTGCATTTACTATTGTTTTTGAAAGAAAAATATTCACTATTGTGGGAAGAGAATATAAGGTTTAGGTCTGTTGCCAAGGCCTATAGAAAGAATGAAGTTCGTACAGTGAGGCCCGACTAGTTGTTTGTCAAGGGGCCCGTATAGGCTCTCAGCGCCCATTACCATTTCTAGGCATCTACTGAAATTCACAATAAATGCAGATAATGTCTCATCGGTGATGCTCTTCACAGCCAGATTTGAAAGCATGTGTTTATTTTATACGGGAATTTCTTAAGGGTAACGTATACAAAAATAATCCGCATACGGTTGAACGATCGAAGACAGAAATCAAAGCTGCTGTGAAGAACCTTACTGAAGGAACAGCAGTTATGGAATATTTCAGTTGACGTCTGCGGAGAAAATTGAAAATTAATTTCAAATGAATATCATTTCTTATGTTTCATGAGTGTTCTGATACCCGAAACAATGCTGTAAATGAAAGAATTCAATAAATATAAGCAATTAATATTATATCATATTTTTTATGACACGTTTCATGGGGTCCGTATGAGACCGTATGAGTTAGGAAGAATCAAGTGTGGAACAACTAGATTCGTCAAACGAATTTATGACCAAAAGTAAAGCATAACGTCACTATTAGCGCCTTTGAATTTCGTATCGGCAGGTGATCCCAGTCAACGCAAAGTTACGTTTTCTGAAGAAATATAGGCCGGAAAATTTGGTTAAGAAGCTTTTATTAACTGTGGGTGGTCCAATGTGGATTGGGAGACATGATCATCACGATGGAATACTTGAGATCGATTGCATTACCGAGTGACATTGAGGCTCTTTTGTCTTTGGAAAATTAGTGAATTATAATATAAGAGTCAAACCTGCGAGATAAAATTTTAAGAGCGTTATGGTGCATTGCACCACATGCCCCCCAGCGCTTCGTTGAATTGCAGTTTGTTGTGTAAATGTAGGTGTAGATATAGGTGATTCATAATGCAGATACTCACTCCGTCAGTAATCCTGCACCGTCTTTGTAGAAGTCCTTCCTGATTACCTTTCTGTAGTATTCCATGGATTGCATCCCCTGTCTCACAGGCCAAGGGCCTTCGTTCCTGAGGACTGTCTCTACATCTTCTGGGCGGTATACGCACACCATATCCACACGTCCTGGGATCCCTCTTAAGCGCACGATATTCCCGTAATTTTTGTGAAGTTCTCTGTGCAGGTCTTGTACCCCCACTCCATGAAATTCGCCTGAGGTTGACATGGAAATAATGTTATTTCATTAGACATTTGGAAATTAAAGTGTATCTCAGAAAATTATTTTCACAACCTCAACGAAGGAAAGTGAAGTTTCGATTAAGTTGATTTAAGAATTAGGTTAACGTTATTATTGTAGACGTTTCTGGTAGTCGAATGAAATAATGGCCACCAATGCTGTTGACGGGAATATAGCCCATGCAGTCGCTGCAGTTACTCGTCCACGTTAAGTTAGTTTTGATGGTAATATTTTCCAATAGGAAGATGATAAATCAATCGCCGCATACAATTCACTATTCCTTTTGTGGATAATTATATTTATGATGGCGTTTGGAAAACTTAAATCGTAAAATAGTAATAAAAACTTTTTATAACACCTATCTCCAGGCACTGAGAGAGGTGAGATGGGACCTGGGCTAGTCACAAATATGGAGCACCACCCCACACCAAAAGTCATACAAATATACAAATAAAATCAAATTTTGGGGGCCCCTCTGCCTCCACCTAAACCCGCGACCCATCAGATCGACGAGGGCTTCACCCTCGTCGAAGGCAGAAAGGCTGTCAGCCTCAAAAGGATGCGAATTGCATCCCAAGAGTCACTGACAGCCACGTCGAACCGATTCGCCCCGATAACTCCTGGGGACACCGCGACCAGGATGGAGGTGGTTCCTCCGGCTAAATCAGCCAAAATCCCGGAGCTAATTTTGCGGGACACGCGAGACTGGGGGTCCACATACCAGGCCCTACTCGAAGAATTGCAGGAGCAGCCCGTCTGCAAAGTTAAAGGCCGCAGCGCTATGCACATTCAGTGTGCCAGCGCTGCGGACTACCGCAAGACGCGGGATATTTTTCAGTCCCGCAAACTGGCCATTTCGGGGTACCAGCTGCCGGAGGACAGCCTCCCCCAATACACCGTGCGCTCGCTTCAAGAGCATGCCACCGCGGCATCTTTAAAGCAAGCCCTCGAACGGCTTGGTTGGGGCGTCAAGATAGTGACGCAGATAATGTCAACCAAGCCGTCGAGGGAAGAACGCGCCGCTGGGCTTAACACCGTCCCCAGGAGAAACACCCCGGTATTCCACGTGATTTTGGAAAAGTGCGAGGATCACGCCAAGATCCTCGACACGACAATTCTGATGGGCTCGTCTAACGTAGACATCAGGCCATATGTAAAGCCTAAGGGTATAGTTCAGTGCCAGCGCTGCCAGAACTTCGGCCACACCAAAAACTACTGCGCTGATACGGCGCGATGCGTGAAATGCCTCGAGGCGCATCTCACGAGTGACTGCCCAAAGAGAGATCGCACTGCGCCGGCGCAATGCGTGAATTGTCACCAATTTCACCCTGCCAATTATCGGGGATGCCAGACATATCAGGGCATCCTCGAGAGCCGCAGGCAGGGGTCCAGCATAAACACGTCGCGAGGATCAGCCCGAGCGACGCGAAATTTTGTCCCCGCCCCCATCCCCGCCACTAACGCTTGGTTCTCCAACCGAGCCGCCCCTCCTCCCGCTACCTCTCCATTCATCTTCTCGGCCGCAACCCACCCTACCCTACCCTCCCCCCGCCCAGCCCCTCGTCCCTTTGCCTTCCCTCCCCCTTCTCCCGCCGACCCTCGCCGCGCGGCAGCGCAAGCGAGAAACATCCCAGCGGCCGCCCCCACCCCTCAGCCTTCTCGCCCGTCGGTCCCTTCGCCTCCTTCCGAGCAACCCTCTCCCCCTTCCCCTCCCTCCCCCCCTACTTCGAACCAGGGACTCGGCGCCTGGATGATTTCGGTTTTAGATAACCTCTCAAAATTCTCGTCGTTAGCCGAGAAGAAGCTATTTATCCTACGGGAAATTGGCGCGATCCTGGATAATGGCTACTAAGCGCGAGCCGCGGTTCCTCACGTTGGTGTCATGGAATGCCAACGGTATCCTCTCTAGGGCAAAAGAGTTTATTCACTTCATCAGTTTTGGCAGCTACGATGTCGTCGCCCTTCAGGAGACGCATCTCACACACGCCAAAAAATTTTGGCTACCAAATTATAAAATATATCGGCGAGACTGCAAAACCCCTCATGGTGGCGTGGCCATCGCAGTCAAATCCACAATAAAACACTCCCCACTGAACTCGGATGCCCTTAGCCAACTAGAAAGCATCGGTATCTCGATTCATCATTCGACGGGCAACCTTCATATCTACTCTGTTTATCAACCCGGATCCAAACGGCTCCTGGAGGCTGACCTGGAGCGGCTCGTCACGGAAAAACCGGCCATCTATGTAGGCGACTGGAATTCCAAGTGCATCCAATTCGGATGTCGTCATGGGAATTCTAACGGACTAATTCTCCGTAATTTTGCAGCGACGGCGATGGCCTCGATCGAAGCGCCGTTCTCGGCGACGCACGTCAGTTCTTCCGGTCCTGAGGGAGACGACGTCCTGGACTTCGCCCTGACCAAAAATTTTTACAGCCACGGCACTCCACGTGTAATAAAAGCGCTTACCTCGGACCACTATCCTATAAGGATCGACATTATGACTGATCATCTCTCGGCTCCTCCCCCTCCCCCCATCATCCGTACAGATTGGAGCATGTACAAATCATCTATGGACGAGACGTTCGCCTCATTACCGCGCCTTATCGATCCCACAATCGAGGGCGTGAACGCGCAGGTTAGCCGAAACACGGGCGCGATGTCCAGCGCTTACAGGCTGGCATCGCTTCCTCGGGTTCGAGCAAAGCCTCCGGTCCCATCCCTACCCCAACCCCTCATCGACCTCATTAGGGAGCGAAACCGCGTTAGGGGAAGATGGCAACGCAATCGCGACCAGCTGGACGAAAGACTATACAACTTCCTTTCTTATCGTGTTAAGAAAGGAATGACGGAATTTCACAACTGGGAGTGGGAGAGGAAGATCTCCTCCCTCTCCTTGGAAGACGGCTCGACTTGGCATATGGCCAAGCGGCTGACGGGTCAAGCGCGCATACCGACGCCCCTCAGGCACCTGGACAAGTTCATTCACGACGCCGAGGCAAAAGCCGAGCTGTTTGCGGAGCATTTGGCCGGCACCATGACGCTACGCGAGGACTGGGAAAAGACTAAGACGGAGTAGGAGGCGAGGAAGAATTTAATCTTGCTTAGCCTCTCCCTCTGTCCACCCCCAGTTCCCACTACGGACGATGAAACACGACAGCTCATCAAGGAGCTTAACCCCCACAAGGCTTCAGGCCTAGACGAAGTTAGTAACTGGATGCTCATGAATCTCACCCCCGGTGCTATTTCGTATATTACAAACCTCTACAATGCCTGCCTTACCGCATCCCACTTCCCCTGGTACTGGAAGCGTGGCAAATTCGTCATAATTCCAAAGCCGGGGAAAGATCCGTCTCTCCCACCCAGCCACCGACCCATATCACTCCTCTCAAACGTCTCGGGGTGTTCGAGAAGATAATTCTCGCCCGCTTTGATCACCACATCCGGGCTAACGACCTAATAAAACCTGAGCAGATGGGTTTCAGACGAAAGACCTCCGCACCCCACCAAATCCTTCGTTTGGTGGAGAATATAACGGACGGATCAACTCCCGAGGACGGACGGAAGTCCTTTTCCTAGACGTCGCCAAGGCCTTCGTTCAGGTGTGGCACGAAGGCCTGCTACTCAAACTCGCCGCAATGGATTTTCCATTGTACTTGCAAAAGATCTGCAGGAGCTTCCTCTCCGGAAGGTCCCTGCGAGTCGCTGTGGATGGTCGGCTCTTCTCTTCTAAGAGGACTTCTTGTGGCGTCCCCCAGGGGGCAATCTTGAGTCCGATCCTCTTCAACCTCTTCGTTAATGACTTTCCTTCTTCTCCACAAACTCAAGTCTACATGTTTGCGGATGACACTGCGATCTCTTCGCAGTCGCAACAGGTCAACGCAGCTGTACGACGTATCCAAAATCATCTGAACCTGTTAGAAAAGTGGACGCTGGACTGGAAAGTAGAGATTAACGCCGATAAAAGCGTTCTTGTCAACTTTACCAAGAAGCTAAAATTCACGCCCTCCCTTCGCCTCGTATTCCGAGGCACCGAGATACCGATGCGAAGCACACACAAATTCTTAGGGTTACACCTCGATCAGAAACTGACATGGGGTGCACACGTACAGCAGGTGATAAATAAAGCGAGGGGTATGAGGAAATTGCTCATGCCCATCATAAGCAAAAATTCTAAATTACGAAGGGGCGAAAAAATTCGGATATACCTATCTCACATTCGGCCGACCCTGCTGTACGGATGCGAGCTATTCGGTAACACGGCGAAAACTAACATGCGGAAATTAGAAACATTCCAAAACGTCACACTGCGCTACATCACAAATAGTCCCCGACTCGTTCCGGCTTACGAGATTAGAAACGCGCACAAAATCCCCACGATACACGACTTCGTTCGCATGCGAGCCCAGCGCTTCGAACAGTCCCAACAGTTCAACCCACTCACCGTCCGACTTTGGCAATACGACGCGACAAAAAAATGCAAGTTTAAACGACCAAAAGAATACTCCTTCCGTAGTGAAGGCACAAACTTTCCTATTTCTGTTGATTAATACTAACAATAGATGTAGTAATATTTTTATAGAATTAGTAAATTGAAGCCAAATTGTGCTTCAAGGTGTATATTGTTTTGTGGTTTCAGAAAAAATAAATTACTGTTTAAACAAACCCAGCTTAAAAGAGAAAAAAAGAAAAGAGAAAGAAAAGTTAAAAAAAAAGAAAAGTAAGCGTTCTACCCAAAATTGTAATGCGCAAAACATAAAAACTAAATTAAAGGAACCTAACAAAAAAGAATTAAAAGAATCCTATATAAATCAAAAAAGTTGGTTTTCAAAATATATTTTTACGTAAACCTCTACGCAAAGCAGCTGAGAGTACTGCGGGTCGCGGACCTGGCAGGGACAGTTGCCGCCAGCCGAGAGAAAAACCTTCCCCCACTCCGACAATGTTTGCCGTGTCTCCCCAATTTTTTGTTCCCCTTTTACCCCCTTGTTATGGTTTTTATAGCATTACTATGCTTATTATCTATTTTGTTAAATTTTTTGTTCACTCATGAAAGGAATGAGTTAGTTTTAAGAGGGTAATAAATGTATATTTTGCAACTCCCTTGCGAGTTCTTTCCTCTTCTTCCTTCGCCATACACACCTACTAGGTATATTGTAAAGCCAAACTTACACGCATAAAAAACATTAAGCTCGCAAAACATAAAGGTCGTAGAAGGTGGCAAATTGCCAACCTGGGGCTATCGACTGGACTATGCGCGACCGGAAGTCCGCGCGGACACGGAGAGATCAGTAGGGGCCCCTCTGAGCCCGAGACATGGGAAAAATGCCCCTGCTGCCCCCCTCTATCTTGCTCTGCCTATCGCTAATAGCAGGGATGGGTAACCTTTTCTTTTTCTCGCGGGTCAAAATTGTAAATATAGGATTGGGTGTACATTTCTGGCTTATCAACCTTTTGAATTATTATAGATATCGCTCTTTCCACAACGAACACTCACAAGGGAGGAGGGACAAATTGCCGTCATTAATCTACTCTTAACGAAGAGCAACAAGGTGGCCAACGGCTCAACGTCCCTTCCGAAGGACGGAACTTTGCGTGGTCCCCTCAAACCACAAAAAACAAGGGTCTGGACGATTGGAAAAATCCTACTTCCTCAAGATTCGTGCCCTCCACCATTTCAAGCAGCAGGCGAGTAGCAGCCAGCGTCTTAACCAATAAACTACCGGCAACCCCTTACAAAATTTGGATTTTCTTTTCTATCTTAAATGTCAATTTATAATACACGCGGAAAGAAATAATTTTATGGTTTAATTATCATTTATTCTTAAAAATAGATCCCAGAGAAGGTTAGACTGGTCTTATAGAATTCAGTTTTCCACATAAAAAGTCTCATTGTCTCCATCAGTTACGTACCAACGGCAGTTATAAAGCAACAGTCATGTCGTTCTCGGACAAAAAGCAAATATTAGTAATTAATTTGATCAACGTAATTGTAATATCGAGCGAAGAATCTTTAATATTGTGTCAGACACAGAAAAATATTACGGACGTAAGTCGATGAACAATTTTTTTGTTTTGTTTCATCCAAAATCGCCTCGCGTTCCAAAAGTGACACGTGTGTCATAGAGACCGTTGGATAGTTACGAACTTCTATAGAGTAGGTTTGCACTCGCCTATGTAAGGTAGGAATCGCCAAACGTTGCCTATGATCGGCAGAGGTGCTGGCCCGGGAATTTCCTCGTAAGACTTGATTCCGGGCGCGTCCACCGCGGAGGCAGCCTCCGCCGTCGCCGTCCTGTCGCTCGTATGCAGTTGACATTTCGTCTGTTGAATAGAGGTGATTTGCAGCTGCTGGTGGATCAATGCAATGATGCCTCTTCTTGGGCTGCTGCGCGGCAACAAAGTGGCAGCCATATTTGCTTTAGTTCTGGAAGAAAGAGTCGACAGTCAGCGACAAATAAGGTTTGAATGAGTTTAACGTTTCAATCTTTCTTTCACCATAATAGCCAATACATTTCAAACAGCTACACTTTATCTTATCTTCGTGGTTTTCGTTTTGTAGTATTAGATAAGCAAAGAAATCTTTTGTTGCTTTTAAAAGTGAAATTAATAAACTGCAATAGCATGCATTTTTTAATCTTTGGAAAATATTTAGGAGATAACGTTTAGCGGTTGTCGAGTTTTAACATGCGGTCGGACGGAAGGAAACGACCTCTCCTCTATGCAAACACCTCGTAAAATGAAAGCAAAAGAACGCTAAAAAAATACATAAAAAGGGCTTTTCACTTTCAATCGAAATTGAACCGGAGATTTGAGCTACTCACCCGAAGACCGGAGATGATGGCGAGGCCCCGGACATCTCCGGTTTAAAAACAGTGGGTTGGAAACCCTATCCAGGACATACAATAGCGTAGTTTTTTTTATTAGCTTTAATCTCGGAAAATATCTTTCATTTGACGAATATATCATCAAAATTGCGCGAAAATTGCTAAAGATTGAAGCCAGTCTGTATGTAATCATTATATAATCCAATAGTACCTTGTTTCCATTCAGTTTTTCATCTCTTCTTTCAAAACGGCCTTAGTTGATAGCGAGGAAAGTTCGTCACGAAGGCTTCGGTCAATAATTGCTTATAAACCTATTTGAATAGATATTCTCAGTTATTCAATCTATCATTGTGTTCGAGGGTCCCAAATAAATCTTGGGACCCCCATGGAATGCATTGGCCTACATCCCTCATGTTACGCCACTGATTAAGAAGTTTTGGTTATTCGACGTTGAACCGCAAATTAAGAAAACGTCAAGAGCATCGAGATGAAGAACAGCGTCGAAGCGGGAGAATGTACGTAGACGACGTCCTTGAATTTGTAGCCAGTGCATCAGCCAATCATATCCCTTTTAATCCACGAGACTTTCGAGTGTCGCAAGTTTGAAAACGCGCAAAATACATGGCGAGGTCTGCGCAGCGGCCTAAGTTAACGCAGTAATTTTCGTCGCTATCAAAGAGAGTGGGAAAGGGAGAATGAATCAGCCGATTTCGGAAATAAATCAAACGAACCGCGGTTTTGAGTCTTTCGATCTACGCGAAAAATATTCGTATACTAGAATAAGTGCCTGTCAAAATAGACGTGACATGAATTTAGATGTTGTTGAGATAAATCAAAATGTAGACGTATATTAAAATTTAGAAAGCAATAGAGGGTGTTTTACAACATCAAATTTGTCAAGGCAAATATTTTCCCGAAATGTGATTTAAACAATAATTTCCTGCGATTTCGATTCGGTAGCGAAATTCGAAGATGAGAATCAGAATTTTTATATGCTCTTCTTTAAAACAGTCCCGGTCCTAAGACATATGGTCTATTTTTTTCTAATTTCAATTAGGAAAATAATGAAAGTTTGCACGTCAAAAATATCGCTTTTTACGTGTAATATCACGGGAAACAGAAATTATATCCAAGAGTCGAACTAGGGTATTTTTCGGGATATTTTCGTCCTTTACTATCAATGCGTGAATGAAGTATTCTTGCCTAATCTCAATCTTCTATCTAGACGGGAAGTATGTTAAAACACTTTTTAAAAATTCATGATACACAAAGGACGAAAGGATTAAGTCTTTTATATTCGTACGACATTTTTTTAAAAACGCTTCAAAGGTCGCGGTCGAAAAAAACCGATGAAAATAAAACACTTGCGAGCATATTGTTTCGAAAAGCAAACACGATTTTTCTAGCGGGAAAACTGTTCATGGAACCACGCGGACTTATATTTTTCTCGGTATTCTAGCGCTCAAAGTGAGCGAAGAAACAATAAAGAGAAACCCAGGTGGGTAGTGGAGCTTGTTCGGGACGGGAAGTCTCTTGATAATTTCCCACCAACTTAAGGAGAAATACAGAATGGGTAGGTTGTATTATACACTTCTTCTCCTTAGTTCTGCTGACCGAGTTTATCGAAGTTATCTTCTCGAATCCGGATCGATGCGATTCGCACACCAACAGAGACGAGTCGTAGAGCCACGTGCGGACAATCGACATGATACGTTAGCTCTTCAGCTTTAAGACGGCTTCAATGAACCTCGTTTCCATCTCGTATTTCAGGAATAATCCGCAAAAATAATACGCGAATTCTTACTTCCATCTGCCTTCTTCGTGAACATATTTAAAAAGCTTTAGAGAAGCGGTTCCCAAACTGAATGCTCCCGCAACCGCCTCTTAAGGCTGCCGACCTTTAGACACATCCGTCTAGAAATAAATTTATAATGCGAATGGAATATTAAGAGAAAATCGGGGTTTTTGTCTATATCAATATCGACACAAGGTTGAGCAATTAAATTAAAACTAAACACATTTAAATTTCGAAACTATCTCTAAATGTAAAACTCTTCTTCTTCCACTCTTCGTGACTCTTTTTAAATACGTTTTTAGCAAACATCCCGAATAGGTAGAAGATTGAAATTTAGCAGGAATAGTTCGATCACGCATTAAAAGACAAAGACGAAAAAATACTGCGGAATGTAATTTTTGTTTTTCGTAAGATAACGCGTAAATAGCCATTTTGGACGTGCAGGCTTTGATTCTTTTGCAAATTAAAATAAGAATACTTTGACCGAGGATCTTCGGACCACGACTGTTATTTAGAATGTAGTTTCTTATTGGTGTCATCTAGTTTTTTTTTAATTAAATTGAAATCGGTGAAATTTATCTTTTAAGTCACATATTAAAAAAACGTTCGCTTTTAAACGGTTTCCTGTCTTGGCAGCCATTGTTGCCGTCAAAGCTGTCTCAATCCTAATATACGTACGAAAGTGCACATTATGATTTAACTCGAGAACATTTGAATTCCAGTCCCGTCAGTTATGGCGGGTACTTTCTCCAATTACTTATGCATTGTTCAGTGTTCGTGACCTTCCTTGCGGGTCGCGCGACCTCTTCTCAAAAACCTCCTTTTCACCATTTTTTACTTTCTCATATACGGAGTGTATTGAGAAAGTATCGTTATCGTGAAAAAATTTGACTACGATATTTTTATGGAAATACACGTTTTAGGTGTCCCTGAGTGATTTTCGTAATGCCGTCTGTCTGTCTGTTCGCCAAAAGCGTGCATGAAATCGAATGATATTTCGTGTTTTGCTATATATCATCTTCTGCCGGCTCATTATTCATAAAAATGGTATTGCGCAAAAATTAAGGGTAGTTTATTCTTTGCGATTTTTAGAAAAATGTTATTTACTCAATAATGGCTGCAGAGAATTTGATTAAAATCAATCCAATTGTAGAGCCTGATGTCACTAATAATACTACGGAAGTCATGTATCTCTTGACATCAGTATATGGCGTCCAGTGGGATTACAATGTACGCTAAGCCACCTTCTCCAATACCTATGACGTCACGCCTCCGCGATCCACTAAAAATCTTATTACAACCTTAACGGTTAAACTGAATCGAATGATAACTCGTATTTGTGGATACTATCGTTCATAATAGACACTGAAGACATGAACGATATTGTGCAACAATTAAGTGTACTTTATTCTAGGAATTTTTGAAACAAAATTCGATTTACTCAGAAATGGCTATAAGGATTTTGACTGAAATTCATCGAATCGTACAGTCAGATGTCACAAATTATACTTACTAAGCCATATGCCCCAAAAAATTACTTAATATCGACCAGTGGCATTAAAATATACACTAAACTACGGATAACTTTTATTTATAAGCGTTTTTCTTTTATAAACGTACACAGTCGACCAAACGTATATACATACGTATATGAGAGTTTGTGCAACGTATATATTCGCCGTTTATTTTATTTTTTTCTCCTCGGCAACGCGAGCGGACCTCCACATCCGCGCGCACAAGTGTCGTCGCGACGCGCCGAATGATGGCGTTGCGATCCGCGTGGGCGTACCGAAGTGTCGCGAAACAACCGTGGCGCGCCGTGGAAAAGCGGGGGAATGTCTATCCTCTTCGCCTTCAAGTCGATAGAAGTTTCTCTCTCACTCATTCGGGTAATGAAGTAGTTCCCGTGAAATCCGAGTGTCGTAATAAACACACTGAATCTTCGTTTGGAAGGAAAATAGGATTTTGTCAGCTTACCTTAGGATTGTAGATGGCGATAGCGTCAGTCGAGTTCTTAGCGTTGAATTCCTCTCTCACTATTCCTCAGACGGCTCGCCGGTCTTGGTGGCCCTCAGCTGACTGCTAAAGAGTTAGAGGAGAGTAGGGAGGCTATGTTCGGAGGGAGAGAGAGGAGGTGGAGGAGGAGAAGAGGGGAGAAAATAGTGAATATCACTCGCTTCCTGTCTCTTCTCTAATTCGCTCTTTTTTTAGGACGAAGCATCCTTCCAGTCCCTTTCTCTCTCACACAAAATGTTTGTCGTCAATAGCACTCTCCCTTCCCTTTGACCTCTCTTCTGGGAACCTCAGTATAATCCAAAAAAACAACGTAGCATCGATTTATTTCACGCCAACCTCTTCTCGGTGTAATTTCCGAGAAGGGTTTTTCGTGGGGGGCAAACGGTGAAGATTAAGGTCATGCGTTCGGAGAGGTGCGTGATTTTTTTAAGTGATGGTATTTTGTTTTTCTTTACGCCTTTATTCTTCTCTATCATCGACTCCATTTTCTTCAAAACTTTTCTTATTAATGATAATAAATTTTGATTGCCCCAATGACTCTTTTTCGTGGCTCTTTTCTAATTTTTACTTTCTTTCCTGCAAGCTTTATCTGAAATATTATTCCATATAATGCATTGTTTATCAGATATCTTATATTTTCAGCTCACATCACCACGCCACTACCGACGAGTATTGTTAACAATTAACGCTTAGTTACGCTCCTTTTTCTTTTCTTGATTGTTGGAGCTTTGTGGCTATACCCAATATCAGGAGGCTTTTCTTTGTAAAGTTAAAATTTTCTCGCATTTTCTTAAAATATTTATTTTGTTACTTATTTCGAATTTTTAGAAATAGGACAGATATGTAGAAAGTCATGTGATGGCCACATAAGATTTTTATTGGTAATTTTTATTTTATTTTTGATATTTTATTTCGTTTAAATCATTTAATTAATTTTGGTTTCATTTGTAATTTTTCGTGCAGAGGTATTGATGCGTACCTTAGCGTTTAATAGCATCCTTCCATTGCCTCACTCTCTCTCTCACAAAAAGTTTGTCGTTGATAGCACTCACTCTCCCTTCCCTCTGACGTCACTTCTTGAAACCTCAGTATAATCCGAAATAAAAAGAACGACGCATCTACTTCTTTCACGCCAACCCCATCTCGGGGTAATTTCCGAGTGGGTTTTTCGTGGGGGGCAAACGGTGAAGGTTAAGATAGCTCGTTCGGGGAGCCGCGTGTTTTTTTTAAGGGATGGTATAGTGTTTTCATCCGCCCTTATTACCTTCCCTTTCATCTGCACCATTTTCTTCAAAATTATTGTCTTTAATAATAATACATTTTTACAGTCTCTATGAATATTTTTCCTGGAATTTTTCTCATTTTTAGTGGTAATTTTTATTTTATTTTTGTTCTTTTATTTCGTTTAAATTATTTAATTAATTTTGGGTTCATTTGTAATTTTTTGTGCAGAGGTATTGACGCGTATCGTGCCACAATAAGAATGAATGAATGGACAAAAGATTGAATTAACTTTGTTTTTTTAATACAATCCAATGTGCTGCTACGTTTCTGAAAATCTGTATTAGCTATATCTCTTAAATGGAACAAAATTCTCTTCATTGTGACCAGTTAATTTGGTCCTGGAGCAGTGATTCGAGATCACGACCTTAATCAGATAGTGAAATCAGCGTGGAAAAAGCAGATTTAGATTCAGTTGGTATTATGGTGAGGAAAGGTGAATGAAATGTCAAATATTGCACCTGCAATTGCGTTGGAAGTAGGGTGGTGTATTGCTTAGGATGCTGGATGCTACTAGCATGCTGCTCGAAAGGGGATCGGGCACGAATCCTGCACAAGTATGATTTTTCCAAGGTCGCCCGGCCCCCTGTTAATGTGATTTGAGGAAACCGCGCAAAGTCAGCGTTCCGTCCTTCGGAAGGGACGTTAAGCCGCTGACTTCCTTGGTGCTCTTCGTTAAGAGCAGACCAAAAGCCGGCAACAGGTTTCCTTTCTCCCTTGCTATCCAGGTATTCATTGCACTACTATTTTTTGATAAATAACCATTCCGCGTTTATTGTATATACGCAATGTAAATACACATGCAGTTTGAATATAGTTTTATTATAATGTATTTAAATGTTAAATAAAATTTTATATTACACGTGTTTATTTTTATTTAATTATGTTATGGGGCCTACTTTCAATCATTTGCCTTGGGGCCTCAAAACTAAATTTAGGGCTCTGCCCTCCATTTTCACGTCCGTATCTTCTTCTCGTTCACGTCTGTTTTTCTTCCCAAGCTGCGGCAACGGATACTCCTAATCTTTAAGCTTCTCATTATTATCTTATCATTTTCTATCTTTGTACTCGGATTTGTACACAGAGACTCCCATCTGGCGGTAATATCCGCGGACTAATTCCGCTCGATCAAAGGGATCTTTGCTCCCGTAAGATATGTGAAATGAGTTCGCGAGTGATTTCTAAAAATAAAGAAATTATAAATGGAATATAAAATTCTTATTTTAAATTTGTTGTATTAGCAGAATAACCCATTATTTTCCGCAATATTTGTGCGTAGTATCTTGAAAATCTTCCGTTGGTAAGTACCAAGGATCTTATTTGCAAACACATAAGATAGAAATTTGAGACAATTAGACCGTTTTACAACGGCAATGTAAATATAAATCATAACTATAATTTTGATATAATTCGTCTTTTAAATTTCGAAACTCAAGAAATAGCCCACTTTTATGGAATAAATAACTAAAAGCACACCCTCCTTCTAGATGTGATTTGAATTGCGCTATTGTCTTAAACTACAATTTGGTTGTCATGACAGTGAATGTTTATCGATTAAAAAATTTGAATTTCTGTGTAAAATCGATAAGAAATGCTGAGACGAATCTGATCGCTGCACTAACTAGGTGAAAAAAATGAGAGACAATGCTTACTTTAAGCAATCGGTGTTCTATCTCTTATCTCCTGCAAAGAGTTTGAGTGATATAGGTAGGGTAAAATATATATTTAAAAAAATATGATATTCCACGTTGACCATCAAAATCATTTCATATAAATCCGATAAAATGGTGAAAAGTTATGAATTTCTAAACAATTTTACACCAGTATCGCAATTTTAGAAAATCAAGTGACATGATGTGTTTAGCGCATAAGGGATTAATTGCGAAAATCATGAAGCCCACGGGCCGTGGTTTGGGCCTCATTTTACTAGGCCAAAGATGGCAAACCTTTTCTTTGCTCTCGTGCAAAAATTACGAAAATTAGCTTTCCTTTTTTAACTGCCAATTTAATATACATCCAAAAGAAGTAATTTTCTGGCATAACTATGATCATTCATTCTCATGTTTAGAGCTCGGAAAACAATATATTGGCTATAATTGAAATTATCGTTTTACAAGATTCATTGTGCCGCATTTTTTATGTTCGAACGACAAATATGGAGCAACAATCTTCGCGTTCTCGGGCAAAAAGTCAACATAAGTTATTTTATCAACATAATTGAAATATATCGCTAGCAATGATCTTTTATATATTGTGTCGGAAATGGAAATAGTAAGCAGATGGTGAAAAGACGATTTTTTCTGTTCCGTGCCAATAGTGGGACGCGTGCCATAGATTTGATATCCCTATCCTGCGCAGTTGGGGCACCTATAATAATCCAAAATTTTGGTTAGCCAGAAAGATAAACAAACAAACAGTTAGGGCACAGATGATGGTCGTATTATGAATTGCACCACATCAACAAAATCTACTTATCTCAGCACATTCCTTTAAAGCACCATATTTACATACTCGACGACAGATTCCCGTTTTCTTTTGCGGAAGAAAAAAACGCATCGACTATTCGTCCTCGGACGAGAAATATATTTGCAGATTGCCTTTAAAAGTCGAAGCGGAAATTTTAAATAGGAACAATATAAATTACATTAATAAAATATCCCGCATCGTACAGAAGCTATCAAAATTATAAAAAAATACATGGAATTATTGAAACGCCATTAGGAACTTTAATACATTATTTTACAACCTCGCGTGGAATATTAGGCGAAGAATGACGAAGAGGGTCGCTTTGGTGATCCTTGTCGATCTTTCTGCGTCCATTTTGGAATGGTGAGTCGGCCATTTCCTCTTTCAGTCTTTCCTCTCCGTCATCTTGAACCGAAGAGGGTCCTTGGGCGAATTCAAGGCTTGGCTCACGAACTCCATCTCTCCGTAGTTGTATTCGATGCGAAAATTGCGCACCATCTGTCGAAGGAACGAAGGAAAGCTTACAAAACCGAAGTGCAATCAAATATCACGTAAGGTTATATCTAATAATAAGTTGAACAAACGAAATAACAACTTTGTATTTTCCACCGCTTTTAAGCTTGTTTCCAAAGGAAACAGACTTATGAATTGTTCGTGTCTGTGTGTGTCCCGAACTAACAACTTATGCATCAATAGAACGATTTTTATTAATCTTATTATGAGTCTCGCGGTGCTGGAGTCCAGCTCTTGGCGTTATTATATTTGGCGAAGATTGGAGTCCAGGATTCGATTCCAGGAATGTGTCTCAAATCCATCGTGCAGAGATGTTTTCTATAATTGTTAAAAATATGTTAAAATTGTGATATTTGCACTGTTCTAAGGGGAAAAGGATGTAAATTGTAATTCTTTTAACAGACTGATAATTGATCGTATTTTCTTGAGTTTCTACAAAGATATAGCATTTTTGGGTTTTAAATATCGTTTTATCGGATTGTTGCAATGAAAACGGTTATTATCGAACTCGGCTTGAGCATAGAAGACTGAATAAATTGGCTATTTTCTTTTCCAGTCGACTACGCTTCAACAATGGACAGTTGTTGTTCAGTAATCACGGACCTGTCTCCGGACACACTACCTATGATGATGATGATGATGACATCAAAAGTGATATATCAATAAAAATAATTAAAGTCTTCTGTAATATCACCTTTATATGAATCTTTTTCTGGAAAGGTTGTGTCATCTTGAATGTTCTCACCATCTTCATCACCTTCCACCATTTCTGTAGAAGAGTTTACATTTCTGGAAAATTTTGAAAGATCGTTTGCACTGAGAGATTTACCAGGTTCAACATTTATTCTCGTTATCTTCTTATATCCCTCTATCTCCACAGAGCTACGGCTTTCTCTAAAGTGTTCCAACACTGAATCTGCAACAATCGTCTGGGTCTCATGAGAATAACTGTAACCTGGCAGACTAGTAGATCGAGACCCGAAGCTCTGGAAGCAGCCCTAAGATTTTCTTTCTCATTGTGACTGATGCCTTCTGTCAGTTCTTTCAATAGTGCAGTAATCATGTCTTTTGACAGAATTCCAATTTTTTGATGTTCGTTCTTGAACTTCGATAACATTTTTCTCCAGGTTTTCTTTACGGGAGCAAAGAATGCAATGTCCAAGAATTGAGCAAAGTGGGTTGAGTTTGGAGGCACCATTAGAAATCTAATATTGTTTTGTGAGCACAAGTTGATAATGTCAATATTAAAGTGAGAAGAATGGTTATCACCTATTACCGCTTTGGGACCCCGCAACTTGCGAATGTAAGGTGTAAGTATGGTTTTAAACTAGGGCCATCAAACCAACCGGATTTCGTCCGGTTATAACGTGTCCCCTCCGGACAACCCTCGCACTATATATCCCGGAGATGGCCGGCCTTATAGACAACATAGATTGGAAGTAGCTCTCCGGAAGCAGTACCAGCAAACGTTTGTGAGTTTTGATTTCTTCTGCAGTCTTCTATGCTCGACATCGTTTAATATTTTCTGCCAATCTTAGCGTCCATTCTGGTTTGTGTCTTTTGAGGAAAGATGTCGCCCAGTCTTTTCCAGGAATATTGTAAGTGATTTGCGAAGCACGTCTTTCTTATTTGTCCAGGAGTCGTTTTGCTATCATGCGTATGTCAACTTAATCAAGTGGCTGTCCCCATTCACCACAAACTTGTAATATTTGCACTAGCTGAACCTGCTCTTCTTGAGAAAAACAGTCGGTCGGCCAGACTTATGTCCATGAACTTGTTTTATTTTATTTGTTATTGTCTTTAATAGAACTTTGGACAGTTTTTCTGCTGTTTGCAGTGATAGGCCTTTTTAACAGCTTTAATAGCATGGTCAATGTCATTTTGAGTGTAATCTGCATATTTTCGTGCATCAGGCCTCCTTACGTAAGTTCTAGGCATAATTGTGATGTAATTCTGCAAAGAAAATATCCTTGAATGACTGTTGATGCTAGCAGGAAAACTGCTGAGAAGAACTAACAATAAATTTTTTTTTAACCCAAACGGGATTCGAACCTGGGTCCCGCAGGTTCTAAGTTTACCAAGTTGACCACTAGACCAATTCACAACACGCTACATGCATTATAATATTGTCTACTATTTCTTAACTACTACAATGACAGTAGTGTTGTAATATATTAATCAGCATAAAATAACCCCTCTCGAACTTGAACTGTGTTGTTTATTTCAAATTTGGTTTGTGCACGTATATAAGGGAAGTAGTTTCCGTCCGTCTGTCCGCATGTTAAAATTCGGGAACCTCAAACACATTTTGATGAAATTCGGTATTGGGGAGTTTTGCCAAAATTGGTTCGGATAAATATTGTATGTTGCTTTAAAGCAGAATGTTCTTGGGAATCGTGAATTCTCATCAACGACGCCATCAAGCGCGTCCTCAACCTCGCTATTTACCTTAGAGAGTAGGATTTCCGTCTCCATGTCGGCGAATCTCTTCCCCACGCAGCTTCGCGGTCCAAATCCGAAAGGTATGAAAGCAAAAGGATGCCGCTTTCCTTTGGACACGGCGTCGAAATCCTCCGCGCATCCTGTGGTGTCCTCTGTCGGCCTATTTTTCAACCACCTCTCGGGGATGAATTTCTCGCTCAACGGAAAGAATTCTTCGGACAGACTGCATATCGTGTTTGACATGAGGACTCACACCTGAAAATGGTGAGAAATTTTATCGATAAAATAACATGTAAAATGTATCATTAAAATAGTGTCGACGTCGCTTAAGTGTTTTTATGGGCAGTGCTCTAATTTAGTAGTAACAGAAACATTCTAATCAGATTATTCTAACAACGCTAACGAAGTGTCCTTGGAACGGCGTTCCCATGCGTTCCCGCCCAAATCGAGCACTGTTTAGCACTATCATTAAGCAGACAAATATATACGAATCATCACGAGCTTCGTCTCTCGTGCATGAGGCATATCAGTGAGAAAGATCCGATTTGCCGTCACATCCACTTTAACCCCTCGAACAACGAATATTATATAGTAAAACGAAAATGATTTAAATTAGTGAACTGTTCAGAAATGATATTCCTTTAGATCTTTTACTGAAGTCGATCAAATATAACTTTTAAATATTTTACTCGCCAAATTTAAGCTGATGCTTTTTGCGAAGTGATATAAAGAGAAGCGTAACGATTTTATGACCAAAAGACGATTTGCGTCATTCACTTTTTTTGGAGTTGACGTTACTTTCCAAAACTTACGTGAATTTCTGAAACGCGGTTTTTCGCCGATTGCTGCTTCGAAAAACTAATAAATTGTAAAGCGACGAATAATTTTATGAAATTTTATTGCTTTCTTTCCCCAATCCACCTTATTATGGGTTAAATTTACGTGAGAATTTTCAATTTCGTCCTTAATAAAGTCGTTTGTCTGCCTGTTATTTTTAGTGTCGCTTTCGGACATCTTTAGTTCGTCTGAAGAGATCGACAGTAAATGTTTATGCATCGTTACAAGATTTTAGTTTTGAGAATGTGGAATACTTAGTGAAAGTCAGCATTAAAACACTGGAGAGATACGGGGCAGGCAATAAATCCGAAAATGTCTAGACGAGAGTATGAGTATTACAGAAAGTGTATATATTATTCATTTCAAGCATTAATAAGTAAAAATAAACCCGAGAAAGCCATTTTGGAAAGGGGAAGAAAGATGAAAAAGTAACTTTTAACGTTTACTCAGAGCTTTAATGACATTTAACATATGAACAAAAATTTAAGAAAGATTAAACAGTTAATGTTAATTTTACTAAATACATATATGCCCCGCAGGTCTTAGCGTATCTTTGCAACATAGTAACAACCGAACGAAGTTTTTAAAAATAATGTAAGAAACTATTGTTAATTTTAAAAATTAAAACTTTCTGACGCCAATGCAACAGTTTGTTTTGAAGTTTATTATTGCTAAAACGACATGCTCACATTCACCAAACACTGAAGAATATAATCATCTGTAAATTAATCCAGTGACTGGATATGTTATTGTTTCACTCGCATCAATTCAGAATTTATTTCTAAAACTTTTTTGTAATATAACGCGCTAGATAAAAAATAACAATAAATTTTAAAATACGGGTAAATAGCGACCGTTCGTGACGGACGCGGGATGATTATTTAATATATGGGGAATCCTGGCCAAACGGGACGGTTAGAAATTATATTGTCATTCAACATTTGAAGCATTGGATGTTTTTCGCGGACACATTCCCGAAACATTTAGTTCTTCATAATTTATCACCGAATAGTGACATCTTCTCAACAGATTCGTTTGTCAAATTTATCTCGAAAAGTTTGGATAGAATTTCCAAAAAGTTTTACAAAACTCGTTACTAGGAAATAAGATATTAGCAGTACTATTCAGTCTGTTATGTAATGTGACTGATACTGATGTTGTGGAGTCGAATGTAAACAATTCTTATGTTCCATTACTTCCGAAATATCTCCAGACTTTAATTTAAAGAATAGGCTCATAGATATAAAAACATTGAAAAATGCAGTTATCTCAGGTATCTGCAATAGCCACAGCGAAGTTATAGGAAACCAGATGCGCATTTCGGCTTCAATCCTTCGAGTTCGCCTAAGTATAATAAATTCTTAAGGTTGCTTTTTAGCCAAAATGCGCATTTTGTTTTCATAACCTTGTTATGGTTATTTAAGATATCTGATTGTGAGATTTCAATTGTTTTAATCTGTTTTCAGCCATTGGACTAGCTCCGCAATTGTCTATCGAATCTTCAGACTTACCAATTTAAACGGTATTTTTTTACTTAAACGATGTACCTTTCATATTTTAACTTGGAATTATCGCTAACTTACGTGCCATAATTGAGAGTTTTCCCGGTAGCACGCGGAATGATATTTTTTTGTTCTGTCTAATAAAATCAGAGAAACCTTTTCGTAAAAAATTTACATACCTACACAGAGATTTTTATTTGACCATATTACATAGCATTCAGTGAATTTCCCCTGAGGTTGATTAGTTTTAGCTAAAACGTGAAGACAGATTACTATATCGCTTTATAGCAACAGGTTTTATCTGAATCATTTATTGGGATCGTAATTGGATGCCATGACTTAAACTCTTTACAAGATTTAGGTTGAGTACAGTTTTTTTTTCGGAGAAATCTGTCGAATTTCACGGCTATCAGTTTTGCTTTAGCCCGATTTCGGAACGAACTCCAGTCTATAAAAATCCATAAAATGTTTCAATTCAACTCAGAATATATAAGAAAATATAAAGGAAAAAATTCTGAATACGGTAAGACTAAATCTTTGCGCGCCGAGATCAATATAACGTTCAAATCTAACCTCACCTATTGCTATGTATAGGGAAATCCATCCCACTTTACACGATTTGGTTTTTGAGCGTCTATTCCAGGAAGACGCGGAGCGTGCAATGCGAGGGATGATTGTGATCATTGTATTGAAATGATGAGAAAGCGTACTGCATTAAAATATAATAATAATGGTATACCATACCATTGCTCAGTGTAAAATATTATTTCAAAATTGTCCTTTAAGCAGAGTTGGATGTTAAGATAAATGTCGTAGGAATAAAGATTCTCACCCCTTTAGGAACCTTATAGTTGGAGAGTACGAGTTCCTTCACTGTGGTTCTTAAATTCCCGGATGTAATGGGCAGCGTCCTGAGGGATTTTGAGAGGAAGAATATGAATTAAAAATGAAACTCTATGGATCTTTTCTATGAGAAACATATGCGAACCATATTACTCCATTTACTAAAGAGCTCCGAAAATGTGTTCCTTTTTTATAGAATGGCATAAAATGGCAATTATTTATTTATGTTTATGATTAATTTATATCGTATGGATTTTATTACTCTTTTGATTCTATTAATCTTAACAAATGACATTGTATTTTTATATATGAGCTGATAACTAAATAGAAATGTATTACGCATTTGATAAATATCCATTATGCAATCTCAAGCTTTAGTGCAGTAATTAGAAAAAATAAATTAAGTAAATTTAAGACGTACATTGTAACAATATTTTCAGATATTTAAAGATTTTCTCTCTTAAACCAATGAAACCTCAGATGAAAAGACATTCAGACATGAAAAAATATTTGATGATAAAATTTTAAGGAAACTCACGGTGATAATTTGCCGCCATCTTCTTACTTTGTATATCGATCATATTCAAATCTTTTGTTTGGTAGTTTTCAGGACGTATAGGAAGAACAGCTGTCGCGTATCAGTATTATTCACCGAAAATGTAAACGTTTTTATGACTAACCTTGCGCTCTCTTTTAGACATGCTCTCAAGTACTTCATATCCTCCAACATTTCCTCCGTGATGGCGTCGTTCTTGTTAGGCAATAGTCGTTTCAGTTCTCTGAACAGCATCTCTTGTTTGTCCTGGTTTTTCGACAATTGGTACATAGCCATCGCCATGGAGTAGGATGTCTGGAGCAGAAATTTAAAGGTTTGTTACTTATCGCGATGGAATAAATTATTGGGCATGAATAACAATGCGTTAAAATTAATTACCTATGAAAATAATGTAATATCTATGCTGACGTGTAAGTGTTTGAGTTTACACAAGTATGTACTAAGAAAGTCATATTTTAAGAATTAATGTAAGTTATTAAATATCTACCTTCAATAGCCATAAGAAATATTATGTGAACAACCATGTGCGTTGTTGATGGCTGTCTGGTAGTCGAAATGTTACGAACTCTGTTATTTATTGAAATTCTTCCGAACGGTACTTCATTTTAAATTAACCACTTGATTCGTAGGAATTTTCTTTTGAAGAATTATTATTTTCTTTTTGGGGATTTGAAAACTACGAACATCTCTTCAAAAAGGGACGATATGCACCCGAATATTTATGTTTCCATTAATTAGGATCATAAAGCATCTCCATATAATGGCGCTCTGTCTCTCACCGTGTCCACTCCGGCGAAGAGCATATCCTGAGCCATTATGCTCGCAGTTTTGGGGTCAGCTCTGGCCAATAGCCTCTCGAGGACGCTTGGTTCGCCGTCTTCGTTGCCATCCACTTTGCGCTTGTTTACGCGTTGAATAGCTTCATCGACGTACTTCACGGACACCCTAATCGAAAATAAGCATACCAAGCGACATGTTAGATTAAAAAAATGAGATTACAAATTGGATGTAATCTCGCTTGTAAAAACCGCACGGTCTAATTATCCGATTTAGACAATGAAGTCGACCAGTTATCTGCCGAGTATTTATAATAATGATTTTAGGTTGCGCCTAAGGAAATTTTTATTTAAATGCATTCAAAATCATACGATTCAAGAAGCTGCATTAAATAAGTGCACATGGCGACATACTCCTGGTATCTCGTTCAAAATCACAAATAATAAACCCTAGTTATTTTATGCTTATATCTATGTTCAATTTGATATTTTGCATAGAAAAACTATTGTCGTTGGAGGAAAAATTTAGTGCCGCTTATTACAAAATACTATATCAGAATTTTTTATAGTAAAATCGTCAGTAGTCCTGAAAAGTGGGTTGGCCACCGCTCTGATATCTGGGGAAGAGCTCAGAAGCCCTCGTGAGATCGAATGTAATTAACTTGAAAAAACCTGGCACTTGAGCAGTGCTAGTGGTGGCATCGCTTCTAATGTTTAGGATCTGCCAATAGATAAAGGAGACCATGTACTATACCTAATAATACTTACCGTTGTAGTACGATTCTTATTTAATTTGCAAACGTTAAAATATGACTAAGTTCTTAGGTGCAAATTTGAAACCTATAGCTGCACTTCTTTAAAAAATACCATGGTAGTAAAAAATGAGTAATACAATTTCTGTTAACGTTGCGATTTTACTTGATTGCAAATGAACACATTTTATCACCTGATTCATAATTTCGGTAAAAATAATTTATTATGTATTAGTTCATTTTAAAACGATGCGGTTAGATTAGATTAGTTTCAATAGAGTAGATTTTATACCATGTATGGTAATGTCTCTTTTTTAATGGTACAAATGCGACAAACGACAGGTACTCACTCCAAGAATACGTCGAGCGCCTTGGCAAATCTCTTCCAAGTAGCCGTGGGGTATACTTTCCAAACAGGAAGGCCAATCTCTAAGAGGAAGAGGCAGTCGAAGAAGTCACCGACCGCTGTAATCATCCTCTGAGGTTCGGAGTCTGGAGGAAGGTCCGGAGCCAAGCAACCCAGTCTCGCGTCCAGGGCAACGTACGCGATGGCTGCAAGAATTAATGAAGAGAATGTGGAATAATAATTTTTGTCCCGGGTGTCTGCGAGGGTTCTCGGATGGATTTTTTTCTAGGCCTTCACATGCTGTCTCTTGTGGTCCCTTGGGCAACAGATACGAAAACTTTCAAATCTCTTTAAAATTTACAAAATTCAGGTTATCCTCGCTATTGGTCGTTTTTGTAATTTTAAACAGGACGATATTACGAAGTTTTGGCAACAATTTTGTAAAAGTACCGTTGGTAAAACAGGATGCATTGGTCCATATGCGCATTGCAGTGCGGGGAGATTCATTTGCATGATCCATTCGATCCATGTTTATTTTGTTACGTGATTCACTAATGAAGGAGTCGGAAACCTACGGTCCAAGGGCCACATGCGGCTCCTGAGAATGCGTAATGCGATCCGCGGATTAAAAAGTGACTGGAAAAATATATTATAGACAATTTTATATTTTTTCAGTGAAGCCGTGATTTGTTGAATTCTTAGCGTTAGCAAGCAAACTAGATTTGATTTTCACTAATACTAGAATACGGAATCTCAAGGTAACTTCTGGGCGCTCCTTCAGGTGGTGCAGTTATTAGTTAGGACGCTAACTGAAACTCGTCTGCTGCTCGAAAGGGCAGCAGGCACGAATTCTGCGAAAGTAGGATTTTTTCAAGGCCGTCCGTGTTTATGTGGTTTGAGGAGACCGCGCAAAGACAGCGTTCCTTCCTTCGGACGTTAAGCCATTGGACTTCTTGGTGCTCTTCTTTAAGACTAAGATAATGCCGGCACCGGGTTTACCTACTCTTTTGTGAGTGTGTTCGGTGTGGCAGGAGTTATGACTATAATAGTCCAAGAGGTTGATTAACAAAAAATAAATACACAAGGTAACTTTTGACGTAAACACTCATCCGGCCCTCCGATGCTCTCGCAACTTCCATTACAGCCCTCTGCAGCAATCACAACTACGAAATGTGGCTCGCCATGAAGAAAGGTTTGCTGATTCCTGCTTAAATGTATCGCTCCCCATACCATGAAGAGCACTAATCCAAATGATGCGTTTTCTCCTTTCCTCTTTTCCTATCGCACTTATCCAATATTCGTATTATCGCTGGACATAATGGGTTCGCCCTCAGTACACCACGCTCCAGGACGACACGCCCTGTGCTCTGATCTCTCCTTGTCCGCGCGGCCTTCCGGTCGCGCATCGTCCAGTCGGTCGTTCCAAGTAGGCAATTTGCCACCTTCTACGACCTTCATGTGTTGCGAGCTTAGTGTCTTTTATGCGTGTTAGTTTGGCTTTACAATATACCTAATAGGTGTGTATGGTTAAGGAAGAAGAGGAAAGAACTCGCAAGGGAGTTGCAAAATATACATTTATAGCCCTCTTACAAACTAACTCATTCCTCGTGAGTGAACAAAAAAACAAAAATTTGAAAAATAAATAATGTACAAAGGAATACGTAAAAATATAATAAAACTATGAAAAAGAGGGGGGTAAAAGGGAACAAAAATAGGGCAGACGCGGCAAAAACATTGCCGGAGTGCTTGGGGAGAGGTAGGGGAAGGTTTTCGTTCACGCCTGGCTGCATGTTCCCCTGCCAGGTCCGCGACCCGCAGTGCTCTCAGCTGTCTCTGTGCCGATCGATACTTTACGTAATTTTTGTTTTGAAAATGAACTTTTTTATTTACTATTGAATTTTTTAGTTCTTTTTTGTTATGTTCCTTTTGTTTAGTTTTTAAGTTTTGCTCGTTCAGATCTTTTGTTGAACGCTTACTTTTTTTTTGGAACTTATCTTTCTTTCTTTTTTCTTTTTTAAACAATATTTAATTTTTTCTGAAACCACAACAACAAAAATATGTTCTTTGAAGCACACTTTGCTTGCTTTGCTAAATCTAAATAAAGAAAAAACCTTTTTTACTAAATCTATTGTTAGTGTTAAGTAACAGAAAAAGGAAAGTTTGTGCCTTCACTACTGAAGGAGTATTTCTTTTGGTCGTTTAAATTTGCATTTTTTTGTCGCGTCATATTGCCAAAGTCGGACGGTGAGTGGGTTGAACTGTAGGGACTGTTCGAAGCGCTGGGCTCGCTTGCGAACGAAGTCGTGTATCGTAGGGATTTTGTGCGCGTTTCTAATCTCGTAAGCCGGAACGAGTCGGGGACTATTTGTGATGTAGCGCAGTGTGATGTTTTGGAATGTTTCTAATTTTCGCATGTTGGTTTTCGCCGTGTTACCGAATAACTCGCATCCGTACAGCATTTAGAATTTTTGCTTATGATGGGCATGAGCAATTTCCTCATACCCCTCGCTTTGTTTATCGCCTGCTGTACGTGTGCACCCCATGTCAGTTTCTGATCGAGGTGTAACCCTAAGAATTTGTGTGAGTTTCGCATCGGTATCTCGGTGCCTCGGAATTCGAGGCGGAGGGAGGGCGTGAATTTTTGCTTCTTGGTAAAGTTGACAAGAACGCTTTTATCGGCGTTAATCTCTACTTTCCAGTCCAGCGTCCACTTTTCTAACAGGTTCAGATGATTTTGGATACGTCGTACAGCTGCGTTGACCTGTTGCGACTGCGAAGAGATCGCAGTGTCATCCGCAAACATGTAGACTTGAGTTTGTGGAGAAGAAGGAAAGTCATTAACGAAGAGGTTGAAGAGGATCGGACTCAAGATTGCCCCCTGGGGGACGCCACAAGAAATCCTCTTGGAAGAGGAGAGCCGACCATCCACAGCGACTCGCAGGGACCTTCCGGAGAGGAAGCTCCTGCAGATCTTTTGCAGGTATAATGGAAAATCCATTGCGGCGAGTTTAAGTAGCAGGCCTTCGTGCCACACCTGATCGAAGGCCTTGGCAACGTCTAGGAAAAGTACTTCCGTCCGTCCTCGGGAGTTGAATCCGTCCGTTATGTTCTCCACCAAACGAAGGATTTGGTGGGGTGCGGAGGTCTTTCGTCTGAAACCCATCTGCTCAGGTCTTATTAGGTCGTTAGTCCGGATGTGATGATCGAAGCGGGCAAGGATTATCTTCTCGAATACCTTCGAGAGATTTGAGAGGAGGGATATGGGTCGGTGGCTGGCTGGGAGAGACGGATCTTTCCCCGGTTTTGAAATCATGACGACTTTGCCACGCTTCCAATTCCAGGGGAAGTGGGATGCGGTAAGGCAGGCGTTGTAGAGGTTTGTTGATGACGAAATAGCACCGGGGGTGAGATTCAGGAGCATCCGGTTGCTAACTTCGTCTAGGCCTGAAGCCTTGCGGGGGTTAAGCTCCTTGATGAGCTGTCTTGTTTCGTCGTCCGTAGTGGGAACTGGGGGTGGGCAGGGGGAGAGGCTAAGCAAGATTAAATTCCTCCTCGCCTCCTCCTCCGTCTTGGTCTTTTCCCAGTCCTCGCGTAGCGTCATGGTGCCGGCCAAATGCTCCGCAAATAGCTCGGCTTTTGCCTCGGCGTCGTGGATGTACTCGTCCAAGTTCCTGAAGGGCGTCGGTATGCGCGCTTGACCCGTCAGCCGCTTGGCCATATGCCAAGTCGAGCAGTCTTCCAAGGAGAGGGAGGAGATCTTCCTCTCCCACTCCCGGTTATGAAACTCCGTCATTCCTTTCTTAACACGATAAGAAAGGAAGTTGTATAGTCTTTTGTCCAGCTGGTCGCGATTGCGTTGCCATCTTCCCCTAACGCGGTTTCGCTCCCTAATGAGGTCGATGAGGGGTTGGGGTAGGGATGGGACCGGAGGCTTTGCTCGAACCCGAGGAAGCGATGCCAGTCTGTAGGCGCTGGACATCGCGCCCGTGATTCGGCTAACCTGCGCGTTCACGCCTTCGATCGTGGGATCGATAAGGCGCGGTAATGAGGCGAACGTCTCGTCGATAGATGATTTGTACATGCTCCAATCTGTACGGATGATGGGGGGAGGGGGAGGAGCCGAGAGATGATCAGTCATAATGTCGATCCTTATAGGATAGTGGTCCGAGGTAAGCGCTTTTATTACACGTGGAGTGCCGTGGCTGTAAAAATTTTTGGTCAGGGCGAAGTCCAGGACGTCGTCTCCCTCAGGACCGGAAGAACTGACGTGCGTCGCCGAGAACGGCGCTTCGATCGAGGCCATCGCCGTCGCTGCAAAATTACGGAGAATTAGTCCGTTAGAATTCCCATGACGACATCCGAATTGGATGCACTTGGAATTCCAGTCGCCTACATAGATGGCCGGTTTTTCCGTGACGAGCCGCTCCAGGTCAGCCTCCAGGAGCCGTTTGGATCCGGGTTGATAAACAGAGTAGATATGAAGGTTGCCCGTCGAATGATGAATCGAGATACCGATGCTTTCTAGTTGGCTAAGGGCATCCGAGTTCAGTGGGGAGTGTTTTATTGTGGATTTGACTGCGATGGCCACGCCACCATGAGGGGTTTTGCAGTCTCGCCGATATATTTTATAATTTGGTAGCCAAAATTTTTTGGCGTGTGTGAGATGCGTCTCCTGAAGGGCGACGACATCGTAGCTGCCAAAACTGATGAAGTGAATAAACTCTTTTGCCCTAGAGAGGATACCGTTGGCATTCCATGACACCAACGTGAGGAACCGCGGCTCGCGCTTAGTAGCCATTATCCAGGATCGCGCCAATTTCCCGTAGGATAAATAGCTTCTTCTCGGCTAACGACGAGAATTTTGAGAGGTTATCTAAAACCGAAATCATCCAGGCGCCGAGTCCCTGGTTCGAAGTAGGGGGGGAGGGAGGGGAAGGGGGAGAGGGTTGCTCGGAAGGAGGCGAAGGGACCGACGGGCGAGAAGGCTGAGGGGTGGGGGCGGCCGCTGGGATGTTTCTCGCTTGCGCTGCCGCGCGGCGAGGGTCGGCGGGAGAAGGGGGAGGGAAGGCAAAGGGACGAGGGGCTGGGCGGGGGGAGGGTAGGGTAGGGTGGGTTGCGGCCGAGAAGATGAATGGAGAGGTAGCGGGAGGAGGGGCGGCTCGGTTGGAGAACCAAGCGTTAGTGGCGGGGATGGGGGCGGGGACAAAATTTCGCGTCGCTCGGGCTGATCCTCGCGACGTGTTTATGCTGGACCCCTGCCTGCGGCTCTCGAGGATGCCCTGATATGCCTGGCATCCCCGATAATTGGCAGGGTGAAATAGCTTACAATTCACGCACTGCGCCGGCGCAGTGCGATCTCTCTTCGGGCAGTCACTCGTGAGATGCGTCTCGAGGCATTTCACGCAACGCGCGGTATCAGCGCAGTAGTTTTTTGTGTGGCCGAAGTTCTGGCAGCGCTGGCACTGAACGATGCCCTTAGGCTTGACATATGGCCTGATGTCTACATTAGACGAACCCATCAAAACTCTTGTGTCGAGGATCTTGGCATGATCCTCGCACTTTTCGAGAATAACGTGAAATACCGGGGTGTTCCTCCTGGGGACGGTGTTAAGCCCAGCGGCCCGTTCTTCCCTCGACGGCTTGGTTGACATTATCTGCGTCACTGACTTGACGCCCCAACCAAGCCGTTCGAGGGCTTGTTTTACCGATGCCGCGGTAGCATGCTCGTGAAGCGAGCGCACGGTGTATTGCGGGAGGCGGTCCTCCGGCAGCTGATAACCCGAAAAAGCTAAATTACGGGATTTGAGTATTTCCCGCGTCTTGCGGTAGTCCGCAGCGCTTGCACACTGGATGTGCATAGCGCTGCGGCCTTTGACCTTGCAGACGGGGTGCACCTGTAGGTCGTCAGATAGGGCTTTGAACGTTGCCTCCCAATTTCTCGTATCCCGCAAAATTAGCACGGGAATTTTCGAGGATTTGGCCGGAGGAACCACCTCCATCGCGGTCGCGGTGTCTCCAGGAGTTATCGGGGCGAAGCGATTCGATGTGGCTGTCAGTGACTCTTGGGATGCATACACGCCCTGTGCGTACCCTCCCGCCTTATATACTCTAGGTACTCCTCACCTTTCTAACTTTTCCTCTTTCCTTCGGTTATATAAGGACAACAAAGAAGTAACCAAGAAACGGTTACTAAATGTCATTCCCCTCCATTCATTCCACAAGTTCGCCGACTTCGTTCTTCGGGTGGG
Source organism: Tanypteryx hageni (assembly GCA_028673005.1). Taxonomy (NCBI): domain Eukaryota; kingdom Metazoa; phylum Arthropoda; class Insecta; order Odonata; family Petaluridae; genus Tanypteryx; species Tanypteryx hageni. The sequence continues at coordinate 165,573,163 of CM054114.1, read as the reverse complement.
CAGTGATATACCAAGCAACTGAAGACATTATTCTATGTTGGAGTGAACATTAATATAGCGTTAGATTGACGGTATTATAGTAATTATATTTGGTGCAATGTAACTGACTGACCAAGAGAGAAATTTCCGTTTTGATATGAGTATCATATAGTTAAATTTGTATTTGATTATTATGTTAATTATGTATCATCAAAAAGGAATGGTAATAACATGGTGTTATATAATATACGTTATTAGCCAGATTTGTGCAGATAAAGGAATTTAAGAGTAAACTAAATACTTCGGAACTAGTTAATAAAAAATAAAAGCGACATTGAATTTTGCAAAAATATTCCATTTCAAATACAATATATCTCCCATGCGAATTTTTCGTGATTTACATTATTTTTAATGCTTCCACTTACAATTAGGCAAAGATAGTTTTAAACGACTTGTTTCTATCATGAACAAACTGCAAACAAGTTAATTACATGCATGTAGATTCAGCATTACAGCAATAAAAACAAAAACGTCAAAAGAAATTTGAAATAAGGGTTTTTGGGTTAATCGTAGTCTTACCGCGATATATTCTTCCTAGCCTATTCTCTCCATCGCTAGTTTCCTTTCAGATCTTTGGTTTATTTCGAAATATCATTGAATTTTTCCGCAGCAGGGGTCAGGCTTGGAAGATTGTAGAACTATTCTTGATCAATTGATTAAAACCGTTTTCTTTTGAATTACTTACAATTAGTTGTGTTGTGTTTTTGTTGTAACCTGCGACACAGGATCACAAAAAACAATTTTAGACGCCGAATTCCATCTTTAGTGTCGCGTTTAGGATACTACTGTACCAATGAGCATATCGTTTTTTTTTAAATCAAAGAATTTGATTAAGAATAAGCACTTAGAATATACTTGTCTAGGTAACTTTAATAATTAGAACATGATTAAAATTGCATCCTTGAAATATTTTAGCCATTGGAGGAGCTCGATTTCCCGTTGAATTATAAAATTCTTAAGTAATTAACAAGAGCACAAAAAATGAAACCTCATGGCTTTATTATTTCTTGTTGCCATAGAATGGCTAAATAAATCAAATAGGCAATAACCTTAAAAATAGCCGTCATTAGCGGCAATTCCCCAGGATTACAAAAATGAACATTTTTATAGCTAAAATGGTTACCTTAATGATATTTATAATGAAATGAGTGAATCGATTTAATTAGTTATAAATGGAGATGAGTTTAAATGGGGTGCCAGGTTGTTGTATGCTTTCAGTTCCTAGTAAAAACAAAGGGGAGAAAATTCCTTAAGATTTCCTATCCCCAATCGCCACAGGCAGACAATATTCAACTCACATTCAAGTGACCACTTGAAGAGTTCATTCATGAAGTCTTTTGGTAATTCTTCCTTTTCATCTTTCAACGTTCTAATCCTGCAGAAAAAAACATCAGGCTATCCTTTATAGTTTGTTAATTCCATTCTAAAAATATAGTAGTGCTTAACCCGAAACTAAAAATTGATGCGTAAATATAAATTACCCACGCTGTTCATTCAAATGTTAACTACGTGGACGTGGTGCTTACTTATCCACGAATTCCTGGGCCACTCCTGCGATGGGCTGGATGTAACGCTTCGATATCCTCGGTTGCATCATGGGTTGGTTGACTTTGCTTCGAGCCTCCATCCATTTGCTTCCCTGACTGCGGAGAAAGAAAAGTGAGTTCAATTCTTTGAACGCATATTTAACTCTGAAATCGTGGGTTTGAATCGGAAACAAGCAAAATAAGTAATCAGTTGTTCACTAGCAAACATTTAAGACCTCCAGAGATCAGCAGGGCAATAGCAGTACTGAAAGTGAACGATAAATAAACGATAATGGAATATATTTTTCAATGCCAGAAATTTATTATTTTAATGTTCTAATCCTTTGTTACAGATTATATTTAAATGAAAATTGTCTTGTTGCATTTTCTTCGCCAAAATAATATTACAATTGGTTGCTGTTATATATATACCGGATGAATTACACGGTTTATCATTAAAGCTTTTGCCGTTACTTTAAAAGACATTTGAAATTTCAGAAATGCTCGGAATAGTGCATAAAAATTGGAAATATCGTTTTTATAATTGATTAGATAACAGATCAAATACGCTTCAAGTGTAGAAGGATCTTCAAAAACGACGCTCTAGTTTGAGTTGCATATATTCATTTAAGTACATATTTCAGTTACGGCATTCATTATTGTATCCAAACACTCCTTAAATTCGAGAGGTATTATTCGTTAGAGGACATTCTCCACAGGTGCACCAAGGCATGACGAAAGGGAGGTCGCTGTCCCGGGGACTGAGAACCCTCATGTATTGCCGACCTAGGTTTGTGTACTACTATCCTAAAGCCGCTATATTACAATATTCACCATCTATAAATTAAAATTACGAATTTTAACACAGATGCCGTGCCTATATTATTTATTATGAAAAAAATTGTTATTATATATCTATGTGTGTTACCTTACATCCTAAATACCGGAATTCCCAATAAATGGGAAGGACTTCAATCTACAGTTACTTTTGTTTTTGAAAGAAAAATATTCACTATTGTGGGAAAAGAATACAAGGTTTACTTCTGTCTGCCAAGATCTATAGAAAGAATGAAGTTCGTACAGTGAGGCCCGACAAGTTGTTTGTCAAGGGGCCCGTATAGGCTCTCAGCGCCCATGTGTGCGCCCATTACCATTTCTAGGCATCTACTGAAATTCTCCATAAATGCAGTTAATGTCTCATCGGTGATGCTCTCCACAGCCAGATTTGAAAGCATGTGTTTATTTTATACCGGACTTTCTTAAGGATAACGTATACAAAAATAATCCGCACACGGTTGAACAATCGAAGCCAGAAATCAAAGTTCCTATGGAGAGCCTCACTGAAGGAACAGCATCATTGAGTCAGAAAGAATCAAATGCAGAGCAACTATATTCGTAAAATGAATGTGTGACCATAAGCAAAGCATAGCGCTAGTACTAAAGCATTAGAAATGGGTATTGGTAAGGGATCCCAGGCAACGCTAGGCTAAAGCGTCTGAAGAAATATAGGCCGATAAATTTGGTTGAGAATCACGTTGGAATTCGTGAGATCGATTTTAGTACAAAGCAACATTAAGGCTCTTTTATCTTTGGGCAATAAGGGGATCATAACATAAGAGTCAAACCTCCGCGATAAAAATTTTATGGACGATTTGGTGCAATACACCCCATGCCCTTCACCGCTTCGTTGAATTGCAGTGTGTTGTTTAAATGTAGGTGTAGAAAATGGTGATTCAAGATGCATATACTCACTCCGTCAGTAATCCCGCACCGTCTTTGTAGAAGTCCTTCCTGATTACCTTTCTGTAGTATTCCATGGATTGCATCCCCTGTCTCACAGACTGAGGACTGTCTCTACATCTTCTGGGCGGTATACGCACACCATATCCACACGTCCTGGGATCCCTCCCAAGCGCACGATATTCCCGTACTTTTTGTGAAATGCTCTGTGCATGTCTTGTACCCCCACTCCATGAAATTCGCCTGAAGTTGACATGGGAATAATGTTATTTCGTTAGGCTTTAAGAAATTAACGTGTATCTCAGAAAATTATTTTTACAACCTCAACGAAGGAAAGTGAAGTTTCGATTCGGTGGTTTTAAGAATTAGATTTAACGTTATTATTGTACGTTTTTGGTAGTTGAATAAAATGCTGTTGACTGGAATATAGCCCGTGCAATTGCAGCAGTTACTCGTCCGCGTTAATTAGTTTTGGTCGTAATATTTTTCCAATGGGAATATGATAAATCAATCGCCGCATAAAATTCACTATTCCTTTTGTGGATGATTATATTTATGAAGGCGTTCGGAAAACTTAAATCGTAAAATAGAAATAGAAACTTTTCATAATACCTATCTCCAGGGCCTGATAGAGGTGAGATGGGGCCTGGGCCAGTCACAAATGTGGAGCCCCACCCCACTCCGAAAGTCATACAAATATATAAATAAAATCAAATTTTGGGGGCCCCTCTGAGCCCTAGACATGGGAAAAATGGCCCTGCTGCCCCCTCTATCTGTCTCTGTTTATCGCTAATAGCAGGGATGGGTAACCTTTTCTTTTTCTCGCGGGTCAAAATTTTAAATAGAGGATTGGGTGTAAATTTCTGGCTTATTAACCTTTGAATTATTATAGATATCGCTCTTTCCACAACGAACACTCACAAGGGAGGAGGGATACATTGCCGTCATTAATCTACTCTTAACGAAGTGCAACAAGGTGGCCAACGGCTCAACGTCCCTTCCGAAGGACGGAACGCTGACATTGCGCTGTCTCCTCAAACCACAAATAACAGGAGGCTGGACGACCTTGGAAAGATCCTACTTCCGCAGGATGCGTGCCCTCCACCATTTCGAGCAGCAGGAGAGTAGCAGCCATCGTCCTAAACAATAAACTACCGGCAACCCCTTACAAAAATTGGCTTTCCTTTCCTAACATAGGTGTTATTTTATAATACACACAAAAAGAAATAATTTTTTGGTTTAACTATAATTTTTTCTTAAACTTACAATTAGATATCAGAGAAAGTTAGACTGGTCATATAAAATTCATTTTTCCATATAAAAAGATTCATTGTCTCCATCGGTTAAGGTCCAACGACAATTATAAAGCAACAGGCATCTCGTTCTCGGACAAAAAGCCAATATTAGTGATTTATTTTATCATTATAATTGCAATATCGACAGAATAGTCTTTAATATTGTGTCAGAAACAGAAAAATATTACGGACGTAAGTCGATGAACAATTTTTTTGTTTTGTTTCATCCAAAATCGCCTCGCTTTCCAAAAGCACTCGCCTATGTAAGGTAGGAATCGCCAAGTGTTGCCTATGATAGGCAGAGGGGCTGGCCCGGGAATTTCCTCGTACGACTTGATCCCTGGTGCGTCCACCGCGGAGGCAGCCTCCGCCGTTGCCGTCCTGTCACTCGTGTGCAGTTGACATTTCGTCTGTTGAATAGAGGGGATTTGCAGCTGCTGCTGGATCAATGCAATGATGCCTCTTCTTGGACTGCTGCCCGGTAACAAAGTGGCAGCCATATTTGCTTTAGTTCTGGAAGGAAGAGACGACAGTCATCGACAAATAAGCTTTCAGTGAGTTAAATGTTTGAATTCTTCTTTCACTATAATTGGCAATACATTTGATATAGTTGCACTTTATCTTATCTTCGTGGTTTTCGTTTTGTAGTATTAGATAAGCAAAGAAATCTTTTGTTACTTAAAAAATTGAATTTAATAAAATGCAATAGTATCTATTTTTCCATCTTTCGAAAATAGCCAGGAGATAACAGTTAAACCAGGGAAGTTGAACCAAATTACGAAATAGAAAGAAGAAGAATTTAAAATTCAATTATTTCCACCCACTTTTCGAATCAAAAGCAGGATAAATATATACGGTACATTCATAAAACCACCAGTATTGCTGGTAGAATGACCTTTAAACTTTAAAAAATTTCAATCGTTTAGCACCAATCCCAACTCCTTTTAGTCGCAATTTTGTTTGTACAAAATTGCCACATCATACGTTTCAGAATAACCTGTAACACAGATTCGCACGTGCATAAGGAAGACTGGGTATTATTGGCAAGTTCTTCTTCTTCCGCCCATTCAGCACTCATCGAGTAAAACTCTCCAACACCAAATGTCATCAAAATACGTTTAGCGGTTGTCGAGTTGGGACATGCGGTCTCTTGATAATTTCCCACCAACTTAAGGAGAAATACAGAATGGGTAGGTTGGATTATACACTTCTTCTCCTTAGTTCCGCTGACCGAGTTTATCGAAGTTATCTTCTCGAATCCGGATCGATGCGATTCGCACACCTACAGAGACGAGTCGTAGAGCCACGTGCGGACAATCAATGACCCCTCGACACGATACGTTAGCTCTTCAGCTTTAAGACGGCTTCAATGAACCTCGTTTCCATCTCGTATTTCAGGAATAATCCGCAAAAATAATACGCGAATTATTACTTCCATCTGCCTTCTTCGTGAACATATTTAAAAAGCTTTAGAGAAGCGGTTCCCAAACTTAACATATCTGCGACCGCCTCTCATGGCTGCCGACCTTTAAACACATCCGTCAAGCAATAAATTTAAAATGCGAAAGGAAAATTATGAGAAAATATGGATTTTTGCTTATATCAGTATCGACGCAAGGTTGAGTAATTAAAGTAAAACTAAAAACATTTAAATTCGAAACTATCAATGTAAAACGCTTCTTCTTCCACTCTTCGTGACTCTTTTTAAATACGTTTTTAACAAACATCCCTACTAGGTTGAAGTTTGAAATCTAGCAGGAATGTTTCGGTCACGGATTAAAAAACAATGACGAAAATATATTACGGAAGGTAATTTTTAGTTTCCGTAAGATAACGCGTAAATAGCAATTTTGGACGTGCAGGCTTTCATTCTTTTGATAATTAATATAAGAAAACTTTGACCTACGATCTTCGGACCAGGACTGTTATTTGGAAGAATGAATAATGTTTCTTATTGATGTCATCTAGTTTTTTTTTAATCAAATTTTATTCGTTAGCTTTTGAACGGTTTCCTGTCTTGGCAGCCATTGTTGCCGTCAAAACTTTCTCAATCCTAATATACGTACGAAAGTGCACATTATGATTTAATTCGAGAACATTTGAATTCAGGTCCCGTCATTTTGACGGGCACTTGCCCCAATTACTTATTCAGTGTTGGTGACCTCCTTGCGGGTCGCGACCTCCAGTTAGGGACCGCTCCGTTGGAATGTTACGTGCATACCCAAGGAACTCCCACGCCCAGAGGAGCGGGATTTTCAGTCTCCACGAAGATAAACGTGCATACCCAACGGATATGTTATGGCGGGTACATGCTCCAATTACTTATTCATTGTTCAGTGTTCGTGACCTTCCTTGCGGGTCGCGCGACCTCCAGTTCGGGAACCGCTCCGTTGGAGTGTTACATGCATACCCGACGGATCCCACCAGCGAGTCAGAATGAGTGTAATCTCCCACAGTCCAATCGATCAATATTTGATCTCAAACCGTCAAATCAAGGTTATCGCGTCCTCGGTCCGTTCCTCTTCTCAAAAACCTCCTTTTCGCCATTTTTTACTTTCTCATATACGGTGTATATTGAGAAAGTATCGTTATCGTGAAAAAATTTGACTTCGAGATTTTTATGGAAATACACGTTTTAGGTGTCCCTGAGTGATTTTCGTAATGCCGTCTGTCTGTCTGTTCGCCAAACGCGTGCATGAAATCGAATGATATTTCGTGTTTTGCTATATATCATCTTCTGCCGGCTCATTATTCATAAAAATGGTATTGCGCAAAAATTAAGGGTAGTTTATTCTTTGCGATTTTTAGAAAAATGTTATTTACTCAATAATGGCTGCAGAGAATGTGAATAAATCAATCTAATTGTAGAGCCTGGTGTCACTAATAATACTACGTGAGTCCTATATCTCTTGAAATCATTATATGGCGTCCAGTGGCATTACAATGTACGATTAGCTACCTTCTCCAATCCCTATGACGTCACGCCTCCGCGATCAACTAAATATCTTATCGCAACCTTAACGGTTAAACTGAATCGAATGATAACTCGTATTTGTGGATACTATCGTTCATAATAGTCACTGAAGACATGAACGATATTGTGCTACAATTAAGGGTACTTTATTCTAGGATATTTTGAAACAAAATTCGATATACTCAGAAATGGCTATAAGGGTTTTGGCTGAAATCCATCCAATCGTACAGCCAGATGTCATAAATAATACTTACTAAGCCATATGCCCAAAAAAATTAATAAATATCGAACAGTGGCATTAAAGTATACACTAAACTACGGATAACTTTTATTTATAGGCGTTTTTCTTTTATAAACGTACACAGTCGACCAAACGTATATACATACGTATATGAGAGTTTGTGCAACGTAATTATTCGCCGTTTATTTTACTTTTTTCTCCTCGGCAACGCGAGCGGACCTCCACATCCGCGCGCACAAGTGTCGTCGCGACGCGCCGAATGATGGCGTTGCGATCCGCGTGGGCGTACCGAAGTGTCGCGAAACAACCGTGGCGCGCCGTGGAAAAGCGGGGGAATATCTATCCTCTTTGCTTTCGAGTCGATAGAAGTTTCCCTCTCACGCATTCGAGTAATGAAGTAGTTCCCGTGAAACCCGAGGGTCGTAATAAACACACTGAAGGAAAATGGGATTTTTTCAGCTTACCTTTTGCCTTCGGACTGTAGATGGCGATAGCGTCAGTCGAGTTCTTAGCGTTGAATTCCTCACTCACTCTTCCTTAGACGGCTCGCCGGCCTTGGTGGCCCTCAGCTGACTGATAGAGAGTTAAAGGAGAGTAGTGTAGCTATGTTTGGAGGGAGAGAGAGAAGGTGGAGGAGGAGAAGAGGGGAGAAAATAGTGAATATCACTCGCTTCCTGTCTCTCCTCTAATTCGCTCTTTTTTTAGGACGAAGCATCCTTCCAGTCCCTTTCTCTCTCACACAAAATGTTTGTCGTCAATAGCACTCTCCCTTCCCTCTGACCTCTCTTCTGGGAACCTCAGTATAATCCAAAAAAACAACGTAGCATCGATTTCTTTCACGCCAAACTCTACTCGGGGTAATTTCCGAGATGGGTTTTTCGTGGGGGGCAAACGGTGAAGATTAAGGTCTTGCGTTCGGAGAGGTGCGTGATTTTTTTAAGTGATGGTATTTAGTTTTTCTTTGCGCCTTTATTCTTCTCTATCATCGACTCCATTTTCCTCAAAATTTTTGTTGTTAATGATAATAAATTTTTACACTCTCAATGACTCTTTTTCGTGGCACTTTTCTCATTTTTACTTTCTCCATATACGTAGTATAGGGGGAAAGTACATCTACATCTACATCTACAGTTTACCCTGCAAGCCACCGCAAGGGCGTGTGGCAGGGGGTGTATTAACACCAAGGGGAAAACTCCAAAAAGGCCTTGGTTTACGCCCCTACGCGAGGTTACTTTTGATCGAAAGTTTTATTCTGCTCAGCTATCGTTCTAGGGAAAAATGAGCCTTTGTATCTCTCCGTCCTACAGGCTATCTCTCTTATTTTACGAGGATGGTCCATTCTACCGATATAGGTGGGAGTTCTTATTATTTTTTTGACGTCGCTGGAGACAGTACTCGTTCTAAATCTTTCAAGAAGTTTTAATCTACCACGTGATCGGCGCTCAGCTAGTGATTCCCATCCTAAGTCCTGCATCAAGCCTGTAACGCTTATATTTCTATAATAACAATTTTTGACGAATCTAGCAGCTTTTCGCTGCACTTTCTCTATCTCGGCGATTAATCCTTTCTCGTACGGATCCCATATGCTCGACGCATACTCTAGCAGCGGTCTAACTAAAGAAAAGTAACATATCTCTTTGACTTTTTCTTCGCTTTTACCTACTATCCTTTTGATGAATCCTAGTTTCTGCTTAGCTTTCCCGGATATATTTCGTATGTGTGTGTCCCACGAGAGGTTACTTGTTAAAATGACTCCTAAGTATTTGACGGATTCGGCTAATTTTAGATGTACGCCTTCTATACTGTAATTCTTCGCCTCAATTTCTTTGTTTCTCCAGAATCTCATGACGGAACACTTACCTAAGTTCAGCTCTAATTTACACCACTCGAGAATTGCGTGTTGGTCGTTAGAGAGTAATGCTTGATCAGCAGGACTGTTAATCTCTCTGTAAACTACCGTATCATCCGCGAATAACTTGATTTTACTTGTAATAACATTATCTAAGTCATTCATGTATATAAGGAATAATAGGGGACCGATGACACTTCCCTGTGGAACGCCGGAGGACACGCTGACCGAATCTGATTTAAATCCATCTATGACTACTATTTGTTCCCGATCATTGAGAAAGTCCCTGATCCACTCGATTATCTTTCGATTTATTCCACAGGCTTGTAATTTTTTCAATAACTTAATATGAGGGACTTTATCGAATGCCTTCTTGAAGTCAAGAAAAACCGCGTCTAGCTGGGTATTTCGATCACCGGATCGTAGTATATCATGTGCAAACAGAGCGAGCTGTTTCACAAGATCTTGCCTTCCTAAAACCGTACAGATATTTACTGAGCAAGTCGTGGCTATCTAAGAAGTCCATCACAGAACTAACGATGATGTGCTCTAGAATCTTGCAAGATATTGAGGTTAGCGAAATCGGCCTGTAGTATTCTCGGTCGTCTTTTTTCCCGCCTTTATGTAGCGGAGTTATAAACGCTAATTTCCATTCCTTAGGTATATCGCCATGACTAAGTGACTTACTGAAAACTGTTTCGAGATAAGGTGCTATTTCTAACGCTAATTCCTTTAATACTCTAGCTGGTATCTCTTCCGGTCCCGGGGATTTATTTGCATTGATGATTTTGAGCTGTTCTGCTATCCCTTTCGCTGATATAAGTATATCGTTCATCTTCTCTTCGCTTGGTTCGGGTGGATCGACCTTCCTTTTCTCCACTTCGGTCGTAAATACGCTTTGAAAAAATGAGTTTAACAAGTTTCATTTATCAATGCTATCGTAAACTACCTCTCCTTTGTCGTTTCTTAATGGTGCTACGGTTGGGCGTCGATCTTGAACTTCTCTAATATAAGACCAAAAGATCAAAAGTATTGTATTGACTTCGAAATTTCAACGGAAATACACGTTTCGAGGTCCCCTGAACACGTTTTGACAATTTTCTCGATGTCTGTTAATGTGTGTGTGTTTGTGTTAGTGTGTGTGTGTGTTTGTATATGATAGCTTTTTGTGGGTACTCGAACTCAAATACTGTTAAACAGGTATACGTGAAATTTGTTATCTAACATTTTTATGAGAGTCAGAAGAACTGATTAGTTTTTGGCAAAAATCGGCCAATCGGAAGTGGGTGTTTACTCTTGTCACTTATCCGTTATTTTGAAATATTAACTTTAATATTTGATAAATGTAAAGATGTGTATTGGAATAAAAGTTGTAGGAAATTTAATTTTCTACAAGCTTTGTTTGAAATATATTTCCATATAATTGTTTATGAGATATCTTATATTTTCAGCTCACATCACCACGCCACCTACCGACGAGTATTGTTAACAATTGACGCTTAGTTACGTCTTAGTAACGCTCCTTTTTATTTTCTTGATTTTTGGAGCTTGGTGGCTATCATTATAAATCGACGACTCTTACTGAGGAGGATATAACATATAGGAGGATACTAATGTTTAGGCACTTCCAGATGTGCTGGAGATTCGAATTTTTTTTCTTAGGAGTTTGTGCCAAACCGACTAGAAAAAACGAAAATCATGAAAAAGTGCAACAATGCGGCCGCTAAAAATTCGCAATTGTTTAAACAAATTTTCACAGTTTAGGCATTTTCGAATGTGCTACGGAGCTGAAATTTTTTTAATAAGTAGAATTCTTAAAAAAACGAAATCGGGGATTATACAAAATTTAATATTTCAATTTGTTTGGCAGTTAAAAATTCTTAAAGTTTAAACAAATAGATAACTGTTTAGGTACTACGGGATGAGCTTGGAAGCTGAAATTTTCAAATTATTTACAGTTGTAAATTTGCACAAATTTACACTTCAATTTTACCATATATGAATTGCGGCGGCCGTTAAAAATTATTTAAATTTAAGCAATTAGAAAAATATTATTTTACTTATAGAAGTGCTAAAACTTTAAAATTTGGCTAAAATGTGTAGCATTAGTACCTTTATAATGAATAAAGTATAAAATATTTAAAATTGCAACATTTGGAGATTGTTTAAAACTATTATTTTTACATTTGGGGAAAACGAAAATCGCTGCGGAGGTGAAATATTTAGAATTGAAAGAATATTTGTAATGATGAAATGTCTGTCTGAAAAATGAATGTTTTTTCAAGGTGATATGAAATGCTTGCAGTATGCAAGCACTAACTACTAGTCATTATATATCGACGTTTCTTACAGAAGAGGAGGAGGAGGATATAACATACATATAACATATAGGAGGATACTAATGTTTAGGCACTTCCAGATGGGCTGGAGATACGAAATTTTTTTCATAGGTGGAATTTTGTGCAAAACCGACTAGAAAAAACGAAAATCTCGAAAAAATTCAACAATGCCGCCGCTAAAAATTCTCAATTGTTTAAACAAATTTTGAAGGTTTATGTATTTCCGAATGTGCTACGAAGCTGAAATTTTTTTTAAGCAGAATTTGTAAAAAAACGAAATAGGGATTATACAAATTTTGATATTATAATTTGTTTGGCAGATACAAATTCTTAAAGTTTAAACAAATAGGTAAATGTTTAGATACTACGGTGCAAGTTAGACAACTAAAATTTTAAAGTTATTTATAGCTTAGTCTATGTATACGAATGAACATTTCAAAGTATCCATGAAATTGTTATTGCGGCCGTTAAAAATTATTTAAAATTAAACAATTAGATGATTGTAATTTCACTTCTAATTGTGCTATAAATTTAAAATTTGGCAGTAATGTGTGGCATTATTAACTTAATGTAGGAAAAGTATAATATTTATAAAATTCCAAAAAGTAGTGATTGTTTTACTCCATTATAATGAAAATATCACAACCGGTCCAGAGGAGAAATCTTTAAAATTAAAAAAATATTTGTAATGATGAAATATCTCTCTGAAAAATGAATGTTTTTTCAAGGTGAGATGAAATGTTTGCAGTATGCAAGCACCTTCTACTAGTCATTATATATCGACGTTTCTTACAGAGGATGAGGAGGATGTAACATATAGGAGGATACTAATGTTTAGGTACTTCCAAATGAGCTGGAGATTCGAAATTTTTTTAGGTAGGATTTTGTGCTAAACTGACTAAAAAAAACGAAAATCTTGGAAAAGTGCAACAATGCGGACGCTAAAAATTCGCAATTGTTTGAACCAAATTTCAAGGTTTATGTATTTCCGAATGTGCCACGGAGTTGAAATTTTTTTAATATGTAGAATTCGTATAAAAACGAAATTGGGATTATACAAATGTTGGTATTTTAATTTGTTTGGCAGTTAAAAATTCTTAAAATTTAACAAATAGATAACTGTTTAGACATTACGGGATGAGCTAGGAAGCTGATATTTTCAAGTTATGTACAAAATAGTGCATTTGCACAAATAAACGTTTGAATCTCACCATAAACATATTGCGGCGGCCGTTAAAAATGTTTAAAGTTTAAACAATTGGAAAAATATTATTTCACTTCTAGAAGTACTAAAACTTTAAAATTTGGCAGAAATGTGTAGCATTAGTACCCCATAATGGAAAAAGCATAAAATTATTAAAATTGCAAAGTTTTGGGATTGTTTTAATCTATTATTTTTACATAAGGGAAAAACGAAATTCGCTCCGGAGTTGAAATATTTAGCATTAATAAAATATTTGTAATGATGAAATATGAAAAATGAATGTTTTTTATGTTGTTATGATATGCTTGCAGAATGCAAGCAGCAACTACTAGTATCCAATATCAGAAGGCTATGGTTTGAGTTTATTTATTTTCTTTGTAAATCAAAATATCCTAGCGTTTTCTTAAAATATTTATTATGTAATTTATTTCGAATTTTTAGAAATATGACAGACATGTAGAAAGTCATGTGATGGCCACATAAGAATTTTATTGGTAATTTTTATTTTATTTTTGTTATTTTATTTCGTTTAAATCATTGAATTAATTTTGGTTTCATTTGTAATTATTCGTGCAGAGGTATTGATGCGTACCGTGCCACAATAAGAATGATTGAATGAATGAATGAAAAACGGATTGAATTAACTTTGTATTTTAAATAAAATCGAATATGGCGCTACTTTTCTGAGAATCTGTATTAAAAATTTCTCTTAAATGGAACGAAATTCCTTTCATTGTGACCACTTAATTTGGTCCTGGAGCAGTGATTCGAGATAACGACCTGTGACGCCTTAATCAGATCAGGAAATCAGTGTGGAAAACCCATATTTAGATTCATTTGGTATTATTAGGAGGAGAGAAGAACGAATCTTCAAGAATTTCACCTGAATTTGCGTTGAAAGTTCTTTTAGGAAAAGACTCGACGGACCGTTACATTCACGCAACATTGATTCGTCGTTTTGAAGGAAAATGGGATTTTGTCAGCTTATCTTTTGCCTTCGTACCGTTGATGGCGATAGCGTCAGACGCGTTCTTAGCGTTGGATAGCATCCTTCTCACTCACAAAAAGTTTGTCGTCGATAGCACTCTCTCTCCCTTACCTCTGACGTCACTTCTGGAAACCTCAGTATAATCCGAAATAAAAACAACGACGCATCGACTTCTTTCACGCCATTTCACCCCCATCTCGGGGTAATTTCCGAGATGGGTTTTTCGAGGGGGGCAAACGGTGAAGGTTTAGATCTTGCGTTCGGGGAGTCGTGTGATTTTTTTTAAGGTATGTTATTGTGTTTTTTCCGCCCTTATTACCTTCTCTTTCATCGGCTCCATTATATTTGAATTTTTTTCTTTAACAATAATCAAGTTTTACAGTCTCTATGAATATTTTTCCTGGAATTTTTCTCATTTTTAGTGGTTATTTTTATTTTATTTTTGTTCTTTTATTTCGTTTAAATTATTTAATTTATTTGGGTTCATTTGTAATTTTTCGTGCAGAGGTATTGACGCGTACCGTGCCACAATAAGAATGAATGAATGAACAAAAGATTGAATTAACTTTGTTTTTTTAATACAATCCAATGTGCTGCTACGTTTCTGAAAATCTGTATTAGCTATATCTCTTAAATGGAACGAAATTCTCTTCATTGTGACCAGTTAATTTGGTCCTGGAGCAGTGATTCGAGATCACGACTTTAATCAGATAGTGAAATCAGCGTTGAAAAGGCAGATTTAGGTTCTGTTGGCATTATGGTGAGGAAAGGTGAATAAATTGTCAAGTATTACACCTGCAATTGCGTTTGAAGTAGGGTGGTGTATTGCTTAGGATGCTGGATGCTACTAGCATGCTGCTCCTGCAGAAGTATGATTTTTCCAAGGTCGGCTGGCCCCCTGTTAGTGTGATTTGAGGAGACCGCGCAAAGTCAGCGTTTCGTCCTTCGGAAGGGACGTTAAGCTGTTGACTTCCTTGGTGCTCTTCGTTAAGAGCAGGCCAAAAGCCGGCAACAGGTTTCTTTTCTCCCTTGCTATCCAGGTATTCATTGCACTACTATTTTTTGAAAAATAACCATTCCGCTTTTATTGTATATGTGCAGTGTAGATAAACATGCATTTCGAATATAGTTTTGTTATTATGTATTTAAATGTTAAATAAAACTTTATATCACACGTATTTATTTTTATTTAATTTTGTTATGGGGGCCTACTTTTAATGATTTGCCCTGCGGCCTCAAAAATAAATTTAGGGCTCTACCCCTCCGTTTTCACGTCTTTGTTTTCTTCTCGTTCAGGTCTGTTTTTCTTCCTAAGCTGCGGCAACGGATACTCCTAATCTTTCAGATTCTCATTATTATCTCATCATTTTCTATCTTTGTACCCGGATTTGTAAACAGAGACGCCCATATGGCGGTAATATCCACGGACTAATTCGGCTCAATCTAAGGGATCTTTGTTCCCGTAAGATATGTAAAACGAGTTCGCGAACGGTTTCTAACAATAAATAAATTAAAAATGGAATATACAACACTTATTTTAAATTCGTTCTAGTAGCAGAATAACCCGTACTTTTTTTCCACGGTATTTATGCGTAGTATCTTGATAAGCTTCCGTTGGTAAGTACCAAGGATCTTATATGCAAACACATAAGATAGAATTTTGAGACAATTAGACCGTTTTACAACGGCGATGTAAATGTAAATCATAAATATATATTTGATATAATTCGTCTTTTAAATTTTGAAAATCAAGAAAAATCATTATATGCCCACTTTTATGGACTTAAATAACTAAAAGCACACCCTCCTTTTCGGTGTGATTTGCTATTGTCTTAAACAAAAATTTGGTTGTCATGTCAGCGAATGTTTTTCAATGTAAAAATTTGAATTTCTGTGTAAAATCGCTAATAATTGCTGAGACGAATCTGATCGCGGCACTAACTAGGTGAAAAGAATGAGAGACAATGTTTTATTTAAGAAATCGATGTTCTATATCTTATCTCTAGCAAAGAGTTTGAGTGATGTATGATAGGGTAAAATATATATTTAAAAAAATATCATATTCCACGTGGACCATCAAAATCATTTCATATAAATCCCATAGAAACGTAAACGTAACGTAACGTAATTTTTGAAAATCAAGTGACATGATGTGTTTAGCGGATAAGGGATTAATTGCGAAAATCATGATTTCCCGGATATAGCCCATGGGCCGTGGTTTGGGCCTCATTTTCCTACGCCAAAGATGGCAAACCTTTTCTTCGCTCTCGTGCAAAAATTACGAAAATTGGCTTTCCTTTTTTAACTGCCAATTTAATATACATCCAAAAGAAGTAATTTTCTGGCATAACTATGATCATTCATTCTCATATTTAGAGTTCGGAATACAACATATTGGCTATAATTCAAATTATCATTTTAAAACATTCATTGTCCCACATTTTTTATGTTCGAACGACAATTATGGAGCAACAAGCTCCGCGTTCTCGGACAAAAAGTCACCATCAGGTATTTTAGCAACATAATTGAAATATGTCGCTATAAATGATCCGTTATATATTGTGTCAGAAATGGAAAATAATAACCAGATAATCAATAAACTATTTTTTCTGTTCCATGCCAAACGTGACACGCGTGTCATAGATTTGACATTCCTATCTTACACAGTTGGGGCGCCTATAATAATCCAAAATGTTGATTAGCCAGAAAAATTAAGAAAGAAACAGTTGATGGTCGTATTATGAATATCACCACATCAAAAAAATCTACTTATCTCATCATATTCTTTTATAGCACAATAATTACATACTCGAAAAAGGATTACCGTTTTTGGGTCCGGAAAAAAAACTCATCGAGTAATCACCTTCGTTCGAGAAATATATTTGCAGATTGCCTTTACATACCGAAGCGGAAGTTTCACATTGGATCAATATATATTACATTAATAAAATATCACGCATCGTACAGAAGCCATAAAAATTATATAAAAAATAGATGGATTAATTGAAATGCCCTTAGAATCATCAATACATTATTTTACAATCTCGCGTGAAATATGAGGCGAAGAATGACGAAGAGGGTCACTTTGGTGATCCTTGTCGATTTTCCCGAGTCCATTTTAGAATGTTGCGTCGGTCATCTTCTCATTCAATCTTTCCTCTCCGTCATCTTGAACCGAAGAGGGTCCTTGGGTGTATTCATGACTTGACTCACGAACTCCATCTCTCCATAGTTGTATTCGATGCGAAAATTGCGCACCATCTGTCGAAGGAACGAAGGAATGTGTACAAAATTGAAGTGCAATCAAATGTCACGTAAGGTTATATTTAACAATAATTTGAAAAACGAAATAACAACTTTGTATTTTCCACCGCTTTTATGCTTGTTTCCAAAGGAAACAGACTTATGAATTGTTCGTCTCTGTGTATGTCCCGAACTAACAACTTATGCATCAATCGACCGATTTCTATTAATCTTGTTATGAGTCTCGCGCTGCTGGCGTTATTTTATTTGGCGAAGATTGAAGTCCCAGGTTTGATTCCAGGAAGGTTTTTTCCCTATTTGTTTTACATAATACGTCTCAAATCCATCGGGCAGTGATGTTTTCTATAATGGGTAAAAATATCTTAAAATTGTGATATTTGCACTGTTCTAAAGGGAAAAGATTGTAAATTATAATTCTTATAACAGAATTTTAATAATTGATAGTATTTTTTCGAGTTTCTTGTAAGATATACTGTTTTTCGGTTTTGAATATAATTTTATCTGATTGTTGCAATGGAAACGATTATTATCGAACTCGGCTGCACAAAATGGCTATTTTCTTTTCCAGTAGACTACGCTTTAACAATGGACAGTTGATCCGTACACATTAGCGTATAATCAGTAACGTTTATTAAATTCGTTTCTTTAAAAATAGACATACAATATATAATGTCAGAAAGATATTTTGGCATAGCTTTCATTAGGTATTTTAAACCTGATAATGCTCCATTAATTTGTCTTCCAATGTTTCTCTACCATTGATAAACGGTGAATTACAAATGGTAGTTATGGGATGAGAATTCCTTGGAATGACTAACACATACTGAGACATTTCCTGTCAATGTAATAATCAAATCGAGACGTCAAATTTGGGGAACCAGCCTGCACTTGTCCTAGTTTGGAGTTCTTGTTATAATTCAAGACGACAAGCGTTTTGATGTGATACATCATCTTCAGATGACGTTGATGAAGTTCCACAAGATTATGCCTACCATAGTGAATTTTGTTTTATCTAAGCACAGTTTTTCCTTTATTATAATGCGATGTATTTTCTATAATTTAAGCCGAAAAATTCCTACTCGCCTTATAATTGTAAACATAGATATCTTGTATTTCACCTCTACCTCTAACTCCCAATTAAATTAAATCCTCTACGTTCTATAGTCTATTCCACTCTCAGGAGATAGTATTACGCTTAAGTTCGCGCAGATTCCGAATGTCTTCTAAATTAAAGCTTGTTTTTTTTCATTTTAAGAAATAAAACTAATCTAATAAATATTTCAGAGTGCGTGTGTATGTGTGTTTATATATGTGTGTATGTATGTATGTTCTTTATACGTCTTTACACCGTTGAAGCTATCGAATTTAAAAGTTTCACGTGCCATCCTATGGACTAAAGGAAGACTTTGGTCTAGGTTTGCAGAACGTGGGGTCTCTTATTCCCCATCGGGTCAAGAAAACACTACCCCCATAAGAATGCATGGATAATGGTGTGAGAACCCCCCAAATGCCATGCAGCTCTTCACTGATGTCGAAGTAAATATACTTATATATTAACTTACGATCATGTAAATTATCTTAATTTACGCACGAAAGGCTGAGTATTTTAATGTTTTATTGTATTGCTTACTAAATTGCCCGAAAGGTTTCATTAATTTATCGGTATAAATGGCAATTTTCCAGGCGGCAACAAAGCTAAATTTCGTACTTGTTGTCCTCTTCAAAGGGAAATAACCACGTAAAGATTAATGCAAGGGAAATCCACGCCGTGGCGCGTTGTAGAGGAAGAATAGCCAATGCCATGATAAAGGGTACAAATGGATTCATGCCTAAATATATTCTATGAATATTTTTATAGTGAGTGAAATGATTTTTAAGGAATATTAGAACATTGTTATGTCTCATATACCCCATCGGGTCAACAAAACACTACCACCATAGGAATGCATGGGAAATGGTGTAGAGAACTCCCCAAATGCCATGCAGCCCTTCACTTATGTGGATGTAAATATGCCTAAAAGTTAACTTACGATCACGAAAATTAGCTTATGTTACGCACGAAAGACTGGGTATTTTAATTAAATTGATGTTTTGTTGAATTGCTTGCTAAATCGTCCGAATGGATTCATAACTAAATGTAGTCTATGAATACATTTAAATTGAGTGAAATGATTTACAAGGAATATTTGAAAATTGTTATCTTTTACCATTAACATTGAAAGATTTCTCGAAACATAAGTCGATACATCTACTTAAATTTGTTCGGTAACCAAGATGTTGTTTATTGTTTACGTTTTGGCAAATACCATTGACATAATCCACATAATTTTAATGCTGCTTTAAATGCTTCGGTGCATCTATCCATGTGAATATTAAATAAGATGTTAATGCTTAATTAAATTGATGGTCAAACTTTACAATACAATACATAAAATAGTAAATGTTAATGTAAACATCGCTTGCGTAGTTACGTAATGGGGAACGTTTGGTAAAGTTTGGATCTTTTTTTTTGTGGGGGCTCCGCCCCTAATCCCTTGAACCAGGAACTCAAAACTTGCGTTACCCAACAGCAAAAGTAAATTTCTAATTTAATTGTATTATTTTTATTTTAATATAACATCACAGGGTTGGACATTACCTGAGGAGAGAGAGTATGGTTAAAGACGTGTTAGAAGGAAAATCAGATGGAAAAATGGAAAGAGGTAGGAAATGGTTTCAGCTGATAGAGGATTAGAAAGTGACAGATAATTATCAAGATATGAAGAGGACAGTCGAAAATAGGAATATATGGAGAACCAGGTTTAACCAAGAATAATCACGGACCTGTCTCCGGACACACTACCTATGATGATGATGATCATGACATCAAAAGTGATATATCAATAAAAATAATAAATATTAAAAATCGTTTGCTACTTAAAAGAAAACTTTCCCGAGCGAAGCCGGGATTTTGAGCTAGCAATTTAATAAAGATCCCTTGACGCCAATAAATGTAAATTATATCGTAATTATTTGTTAATCTCAGGCATAATTATAGTGTTCATAATGTTCTTGTGGCCTTTTAGTAATTAATCACTTTTGATCTATATATGATAAGCATATCCTGTATGTGGAATATGATATAATAATTATATAGGTTTTATTTATTTTAAATGGCAACTGAAAGAATCAATAAAAATTTTGGTCCTATTTCAGATCTTGCAAATGATTGAAAATGACTGCAGTAGAGGAAAATGTTAACTTTGTGATATGGCTAGCAGTATTGAAATGCATAACATCCATTAGAAGGAGATCAACTGGTCAAATGTGTAAAATTTTCACCCAAAGAACTGTTATGCGCTTGAATTCTGCTAGCCAAAGCAGAGAATCAGCCTTTTCTTCTACTGTC
This sequence comes from Tanypteryx hageni, assembly GCA_028673005.1. Classification (NCBI taxonomy): domain Eukaryota; kingdom Metazoa; phylum Arthropoda; class Insecta; order Odonata; family Petaluridae; genus Tanypteryx; species Tanypteryx hageni. Next base: position 165,552,316 of record CM054114.1, on the reverse strand, counting down.
CCATTTTAAATCAGTTGAATTATCTGAAGAAAAACAACATTATTAATGATTGTTTAATTGGTCGTTTGCAGGATTAAAAATAAAAATGACATAAGATAATATGCTTTCATATCACATTTAGAGCATGTCCTTAAGATCTGTGCATCAACAGTTATTAAATTTTAAATTTGCATAAGGACTTTATGGACATTCTGTATTTACACTGTGATTTAAATGTAACTGAGAAGTTATTTTGAAATAAAAATTTATTATCAATACCACAGAAATTATTTTTATTTCCCGTGGCTTCTGGAACAAAAACATAATTTCTCTCTCATCACTCGATAATATTTTATTTATGCGTCCAATGAAGTGTTTTATTGTTTTTTTAGTGGCAAATTGGACAACAAACCACTGACCTTCAGCACAACCTGTTCTATTTTTACCTTTGAGAGTTGAAAGATTTCTGTAATATGAATCGTTTTCTGGCAGGGTTGTGACATCTTGAGTGTTCTCACCATCTTCACCACCTTCCACCATTTCTATGGAAGAGTTTACATTTCTGGAAAATGTTGGAAGATTGTTTGCACAGAGAGATATACCAGGTTCAACATATATTTTCGTTCTCTTCTTTTGGCATTCAGCTTTTTCTAAATATCATTATTTTCAGGCCACACAAACATGTATCCTCTCATTTTTTCTTCAAAAACATAATTTCTCTCTCATCACTCGATAATACTTTATTTATGCGCCCAATGAAGTGTATCATTGTCTTTTTAGTGGCAAATATGACAAAAACCAATGACCTTCAGCACAATCTGTTCCATTTGTTTCCTTTAAGAGTTTAAAGTCTTCTGTAATATCACCTTTATATTAATCGTTTTATGGCAAGGTTATGCCATCTTGAATGTTCTCATCATCTTCATCACCTTCCACCATTTATGTAGAAGAGTTTACATTTCTGGAAAATTTTGAAAGATCGTTTGCACTGAGAGATTTACCAGGTTCAAAATTTATTCTCGTTCTCTTCCTATAACCCTCTGTCTCCTCATGGCTACGGCTTTCTCTAAAGTGTTCCAACACTGAATCTGCAACAATTGTCTGGGTCTCATGAGAAGAACTGTAACCTGGCAGACGTTTAAGGACTTACTGGCAGACTAGTGGATAGAGACCTGAAGTTCTGGAAGCAGCCCTAAGATTTTCTTTCTCATTGTGACTGATGCCTTCAGTCAGTCCATTCAATAGTGAAGGAAATATGTCTTTTGACAGAGTTCCAATTTTTGGATGTTCGTCTTGAACTTCGTTAACATTCTTCTCCAGGTTTTCTTTACAGGAGCAAACAATGCAATGTCCAAGAATTGAGTAATGTGGGTTGAGTTAGGAGGCACCATTAGAAATCTAATATTGTTTTGTGAGCACAAGTTGATAATGTCAATATTAAAGTGAGAAGAATGGTTATCACCTATTACCGCTTTGGGACCCCGCAACTTGCGAATGTAAGGTGTAAGTATGGTTTTAAACGAGTCATAAAAACTAGGGCCATCAGACCAACCGGATTTCGTCTGGTTATAACGTGCTCCCTCCGGACCATCCTCGCACCATATATCCCAGAGATGGTCGGCCTTACAGACAACATAGATTGGTAGTAGTGCTCCGGCAGCAGTTCCAGTTCCAGTTAGCGTCCAATTCAGTCTAATTGGACACACCAAAGCATTGACTTGCAATGCGGCCCACCGAGGAATACGTAATCGCCGATACGAACCGCAACGTAGAATATGTTGTCTACAACGGAATTGATCCATGAAAGATCATACTGGAAAAAGTCATAACACCACATATATCAAAACTGATGCGTTTTTGTTTTGACGGGTACTTTTAATTGAAAGCTGTTAAAACAGCAGCACTTAAATTCAGTGTTAATGAAGGAATCGTACGGCATTAAATGCTTTCTAAAAGTTGAAAATTGTTCCTGTGTGCGCATCTGAAAATTCTGCAAATGGGTCATAGTCTTATATTCAAGTAACGGTTCCTTTTCTTCTAAAACTCCCAATTATTGAGGGGACCTCTTATTTTCGGATAAATACAGTTTTAAAGCAACATTATTGTACGAAACGTGAATTGTCATCGACGACGCCATCAAGCGCGTCCTCAACTTCGCTACTTACCTTAGAGAATAGCATTTCCATCTCCATGTCGGCGAATCTCTTCCCCACGCAGCTTCGCGGTCCAAATCCGAAAGGTATGAAAGCGAAAGGATGCCGCTTTCCTTTGGAGACGGCGTCGAAATCCTCCGCGCATCCTGTAGTGTCCTCTGTCGGCCTATTTTTCAACCACCTCTCGGGGATGAATTTCTCGCTCAACGGAAAGAATTCTTCGGACAGCCTGCATATCGTGTTTGACATCAGGACCCACACCTGATAATGGTGGAAAATTGTATCGTTAAAATAACATGTAAATATATCATTAAAAATGGTACCTTTAAGATATTGTAGACGTCGCTTAAGTGTTCTTTATGGGCAGTGCTCTAATTTAGCTAGTAGTAACCGAAACATTCTTATCAGATAAGCCGTGAGATAGCTCACTGCTGTAATCTGGTGGATATCTCCAACTGCTGATTTTCGTTTCGCGGGTTGTTTCATTGATTTTTTCAAATCGGACCTCCCAGCATTGAGGCTAAAGGAGCTAGCTCCTTCGGCGCCGATCCTGTAACCCGGCTGGCATTTCAAAACGGTTCTCCCGGTGACCTTCCTGGCGCCATCCGGCGCATTCTCTTTTCCACGTCCTCTGCAACTATGAATGCAGATTCACTGCCAGGACCAAAAAACGGCCCTTTACAGGGCCATACATCGGCCTCATACTTCGGTCCGCCACAGGACCAAGACGCTGCTGGCTCTACCCAGTGCTTCCCGACCTCACTCAAGCCCGGTTCTGCTGTCCCTTCCATGGATGAGGGCACCACTGAGGCTGACTTGGATGTCTCTGAAAGAATGTACACGGGCTCCTTCCGCATTCCTCGCCGGAAGAAGAAGGGGAAGGCCTCCACCACTGCTGCCGAGTCCTCTGCTGTCCCTTCCATGGATGAGGGCACCACTGAGGCTGACTTGGATGTCTCTGAAAGAATGTACACGGGCTCCTTCCGCATTCCTCGCCGGAAGAAGAAGGGGAAGGCCTCCACCACTGCTGCCGAGTCCATTGCCAATCAGCTGCGGACACGGACTCCTGCGGTTCGCACGGCCAATCGATATGCCCCGTTGCTCGCTGATGCCGCCACGGATATCGCTCCTGGACCCTCTTTCTCTGATACTGCTCCTGTTCCTGCAGCTATGACCAACGCCAGCTTGCCAGGCCCACCGAAGCCGCCAGCTATCCTGGTGTACGAGCTGGCGGATTTCCGGAAATTTATTTCTGCCATCAACGGAGCTACTAAGGACCATTCCTATCAAGTTACCTCCAGGAGGAACCATACCCGGCTCCAGCTTACTACCTTCGAGGACTATGCTTCCGTCCGACTGATGCTGGATTGCGTGCAGGTCCAGTACTCCACTTGGAGTGCTCGTGATGAACGGACCCTCAACTTCACTCCTCGCGGACTACACTCTAAGACAGATGACAATTACCTGAAGAAGCTCTTGGAGGATGCACGGGTACCAGTCATCAAGGTCAGACAGATCCGCAAGGCCGACGGATCCCCACTTGGCGTCTTCGTCATTACCACGCGCGCTGCCACCGCAGACTGGGACCCGAAAGATTTTCTGCGCTAGACGTCTTTGGGAAATTCCAAAGTGCGCATCCAGCGCTACCGATACAACGAGCCGCAAATGTGCTTGAAATGCAACCGTTTCGGCCACAGTTCGGTCTTCTGCACAGCCGCGCCCAGATGCTATTGGTGTGCCGGCCCCCATGAGGGTCGGAACTGCACCAAGCCCAAGGAGGATGGGACTCCAACCTGCTGCAACTGCGGCGGTCAGCATGCGGCCTACTCCCGTTCCTGCCCTGTTTATGCCAGGGAACATCGCAGGCGCTTTGGTCCACCCCCAACGCTTGAGAAAGCTGCTCCGGAAGCTGATACTGATCTTCTGAGACCAGTTGCTGCTCCTGCACCGATCCCGACTCTCGGCATCACCAATGCTTGGGGAAGAGGCAACGCCCCTCGTCGTCCTCCTCAGCAGCTACCGCATCCGAGGAAACGCCTGGACTTTCCCCCGCTCCAGCCTGCAGCTGCTCCGCGCACCGAATCGGTTGCGGAGCTTAACGTCCCTCTCCACCGCCGGACCCGTCAGCCGCGCCCTGCGCCTGTTGCTGAACCACTCTCAGCGGACCCGGCCTTGTCTCTCCTGGCGCCTGCCCTGACAACGCTCTTTAAAACGCTGCAGTCCCTCACGACGGTGCTGCAGCAACAGCTCACGGCCCTTAGGCAAGTTATTGCCCAACTTTCCGGTCTTGCGTAGCCCATTCATCCCTAAGCGCGCCACGCCTGCCCTCGTCCTCAGCTCGTGGAATGCCAATGGTGGCCTCAGAGCAAAGACACCTGAGCTTCTAGCGTTTCTCCGGGGAAGGAACGTCGACGTCGCTTTCATACAGGAGACACACCTGCGGTTAAACTGGCGGTGGAGTATTTCAGGCTACCGCATCTACAGGAAGGACAGGGACTCGCCCTCTAGGCCGGCGGGTGGAACAGCTATCCAGGTCCGGGAAGACATCTCGGCCTATGAGATAAACCCGCCTGCGATGCGGACGCTTGAGGCTACTGCGGCTGTTATCACCACATCCTCGGGCGACATTCGCTTGGCCTCATGCTACCTGGCACCCAAACGGAGATTTTGTGCGGAGGACTTTCACAATCTGCTATCTCCGGGCATTCCACTCATCGCAGGGGGTGACTACAACGCGAAACATGAGTCATGGAATTCCCCAGCAGCCAACCGGAACGGCGAGCTTCTCCGCAGATGGGCCGACACCAACGGCGTCAAGACCATCGCCCCGACTTCCCCCACTCGTGCACCCCTGACCGGATCTGGCTCCTTTCTGGACATCTTCCTCGCGTCTGGCGTTCGTCAGTCAATCAACATCTACACGGTCCCATGTCTGACGAGTGACCATTACCCGGTGATCGCCTACATCGGAGCACGCCCGGTCCTGCTCCCTCCTCCTTCTTCCTTCCTAGACCTCCGGAAAGCTGATTGGGCTGCTTTTCGCCGACAACTGGTGGACTCGCTCCCTGGAGAACCTCCTGCACTCACCACTCCGACAGGCATTGACGAGTACGTAACTTTCCTGACCGGAAAACTCACGGATGCGGTCGCTGAATCTGTCCCGCGGAACCATCGCTGACGGCCTGACTTCATGGATCTGCCTCGAAACATCCTGCAGCACATCCGAGCGAGGAACAGGCTCAGGAGGAAGCACCAAAACACCGGCTGCCCTGACCTCAAGCGACAGATCAAGGCGATGAGTCGTCACATCCAGGACGAGATCCGAGCCTTTCGCAGCGAGATGTGGGACCGAAAGATGGCCTCCCTCTCCTACGAGGACGGCTCATTATGGCGACTTGCGAAACGTCTTCGCAACCCTCTGGAGGCAGACTCTCCGCTGAAGACCCCGCAAGGGTTTGCCTGCACTCCGAACGAGAAGGCCACTCACCTTGCCGCTTATCTCGAGACCGCTTTCCGGCCCAACGACGGACCTGATATTCCTGACGCGGCTTCAACCCCAGCGCAGGAAGATGCGGACGAGCCAGTTCCCGTTCTCACCCACGACCAGCTGTCTCCTGCCCTGCTGTCTCTCCGGCTTAAAAAAGCACCTGGGGAAGATGGCATCACCAACGAGGTCCTTCGCCGTCTCCCAAACGGTTTCATCCCCCATCTGCTGGCAGTTTACAACGCGGCGATCGAGCTTGGCCACTTTCCAAGCAAGTGGAAACTGGCAAGAGTGATCTGCATACCAAAACCCGGCAAATCCAGGGCGCCGGAGAACTTCCGTCCTATCTCCCTCTTGGATGGAATGGGGAAACTGCTGGAGAGGCTTGTCCTGCCGTACCTCTGTCGACACACAGAAGAACACAACATCTTGCCACCGCAGCAGTTCGGCTTCCGGAGCGAACACGCCACCGTCCACCAGCTCACACGGGTCTGCGAGTTCATCTCTGAGGCCTTAAATCGCAACTGCTGCGCAGCGGCTATTTTCTCTGATGTCCAAAAGGCATTCGACAGAGTGTGGCACGAGGGGCTTCTCTACAAGTTCGCCCTCTTCCACTACCCGGCCTGGATCGTCCACTGGTCCGCTTCTACCTGCATGGGAGGAAATTCGGAGTATCCTGGCAGCAGACCCTCTCTCCATGGCACGCGGTAGCCGCTGGTGTTCCCCAAAGATCCGTTCCCGGAACCCCGTTTATTGTTCGACATCTACACTGCAGATATTTCGAAGGACTTTGGCTGGAACACCATGCTGGCATTGTATGCTGACGACGCAGCGGTCATTGCCCGGCCTACTAAAACATCGATGGCGGCCCGCTACCTGCAGGCAGCAACCGATACGCTCTTGGACTGGTACAACCAATGGCACGTGGCCATCAACCCGGCCAAGACCCAGGCTATTCTCTTCTCGCCCGGACCACGGAGAGAACCCGATGGAATCCTGCTGGACTACACCGAGGTGGAATGGCAGGAGGACGTCTGTTACCTCGGGGTTACCTTCGACAGACACCTCACATTCAAGAAGCATACGACCAAGCTGGCCTACAAGGCCATCTCCACCCGCATCCGGCTCACCCCGAACCTACGCTCCGAACTCGTTTCCCTGAAGAGGAAACTCCAGCTCTACCGCTCGGTGATCTACCCGGCACTTACCTACGCGTCACCGGCCTGGAGTGGATACCTTTCCGGAGCCTCCTGTCAACGCTTGGCCAAGGCAGAACGGAGCTGCCTCCGCTCCATACTCCGGCTCGGATGGAACACCACCAACGAGGTGCTCCATTTGCTGACTGAGACAACGCCGCTTGTCGAAAGGATGCAGGAAACGGCCCGTCGTTTTTACGACAACCTCTCTGGGAAAACTGAAACAGTTCGGGAGCTTGCTGACACTGCCGCCAGTCCCTGGGAACTGTTCAAACGCTCCCGAGCCTCAACTGGCCTCACGACTGATCAGCCTCCCCTGAAGAGAAGGAGGCGCTAAAGGAGCCTTAGGTTGGCTCATCCCGCGGAGGAATTACCACGGATGATGCTCCCGTCCACCGCAGAAGATCCAATAGGATATAAATGCGGATAAGGCCTTCGAAAAGAAGGACGAGAAAACTACACACTGTCGTCTTATCAGATTATTCTTTAGGGGTGCCGGTAGTGTAGTGATTAAGACGCTTGCTGCTACTCGCCTGCTGCTTGAAAAGGCAGCGGGCACGAATCCTGCGCATGTAGGATTTTTCCAATGTCGCCCGGCCCCCTGTTTATGCGGGTTGAGGAGACCGCGCAAATTCAGCTGTTCCGTCCATAGGATGGGACGTTAAGCCATTGGCCCCCTGGTGTTCTTCGTAAGAGCAGGCAAATGCCGGCACCGGGATTCCCTCCTCCTTTCTTCGGTTACTAATTGCACTACCTCTGAAATACCCATTTGTGCAGTAAGAGAGGCGAATTGGCTGGACACTCATACAAACAAACAGTTTAGTCTTACAAAGATAACGATATGGGCTTGATTTTGTCCCGATGCGTTCCCACCCAAATCGAGCACTGTTTAGCACTATAACAAGTTTAGAATTGTTCCATTAAGCCGGCAAATATACTGAAGTCGACCAAAAGTAAATTTTAAAAATTTTACTAGCCGACTGAAAGCTGATGCATTTGCAAAGTTATAGAAAGAGAAGCGTAACGATTTTATGAACAAAAGACGATTTGCGTCATTCGATTTTTTTTGGAGGTGACGTTACTATCCGAAACTTCCGTGAATTTATGTAACGCGGTTTGTTGTCGATTGCTGCTTGAAAAACCTAATAAAATTTAAAGCGACGAAAATTTCCTCTGAGATCGATTAGTTTTTAAATTAAACGTGAAGACAGAATACTATATAGCATTATAACAACAGGTTTTACATGAATCATTTATTGGGAACGTAATTGGATGCCCTAACTTTCATTCTTTACAAGATTTAGGTTGAGTTCGGTTTTCTTTTCTTAGAAGTCTGTCGAATTTCACGACTAACAGTTTTGCTTTAGCACCAATTTTGAACGCACTTCAATCTATAAAAATCCATAAAATTTTTCAATTCAACTCAGAATATTTAAGAAAGTATAAAGGATGAAATTCTGAATGTAGTAAAATTAATCTTTTCACGTCGAAATCAATATATCGTTCAAATCTAACCTCACTTATTACTATGTATAGGGAAATCCATTCCACATTACATGATTTCGTTTTATAGCGTGTATTCCAGGATCATGCGTACCGTGCAAAGCGAGGGATGAGTGTGATCATTGTCTTGAAATGATGAAAGAGCGTACTGCATTAAAAGATAATAATAATGGCATACATTACCGTTGCTCAGCGTAAAATATTATTTCAAAATTGTCCTTTAAGCAGAGTTGGATGATAAGATGAATGTCGTAGGAATAATGGTTCTCACCCCTTTAGGAACCTTATAGTTGGAGAGTACGAGTTCCTTCACTGTGGTTCTCAAGTTACCGGATGTAATGGGCAGCGTCCTGGGGGATTTTGAGAGGAAGAATATGAATTAAAAATGAAACTCTATGGATCTTTTCTATGAGAATCATATGCGAACGATATTACTGCATTTACTAAAGAGCTCCGAAAATGTGTTCCTTTTTTATAGAATGGCATAAAATGGCAATTATTAAAAGAATGTATGATTAATTTATATCGTAAGGGGTTTATTCCTGTTCTGATTCTATTAATCGTAACAAATGACATTGTACTTTTATATGAGCTTAGAACTAAATAGATATGTATTACGCATTTGATAAATATCCATTATGCAATCTCAAGCTTTAGTGCAGTAATTAGAAAAAAAATAATTTAAGTAAATTTCAGTCACGTATAGCGGAAGATTATTTTTCAGTTTTTATATACCTCCAGATTTTCTCTCTTAAACAAATTAAACCTCAGATGGAAAGACATTCAGACATGAAAAAATAATTTATTATAAGATTTTAAGGAAACTCACGGTGATAATTTGCCGCCATCTTCTTATTTTGTATATCGATCTTATTTAAATCTTTAGTTTGTAGTTTTCACGACATATAGGAAGAACAGCTATCACGTATCAGTGATATTCACCGAACAAGTAAATGTTTTTAAGACTAACCTTGCGCTCTCTTTTAGACATGCTCTCAAGTACTTCATATCCTCCAACATTTCCTCCGTGATGGCGTCGTTCTTGTTAGGCAATAGTCGTTTCAGTTCTCTGAACAGCATCTCTTGTTTGTCTTGGTTTTTCGATAATTGGTACATAGCCATCGCCACGGAATAGGCTGTCTGGAGAAAAATTTTAGAGTTTATTTCTTGTAGTGATAGAATAAATTATTGGGCATGAATAACAATGCGTTAAAATAAATTACTTACGAAAACAATATTATATTTATGCTAACGTGTACGTGTTTGAGTTTACACAAGTATGTACTAACAAAGTCAAATTTTAAAAATAAATGTAAGTTATTATATATCTACCTCCAGTAGCCATAAGAAATATTATGTGAACAACCATGTGAGTTGATGATGGCTTTCTGGTAGTCGAAATGTTGCGAACTCTGTTATTTATTGAAATTCTTCCGAACGGCACTTCATTTTACATTAACTACTTGATACCGTATGAATTTTTCTTTTGAAGAATTATTATTTTCATTTTTGGAATTTGGAAAACCGCCCATCTCACCAAAAAAGAGACCTTTTGCGCCCCAATAAATATTAGTTTCCATTAATCGGGGCCATAATACACCTCCATATAATGGCGCTCTGTCTCTCACCGTGTCCACTCCTGCGAAGATCATATCCTGAGCCATTATGCTCGCAGTCTTGGGGTCAGCTCTGGCCAATAGCCTCTCGAGGACGCTTGGTTCGCCGTCATCCTTACCCTCCGCTTTACTCTGGTTTACGCGTTGAATATCTTTCTCGGCGTACTTCAGGGAAACCCTAATCGAAAATAAGCATACCAAGCGACTTGTTAGATTAAAAAAGTGAGATTATAACTTGAGTGTAATGTTGCTTGCAAAAACTGCATGGTCTAATTATCCGATTTAGACAATTAAGTACCAGTTATCTGCCGAGTATTTATAATAATGATTTTAGGTTGCGCCTAAGGAAATTTTTATTCAAATGCATTTAAAATCATGCGATTCGAGAAGCTGCATCAAATAAGTGCACCTGGCGATATACTCCTGGTATCTCGTTCAAAATCACGAATAATCAACGCAAGTTATTTTATGTTTATAACTTTGTTCAAGTTAAATAATATTTGCATAGCAAAACTATTGTCTTTGGTTAAAATATGAGTAAGTTCTTAAGTGCAAATTTGAAACTAATAGCTGCAATTCTTTAAAAAATACCATGGTAGTAAAAATGAGTGATACAATTCTTGGTAATACTGCAATTTTACTTGTTTAAAAATGAACGCATTTCATCATTTCAGGTTCATAAATTTGGTAAAAATAATTTTATATGTCTTACTTGTTAGTTCATTTTAAAACGATGCAGTTTGGTTAGATTAATTTCAAAACTATAGATTTTATACCATGTATGATAATGTCTCTTTTTTAATGGTAGACCCTGTATATTTACAAATGCGTCAAACGTCAGGTACTCACTCCATGAACACGTCGAGCGCCTTGGCAAATCTCTTCCAGTTAGCCGTGGGGTATACTTTCCAAACAGGAAGGCCCATCTCTAAGAGGAAGAGGCATTCGAAGAAGTCACAGACCGCTGTAATCATCCTCTGAGGTTCGGAGTCTGGAGGAAGGTCCGGAGCCAAGCAACCCAGTCTCGTGTCCAGAGAAACGTACGCGATGGCTGCAAGTATTAATGAAGAGTATGTGGAATAAAAATTTCTGTTCCCAGTGTCTGCGAGTGTTCTCAGATTGATTTTTTTCTAGGACTTCACATGCAGTCTCTTGGGCAACAGATACGAAAACTGTCAAATCTCTTTGAGAAAAGTTCAAACTTCAAGTTATGCTCGCTATTGGTCGTTATTGTAATTTTTAAATGGCTAAAAAGGACGATATTACGAAGATTTGGCAACAATTTTGGAATAATAACGTTGGTAAAACAGAATTTTGTTCGCAGGAAATGGAGAACTCCTGCAAGTGTTTTTAGGATTAAGAAAAAAATCACAAGCACATATGGGCACATGCATTGGTTCATATGCGCATTGCGATGCGGGGAGATTCATTTGCATTCATTCGATCCATGTTTATTTTGTTGCTTGATTCACTAACGCAGGTATTGTAACCTACGGTCCAAGGGACGCAATCGCTCCTGAGAGTGCTTCATGCGATCCGCGGTCCTCGGATGAAAAAGTGACTGGAAAAATATATTATAGAAAATTTCATATTTTTTCAGTGAAACCGTGTTCTGAGAAATCTTTTCTGTTGAAGTCTTAGCATTAGCAAGCAAACTAGATTTGATTTTCACTAATACGAGAATACGGAATCTCAAGGTAACTTCTGGGGTTTCCTTCCGGTGGTGTAGTTATTAGTTATGACGCTGTTTGCTACTCGCCTGCTGCTCGAAAGGGTGGATGGCACAAAACCTGCGAAATGAGGATTTTTTGAAGGTCGACCGGTCCCCAGTTTATGTGGTTTGAGATCATCGCGCAATGTCAGCGTTCCGTCCTTCGGGAGGTACGTTAAGCCTTTGGCCCCCTTAGTGCTTTTCGTTAATATAGGCTAATTCCGATAATAGTATAAAACAACTTGTTTTTATCATGAATAAACTGCAAACAAGTTAATTACATGCATGTAGATTAAGCATTACAGCAATACATACAGAAACGTCAAAAGTAATTTGAAATAAGGGTTAATGGGTTAATCGTAGTCTTACCGCGATATATTCTTCGTAGCCTATTACCTCCATTGCTAGTTTCCTTTCAGATCTTTGGTTGATTTCGAAATATCATTGATTTTTTCCGCAGCTGGGATCTGGCTTAGAAGATTGTGGAACTAATCATGAATAATTGATCAAAAATTATATCTTTTGAATTACTAACATTTAGTATTTTGCTGTATCTTTGTTGTAACCTGCGACACAGGATCACACAATACAATTTTAGAAGCCAAATTCCATCTCTAGTGTCGCGTTTAAGATACCACTGTACCAATGACCAGATGGTTTTTTTAAATAAAAAACTTCGTTCAAGAACAAGCACTTAAAAATACTTGTCTAGGGTATCTCCAATAGCCACAACATGGTTAAAAATGCAACCTTGAAATTTTTTAGCCTTAAGAGGAGCTCGATTTCCCGTTGAATGATAAAATTCGTATGGAATTAACAAGAGCACATAAAATCACACCTCATAGCTTTATTATTTATTGTTGCCAAGGAACGGCTAAATAAATCAATTAGGCATTTCTCCTAAATAGTAGTCGTCATCAACGGCATTCCCCAGGTTTCCACAAATGAACATTTTCATAGCTACAAAGGTTACGTAAATGATATTTAGCATGAAATAAATGAAACGATTAGTTATAAATAGAGATGAGTTTACATGGGGTGCCGTCAGTTCCTAGTAAAGACCAAGGGAAGAAAATCTCTTAAGATTTCCTATCCCCAACAGCCACAGGCGGGCAATATTCAACTCACATTCAAGTGACCACTTGAAGATTTCATTCATGAAGTCTTTGGGTAATTCTTCCTTTTCATCTTTCAACGTTCGGATCCTGCAGAAAAAACATCAGGTTATCCTTATAATTTGTTAATTCCATTCTAAAGATATAGGGGTGCTTAACCCGAAACTAAAAATTGATGCGTAAATATAATTTACACACGCCGTTCATTCAAATGTTAACTACGTGAACGTGGTTCTTACTTATCCACGAATTCCTGGGCCACTCCGGCGATGGGCTGGAGGTAACGCTTTGATATCTTCGGTTGCATCATGGGTTGGTTCACCTTGCTTCGAGCCTCCATCCATTTGCTTCCCTGACTGTGGAGAAAAAAAGCGAGGTCAATTCTTTGACTTCCGAACTCATATCTCTGAAATCATTGGTTTGGATCAGAAACGAGCAAAATATGTAATCAGTTGTTCACTAGCAAACATTATGACTTTCAGAAATCAGATAACTAAACGATAATCGAATACATTTTTTAATGCCAGAAATTTATTATTTTAATGTTCTAATCCTTTTTTTTTACAGATTATCCATTTAAAAGAAAATTGTCTTGTGGCATTTGCTTCGCCAAAATAATATTACAATTGGTTGCTGCTATATTTTTCCCGGATGAATTACACCGGTTATCATTGAAGCATTTGCCGTTACTTTAAAAAACATTTGTAATTTCAAAATCACTCGGAATAGTGCAAAAAATTGGAAAACTGGTTTTCATAATTGATTAGACCACAGATCAAATACGCTTCAAGTTTAGAGGATCTTCAAAAACGACGCTCTAGTTTGAGTAGCATATATTCATTTAAGTACATATTTCAGTTACAGCATTCATTATTGTGTCCAAACACTCCTGAATTTCGAGAGGTATTATTCGTTAGAAAACATTCTCTACAGGTGCACCAAGGCCTCACGAAAGGGGGTGAAGTGGAGGGTGCTGTCCCGGAGACTGAGAACCCTCATGGATTGCCGATCTAGGTTTGTGTACTACTATCCTAAAGTCACTATATTAGAATATTCACCATCTACAAATAAAAATTACGAATTTTATCACAGATGCCGTTCCTATATTTATTTATTATGAAAAAAATTGATATTATATATCTGTGTGTGTGTACCTAACGTCCTATAGACCGGAATTTACAATAAAGCGGAGGGACTTCAATTTGAATTTACTTTTGTTTTTGAAAGAAAAATATTCACTATTGTGGGAATAGTATATAAGATTTACGTCTGTTGCCAAGATCTATAGAAAGAATGAAGTTCGTACAGTGAGGCCTGACAAGTTGTTCGTCAAGGGGCCCGTATTAGCTCTCGGCGCCCATGTGTGCACCCATTACCATTTCTAGACATCTACTGAAATTCTCCATAAATGCAGTTAATGTTTCTTCGGTGATGCTCTCTACAGACAGATTTGAAAGCATGTGTTTATTTCATAACGGGATTTCTTAAGAATAACATATTCAAAAATAATCCGCACTCGGTTGAACCATCGAAGGCAGAAATCACAGCTCTTGTGGTTAGCCTCACTGAAGGAAAAGCTGTTAGGGAAAATTTTAGTTGACATCTGCGAAGAAAATTGAAAATTATTTTCTCATGAATAACATTTCTCATGTTTCATGAGCGTTCTGATACCAGAAACAATACTGTAAGTGATAGAATTCAATAAATATAAGCAATTAATATTATAGCGTACTTTTTATGATACGTTTTATGGGTTTTGTATGAGAAAGACCACATCATTGTGTTAGGAAAATCAAATGCAGTGCAACTAGTCGTAAAACGAATGTATGACCATAAGCAAAGCATAACACTAGTACTATAGCATTAGAATTGGGTATCGGTAAGTGATACTTGGCAACGCTAGGCTAAGGCAACTGAAGAAATATAGGCCGATAAATTTTGTTTAGAATGTCTTTTGAAATGTAGGTGCTCCAATGTGGATTGAGAGACATGATAATCACGTTAGAATACGTGAGATCGATTGTAGTACAAAGCGACATTGAGGCTCTTTTATCTTTGGACAATTAGGGGATCATGGCATAAAAGTCAAACCTCCGCGATAAAAATTTTAGGGTCGTTTTGGTGCATTGCACCCCATGCCACCCACTGCTTTGGTGAATTGCAGTGTGTCTTGTAAATGTTGGTGTAGATAATCTTGATTCAAGATGCAGGTACTCACTCCGTCAGTAGTCCTCCACCGTCTTTGTAGAAGTCCTTCCTGATTACCTTTCTGTAGTATTCCAAGGACTGCATCCCCTGTCTTACAGGCGAAGGGCCTTCGTTCCTGAGGATTGTCTCTATATCTTCGGGGCGGTATACGAACAACATATCCATACGTCCTGGGATACCTCCAATTCGCACGATATTCCCGTACTTTTTGTGAAATTTTCTTTGCAGATCTTGTACACCCACTCCATGAAATTCGCCTGAAGTAGACATGGAAATAATTCTATTTCGTTAGACTTTTGGAAATTAACATGTATCTCAGAAAGTTATTTTTACAACCTTAACGAATGAAATTGAAGTTTCGATTAAGTGGTTTTAGGGATTAGGTTTTACGTTATTATTGTACGTTTTTGGTAGTTGAATAAAATAATGGCTACCAATGCTGTTGACGGGAATATAGGGCATGCAATCGCAGCAGTTACTTGTCCGAGTTAATTAGTTTTGATCGTAATATTTTTCCAATACAAAGATGATAAATCAATCGCCGCATACAATTCACTATCCCTTTTATGGATGAATATATTTATCAAGACGTTTGGAATACTTAAATCGTGAAATGGAAATAAAAACCTTTCATGATTCCTATCCCCAGGGTCTGAGAGAGGTGAGATGTAGCCTGGGCCAGTCACAAATAGGGAGCCCCACCCCACTCCGAAAGTCATACAAGTATATGAATATAATCAAATTTTGGGGGCCCCTCTGAAACCGGGACAAATGGCCCTGATGCTCCCCTGTATCTAGCTCTGCCTATCTCTAATAGCAGGGATGGGTAACCTATTCGTTTTCTCGCGTGTCAAATATAGGATTGGGTGTACATTTATCGCTTATCAACATTTTGAATCATTATAGATATCGCTCTTTCCACAACAGACACTCACAAAGGAGGGGGAACACGGTGCCGTCATTAATCTACTCTTTACGATGAGTACCAAGGAGGGACAACGGTGCCGGCATTAGCCTACTCTTAACGAAGTGCAACAAGGTGGCCAACGGCTCAACGTCCCTTACGAAGGACGAACCGCTGACTTTGCGCGGTCTCCTCAAACCACAAAAGACAGGGGGCTGGACGACCTTGGAAAAATCCTACTTCCGCAGGATTCGTGCTCTCCACTATTTCGAGCAGCAGGCGAGTGCAGCCAGCGTCGTAACCGATAAACTACCGGCAACCCCTTACAAAATTTTGATTTCCTTTTCTATCTTAAGTGTCAATTTCTAATACACGCAAAAAAATAATTTTATAGTTCAATTATCATTTATTCTTATACATAGAACTCAGATAAGGTTAGACTGGTCTTATAGAATTCACTTTGCCTTATAAAAAGACTCATTGTCTCTATCAATTGCGGTCCGACGACAGTCATAAAGCAGCAGTCATCACGTTCTCGGACAAAAAGCCAATATTAGTAATTTATTTTATCGACGTAATTGCAATATTGTCTGAATAGTCTTTAATATTGTGTCAGATACAGAAAAATATTACGGATGTAAGTCGATAAACAATTTTTTTTTCGTGTCGTCTAAATCGCCTCGCGTTCCAAAAGTGACACGCGTTTCTAAGGTTTTCCAAACCCTGCCCTAGATACGATTTTCTAGAGAGTAGGTTTTCACTCGCCTATGTAAGGTAGGAATCGCCAAACGTTGCCTATGATTGGCAGAGGGGTTGGCCCGGGAATTTCCTCGTAAGACTTGATTCCGGGTGCGTGCACCGCGGAGGCAACCTCCGCCGTCGACGCCCTGTCGATCGTGTGGAGTTGACATTTCGTCTGTTGAATCGAGGCGATTTGCAGTTGCTGCTGGATCAAGGCAATGAGTCCTCTGCTTTGAACGCTGCGAGGCAACAAGGTGGCAGCCATATTTCCTTTAATTCTGGAAGAAAGACTCGACAGTTAGCGACAAATATATTTCGAATGAGTTAAACGATAGATTTATTACAGAAACTTTTCTATCCTTCTTTCATCATAATAGCCAATACATTTGAATCAGAAAAACATCTTATTATTTTTTGTTTTTGTTTTGTAATTTTATTGCTTTTAAATTTGAAATGAATAAACTTCTATAGTATATATTTTTCCATCCTTGGCAAATAGTCAGGATATAACAGTTATACCAGGGAAGTTGAATCAAATGACGAAATATAAGGAAGGAGAAATAAAAATAAAATTATTGCCACGCATTTTCGACTCAAAAGCAGTATAAATATACACAAAATTAAAAAAAACCACCAGTATTGTTGGTGAAACGACCTTTAAACTTAAAAAAAATTCAATCGTTTAGCACCAATCCCAACTCATTCACACGTTTCAGAATAACCTGTAACACAGATTTCCACGAGCATAAGGATGACTGGATATTAGTGGCAAGATCTTCCCCTTCCGCCCATTCTGCATTCATCGAAGTTTAGTAAAACTCCACAACACCAAATTTCATCAAAATACGTTTAGCGGCTCGAGTTTAAACATGCGGTCGGACGGACGGAAATGTTCTCTTTTTTGTGCAATCACTTCGTAAAAGGAAAACAAAAGAACGCAAAAATACATAAGAAGGGCTTTCCACTTTCAATCAAAACTGAACCGGAGATTTGAGCTACTCACCCGAAGACCGGAGATTATGGCGAGGACCCGGACATCTCCTTATCAAAAACCGTAGGTTGGAAACCCTATTCAGGACATACAATAGCGTAATTTTTTTTATTAGCTTTAATCTCGTACAAGATATTTAATTTGACCTCACAGTTAGTGGCAATTCCTAAAATATCATCAAAATTGCGCGAACATTGCTAAAGATTGATGCCAGTCTGTATTTAATCATTATTAAATCCAATAGTTACTTGTTTTCAATTCGGTTTTTCATCTCTTCTTTCAAAACAGCGTTTGTTGATAGCGAGAGAAGTTCGTCACGAAGGCCTCGGTCAATAATTTTCTGATAAACCTTCCTGATAAACCTTCTCGTCTATTAAATTTTCCATTATTTTTGAGGGTCTTAAAATATCTATTGGCCCCCATGCAGTGCATTGGCCTAAATCTCTCATGTTACGCCGCTGATTAAGAAGTTTTGTTTATTCGACAATTTAATAGAAAATAAAGAAAACGTCAAGTTGATCGAGATGGAGGACAAGGAGAATGAATCATGCGATTTCGGAAATAAATCAAACGCACCACGGATTTGAGTCTTTCGATATACGCGAAAAATATTCGTATACTAGAATAAGTGCCTGTCAAAATTGACGGGACATGAATTTAGATGTTCTTGAGGTAAATTTTAATGTAGACGTATATAAAAATTTTGAAAACAATAGAGGATCTTTTACAACGTCATGGTTTCCAGGGTAGATAACCATTAAGAGGCACATCCTTTTCCCGAAATGTGATTTAAACGATAAATTCCTGCGATTTCGATTTGGTAGCGAAATCCGAAGATGAGAATAAGAGTTTTTATTTGCTCGTCTTTAAAGCAGTTTCGATCCGAAGACATATGGTCAATTTTTTCTAGTTTCAATTAGAAAATAATGAAAGTTTGCACGTCAAAATATTGCTTTTTACGTGTAATATCACGGGAAACAGAAATTATATCCAAGAGTCGAGCTCGGGTATTTTTCGGGATATTTTCGTCCTTTACTATCAATGTGTGAATGAAGTATTCTTGCCAAATCTTCAATCTAGACGGGAAGTATGTTAAAACACATTTTAAAAACCCGTGACACACAAAGCGACGAATGGATTAAGCCTTTTATATTCGTACGACATTTTTTTAAAAACGCTTCAAAGGTGGCGGTCGAAAAAAACCGATGAAATTAAAACAGAGGCATTCCTCACTTGCGAGCATATGGTTTCGAAAAGCAAACACGATTTGTCTAGCGCGAAATCTATTCATGGAACCACGCGGACTTCTATTTTCCGCTATTCTAGCACTCCAAGTGAGCGGAGAAACAACAAAGAGAAGCCCAAGTGAGTAGTAGAGCATGTTCGGAACGGGAAATCTCTTGGGAATTTGCCGCTACCTTAAAAGAGGAGAGAAATACAGACTGGGTCTGTTGGGATAGACGCTTCGCCTCTTAAGCCCTGCTGGCCGAGTTTTTCGAAGTTATCTTCCCGAATTCGGATCGATGCGATTCGCACAGCAACAGAGACGAGTCGTAGAGCCACGTGCATACAATCGACCAGTCGACACGCTACGTAAGCTTTTTAGATTTAAGACGGCACGAATGAACCTCGTTTCCATCTCGTGTTTCACGAATAATACGCAAAAATAATACGCGAATTCTTACTTCCATCTGCCTTGTTCGTGAACATATTTAAAAAGCTTTAGAGAACCGGTTCCCAAACTGAATGCTCCCGCAACCGGTTCTTAAGGCCGCCGACCTTGAAACACATCCGTCAAGCAATAAATGTAAAATGCGAATGGAATATTATGAGAAAATATGGATTTTTGTTTATATCAATATCGACACAAGGTTAAGCAATTATATTAAAACTGAAAAGACTTAAATTTTTAACTATCCCTCAGTGTAAAACGCTTCTCATGCCAGTCTTCGTGACTCCTTTTAAATACTTTTTTTAGCAAACATCCCGACTATGTTGATGATTTAAATGTAGTGAGAATGGTTCACTCACGCATTAAAAGACGACGAAAAAATACCCGAGTTGAAGTACGGAATGTAATTTTGGTTTTCCTTAAGATAACACGTAAAAAGCGATTTTTGACGCGCAGGCTTTCATTCCTTTGCAAATTAAAATAAGAATACTTTGACCAAAGCTCTGCGGTCAAGGACTGTAATTTAGAAGAATGAATAAAGTTTCTTATTAATGTCGTCTAGTTTGGCCATCAAAATTAAATCGCTGAAATTTATCATTGAAAACACACATTTAGAAAAACGTTCGCCTTTGAATGGTCTCCTGTATTGGCAACCCTTGTTGCCGTCAAAACTGTCTCAATCCTAACATACGTACGAAAGTGCGCATTATGACTTAACTAGAGAACATTTGAATTCAGGTCCCGTCATTTTGACCGGCACTTGCTCCAATTACTTATGAATTGTTCTATGTTCGTGATTTCCTTGCGGGTCGCGCGACCTCCAGTTCGGAAACCGCTCCGTTGGAGTGTTAAATGCATACCCGACGGATCCCACCAGCGAGTCTGAATGAGGGGAATCTCCCACAGTCCAAACGATCAATATTTGATCTTAAGCGTTCAAATCAAGGTTATCGCGGCCTTGGTCAGTTCCTCTTCTCAAAAACGTCCTTTTCGCCATTTTTTAATTTTTCATATTCGTAGTATATTGAGAATGTATTGCTATCGTGAAAAAATTTAACTTCCACACGTTTTTGGTGTCCATAAAAGTGATTTTCGCCATGCCGTCTGTCTGTCTGTTCGTAGTTCTAGGGCCCAAATGCGTCCAAGCGATCGGAAGATATTTCGTATTTCTGCAATATGTCATCATTTGCAGATACTTGTTTCTTAAAAATGGTATTGCCCGAAAATTAAGGGTACTATATTCTTGGCGATTTTTAGAAAGAGGTTATTTTCTCAAAAATTGCTACAGAGAATTTGATTAAAATCAACCCATTTCTAGAGCCTGATATCACAAATAATACAGCTTAAGCAATATATCTTTTGACATCACTATATGGCGTCTAGTGGCATTAAAATGTACGCTAAGCTACCTTAACGAATCCCTATGACGTCACGCCTCCGCCGCAATCCACTAAATATCTTATTACCGCCTAAACGGTTTAACTGAATCGAATGATATCTCATATTTGTGTATACTATTATTCATAATAGACACTCTTAAGAGATGGATGATATTACGCAACAATTAAGGGCACTTAATCTTGGATATTTTGAAACCATTCGATTTATTCAGAAATGGCTAAAAGGATTTTGATTAAAATCCATCCAATCGTACAGTGGCATTAAAATATACACTAAAAATCTTATTACAACCTTAACGGTTAAACTGAATCGAATGATAACTCGTATTTGTGGATACTATCTTTCATAATAGACACTGAAGACATGAACGATATTGTGCAACTATTAAGGGTACTTTATTCTAGGATATTTTGAAACAAAATTCGATTTACTCAGAAATGGCTATAAGGATTTCGGCTGAAATCCATCCAATCGTACAGCCAGATGTCACAAATAATACTTACTAAGCCATATGCCCCAAAAAATTAATAAATATCGAACAGTGCATTAAAATGTACACTAAACTACGGTTAATTTTTTTATAAGCGTTTTTCTTTTATAAACGTACACAGTCGCCAAACGTATATACATACGTATATGAGAAAGTTTGTTCAATGTATATTGCGCCATTTACTTTACTTTTTCCCCTCGGCAACGCGAGCGGACCCCCACATCCGCGCGCACAGGCGTCGTCGCCGAATGATGGCGTTGCGATCCGCGTGGGCGTGCCGAAGTGTCGCGTAACAACCGTGGCGCGCCGTGGAAAAGCGGGGGAATATATATCCTCTTCGCCTTCGAGTCGATAGAAGTTTTCCTCTCACTCATTCGAGTAATGAAGTAGTTCCCGTGAAACCCGATGGTCGTAATAAACACACTGAAGCTTCGTTTGGATAGAAAATGGGATTTTGTCTGCTTACCTTTTGTCTTCGGACTGTTGATAGCGATAGCGTCCGTCTCGTTCTTTCCGTTGAATTCCTCTATCACCCTTCCTCAAACTGCTCGCCGGCCTTCACAGCAAAGGTATCATTCGCTTCCTCTCTCTCTCCTCTAATTTGCTCTTTTTTAGGGACTAACATCTTTCCAGTTCCTCACTCTCTCCAACACAACCAGTTTGTCGCCGATAGCACTCACTCTCCCTTCCCTCTGACGTCACTTCTGGGAACCTCAGTATAATCCGGAATAAAAACTACGACGCATCGACATCTTTCACGGCAACTCCATCTCGGGGTAATTTCCGATATGCGTTTTTCGTGGGGGGCAAACGGTAAAGGTTAAATATCGCGTTCGGCGAGTCGCCCGATTTTTTTTAAGGAAAGGTATTGTTGTTTTATCCGCCCTTATTACCTTCTCTTTCATGGACTTCATTTTCTTCAAAATTATTGTCTTTAATAATAATAAATTTTTACAGTCTCTACGAATCTTTTTCATGGGATTTTTATCATTTTTAGTGGTAATTTTTATTTTATTTTTGTTCTTTTATTTCGTATAAATTACTTTATTGATTTTGGATTAATTTGTAATTTTTTGTGCGGAGGTATTGAAGCGTACCGTGCCACAATAAGAATGAATGAATGAACAAAAGATTGAATTAACTTTGTTTTTTTAATACAATCCAATGTGCTGCTACGTTTCTGAAAATCTGTATTAGCTATATCTCTTAAATGGAACGAAATTCTCTTCATTGTGACTAGTTAATTTGGTCCTGGAGCAGTGATTCGAGATCAAGACGTGTGACGCCTTAATCAGATGGGGAAATCAGAGTGGAAAAAGCAGATTTAGATTCAGTTGGCATTATGGGTAGCAGAGGTGCACCTGCATTTGCGTTGGAAGTAGGGTGGTGCATAAAAGTATTATTTTTTCAAGGTCGCCCGGCCCCCTGTTAGTGTGATTTGAGGAGACCGCGCAAAGTCAGTGTTCCGTCCTTCGGAAGGGACGTTAAGCCGTTGACTTTCTTGGTGCTCTTCGTTAAGAGCAGGCCAAAAGCCTGCAACAACAATTAAAAATGGAATATACAATTCTTATTTTAAATTCGTTGTATTAGCAGAATAACCCTTTTTTTCCGCGGTATTTGTGCTTAGTATCTTGAAAATCTTCCGTTGGTAAGTACCAAGGATCTTATATGCAAACACATAAGATAGAAATTTGAGACAATTAGACCGTTTTACAACGGCGATGTAAATGTAAATCATAAACATATATTTGATATAATTCGTCTTTTAAAAATTTAAACTCAAGAAATTAAAATTTATGCCCACTTTTATGGACTTAAATAACTAAAAGCACACCCTCCTTCTCGATGTAATTTGTCTTAAACAACAATTTGGTTGTCATGACAGCGAATGTTTATCGATTAAAAAATTTGAATTTCTGTGTAAAATCGCTAATAAATGCTGAGACAAATCTGATCGTTGCACTAACTAGGTGAAAAGAACGAGAGCAATGTTTAATTTAAGCAATCGCTGTTCTAACTCTTATGTCCCACGAAAAGTTTGAGTGATGTATGGTAGGGTAAAATATATATTTAAAATAATATCATATTCCACGTGGATCATCAAAATCATTTCATATAAATCCGTTAAAAAGGAGAAAAGTTATGAATTTCTAAACAATTTCACGAGAGTATCGCAATTTTTGAAAATCAAATGACATGATGTGGGATTAATTGTGAAAATCATGATTTCCCGGATATAGCCAACGGGCGGTGGTTTGGGCCCCATTTTCCTACGCCAAAAATGGCAAACCTTTCCTTTGCTCGCGTGCAAAAATTACGAAAATTGGTCATTTATATATTGTGACAGGAATGGAAAAATAAGGAGATTATATATAAACTTTTTTGTTGCTTTCCAAAAGTGTCACGCGGTGGTTATTTTGCCGTCCTTGTCCTACACAACTGGGGCGTCTTTAATAATCCAAAATTTTGGTTAGCCAGAAAAATTAACAAACAAACAGTTGGGGGGGAAGATGAAGGTCATATTATGAATTCACCATATCAACAAAATCTATTTACCTCAGCATATCATTTTAATGCACGATAATAACATACTTGACGACGGATTCCCGTTTTTGGGTCTGGAAGAAAGAAAACGCTTCGAGTATTCATATTTCAGAGTGCCAATACATGCCGAAGCGGCAATTTAAAATACGAACAATGTAAATTATATTAATAAAATATCTCGCATCGTACAGAAGATATCAAAATTATAAACTAATAGATGGTATAGTTGAAATGCCATTAGGAACTTTAATAGATTATTGTACAACCTCGCGTGGAATATTAGGCGATGAATGACGAAGAATATCGCTTTTGTGATCCTTGTCGATCTTCCTGCGTCCATTTTAGAATGATGTGTCGACCATCTTCTCATTCAATCTTTCCTCTCCGTCATCTTGAACCGAAGAGGGTCCTTGGGTGAATTCAAGGCTTGGCTCACGAACTCCATTTCTCCGTAGTTGTATTCGATGCGAAAATTGCGCACCATCTGTCGAAGGAACGAAGGAAAGCGTACAAAATCGAAGTGCAATCAAATGTCAAGAAGTTTATATATAACAATAAGTTGAAAAAACGGAATAACAACTTTGTATTTTCCACCGCTTTTATGCTTGTTTCCAAAGGAAACAGACTTATGAATTTTTCGTGTCTGTGTGTGTCCCAAACTAACAACTTATGCATCAATCGACCGATTTTAATTAATCTTGTTAGGAGTCTCGCGCTGCCGGAGTCCAGCTCTTGACGTTATTTTATTTGGCGAAGATTGACGTCCCGGGTTTGATTCCAGGAAGTTTTTTACCTATTTGTTTTACATAATACGTCTCAAATCCATCGGGCAGTGATGTTTTCTATAATTGTTAAAAATATCTTAATATTGTGATATTTGCACTGTTCTAAAGGGAAAAGATTGTAAATTCTAATTTTTATAACAAAATTTAGATAATTGATCGTATTTTCTTGAGTTTCTTCTAAGATATACCGTTATTGCGTTTTTAATATCATTTTATCTGATTGTTGCAATGGAAACGATTATTATCGAACTCGGCTTGAGCATAGAAGACTGAACAAATTGGCTATTTTCTTTTCCAGTCGACTACGGTTCAACAATGGACAGTTGATTTTTATTTTCCACCGTTTTTAGAATTTTAGACAGCCTTATGAATTTATCGTGTCGGTGTATGCCCAGAACTAACAATTTATGCATCAAATGACCGATTTTTATTAATTTTAATATGAATCTCGCGCTGCCATGGTCCACCTCTAGGCTTTATTTTTTTGGCGAAGATTGAAGTCTCGGGTTTGATTTCAGGAAGGATTTTTCCCTATTTGTTCTACATAGGAAGTCACAAATCCATCGTGAAGAGATATTTTCTATAATTGTTAAAAATATCTTAAGACTGATATCGGATCGAGATTTGCACTATTCAAAGGGGAAAAGAATATAAGTTCTAATTCTTATAACAGAATTTTGAAAATTTATCATATTTTCTTGAGTTTCTACTAAGATATAGCGTTTTTGGGTTTTAAATCTCATTTTATCGGATTGTTGCAATGGAAAACATTGTTATCGAACTCGGCTTGAGCATAAAAGACTGAACAAATTGGCTATTTTCTTTTCCAGTCGACTACGGTTCAGCAATGGACACTTGACCCGTACATATTAGCGTATAATCAGTAACGTTTATTAAATTCGTTTCTTTAAAAAATTAAATTCCCGTCTCTAAAAAATACAAATACAATATGTAATGTCAGGAAGAGATTTTGGCATTGCTTTTAGTAGGTATTTTAATGCTCCATTAATTTGTCTTCCAATTATTCTCTACCATTGATAAACTATGAATTACAAATGGTAGTTATGGAATGAGAATTCCTTGGAATGACTAACACATTCTGAGACATTTCCTGTCAATGTAATAATCAAATCGAGACGTCAAATTTGGGAAACCAGCCTGCAATATTCCTAGTTTTGAGTTATTGTAATAATACAACACGACAAGCGTTTTGATGTGATACATCATCTTCAGATGACGTTGTTGAAGTGCCACAAGATTATGCCTACCATAGTGAATTTTGTTTTATCTAAGTGCAGTTTTTCCTCTATTATAATGCGAAGTATTTTCTATAATTTAAGCCGAAAATTCATACTCACCTTATAATTGCGACCATAGATATCTTCTATTTTTCCTCTCCCTCTAACTCTCAATAAAATTAAATCCTCTATGTGCTATAATATATTACACACTCAGAAGATAGTATTACGCTTAGGTTCTCGCAGATACCGAATTTCTTCTGAATTAAAGCTTGTTTTCGCTCAGTATTGTACATTTTAAGAAATAAAACTAATCATATAAATATTTCAGAGTGTGTGTGTATATGTGTTTATATATGTGTGTATGTATGCATGTTCTTTATACGTTTTTACACCGTTGAAGCTATTGAATTTAAAAGTTCCATGGGCCATCCTGTGGACCAAAAGAAGAACATGGACTCGGGTTGCAGAACGCGGGGTCTTTTATACCTCATGGAATAAAAAAAAATACTATTCCCATAAGAATGCATGGGAAAATGTTTGGAGAACTCCCAAAATGCCATGCAGACCTTCAGTGATGTGTATGTTAATTTACCTAAATATTAACTTACGATCACGAACAATGGCTTATTTTACGCATGAAGGAAGAGGATTTTAATCATGTTCATGTTTTGTTGAATTGCTTGCTAAATCGCCCGAAAGTTTTCTTTAATTTATTGGTTTAAATGAGCATTTTCCATGCCGCAACCAATCTAAATTTATTAATTTTTGGCCTGTTCAAGGGGAGATAACCACGTAAAGATTAATGCAAGGAACATGCACGCCATGGCGCGCTGTAGAGGAAGAATAGCCTACGCCATGATAAAAGGTAAAATTGGATCCATGCCTAAATATAGTCTAGGAATACTTTTAAATTGAGTGAAATGATTTTTAAGGAATATTAGATCATTGTTATCTTTTACCATTAATATTGTAATATTTCTCGTAACATAAATCGATACATCTACTTACATTTGTTCGGTAACCAAGGTGTTGTTTATTGTTGACGTTTTGGCTAATACTAATGACATAATTCACATAATGCTGATTTAAATGCTTCGGTACATCTATCCATGTGAATATTAAATGAGATGTTAATGCTTAATTATATTAATGGCTAAAATTTACAATACAATACATAAAATAGAAAATGTTAATGTAAACATCGCTTGCGTAATTAAGGAATGGGGAACGTTTAATAAAATTTGATCTTTTTTTTGTAAGGGCTCCGCCCCTAAGCCCCAAACCAGGAAGTCAAAACTTGGGGTACCCAACAGCAAAATTAAATTTAAAATTTCATTGTATTAATTTTATTGTAATATGAAATCAAAGAGTTGGACATTACCTGAGGAGAGAGAGTATGATTAAAGACGTGTTAGAAGGAAAATCAGATGGAAAAATGGAAAGAGGTAGGAAATGGTTTCAGCTGATAGAGGATTAGAAAGTGACAGATAATTATCAAGATATTATGAGGACAGTCGAAAATAGGAGTATATGGAGAACCACGTTTAAGCATGAATAATCACGGACCTGTCTCCGGACAGACTACCTATGATGATGATGATGACATCAAAAGTGATATATCAATAAAAATAATAAATATTAAAAATAGTTTGCTACTTAAAAGACAACTTTCCCGAGCGAAGCCGGAATTTTCAGCTAGTATTTTAATAAAGATCCCTTGAAACCAATTATTGTAAATTATATCATATTTATTTGTTAATCTCAGGCATAATTATAGTGTCCATAAAGTTCGTGTGCACTTTTAGTAATTAATGACTTTTGCAAATTGAAAATTTAATAACTGTTGATGCAAAGATCATAAAGACATGATCTAAATGTGATATGAAAGCACATTTACATAGGTCTTATTTATTTTAAATCCTCAAAACGGCAACTGAAAGGATTAATAATGGTTTTGTCCTATTTAAGATCTTTCAAATGGTTGAAAATGATTACAGTAGAGGAAAATGTTAACTGTGTGATATGGCTAGCAGGATTGAAATACATAACATCCATGAGAAGGAGATTCACTGCTCAAATATGTAAAATTTCCACCTAAAGGACTGTTATGCTCATGCATTCTGCTAGACATAGCACAGAGTCAACCGTTTCCTCTACTGTCGCATTTTAAATCAGTTGAAATATCTGAAGAAATACAGCATTATTAATGATTCTTTCATTGGTCGTTTGCAGGATTAAAAATAAATATGATCTATGCAAATGTGCTTTCATATCACATTTAGATCATGTTTTTATGATCTTTGCATCAACAGTTATTAAATTTTCAATTTGCACAAGGACTTTATGGACATTCTGTACTTGCACTTTGAATTAAATGTAACTGAGAAGTTATTTTGAAATAAAAATTTATAATCGTTACCACAAATATTATTTTTCTTTCCCGTGGCTTCTGAAACAAAAGCATAATTTCTCTCTCATCACTCGATAATACTTTGTAAATGCATCCAATGAAGTGTTTTATTGTCTTTTTAGTGAAAAATTGGACAACAAACCACTGACCTTCAGCACAATCTGTTCCATTTTTTTCCTTTGGGAGTTGAAAGTCTTCTGTAATATCACCATTATATTAATCGTTTTCTGGCAAGGTTATGCCATCTTGAATGTTCAGACCATCTTCATCACCTTCCACTATTTAAGTAGAAGAGTTTAAATTTCTGTCAAATGTTGGAAGATCATTTTCACTGAGATATTTACCAGGTTCAACATTTATTCTGGTTCTCTTCTTATAACACTCTATCTCCTCATGGCTACGGCTTTCTCTAAAGTGTTCCAACACTGACTTTACAACAATCTTCTGGGTCTCATGAGAAGAACTGTAACCTGGCAGACGTTTAGGACTTACTGGCAGACTAGTGGATAGAGACCTGAAGCTCTGGAAGCCGCCCTATGATTTTCTTTCTCATTGTGACTTCTGTTAATTATTTCAATAGTAAAGGAAATATGTCTTTTGATAGAGTTTCAATTTTTGGATGTTCGTTCTTAAAATTCGATAATATTCTTCTCCAGATCTTCTTAACAGAAGCAAAGAATGCAATGTCTAAGGATTGAGTAAAGTGGGTTGAGTTAGGAGGTATCATTAGAAATCTAATATTGTGTTGTGAGCTCAAGTTGATAATGTCAATATTAAATCGAGTAGAAAGGTTATCATCTATTACCATTTTGGGACCCTGAAACTTGCGAATGTAAGGAATAAATATGGTTTTAAACCAGCCATAAACCCTAGTGCCATCAAACCAACCAGATTTCGTCCAGTTATAACGTGTCCCCTCCGGACCACCCTCATACCATATATCCCAGAGATGGTCGGCCTTATAGACAACATAGATTGGTAGTAGTTCTCCGGCAGCAGTTCCAGTTAACGTCCAATTCAGTCTAATCTGGCTTACCAAAGCATTGACGACTAGCAATGCGGCCCTCCGAGGAATACGTAATCGCCGATGCGAACCGCCACGAAGAATATATTGTCTACAATTGAATTAGTCCATAAAGATCATGCTGGAAAAAGTCATAACGCCACAAATGTCAAAACTTATGCGTTTTTGTTATGACGGAGACTTTAAGTTAAAAAGTTAAAAAAAGCAGCACTTAGATTCAGTGTTATTGAAGGTAACGAACTGCATTAGATGCTATCTAAAAGTTGAAATTTGTTCTTGTGTACGTAACTGAAAATTCTGCGAATGCGCCATAGTCTTATATTCAAGTAACTGTCTTATTTTCGGATAAATACGGTTTTAAAGCAACATTATCGTAGGAAACGTGAATTCTCATCGAATACGCCATCAAGCGCGTCCTCAACCTCGCTATTTACCTTAGAGAGTAGAATTTCCGTCTCCATGTCTGCGAATCTCTTCCCCACGCAGCTTCGCGGTCCAAATCCGAAAGGTATGAAAGCGAAAGGATGCCGCTTTCCTTTGGAGACGGCGTCGAAATCCTCCGCGCATCCTGTGGTGTTCTCTGTCGGCCTATTTTTCAACCACCTCTCAGGGATGAATTTCTCGCTCAACGGAAAGAATTCTTCGGACAGACTGCATATCGTGTTTGACATCAGGACCCACACCTGATAATGTTGGGAAATTTTATCAATAAAATAACATGTAAAAGGTATCATTAAAAATGCTAACTTTAAAACAGTGTCGACGTCGCTTATGTGTTCTTTATGGGCAGTGCTCTAATTTAGTAGTAACCGAAACATTCTTATCAGAATATTCTTACAACAATAACGATATTGGCTTGATTTTGTATTAAGTGGAACGGCGTCCCGATGCGTTCCCGCCCAAATCGAACACTGTTTAACACTATAACAAGTTAAGACTTGTTCCATTAAGCCGGCAAATATACTGAACTCGTTCAAATAAAAATTTTAAAGCTGATGCTTTTGCGAAGTGATAGAAAGAGAAGCGTAACGATTTCATGAACAAAAGACGATTTGCGTCGTTCGATTTTTTTGGAGTTGACGTTACTATCCGAAACTTCCATGAATTTATGTAACGCAGTTTGTTGTCGATTGCTGCTTCGAAAACCAAATAAAATTTAAAGCTTCGAAAATCCAATTGGATGTTAAGATGAATGTCGTAGGAATAAAGATTCTCACCCCTTTAGGAACCTTATGGTTGGAGAGTACGAGTTCCTTCATTGTGGTTCTTAAGCTCCCGGTTGTAATGGGCAGCGTCCTGAGGGATTTTGAGAGGAAGAATATGAATTAAAAATGAAACTCTATGAATCATTTCTATGAGAAACATTTACTATAGAGCTCAGAAAATGTGTCCTTTTATATTGAATGGCATAAAATGGCAATTTTTATATGATTTATGATTATTTTATGTCGGTAAGGATTTAATTATTCTTTAGATTCTATGAATCCTCACAAATGATATTGTATCTATATATATGAGCTTAAAACAAAATAGAAATATATTACGCATTTGATAAATATCCATTATGCAATCGCAATCTTTAGTGTAGTAATTAGAAAAAATAATTTAAGTAAATTTCAGTCACGTATAGCGGAAGATTATTTTTCAGTTTTTAAATACAATTACCTCCAGATTTTCTCTCTTAAACAAATTAAACCTCAGATGGAAAGACATTAAGACCTGAAAAAATATTTTATTATAAAATGTTATCGAAACTCACGGTGATAATTTGCCGCCATCTTCTTACTTTGTATATCGATCATATTCAAATCTTTTGTTTGGTAGTTTTCAGGACGTATAGGAAGAACAGCTGTCACGTATCAGTAATATTCACCGAAGAAGTAAACGTTTTTAAGACTAACCTTGCGCTCTCTTTCAGACATGCTCTCAAGTACTTCATATCCTCCAACATTTCCTCCGTGATGGCTTCGTTCTTGTTAGGCAAGAGTCGTTTCAGTTCCCTAAACAGCAACTCTTGTTTGTCCTGGTTTTTCGAAAGTTGGTACATAGCCATCGCCACGGAATAAGATGTCTCGAGCAGAAATGTAAGAGTGTATTTCTTGTAGCGATGGAGTAAATTTTTGGGCATGAATAACAATGCGTTAAAATGAATTACTTACGAAAACACTTTAATATCAATGCTGACGTTAAAGTGTTTGAGGTTACACAAGTATGTACTAACAAAGTCAAATTTAAAAAATAAATGTTAGTTATTAAATATCTACCTCCAACAGCCATAAGAAATATTATGTGAACAACCATGTGAGTTGATGATGGCTGTATGGTAATCGAAATGTTACGAAAACTGTTATTTTTTTTAAATTCTTCCGAACGGTACTTCATTTTAAATTAACTACTTGATCCCGCAGGAATTTTTCTTTTGAAGAATTATCATTTTCTTTTTTGGAATTTGGAAAACCATCCAACATTTCACAAAAAAAAGAGATGTTTTGAGCTCCAATAAATATTGGTTTCCCTTAATCGGGATCATAATACCCCTCCGTATAATGGCGCTCTGTCTCTCACCGTGTCCACTCCAGCGAAGATCATATCTTGGGGTCAGCTCTGGCCAATAGCCTCTCGAGGACGCTTGGTTCGCCGTCATCGTTAACACCCGCTTCACGCTGGTTTATACGTTGAATAGCTTCCTCGACGTACTTCACGGAAACCCTCATCGAAAATAAGCATACCAAGCGACATGTTAGATTAAAAAAATGAGATTAGAACTTGGGTGTAATCTTGCTTGCAAAAAGTGCATGGTGTAATTATCCGATTTAGACAATGAAGTCGACCAGTTATCTGCCGAGTATTTATAATAATGATTTTAGGTTGCGCCTAAGGAAATTTTTATTCAGATGCATTGAAAATCATGCGATTCAAAAAGCTGCATCAAATAAGTGCACATGGCGACATACTCCTGGTATCTCGTTCACTTTCACAAATAATCAACGAAAGTTATTTTATGTTTATAACCTTGTTCAATTTGAATAATATTTGCATAGCAAAACTATTGTCTTTGGAGAAAAACTATAGTACCCCTTATTTCTATATACTATATGAGAATTTTTTATAGTAAAATCGTCAGTAGTCCTAAAAAGTGGTTTGACTACCGCCCTGATATCCTGGGAAGAGCTCAGAAGCCCTCGTGAAATAGAATGTAATTAACTTGAAAAAACTTGGTCCTTGAGCTTTAAATGTTCATGATCCGCATAAAAGAAGGCCTTGTTCTATACCTTATAATACTTACAGTTATAGTACGATTCTGATTTAATTTGTACACGTTAAAATATGAGTAAGTTCTTAAGTGCAAATTTGAAACCAATAGCTGCACTTCCTTAAAAAATACCATGGTAGTAAAAATGAGTGATACAATTCTTGGTAATATTGCGATTTTACTTGATTGCAAATGAACGCATTTTATCATCAGATTCATAAATTCGGTAAAAATAATTTTTTATGTCTTAGTTCATTTTAAAACGATGCAGTTAGATTAGATTAATTTCAAAACTATAGATTTTATACCATGTATGATAATGTCTCTTTTTTAATGGTAGAACCTGTATATTTACAAATGCGACAAACGACAGGTACTCACTCCAAGAATACGTCGAGCGCCTTGGCAAATCTCTTCCAGTTAGCCGTGGGGTATACTTTCCAAACAGGAAGGCCCATCTCTAAGAGGAAGAGGCATTCGAAGAAGTCACCGACCGCTGTAATCATCCTCTGAGGTTCGGAGTCTTGAGGAAGGTCCGGAACCAAGCAACCTAGTCTTGTGTCCAGGGCAACGTACGCGATGGCTGCAAGAATTAATGAAAAGAATTTGGAATAACATTTTCTTTAACCGGTGTCTGCGAGGGTTCTCGGATGGATTTTTTTTAGGCCTTCACATGCAGTCTCTTGGGCAACAGATACGAAAACTATCAAATCTCTTTGAGAAAAGTACAAAATTCAGGTTATGCTCGCTATTGGTCATTATTGTAATTTTTAAAAGGCTAAAAAGGACGATAATACGAAGTTTTGGCAACAATTTTGGAATAATAACGTTGGTAAAACAGAATTTTGTTCGCAGGAAATGTAGAACTCTTGCAAGTGTTTTTAGGATTAAGAAAAAAATCACAAGCACATATGGGCACATGCATTGGTTCATATGCGCATTGCGATGCGGGGAGATTCATTTGCATTCATTCGATCCATGTTTATTTTGTTGCTTGATTCACTAACGCAGGTATTGTAACCTACGGTCCAAGGGACGCAATCGCTCCTGAGAGTGCTTCATGCGATCCGCGGTCCTCGGATGAAAAAGTGACTGGAAAAATTTATTATAGACAATTTCATATTTTTTCAGTGAACCCGTGTTTTGAAAACTCTTTTCTGCTGAAGTCTTATCGTTAGCTAGCAAACTAGATTTGATTTTCACTAATACGAGAATACGGAATCTCAAGGTAACTTCTGAGGTTTCCTTCCGGTGGTGTAGTTATTAGTTATGACGCTGGGTGCTACTCATGTGCTGCTTAAAAAGGAAGCGGGCACGAATCCCGCCAAAGTAGGATTTTTCAAGGTCGTCCGGTTCTCAGTTTATGTGGTTTGAGATGACTGCGCAATGTCAGAGTTCCGTCCTTCGGGAGGTACGTTAAGCCATTGGCCCCCTTAGTGCTTTTCGTTAAGACTAAGCTAATTCCGACACCGGGTTTCCCTCCTCCCTTGTGAGTGTGTTCGGTGTGGAAGGAGCTATGGCTATAATAGTCCAAGAGGTTGATTAACTAAAAATACATACACAAGGTAACTTCTGACGAAAACACCCATCCGGCCTTCCGATGCTCTCGCAACTTCCAGTGCGTCCCTCTGCAGCAATCACAACTACAAAATGTGGCTCGCCATTAAGAAATGATGCCGATTTCTGCATTAATGACTCGTTCCCCATACCATGAAGTGCACTGATCCAGATGTGGCGTTTTCTCCCTTCCTCTTCTCCTATCGCACTTATTTAATATTCGTATTATCGCTGGACACAATGGCCTCGCCACTCCCCAGGACGACACACCCTGACTACAGGTGTTATAGGTCTTCTCAGGAGAAGGTCAGGAACCATATTTACTATCGCCTCGATTTACTATGGTGGCCGTTGTGCTTCGTCCATTATGTTCCTCCTTGGGATAAGCCTCCGTCGGCTTTAAGGTTAATTACGTCTCCGTTTTGGAGGGGGTTGATCCTCGTCCAAACCCGTAGATGCACACGGGCGTTTGAAAGTATCCCAGGGGCGGATCGCTGTTTTACCCAGTTCTTGTTGGTGTCTGGGGGCCTTGTTAAAATTTCTATGATGTGTTTCTCAACCTTTCCACCATAAGGATGGTATCAGTTAGGAAGTGGAGGACCTCGTTGGTGTTCCCCCAGCCGAGCTGTAATACTGTGCGGAGTACGCTGCGTTCTGCCTTTGCGAGCTGTTCTAGGCCCGTTTTATTTAAGAGACCGCTCTACGCTGCTGAGGCGTGCGTGTACGCCGGGAAAATTACCATCTGGTATAGGTAAATTTTGTTTCGGAGTGAGACATAGGGGGACTTTTGTATGGGGGAGAGTCTGATCCTGAGCGTAATTGATTTATAGGCCATTTTTGTTGCGTGAGCGCCGAGTGACAGGCGCCGTTCAAGGGTGATCCCTAGGTATGAGGCTTCTTCAGCCCACTCGGTTTCCATATAGTCAACTATGATTGAGTCTGGTTCGATCCGTTGGCCTCGTGAGAAGAGGTTAGTCTGGGTCTTTGCCGGGTTAATATCTATTCTCCATTCGTTATACCACTTCAAGGGTTTGTCAGTGGCCGCTTGAAGGTATCTCGC
Source organism: Tanypteryx hageni (assembly GCA_028673005.1). Lineage (NCBI taxonomy): Eukaryota > Metazoa > Arthropoda > Insecta > Odonata > Petaluridae > Tanypteryx > Tanypteryx hageni. The sequence continues at coordinate 165,517,278 of CM054114.1, read as the reverse complement.
CGCCATCTTCGGCTGTGTATATCTAGTGATTATGGCAGCGTCGTCAGCATAGAGGGCTATCATTGTGTTCCAGCCGTAGTCCCGTGGGATATCCGCGGTAAAAATATTGAACAATTGAGTGCCCAAGACCGATCTTTGTGGGACGCCAGCAGTCACCGGGAGCCATGGAGACACGGCCTTCTGCCAGGAGACCTCAACCTTCCTTTCGTGAAGGTAGGATTGCAGAATCCTGACAATCCACTTGGGATATTTAAATTTGGTGAGCTTATAAAGGAGCCCCCTGTGCAATACGTTATCGAATGCTTTCCGGATGTCAAAGAAGGCACCTGCTGCGAGGCCGTTTCTGTTGAAGGACTCTGATACAAACTCGCAGACTCGGGTAAGCTGGTGAACCGTAGCGTGCTCGCTACGGAAGCCGAACTGCTGCGATGGTAAAATATTTTCTTTTTCACTGTGTTGGCATAGGTGCGGCAAGATGAGTTTTTCCAGGATCTTTCCGAGTCCGTCCAGTAATGATATTGGGCGGAAGTTTTCAGGTCTCCTAGGCTTTCCTGCTTTGGGGAGGCATATGACCTTGGCCATTTTCCAAGCCGTCGGGATGTGGCCAATTCGGATGGAGGCATTGTAAATCGCTAGCGGGTGGTTTGCAAAGTTAATTGGGAGCTGTAGAAGGATTTCGTTATTTAAGCAATCGACTCCTGGGGCTTTACGGGGGTCACAGAGACTTGATTTCAGTCCTAAGATGGTCCATGGTTAGGACCGGGGCCTCCTATTACTCTTGTGCAGCATCTGGTGCTGCCCTTTCTCCAGAGCTAATGTCAGGATCAGGATTTGGTTGGAAAACGGTTTCCAGGTACCTGGCAAGGTGGGTGGCCTTTTCTGCTGGTGTGCAGGCCAGGCATTGGTCAGTCTGTATTGGAGGGTCAGACTCAAGCGGGTTTCTTAGTTGTTTTGCTAGTCGCCAGATGGAACCGTCTTCTAAATTAAGGGAGGCCATCTTCTTGTCCCATATATTGCGCCGGTGTTCTTGTATCTTTTCACGTATGTGATGTGTCATAACCATTAATTGTCGTTTTGTTGCTGGGCAGCCAGTTTTCTGGAGCCGTCTCCTGGTCCTATTTTTCTGTTTGATCAGACACAGGATGGCGTCCGGGAGATTCTGCTGGTTCACTCTGCGACAGCGTTTCTCGGGGATAGTTCCTTCTACAGCTTCCATGATTTTTCCCGTAAGGTTCCTTACTTGTTCATCTATGGCCGCCGGTGTGAGGAGGTTTGGAGGCTCTTCCGGAAGGGAGTCCACAAGGTGTTTCCAGAATTTAGGCCAGTCTCCGCGTTTGTAGTCACGAAATGTGCGAGCTGGCAGTAGGATTGGCTTGGTGCATATGTAGGCGATCACTGGGAAATGGTCACTACTTAAGTTTGGAACTGTAAAAACATTAATTGACTTCTGAATTCCTGCTGTCAAAAAGAAGTCTAATAATTCTCCTGACCCGGTTCTGTGGATCAGTATGGGGGCTGTGGGGGCTATTATTTTAACTGCGTTTGTGTTTACCCAACTGCGGAGAGCAGTTCTTTCACTATTATTGGCGCGGGAGTTCAAGGACTCGTGTTTTGAGTTAAAATCGCCGCCGGCGAAGAATGGAATGCCAGCGAATCGTAATTTTTGAAAATCTTCCGCGTGGAACTTTTTCCCGGGCGGGAGGTAACAGGATCTTAGTTGAACGGGTCCACTCGCAGTCTGCAGAATGTCAGCTGTAGCTTCCAATGTCTTCGTCCGAGGAATCGTTACTACGTATGCCGAAATGTCCTCCCTAATAAGGGTGGCAGTTCCACCACCTTGTCTGCCCTCCCTATCTGTTCGAAAAACCTACTACTGCCCATCTCCAGGATGGCTTAGGGTGTGTTTCTTGTATAAAAGCCACTGTAACGTTGTTTCCCCGGAGGAAAGCCAGCAGTTCAGGTGTTTTGGTCCCGACACCACCATTACAATTTCAAGTGATAAGGACGAGACCGGAGAGCTTAGCGTTCTTATCCATGGATAGGCTGTACTAGTCCGGACAGTTGGGCAAACACTTGTCCAAGAGCCGCGAATTGTTTCTGCAGAACTGACGCAAGCGACTGCAATGATGTTACGAGGGAGATAAGGGCGGAGTCCGCTGCCGGGAGGAGAGGTGGATTTTCCATTAAAGGTGCAGGTTGAGGTGGTATCTGTCGATGGCGGAGAGGATCGTTGAGCTCCTGTACTTTCTCGCCGCTTTTGGCTGTGGAAGGCAGGAGTGGTGGAAAGTCCTGATTCTTCTGCGGGTGCGGATTTTGCTGTCGATGTGTGGCATTCCTTCTATCCCAGGCGTTACTTCTTGGAGCTGGTGCCGGTACGTAGGCGGGGGGGGGGGGGGGCGCCTGCTGATCCTGCGAGGTTTCCGACGGTCCAAATCTTTTCCTTGCCTCTCGTTGGTATACCGGGCAGGTCTTGTAAAAGGCAGGGTGGGGCCTCCACAGTTATAGCATGTGGCAGGACCATCCTCCTTTCTCTTTGGGAAGGTTTTCCCTTGGTGCGGGCCGGCACACTTTTAGCAACGGGGCGCTGCCTTACAGAACGTTGAAGAGTGTCCGAAGCGATTACATTGGAAACACATTTGTGGTTCTTCATGCCAGAATCGTAAGATGTGGACTCGAGAGTTTCCGATGGAAGTCCAAAGGGGGAAATCTTTTGGGTGCCATCCCTGGGCTGTGGCGAGGGTTGATGCGACGAATATCCCGAGCGGTGGTTTATCGGCTCGGCGGATCTGGCGAGTACGTAGGACCGGAACCTTCATATCCTTCAGGAGTTCTCTGAGGTAAGATTCTTCCATCTTGGAATTAAGGCCTCTTATTGTAAAGCTCAGGGTTTTATCCTCTTTGGTTCCCCCAGGTGGAGAACTCTTCTTTCAGCATAGTTTGCACGTTCTTGTGGTCCTCTATGTTGGTCAGCTGTAGCCTAGTATAGTGCCTGCGTGATGTGACTTGGAATGAGTGGTCTTTTGTGACCCTCTTGACGGCTATAACGGATTGTTTGGAGACCGCCATTTCGTATAGTAGAATTGCTGGCGGTTTAGGTGGTCTTGTTTGGAATGGCTCGGCAGGAGGGGCACTGGAGGATGATCCCGGGGTGACGTCTATATTGGCGTCGCTGAGGAGCGGGTCGTATTGGTTGTTGATTTCTACCGTTTGTGCTTGTGAGGTTTGCTGTTGGGCGGCAATAGTCTCCGCGGCTGTGAAAAAGGGCTTGAACTTCATCTTCCGCTTCTTCCTCTGTTGTTGGAAGGTGCCCGTGTCCATGGCCACAGTGGCTCCAGTGTCAGCCTCAAGTGTGTCCCCCTCTTGGATGGGGGCTAGTTGGGAGTTAGTGTTGTTTTGGCCCTGCAAAGGGCCTTCGTCAAATGGCGTCTCTTGGCTTTGTGCGCTATCAAGGATCACTAGCCGGTCTTGCGGAATCAGGTTTTGAGAGTAATTTTTTCGGTCGTTTGGACCTACGTCATTCTTAAAATCTTTTCCAAAGAGGACGTGTTTAACATTGCTGGGTAGTGATGCTTTGGCATTTGTCCTAGGAAGAACCGTCTTATGCTGTGCCCTTTTGGCCGGAGGTGATCTGAGCAGCGACATTTCGCTTGGGACGGGGTTTATCTTGGAGGAGGGGAACCCCCCCCCCCTAACCTACCAACTGCCACCTGTCCAAATAGACGAAAGAACGACGATGGGCGGGTAAGAAAGTGGGCCTGTGTTAGCCGCCCCCCGCAGTGAGAGAGTAAGTGTGACCGTGCAATGGGTCCCCCAGGTGCTCCGCTCGCAACGGGGCGTGCGGTTTACCCCTGGGTAGATCTTGGTCACACTTGGAAGGCCCTAGTTGTCTCTGGACCACAGCGGATTACCAACTTCCTTCCAACGGATAGAGAAGAGGAGTTAATGGTTTAGCTGCTGATCATTAGCACTCTGAGTCACCACCTGATCACCTGATTTTTCGATGATAGATGATCACGACACGCCCTGTGCGTACTTGCCCACCTTTCATACTCTAGGTACCCCTCACTTTGCTAACTTTTCCTCTATCCTTCGGTTGTGTAAGGACAACACGGAAGTAACCAATAAACGGTTACTAAACCACCATTTCTATGGTCCGCCTGACGTCATTCCCCTCCATTCATTCCACGAGTTCGCCGACTTCGTTCTTCGAGTTGGCAGTGATATACCAAGCAACTGGAGACTTTATTCAATGTTGGAGTGGACATTAATATACCAGTAGCTTGACGGTATTATAGTAATTATATCTGATGCAATATAACTGACTTTGACCAAGAGAAAATTTTCCGTCTCGATTTGTGTATCATATAGTTAAATTTTTATTTGATAATTATGTTAATTATGTATCATCAAAAAGGAATGGTAATGATATGATGATATATAATATACGTTATTAGTAAGATTTGTGCAGATAAAGGAATTTGAGAGTAAACTAAATACTTCGGAACTAGTTAATGAAAAATAAAAGGCACATTGAATTTTGCAAAAATATTCCATTTCAAATACAATATATCCCTCGTGCGAATTTTTCGCGATTTACATTATTTTTAAAGCTCCCATTTAAAATTAGAAAAAATAGTTTAAAATACTTGTTTCTATCATGAATAAACGGCGAACACGTAATTACATGCATGTAGATTCAGCATTACTTCAATAAAAACAGAAACGTCAAAGGAAAATTGAAATAACTATATTGATTCCCTTAAGCAGCCCCTATATGTACGCAATGAGTTAATCATAGTCTTACCGCGATATATTCTTCGTAGCCTATTACCTCCATTCCTAGTTTCCTTTCAGATCTTTGGTTGATTTCGAAATATCATTGATTTTTTCCGCAGCTGGGATCAGGCTTAGAAGATTGTAGAACTAATCTTGATCAATTGATCAAAACCTATTTCTTTTGAATTACTTACTATTAGTAGTGTGTAGTGTGTTGTGTCTTTGTTGTAACCTGCGACACAGGATCACACAAAACAATTTTAGACACCGAATTCCATCTTTAGTGACGCGTTTAGGATACTACTGTACCAATGACCAGATGGCTTTTTAAATAAAAAAATTCGTTCAAGGACAAGTACTTAAAAATACTTGTTTAGTGTATCTCCAATAGCCACAACATGGTTAAATTCACAAATATGAAATTTTTTAGCTATAAGACAAGCTCGATTTCCCGTTGAATCATAACATTCGTAAGGAATTAACAAGAGCATAAAAATCACACCTCATAGCTTTATTATTTCTTGTTGCCATGGAACGGCTAAATAAATCATATAGGCATTTCCCCTAAAAATAGCTGACATCAGCGGAAATTCGCCAGACTTACAATAATGAATTTTTTATTGCTACAAAGGTTACCTAAACGATATTTAGAATGAAATAAATGAAACGATTCAATTAGTTATAAATAGAGATGAGTTTAAATGGGGTGCCAGGTAGTTTTATGCTGTCAGTTCCTAGTAAAGACGGAGGGAAGAAATCCCTTAAGAATTTCTATCCCCAATCGTCACAGGCGGACAATATTCAACTCACATTCAAGGGACCACTTGAAGAGTTCATTCATGAAGTCTTTGGGCAATTCTTCCTTTTCATCTTTCAACGTTCGGATCCTGCAGAAAAAACATCAGGCTGTCCTTTATAGTTTGTTAATTCCATTCTAAAAATATAGGAGTGCTTACCCGAAACTAAAAATTGATGCAAAAATATAATTTACCCACGCTGTCCATTCAAATGGTAACTACGTGGACGTGGTGCTTACTTATTCACGAATTCCTGGGCCACTCCTGCGATGGGCTGGATGTAACGCTTCGATATCCTCGGTTGCATCATGGGTTGGTTGACCTTGCTTCGAGCCTCCATCCATTTGCTTCCCTGCCTGTGGAGAAAGAAAATTATGGTTAATTCTTTGACTTCCGAACGCATATTTAACTCTGAAATCATTGGTTTGGATCGGAAACGAGCTGAATATTTTATCGGTTGTTTAATATCGTACATTTAAGGCTTCCATAGATCAACAGGGCAATAGCAGTACTGAATGTGAACGCCAAATAAACGATAATCGAATATTTTTTAATCCTGAAATCCTTTGTTACAGATTATCCATATGAAAGAAAATTGTCTTGTTGCATTTTCTTCGCCAAAATAATATTACAATGGGTTTCTGCTATATATATACCGGATGAATTGCACTGTTTATCATTGAAGCTTATGCCGTTACTTCAACAGCTTTTGTAATTTCATAAATGCACGGAATAGTGCATAAAAAGAAAAAACTTGGTATTTATTATTGATTAGGTCACAGATCGAATTCATTTCATGTGTAGAAGGATCTTAAAAAACGACGCTCTAGTTTGAGTTGCATATATTCATTTAAGTACATATATCAGTTACAGCATTCATTATTGTATCCAAACACTCATTAATTTCGAGAGGTATTATTCGTTAGAGGACATTCTCCACAGGTGCACCAAGGCATGACAAATGGGAGAGGGTAGCGGAGGTCGCTATCCCGGGGACTGAGAACCCTCATGTATTGCCGACCTAGGTTTGTGTACTACTATCCTAAAATGTCTTTATTAGAAAATTCTTCATCTATAAATAATTATTACAAATTTTATCACTGATGCTGTGCCTATATTTATTTAACATGAAAAAATTGTTATTATATATCTATGTGTGAGTTACTAACTTTCTAAATACCGGAATTCACAATAAGAGGGAGGGACTTCAATTTGCATTTAATTTTTTTTGAAAGAATAATATTCACTATTGTGGGAAGAAAAAATAAGGTGTGCGTCTGTTACCAAGATCAATAGGAAGAATGAAGTCCGTACAAGTGAGGCCCGGCAAGTTGTTTGTCAAAGGGCCCGTATAGGCTCTAGGCGCCTATGTGTGCACCCATTACTATTTTTAGACATCTACTGAAATTCTCCATAAATTCAATTAGTGTTTTTCGGTGATGCTCTCCACAGTCAGATTTGAATGCATGTGTTTATTTTATACCGAACTTTCTTAAGGATAACGTATACAAAAATAATCCGCACACGGTTGAACAATCGAAGGCAGAAATCAAAGCTCCTGTGGAGAGCCTCACTGAAGGAACAGCATCATTGAGTTAGAAAGAATCAAATGCAGAGCAACTAGATTCGTAAAATGAATGTATAACCATAAGCAAAGCATAAAGCTAGTACTAAAGCATTAGAATTGGGTATCGGTAAGGGATCTCAGTCAACGCTAAGCTAAGGCTTCTGAAGAAATATAGGCCGATAAATTTGGTTGAGAATGTTTTATGAAATGTTGATGCTCCAACGTGGATTGAGAGACATGATCATCACGTTGGAATACGTGAGATCGATTATAGTACAAGGCGACATTGAGGCTCTTTATCTTTGGGCAATTAGGGGATCATAATATAAGAGTCAAACCTGCGCGATAAAAATTTTAGGGTCGTTTTGGTGCATTGCACCGCTTCGGTGGATTGCAGTGTGTCGTGTAAATGTACATCTACATTATACCCTTAAAGTCACCTTTTTTGTGGATGGCAGGGGGTGCAGTGCACCAAGGGTCCATAGTTTTCCTACGTTATCTTTTCCTATTATGGCCTCTTATCGTCCTAGGGAAAACGATCTTCTATATCGCTCCGTTCTACAGTCTACAGTCTCGCGAATCTTATCCTCACTGTCCTGCCTTCCGAGATACGTCGGGCTTCTGATAAGTCCTACTACCTCATTCGCTATTCCCTCCGAAATAAATTTTTCCAGTAGTGTAAATATAGCCTGCAGCCTACGTTCCTCTAACGATGTCCATTTCAGATTTTCTATTAATGATGTTACGCTTTGTTTACTATCGTAATTCCTCTTTACAAATCTAGCTGCCCTGAGCTGAACCTTTTCTATCTCGTTAGTGAGTCCCTTTTCGTAGGGATCCCACACAGCTGAAGCATATTCAACCTGTGGTCGAACCAAGGAGTTTTGAGTTAGAGCGCCCATAAAAATCTATCACATACAGACAGACAGACATCATCGAGAAAATAGTCAAAACGTGTTCAGGGGACCTTAAAATATGTATTTCCTTTGAAATCTCGAATTCGATTTTTTTCATGAAAACAATACTTTCTCTATACTTCGTATATAGAGAATGTAATAATATGAACGTGGCTACCCAGTTAAATTTTAATGCGAAATAGGAAAAAGAATTTGTAAAAGGAGAGAAATGAAAGAAACATAAAGCTACCCAATAGGGGATCGAACTCGCGCCCTGACGTTTCGAATGCACCCACTATACGCTCACCGCCAACGATTACTTAATCAATTAGCCGTGCATTAAGAAATTTATACCAGTTGACGTGAAATTCCAATATTTAACCCCCAAAAGGGGGGTTTACAGTGATCCTGGAATCCAGAGCTATACACCTACCGAGTTTCATTCTAATCCGTGATCCCACTACCGTGTCCTCTCCTTGTAAGCGTATTCTTAACTCGGCTAGTGAAAGTTGCAAGTGGTGAGAGGAGTTTCTCTAAATTGAAATTAATTTAAAATTGCCTAAGGACAACTACAAGTCAGGAAAGATTAGTAGGTTTATCCTTATTGAAGTGGCAAATTCATTAGATTATTTGGATGTAATTGACATTTTTGCAGAGCTAAAATCTCGCCGAGTGTTTTTAAAATTTCTCTTTTGAATCTGTAATGTTCGATGGTTCAGGTTTTTGTAAAATGTATACATGCATTTTGAATTTTAATTAATTTGTATAAGACATTTTGCGCATAAAGCATAAATACATGTGCATTAGTAATTATATGAAAAATAAAATGAATTTGATTATGAAATCAGTTAAAATCCAAGAGGCGCCATTTCTTGTCTCGCCTCAGGCGGCAGAGTGTCTGGGTCCGGCCCTGCCTTTAACGAATCGGGACCCACCGTTTTCTGATTCACTTACAGCAGTACTTTCCAAAATATGGTCCGCGAAAGTTACCAAAATGCAATTTTTTAGTTAAATGTAGGTGTAGATAATGGTGATTGAAGATGCAGATACTCACTCCGTCAGTAATCCTGCACCGTCTTTGTAGAAGTCCTTCCTGATTACTTTTCGGTAATATTCCAAGGACTGCATCCCCTGTCTTACAGGCCAAGGGCCTTCGTTCCTGAGGACTGTCTCTATATCTTCGGGGCGGTATACGAACAGCATATCCATACGTCCTGGGATCCCTCCCAAGCGCACGATATTCCCGTACTTTTTGTGAAATGCTCTGTGCACGTCTTGTACCCCCACTGCATGAAATTCGCCTGAGGTTGACATGGAAAATAACGTATATCTCAGAAAATTAATTTTACAACCTCAATAAAAGGAAGTGAAGTTTCGATTCAGTGGTTTTAGGGATTAGGTTTTACGTTATTATTGTACGTTTTTGGTAGTTGAATAAAATAATGGCCACCAATGCTATTGACGGGAATATAGGCCATGCAATCGCAGCAGTTACTCGTCCACGTTAAATTAGTTTTGATCGTAATATTTTTCCAATAGGAAGATGATAAATCAATCGCCGCCTACAATTCACTATTCCTTTAATGGGTGAATATATTTATCAAGACGTTTGGAATAATTAAATCGTGAAAGATAAATAAAAACTTTTCATAGTTCCTATCGCCAGGGCCTGAGAGAGGTGAGATGGAACCTGGGCCAGTCACAAATGCCCCACCCCACTCTGAAAGTCATACAAATATATGAATAAAATCAAATTTTGGGTTCCACTCTTAGCCAGGGACCCAAGACAAATGGCCCTGATGCCCCCCTCTATCTGGCTCTGCCTATCTCTAATAGCAGGGATGGGTAACCTATTCGTTTTCTCGCGTGTCAAAATTATAAATATAGGATTGGGTGTGATTGCGATATCTATAATGATTCAAATTTTTGAATCATTATAGATATCGCTCTTTCCTCAATGATCACTCATAACGAAGGAGGGAAACCCGGTGCGGGCATTAGCCTACTCTTAACGAATAGCAACAAGGTGTCCAACGGCTCAACGTCACTTCCGAAGGACGGAACTCTGACTTTACGCGGTCTCCTCAAACCTCACAAACAGGGGTCGGGACGACCTTGGAAAATTTCTACTTCTGCAGGATTCGTGCCGGCCACCCTTTCGAGCAGGATGTGAGTAGCAGCCATCGTCCTAACCAATAAACTACCGGCAACCCCTTACAAAAATTGGATTTCCTTTTCTAACTTAGGTGCCAATTTATAATACACCCAAAGGAAATAATTTTATGGTTTTATTATCATTTACTCTTAAACATAGATCTCAGAGAAATGAATGGTCTTATAGAATTGAATTTGCCATATAAATAGACTCGTTGTCTCCATCAGTTGCGGTCCGACGACAGTTATAATGCAACAGTCATCTCGTTCTCGGACAAAAAGCCAATATTAGTAATTTATTTTATCGATGTATTTGCAATACCGACTGAATAGTCTTTTATATTGTTTCAGAAACAGAAAATCCTTATGAATGTAAGTCGATAAACAAATATTTTGTTTGCGTCTCATCCAAAATCTCCTCGCGTTCCAAAAGGTAAACGCGTGCCATAGGTTTGCCATCCCTGACCTAAAGAGACCGGTGGAGAGAGTAAGTTTGCACTCGCCTATGTACGGTAGGATTCGCCAACTGTTGCCTATGATAGGGAGAGGGGCTGGCCCGGGAATTTCCTCGTAAGACTTGATTCCGGGTGCGTCTACCGCGGAGGCAACCTCCGCCGTCGCCGCCCTGTCGCTCGTGTGCAGTTGACATTTCGTCTGTTGAATAGAGACGATATGCAGCTGCTGCTGGATTAATGCAATGAGTCCTCTGCTTTGAACGCTTCTAGGCAACAAGATGGCAGCCATATTTTCTTTATTTGTGGAAGAAAGAGGCTTTAGTCAGCGACAAATAAGCTTCGAATGACTTAAACAATAAATTTATTACCGAAACGTTTCTATCCTTTCTTCACCATAAGAGTCAATACATTTGAAACAGCAATACTTTATCTTATTTTGGTGGTTTTCGTTTTGTAATATAAGATAAACATAGAAATCGTTTGTTGCTTTTAAATGTGAAATTAATAAACTGCAATAGTATTTATCTTTCCATCTTTGGAAAATATCCAGGAGATAACAGTTAAACCAGGGAAGTCGAATCAAATGACTAAATAGAAGGAAGGAGAATTTAAAATATAATTATTGCCACGCACTTTTCGAATCAAAAGCAGGATAAATATATACAGTACATTCATAAAACTACCAGTATTGCTGGTAGAATATCCTTTAAGCTTTAAAAAATTTCAATCGTTTAGCACCGATCCCAACTCCTATTAGTCGCAATTTTGTTTCTACAAAATTGCCACATCATTCGTTTCAGAATAACCTGTAACACAGATTCGCGCGTGCATAAGGAAGACTAGACATTATTGGCAAGATCTTCCCCTTCCGCCCATTCTGCATTCATCGAATTTTAGTAAAACTCCACAACACCAAATTTCATCAAAATACATTTAGCGGTTCTCGAGTTTAAACATGCGGTCGGGCGGACAGAAATGACCTCTCCTGTATGCAATCACTTCGTAAAAGGAATCGAAAAAGAACAAAAAAATACATAAAAAGGGATTTCCACTTTCAATAGAAATTGAACCGGAGATTTGGGCTACTCACCCGAAGACCGGAGACTATGGCGAGGACCCGGACATCTCCTTATCAAAAACCGTAGGTTGGAAACCCTATTCAGGACATACAATAGCGTAGTTTTTTTTATTAGCTTTAATCTCGTAAAAGATCTTTCATTTGACCACACAGTTAGTGGCAATTCCTAAAATATCATCAAAATTGCGCGAACATTGCTAAAGATTGATGTCAGTCTGTATTTAATCATTATTAAATACAATAGTTCCTTGGTTTCCATTCAGTTTTTCATCTCTTCTTTCAAAACGGCGTTTTTTGATAGCGAGGAAAGTTCGTCATGATGGCTTCGGTCAATAAATTTCTGATTAACCTTCATGATAAACCTTATCGTCTATTAAATTTAGCGTTGTTTTCGAGGGTCGCAAATAAAGCTAGGGACCCCCATGGACTGCATTGTCTTACATCCCCCATGTTACGGCACTGATTGAGAGGCTTTGGTTATTCTACAATTGAATCGTAAATAAAAAAAGGCAAGTTGATCAAGATGAAGGGCGGCGTCGACGCGAGAGAATGTACGTAGACAACGTCCTTGAATTTGTGGGCAGAGCTTTAGCCAGTCATATCCTTTTTAATCCACGAGACTTTCGAGGGCCGCAAGTTTGATAACGAGCAAAATACATGGCGAGGTCTGCGCAGCGGCGTAAGTTAACGCAGTAATTTTTATCTTTATCTAAGAGAGTAGGAAAGGGAGAATGAATCATGCGATTTCGGAAATAAATCAAGGGAACCGCGGTTTTGAGTCTTTCGATATACGCGAAAAATATTCGTATACTAGAATAAGTGCCCGTCAAAAATGAAGGGATATGAACTTAAATGTTCTCGAGTTAAATCATAATGTAGACGTATACTAAAATTTAGAAAACAATAGAGGGTGTTTTAAATCGTCATGTTTGTCAAGGCAGGAAACCGTTAAAAGGCACATTTTTTCCGAAATGTGATTTAAACGATAAATTCCAGTGATTTCGATCTGGTAGAGAAATTCGAAGATATGAATAAAAATTTGTATTTGTTCTTCTTTAAAAAGTCCCAGTCCGAAGACCTATGGTCAATATTTTCTAATTTCAATCAGGAAAATAATGAACGTTTGCACGTCAAAACGTCGATTTTTACATGTTATATTACGGGAAACAGAAATTATATCCAGGAGTTGGACCCTGGTATGTTTTCGCGATATTTTCGTCCTTTACTATCAATGCGTGAATGAAGTATTCTTGCCTAATCTCAATCTTCTATCTAGACGGGAAGTATGTTAAAACACTTTTTTAAAAATTCGTGATACACAAAGCGACGAATGTATTAGCCTTTTATATTCGTACGATATTTTTTAAAAACGCTTCAAAGGTCGCGTTCAAAGAAACCGATGAAATTAAAACAGAGGCATTCCTCACCTGTGATCATATGGTTTCGAAAAGCAAACACGATTTTTCTGGCGGGAAAAACTATTCATGGGACCACGCGGACTTCTATTTTCCGCTATTCTAGCGCTCCAACTGAGAAACCCAGGTGAGCATGAGCATGTTCGGAACGGGAAATCTCTTGGGAATTTGCCGCTACCTTAAAAGAGGAGAGAAATACAGACTGGGTCTGTTGGGATAGACACTTCGTCTCTTAAGCCCTGCTGGCCGAGTTTACCGAAGTTATCTTCCCGCAGTCGGATCGATACGATTCGCACACCAGCAGAGACGAGTCGTAGAGCCACGTGCGAACAATTAATACCACTCGACACGCTACGTAAGCTCTTCTGCTTTAAGACGGCATGCATGCACCCCGTTTCCATATCGTATTTCAAGAAATGATCTGCAAAAATAATACACGATATCCGACTGAATTCTTACATAAATCTGACTCGTTCGTGAATATATTTTAAAAGCATTGGAGACGCGGTTTCCAAACTGAACGCATCCGTGATCACCTCTTAAGGCCGCCGACCTTTCAACACATCCGTCAACCAATTAATGTAAAGTGCGAATGGAATATTAAGAGAAAATCGGGATTTTTGTTTATATCAATATAATAATAATGAAATACTCCCCCTCCTACAGAGAATAGCGATTTTTGTTTATATTAATATCGACACAAGGTTTAACACATTAATTTATACTAAAAAAATTTAAATTTCGAAACTATCTCTCAATGAGAAACGCTTCTCATGCCAGTCTTCGTGACTCTTTTTAAATACGTTTTTAACAAACATCTCTACTAGGTAGAAGATTGAAATTTAGCGGGAATGGTTCACTCACGCAGTAAAAGATGACGAAAAATTCCCGAAAAATAACTGGTTTGGACTACGGAAGGTAACTTTTGTTTTCCGTAGGATAAAACGTAAAAGCGATTTTTCGACGTTCAGGATTTCATTCCTTTGCAAATTAAAATAAGAAACCAACGATATTTGGACCAGGACTGTTATTTATGAATAAAGGTTCTTATTGGTGTCGTCTAGTTTTTCCATCAAATTGAAATCGCCGAAATATTTCTTTTAAATCAGACATTTAAAAAAACGTTCGCCTTTGAACGGTTTCCTGTCTTGGCAGCCTTTTATGCTGTCAAAACTGTCTTAATCCTAATATACGTACGAAAGAACACATTATGATTTAACTCGAGAGCATTTGAATTCAGGTCCCGTCATTTTGACGTGCACTTGCTCCAATTACTTATTCAGTGTTGGTGACCTTCCTTTCGGGTCGCGCGACCTCCAGTTAGGGACCGCTCCGTTTGAATGTTACATGCATACCCAACGGATCCAACCAGCTAGTCGGAATGAGTGGAATATCCCACAGTCCAAAAGAGCTATATTTGATCTCAAGCGTTCAATTCAAGATTATAGCGGCCTCGGTCAGTTCCTCTTCTCAAAAACGTCCTTTTCGCCATTTTTAATTTCTCATATGCGTAGTATTTTGAGAAAGTATTGTTATCGTGAAAAAAATCAACTGGGACACGTTTTTGGTGTCCCTGAGTCCAGGAAAGCGATTTTCGCCATGCCTTCTGTCTGTCTGTTCGCTGTTCTAGGTCCCAAAACGCGTACATGAAATCGGATAATATTTCGTATTTGTGCAATATACTATCTTTTGTTTCATAAAAATGGTATTGCGCAAAAACTAAGGGTAGTTTATTCTTGGCGATTTTTAGATACATGTTATTTTCTCAAGAATGGCTTCAGAGAATTTGATTAAAATCAATCCATTTGTAGAGCCTGATGTCGCAAATAATACTACTTAAGCCATAAATCGTTTGAAATTACTATATGGCGTTCAGTGGCATTAAAATGTACGCTAAGCTACCTTACTCAAGCCTTATGATGCCACGCCTCCGCAGCGATCCATTAAAAACCTTATTACAGCCTGAACGGTTTAACTGAATCGAATGATATCTCATATTTGTGGATACTATTATTTATAATAGACACTCTGAAGAGATGAACGATATTGCGCTATAATGAAGGATACTTTATTCTTCGATATTTTGAAACAAAATTCGATTTATTCAGAAATTGCTGAAAGGATTTTGATTAAAATCCATCCAATCGTACAGGCTGATGTCACAATTAATATTTACTAAGGCATTTGCCCGAAAATATTATTAATATCGACCAGTGGCAATAAAATATACACTAAACTATGGTTAATTTTTTTATAAGCGTTTTTCTTTTATAAACGTACACAGTCGACCAAACGTATATACATACGTATATGAGAGTTTGTGCAACGTATATATTCGCCGTTTATTTTACCTTTTTCTCCTCGGCAAGGCGAGCGGACCTCCACATCCGCGAGCATAAGTGTCGTCCCGACGCGAAATTGCCGAATGATGGCGTTGCGATCCGCGTGGGCGTACCGAAGTGTCGCGAAACAACTTTGCCGCGCCGTGGAAAAGCGGGGGAATATCTATCCTCTTCGCCTTCAAGTCGATAGAAGTTTCGTCTCACTCATTCGAGTAATGAAGTAGTTTCCGTGAAATCCGAGGGTCGTAATAAACACACTGAAGCTTCGTTTGGAAGGAAAATGGGATTTCGTCAGCTTACTTTTTGCCTTCGGACCGTAGATGGCGATAGCGTCAGTCGCGTTCTTAGCGTTGGATTCGTCTCTCCAACTTCGTCAGACGGCACGCCGGTCTTGGTGGCCCTCAGCTGACTGATAGAGAGTTAAAGGAGAGTAGGGAGGCTATGTTTGGAGTGAGAGAGAGGAGGTGAAGGAGGAGAAGAAGGGATAAGAGAGAGATAACGGTCCCCTTCGCCAAATATCATTCGCTTCCTCTCTCTCATCTAATTCGCTCTTTTTATAGGGCCTAGCATCCTTCCAGTTCCTCACTCTCTCTCATTCAAAAAGTTTGTCTATAGATCTCACTCTCCCTTTCCTCTGATGTCACTTCTGGGAAGCTAGGTATAATTCGAAAAAAAACAACGACGAATCGATTTCTTTCACGCTAACCCCATCTCGGGGTAATTTCCGAGATGGGTTTATCGTTGGGGGCAAACGGTGAAGGTTAAGATCGTGCGTTCGGGGAGTCGAGTGATTCATTTTAAAGGATGGCATTGTGTTATTTTCCGCTCTTATTACCTTCTCTTTCATCGGCTCCATTTTCTTCAAAATTTTTGTCTTTAATAATAATAAATTTTTACAGTCTCTATGAATCGTTTTCGTGGCATTTTTGTCATTTTTAGTGGTAATTTTTAATTTATTTTTGTTCTTTAAATTCGTTTAAATTATTTAATTAATTTTGGATTTGTTTGTAATTTTTCGTCCAGAAGTATTGATGCGTACCGTGCCACAATAAGAATGAATGAATGAACAAACGATTGAATTAGCTTTGTTTTTTAATACTATCCAATGTGCTGCTACGTTTCTGAAAATCTGTATTAGCTATATCTCTTAAATGGAACAAAATTCTCTTCATTGTGACCAGTTAATTTGGTCCTGGAGCAGTGATTCGAGATCACGACCTTAATCAGATAGTGAAATCAGCGTGGAAAAAGCAGATTTAGATTCAGTTGGCATTATGGTGAGGAAAGGTGAATGAAATGTCAAATATTGCACCTGCAATTGCGTTGGAAGTAGGGTGGTGTATTGCTTAGGATGCTGGATGCTACTAGCATGCTGCTCGAAAGGGGATCGGGCACGAATCCTGCAGAAGTATGATTTTTCCAAGGTCGCCCGGCCCCCTGTTAATGTGATTTGAGGAAACCGCGCAAAGTCAGCGTTCCGTCCTTCGGAAGGGACGTTAAGCCGTTGATTTCCTTGGTGCTCTTCGTTAAGAGCAGGCCAAAAGCTGGCACCAGGTTGTCTTTCTCCCTTGCTACCCAGATATTCATTGCACTACTATTTTTGATAGATAACCATTCCGCGTTTATTGTGTGTGCGCAATGTAAATAAACATGCAGTTCGAATATAGTTTTGTTATTATGTATTTAAATGTTAAAAAAATTTTATATGAAACATATTTATTTTTATTAAATTTTGTTATGGGGGGCCTACTTTCAATCATTTGCCATGGGACCTCAAAACTAAAGTTAGGCCTCAGCCCCTCCGTTTTCACGTCTGTATCTTCTTCTCGTTCACGTCTGTTTTTCTTCCCAAGAGTCGGCAACAGATATTCCTAATCTTTCAGCTTCTCATTATTATCTCATCATTTTCTATCTTTGTACCCGGATTTGTAAACAGAGACGTCCATCTGGCGGTAATATCCACGAACTAATTCCGTTCGATCTAAGGGATCGTTGTTACCGTAAGATATGTGAAACGAGTTCGCGAGGGATTTCTAGCAATAATTAATTATAAATGAAATATAAAATTCTTATTTTAAATTCGTTGTAATAGCAGAATAACCCGTTCTTTTTCCGCGGCATTTGTGCTTAGTATCTTGAAAAGCTTCCGTTGGTAAGTACCAAGGATCTTATATGCAAACACATAAGATAGAAATTTGAGACAATTAGACCGTTTTACAACGGCGATGTAAATGTAAATCATAACTATTATTTAGCATTTTATGCCCTCTTTTATGGACTTAAATAAATAAAAGCACACCTTCCTTCTCGATGTGATTTGCATTGAACTATTGTCTTAAACAACAATTTGGCAGTCATGACAGTGAATGTTTTTTGATGTAAAAATTTTAATTTCTGTTTGAAATCGCTATGAAATGCTGAGACGAATTTGATCGCGGAAATAACTAAGTGAAAAATATGAGAGACAATGTTTAATTTAAGCAATCGGTGTTCTATCTCTTATCTCCAGCAAAGAGTTTGAGCGATGTATGATAGGGTAAAATATATATTTAAAAAATATCATGCTCCACGTAGATCATCAATGACATTTCATATAAATCCGATAAAATGGTGAAAAGTTATCAATTTCTAAACAATTTCACACCAGTATCGCAATTTTTGAAAATCAAATGACATGATGTCTTTAGCACATAAGGGATTAATTGCGAAAATCATGATTTCCCGGATATAGCCCACGGTACGTGGTTTGGGCCTCATTTTCCTACGCCAAAGAAGACACGCCTTTTCTTTGCTTGCGTGCAAAAATTATGAAAATTGGCTTTCCTTTTCTAACTTAGCTGCCAATTTAATATGCATCCAAAAGAAGTAATTTTCTGTCTTAACTATGATCATTCATTCTCAAGTTTAGAGTTCCGAAAACAATATATTGGCTATATAAAATTCAAATTATCATTTTAAAAGATTCATTGTTCCATATTTTTTATGTTCGAACGACAAATATGGAGCAACAAGCTTCGCGTTCTTGGACAAAAAGTCACCATCAGTTATTTTATCAATATAATTGAAACATATCGCTAGGAATGATCTTTATATATTGTGTCAGAAATGGAAAATAATAAGCAGATAATCAATAAACTATTTTTTCTGTTCCGTGCCAAAAGTGGCACGTTTGCCAAAGATGTGACATCCTTATCCTTCACAGCTGGGGCGCCTATAATAATCTAAGAGGTTGATTAGTCAGAAAAATTAACACACAAACAGTTGAGGGGCAGATGAAGGCCCTATTATGAATTGCACCACATTAACATAATCTACTTACCTCAGCATATCATTTTAAAGCACAATAATTGCGTACTCGACGACGGATTACCGTTTTTGGGTCCGGAGGAAAAAAAACGCATCGAGTAATCGTCTTCGTTCAAGAAATATATTCGCAGATTGCCTTTACATGCCGAAGCGGAAATTTAAAATAGGAACAATGTAAATTACATTAATAAAATATTTCGCATCGTACAGAAGCTATCGAAATTATATAATAAATAGATGGAATAATTGAAATGCCCTTAGGAACTTGAATACATTATTTTACAATCTCGCGTGGAATATGAGGCGAAGAATGACGAAGAGGGTTTCTTTGGTGATCCTTGTCGATCATCCCGAGTCCTTTGTAGAATGTTGCGTGGGTCATCTTCTCATTCAATCTTGCCTCTCCGTCATCTTGAACCGAAGAGGGTCCTTGGGTATGTTAAAGATTTGGCTCACAAACTCCATTTCTCCGTAGTTGTATTCGATGCGAAAATTGCGCACCATCTGTCGAAGGAACGAAGGAAAGTGTACAAAATCGATGTGCAACCAAATTTCAGGTGAGGATATATCTAAGTTGAGCAAACGAAATAACAACTTCGTTTTTAGGCTGGTTTCCAATGTAAACAGCCTTATGAATTGATCGTGTCTGTGTGTGACCCCAACTAACAACTTACGCATCAATGGGCTGATTTTCATGAAACTTAGTATGAGGCTCGCACTGCCAGGGTTCACTTCCGGGCTTTATTATATTTGTCGAAGATTGAAGTCCCGGGTTAGATTCCTGTGAGGTTTTTTCCTATTTTTTTATATAGGAAGTCTCAAATCCATCGTGCAGAGATGTTTTCTATAATTGTTAATAATATCTTAAAATTGTGATATCGGAGCGATGTCTGTACTGTTTTAAGGGGCAAAGAATGTAGTCTTATATGTATCACAGAATTATGATAATTGATTTTATTTTCTTGAAATTCTACTAAGACATAGTGTTTTCTAGGTTTTAAATCTCATTATATCGTATTATTGCCATGGAAACATTATTACCGACCTCGGATTGAGCTTATTGTTAGACGAGTGAACAAATTGGCTATTTTATTTTACACTCGACTACCCTACAGCAATGAAGAGTTGATCCATACATATTAACGTATAAACAGTTACATTTATTAAATTAGTTTATTTAAGAAAATACATGCAAAATATAATGTCAGAAAGAGATTTTGGCATTGCTTTCAGTATTTTAAACCTTATAATGCTCCATTAATTTGTCTTCCAATTTTTCTATATCGTTGATAAACTATAAGTTACAAATGGTATTTATGTAATGAGCATTCCTTGTAATGACTAACACATATAGAAACATTTCCTGTCAATGTAAGTAATCAATTCGGTACGTGAACTTTAGGAAACTCGCATGAATTTATCCTAGTTTGGAGTTCTTGTAATAATTCAACACGACAAGCGTTTCGATGTGATACATCATCTTCAGATGATGATGATGACGTTCCACAAGATTATGCCTACCACAGTGAATTTTATTGCATCTAAGTGCAGTTTTTCCTTTATTATAAAGCGATATATTTTATAAAATTTAAGCCGAATAATTAATACTCGCCTGATAATTACGACCAAAGATATCTTCTATTTCTTTTCTCCCTTTCACTGCCAATAAAATTAAATCCTCTATGTTCTATAGTCCATTCCACTCTCTGAAGACAGTATTACGCTTATGGTGCGCGCAGTTGTCGAATTTCTCCTGAATTCAAGCATGTTTTTGTTCAGTATTGTACTTAAGAAATAAAACTAATAAATTAATAAAGTTCCGTTGAAGCGAATAAATGTATTACGTGTTGTCGTAATTATTTGTTAATAGTATGGTATAATTATACAGTGTCCATAAAATCCCTATGCACTTTTAAAAAGTAATGACTTTCGATGCATAGATGATAAGCTCATCCTGTACATAGAATATTAAATCATAATTACATAGATATATCTTTGGTTTCTCAATAACTGGCAGTTGACTCCCAGTCACTGTTGAGACAGGTTTTGCCCCTGAAGAATTGCATTGGGTGTTGTAACCCTCTAATTGTTCGGCTAAAGGAGTACATTACTTTTAATAATTTATTTATTTATTTATTTTAGTTCCTTTACACGGCAACTGAAAGGATCAATAATAATTTTGTTTTTTTTTTCAGAATTTGCAAATGATTGAAAATGACTGCAGTAGAGGAAAATCTTAACTGTGTGTTATGGCTAGCATAATTGAAATGCATAACATCCATGAGAAGAAGATTCACTGCTCAAATATGTAAACTTTGCACCTAAAGGAACTGTTATGCGCTTGAATTCTGCTAGCCATAGCACAGTCAACCTTTTCCTCTACTCTCGTAATTTTAAATCAGTTGAAAGATCTGTAGAAAGACAACATTATTAATGATTCTTTCATTGGTCGTTTACCGAATTAAAAATAAATATGACCTAAGCAAATGTGCTATCATATCACATTTAGATCATGTCTTTATGATGTGTATCAACAGTTATTAAAGTTTAAAATTGCACAAAGACTTTATGAACATTCTGTGTTTGTACTGTAAGTTCAATGCAACTGATCAGTTATTTTGAAGTAAAAATTTATTATCAATACCCAGAAAATTATGTTCTTTCCCGTGGTTTCTGAAATAGGGGAACGTCTTATATTCGGGGGCGCACTTTAATCGGGAAAATAGGATATTTCATTTTTCTGCCAAAAAATAATTTTGTTCTCATTATCTAAAATAATTTTCAATTTTTTAAATTTCTTCATACGTAGTATAGGGGGAAGTATTGTTTTCATGAAAAAAAAATCGATTTCAACGGAAATACACGTTTTCAGGTCCCATGAACACGTTTTCACCATTTTATCGATGATGTGTGTGTGTATGTGATAGAAATACTTTATGTGTTATAACTGAAAAGCTATTAATCAGGTCAACGCGAAATTTTTTGTATGAGATTTGTGTTAAAGACACAAGAGTTGATTTGTTTTTGTTAAAACTCGGTCAACAGGAAGTGGGTGGTTACTATTTTCACTTATTTGTTATTTTGAAATATTTGCTTATAATTAATGTAAAAAGATACTAGAATAAACGTTGTAAGAAATTAAATTTGTTACAACCTTTGTTTGAAACATTTTCTCATATTGTTTTAAAAAATACATGTTTTGCTGCCACCACCACACCTCCTACCGGCGACTATTGTAAGCAATTGACGCATACTACTTAGAAACGGAGTTTTATGCTCGGTAAAATTTATTAAATTCCTATCTGTCTTTCTTCGTAAAAATTTCCTTCCATTTTATAAATCCCTATTTTCGGGCAGTTCTAAAGTGAATATTTTAGCTCTAACATTATTTAAAGAATCAAATTCAGTCAACTGGCGTACTGAATTCGTGTTGTCGGCTTAGGGAACATCATTTAATTCGGTCCTCTGATGAAAAAGTGATCGGTAAAATTTAAAATGGACAATTTCATATTTTTCGTTTGAGCTATGATCTCAAAAACTTTGTTTTTTTTTTAACGGTAGTAAATTATTTAGACTTGATTTTCACCAATACGAGATCAGAGAATCTCTTGGCAACTTGTGATATAAACAATAATCCGTCCCGCCGAAAATCTCGTGACTTACAATGCGGCCCTCCGAAACATTCACAACTAGGAATGTGGCCCGCTATGCAGAAAAGGTTGCCAACTCCTGTCCTATAGCACCACTGCGCCGAATGGACAATCTCTTTTACCCTATTTAACCAAATACAAGACAATGTATTTTTCCAATCATTTGCATTTAAAAAATAAAGGATCGTCTTATATTCGCGTGATCAAACACGTCAACAGTTTGCGGGTAGTTCACGCGGGGACAACGCATTCTTGTGGACAGTTGAAGTGGAAAAATATTTTGTAAAACAATTTAACCAGTGTTGAGCAAACGACGGACCGCGAGAGCGTTTTATATGGTCCGTGAAGATACGATTTAAGAGAGATTTATCACAAATTCTTGTAATATAAATTAAAATTACGACAGTAAAACATTGGAAATTGACATTTTAGCCCTAAAAACCTAATTTAGACTTGAATGGAATGGAATTTCTGGCTAATCAACAGATTAGATTATTATAGTAATTTAGACTTGTATTTTCACTGATGTGATACCTCAGTCACTCCAGCTAATGCCTGATTCATAGTTTAATCTGGCACGAAAAAGCATTAACGACTTGAAATGCGGTCTGCTGAGGAATTCGCAACCGCCAATGCGGTCCGCCACGTAGAATAAGTTTCCCACGCCTGCGAATTACCAATTAATGAGAGGACAACTTATATTCGGATAAATAGGATTTTAAAGCAACATTATTGTAGGAAACGTGAATTTTTATCAACGACGCCATCAAGCGCGTCCTTAACCTCGCTATTTACCTTGGAGAGTAGGATTTCCATCTCCATGACGGCGAATCTCTTCCCCACGCAGCTTCGCGGTCCAAATCCGAAAGGTATAAAAGCGTACGGATGGCGCTTTCCTTTGGACACGGCGTCGAAATCCTCCGCGCATCCTGTGGTGTCCTCTGTCGGCCTATTTTTCAACCACCTCTCAGGGATGAACTTCTCGCTCAACGGAAAGAATTCTTCGGACAACATGGATATCGTGTTTGGCATCAGGACCAATACCTGATAAAGGTGGAAAATTGTTATCGATAAAATAAAATGGAAATGGTACCATTAAAAAAACGCTACCTTAAAAATAGTATTGACGTCGCTTAAGTTTGCTTTTTGTGCAGTGCTCTAATTTAGTAGTAACCGAATCATTCTTATCTGGACATTTTAACAACGGCAACGATATGACTACATTTTGTATGAAGTGTGTCAAGACTATTAAGTTGGATTAAAAGAAACGTCAGATTCACTTGGATATACAAACATGCTTTTAATTACACGTATTCACGCTACAAGGTATAAACCGTAAGAAAGAAAAAGGATACTACAAAATGAATACAATGCAGTTTTGATAGTATCGATATACATTGATATATCATATAAATACAAACAACGGGTTGTTCAGATTACACTACCAACACTCCCCCGGGGGAAAGCTACCCTGAAAATGAATTTTGTTTCGATTTTTATATTTTCGTGAAGCCTATCTATACCTTTGCAAATATTTTGCACCATCATACCTTAAAATTGTCGAATAAATACTCCTTCTAGAGCAGTGGTGCGAGACACTGTTTCTAGGGGTGCGAGGTGTTGATCTAGAGATTTTAAAAAATTAATTTAAATAGAAACAAAATAAAATATACAACGAAACATTTCGGAGAAATGTCATTTAATTTGTCACAGCCTTTGAATAAACGCAAGTCATTATAAATGAGACGATTATATGTTTATGTTTTTGAAAGAAACATTTGCGTATGAGCGCGCAGCTTATAGCCTTGAAGGACGCCAGCCGTCTGCAGTCCCCACCCTGCTGCGAAGCACTCGCCTGCTAGACATTGGTGTTTCTGCATTAGCGACGCTGTTCAAAGATCTTGTAATCATTACAATGTAATGCAATCCATTACAATGCAACAGTTGACGTCGCGAGGTGTTCTGAACCTTCTCGCTTGTTTCTTCGGATCCGACTGCCTCGGCAGTCGGAGGGTCGCATTCCCCGCATTCATGCCTAATGCGCCCTTGTGGTGTCTTCACTCCTGGCTGTTAATCTGTGAGTTGGTGGCCGATGAGGTCACACTAAAACCCCGTCAATCTGGGGAGTTTTCCCTGAGGTAGGGATTCGATGGTATCCAGGCTGGCGATGGGGCGTTTTTAACGATCCCACCACCGAACCTGGATTTCTCCTAGCCGGCGGACCTCCTCGTGAGGAGAGAGGGCCACCGCGGCGAAGTATGCCTTCGCAGCCGAAGGAAACACGACATCGAGAGGCTCCACGTCGGCCAGGCGATGTATCCGGGCGTTGCCATCCTGCCTGGGGCAGTTCAACAACCACCGAAGCGCCGAATTCTGGACAACCTGGAGACGGTTGATTTTCGTCCGTGAAGCCGATGACCATACCGGAGAGGCGTAGGTCAGCACTGGGAGGACGCACGCCAGGTACAGCCTCCTTTTTGTCTCCATGGAGAGGGTCCGCGAACGCAGGAGTGGACCAAGCCTCCTGAGCGCCGCAAATCCCCTCTGCCTCAGCCGTTCGATCTGCGATGTCCAGAGCAGTTTCCGGTCGAGTTGGACTCCGAGATAAGTCACTTCGTTGTCCCATTGGATGATGTCCCCCATCACCGATAGATCGACTCCAGGCGGAGCGCCAAATCCGGGATGGAAGACGATGGCTTTCGTCTTCCGCGGATTGACGGCGATCCGCCATCGACGATACCACGAGACCAGAGTATCCACTGCCTCCTGTAATCCCAGAGCCGCTGCGTATTTTTGCGAGGAGCGGCAAAGAATCGCCGCATCGTCCGCATACAGGGCCAAAATGATGTTCCACCCATGGTCTCGTGGCACGTCGTGGGTGAAGATGTTGAAGAGTACTGGCCCCAGAACGGATCCTTGAGGAACACCAGCCCGTGCCTGCTGGAGATCCGATCCGTCCTGAAGCCACTTCACCCGGAATTCCCGGCCGTGTAGGTAGGATTCAACGAGGCGAAGAATCCAGGCCGGGAACTGGAGTCGATGCATCTTCAACAGGAGGCCCTCGTGCCACACGCGGTCGAAGGCCTTCGAGATGTCGAAGAAGGCCCCTGCGACCGCGTGATTCCTGTTGAAGGCGTCGGTGATGAAGGACGTCGCTCGCGCCAGCTGGTGAGTGGTTGAGTGACCCTCTCGGAATCCGAACTGCTCCGCAGGAAGGGACTGCCCCTCTCGTAGGTGGTGCTGAATCTCGGGCAGCAGCAGCCTCTCGAACATCTTCCCAAAGCCCGCCAGCAAGGAGATGGGGCGGAGATCAGCCGGGCTTAGTTCTGCATCCTGCTTCTTCGGGATGCAGATGACCCTCGCCCGCTTCCAAGATGACGGGAAGTGGGAGATCCTCGCGCAGCCGGTGTAGATGCTGGCAAGATATGCTACGGCCGCCACTGGAAGCTGCCGGATGACGGTGTTACAGATGTCATCGTCCCCCGGCGCTCGTCGCAGGTTCAGCCCCCTCATGATATTCACGATGTCTTTGGGCCGGAATTCCGGGATGGAGTCTGAGTCCAAGGGCCCTCGGTCCATCGCCGCCAGTTCCTCAGCGACCTCCAGTTCAGCTTCCGCTGATTCCGCCGTGGATGGGTTGGGGGTGAAGACCTCTCGAAGGTATTTCCCCACCATATCCGCCTTTTCTGAGGGTGTGGCTGCCAGCCTATTCCCGTGGGATAGGAGAGGGTCGCGGCGCTGTCCTCCACGCAGCTGCCGGCAGACCTTCCACACAGAATGGTCCTCCAGGGAGACGGTCGACAGGTACCGCTCCCAGGCCTCGTGTCGAACCTCGCGTAGCAGCAGCTGGACTTCAAAGTTGAGGTCGGCGAGCTGCTGCTTGAGGTCCGGGGTTCTGTGGCGCTGCCACCGCCGCCGGACGCTGTTGCGGAAGGTGATCGTATTCCGCAGTCCGGTAGGCAGCGTAAACCTGATGGAGTGCCGAGTCTGGACCATAGGGATGTGGGCACCCATGGATGACTGTATGACCGACGTTAAACGTTGAACCATGGCGTCCGCTTCCACCGCTGTTGTTGGTGGAGCCGGGTGATCTTGGAGGTTCACAGCGATGTTCTTGCGGAAGCTCTTCCAGTCCGCTCGGGCGAAGTCGCGACGTTCTCTCAGGGGAATCTTCACCGGCAATCCACCAAGAAGGAGGAGTGTCGGATTGTGATCCGACGAGAGGGCGAAGACGGAGTAGATGCTCGCCGACACTCCGATGTTCCGAGCGACGACGACATCGAGAACGTCGGATGAGGGCAAATATGTTGGCTCGGTTGGTGCCAGCACACTAAGGCCTTCCTCGTCAATAAAGTCCCTCAGGTGGAAGCCACGGCGGTTGGGGACCCTGGAGTGCCAGCTTGGATGCTTGGCATTCAGGTCTCCAAGGATTAAAGACGGACCGGTGCCAGGGCCGAGAAGATCAGTCAGCGGCTCGGAGTCCCAGGGAGCGGACGGGCGGTAGTAGGCCGAAGAGACCTTGACCCATCCTCGGGTGGTGCGGATGTCCACCGAAACAGCCTCGAGTCCAGGATATGACCTTACGGGGTGCAGACGATGTTTCAGCGTGTGATGAACCAGGATGGCTGCACCTCCTCCGACTCGTTGTTGCTGGACTGGAGCCGCTGCTACTCGGTCGGCCCGGTAGATGGTCCATCCAGGGAGCTTCCAGTTGTCTGTAGGCTGCAGGTGCGTCTCGTTTATGGCTGCGACGACTGCGCCCTTGTCCTGCAGAAACGCCCGGAGTTCCTCCGTCTTTGCCTTAACCCCGTTGGCGTTCCATTGGACAAATACGGTGCAGCCCCTAACAGCCATTAACGGGTCGTCGTTGTTGTCCTCGTGCCAGCTCCTCCAGGAGAGAGAGGAGAAGTCGGCCTTCAGTTGACGCAGTGTAGCGTCGCAGCGATCGGCACAAAGTGGAGATCGTTGCCCAGATGTCTTCGTCCGGAAGTTCGTCACCGGATTGAGCGGCGCTGAGTTTCGGCTGGGAGGCAGGTGCCTCTGGAACAGACAAAGTCGCCGCTTCTACCGGAGCTGATGGCTGAGCTGCCTTAGCTGGGGCGGCCAGATTCGGGCTGGTTGGTGGTGACGTCAGCTCCGCTGACGGAATCGGAGCCAGCTCTTCGATGGCCGGTTTGGCTCCAGCGACGGCTGCAAAAGACGCGGCGATCGTCACCGGCCTCGCTGCTTCTTTGGAGGTCGTCCTCTGTGGCTGCTTGCGTGGAGGATGTTGGGCCCTGTCACGGCGAACAGCATCCTCATAGCGCTTCAACACCTCGATGAAAACTGGGCACTGCCGGAAGGAGGCCAGGTGAGGCCCCTCGCAGTGCACGCATTTCGGGACTGAGGTAGCCGGTAAGGGACATTCCCGGGAAGAATGGTCTCCAGCGCACTTGAAGCAGCGAGGAGGCATGGTGCAGGCGACTGCCCGGTGTCCAAATCTCTGGCAGTTGAAGCACATCATGGGGCCACGGCCGCCCCTGAAGTGCTCAATGGAGACGTTGCAGTCGCAGACGCTGGAAATTCTGCCGACTGCGACGCCCCCTGGTTGCTTTTCCACAGTCGCGATGCAGCGCCGGGTGGGAATCTTCTCACCTCCGCGGATCTCAGAGATGTGCCGGACTCCACGGACTATGAACCCCTTCGAAGAGAGGTCCGCCGCGATGTCCTGCGTGTCGTAGTCCGTGGCGACGCCTCGGATGAGGAGTCTGGTCGCCCGCTTGAGGTCCAGTGGCTGGGTGTGATACTGGACTCCCATGGCGTCCAGTTCTTTCAGCGCTGCACGATGCTGCGCCGGCGTTGTCACCAGGATTCGTGTGGAGGCCTGGCGGACCTGCATCTCGAAGTGCCCACCGCCACCAGCCTGCTTGATGGCAGCTGCCACCCTCTTGTGAGAGGGAAGGCCATAGGCGGTGATGGGAGCCATCCTCGGGCGCGGCGCCGGGGCGTCGTCCGTCGTGGTTGCCGACTGGGCGGCATCGGATGGCATGGGAGAAAAGGAAGCCTTCACCTTCTTCGAAGAGCGCTTACCCCGAACCACAACGAAGTCCCCATCTGGGGCTCTAGGATTGCAAGGCACCTCACCAAGGGCGGGTGCAGACCGCTTGGCCAGGTCTGGGCCGTCTTCGGGACGATTGGGCGAGGAAGGCAGCTTCCTCTTGCCACGGAATCCCTCTGAGATGTCCATGGCCTCTTCGGCGATAATTGGAACTGAAGCAGGCGTAGCCAGTTGCAGGTCCTCGTCCTCTGCTGCCGGTAAAGGTGGCTTTCCGGGATTTTCATGGCCCGTAAAAGGGCCGTTTTTAGCGGCGGCAATCGCTAGTGGCAAAATCTCCGCTGGGGCGGAGGTTTCGTCTGTAACGGGTTCAGAAGCCGTCAGGTGCTTCTGCTCGTCGTGTCTGGGCGGTTTTCGTGCCTTCGCGGACTTTTTGGGGCCCTTTTTTGCGGCGGCCGTTGAGGGCGGCAAAGTCACCGCAGGGGCGGAAACAGCTGCGGAGGCGCCAGCAGCAGGCAGGTCCGGCGGTGTGGAGACTTCCATCGCCGAAGATGACGCAGCGGGCGGTCCCGCAGCAGGATGGCACCCGACGAAGTCAGGAGCTCCAGGGACCGAAGATGGGCCGGTCTTATGCAGAAGTGGAGAAGCTGACTGGAGAGCCAGTTCCCTCCTCCATGCCTCTGCGGAGTCTAAGGTCCGGCGAACGAATCGCACCGACGAGCCATCCTCCAGGATAAGCCGGGCTATCCGTCCGGTCGACGAGGACCGTCGGTGGCCTCCTCCAGGTAGAGATACGGCAGCCATGACGCTCAGGGGTCCCAAGCGTGACGGAAACCAGTCACTGTTAGCTCAGAAAAAATCTTCACTAACAGCAACGTGCTCTCGGCGAGCCTCCCACCTTCTCAACTTTGCTGAACTTTTTACATTGGCAGTTTACTTGTTTCTTCTGCCCTAGTTGAACTGTATAAAAATACCATACTATTATTATATTGATATTTTTATTTGGGGTAATTTATGATGTAATAATGTATTCCTTTCGGTTGAAGAACTTGAAGGTTAGGTTTCAAGTCTTGAAAGCAGCCCAAAGTTCTGAAACACATAGCATTTTCAAGTAATATACTATGCACTTATGACATCTATTTATAGGTACGGGTATTTAATGCGAGGTCTTCCATTCTCAAATAGTAACTTGGCTGGCTTAAAACATAACCTTTAATTTTAAAAATTCTGGTAATTTGAAATGAGGAAATATTTTTATTTTTCAGTACCCTCCCAATGTCGAATTATGATGATGATGATTACATTCGATATGGTTTCACCTGCGTCACAGATAAAGACAGCATCCAGAGACCACAGTGCATGCTGTGCTGCACGATATGTTCAAATTCCAATCTTAAACCGTCCAAAATATCAGAACATTTCAACAAGCAGCATGGTGGTGAAGCAGCAGGACATACTTTTAACTCCTTGAAAATTAAAAGGGAAAAATTCATTCTGGTTTTACTATTACTGCTTTTACACATGCATCTGTTCAGAATCCATTGTTACAAGCAGGGGCGCACCCAGGATTTTCTCTTGGGGGGGGGGGGGTGGGCTCAGCCATAAGAAAATATATCCCACCGAACATATCTAATACTTTACGTTTTAATTTGGGATAAAAACGTAGTGATTCTCGGATAGAGAATAGGGGGTATTCACTAAAGAAAAGAAATGCGATTGAGATTTGCAGTTTTAAGGACCCACAAATTTAATGACAAAAGAAAAAAAGGAAAATTTTGACATGGTTAACAATAATAAAAAGCTTGGTACAAATTTGACAAAAAATACAAACTATTTTCAGTTATTAATTACATCTTTCAAGAAATGCGATTGAAATATCCAGTTTTAAGAATCCACAAATTTAAGGAAAAAAGAAAAAAATGAAAATTTTGACATGGTTAACAATAATGAAAAGCTTGGTATAAATTCGACAAAAAATACAAACTATTTTTAATTATTAATTACATCATTCAATACATATTTCATTCTAGATTAAAATGTCAATTTTTCTCTTTGATTTCTGTAATTCGTTTAAAACATCTTGAGGGTTAATTTTAATGTGTCGATGTATATTTAAAAGCGCTAAGCCATTTAAACGGTCTTGAGACATGGCGTTCCTCAAATATGTCTTCAACCTTCGTAAAGTCGAAAATGATCTTTCACTGGTGCACGTAGTAATAGGAAGTGTGGCAAATACTTTTAGCAATATGAAAATATTTGGATAAATTAATCTATCACACTGATTCAATGCATCTATAGCATTTTTCGGTGGGGCTATTGTAGATACCAACTTATCAAAACGTTTGTACCACATTATAAATTCTGCCTTTAAGACAAACTCATTTGTTGAGAGAATATCGGTATTGTAGAATTCAACTAGCCTCAAAAAATTCTCGATTTCAGATTGTTTTTGAAGTTCTCCTTTAGGTAGAATACTGCTAAATTGAAGTAGTACGCCCTGATGTTTAGAAAACCTTTCATTCAGCTGGCTTAGCATGTGATCTGCGAAGGGAATGAATATAAACCTTCGGTAATATTCCTCCGTAGTTTCAGATGGAACATCTTCACTCTGACGGCGTTTGCAGCTTATTAACCTCTTTACTTCAATACCAATCGATATTGCTTTTTCAGAAGCTTTTTGAAATATAACCCTAAATTCATTTTCTGAATTAGTTCGCATACTTTCTATTTGTTCTACAACATCACGCACATGATTAAGTGCTGAGTGAAGGTCACTATCAACTTTTTGCAGTAATCTGCACAATGCTAATGTATAGGAAAAAAATGCCTGTACTGTATATACTGAAATAAGAAAACCAAACTCACAAATAGAGTTAAATAGCATTTGGACACCGGATGAAACTTCTTGGTTCTGCCAGGAACTTATTTCATCAAGAGCAAGATAAATCGCGGCAAAGAGTTCAATCATTACCATTATGGATTCATGCCGTTCAACCCAACTTGTATTAGCAAGTTGTCGTAGTTTTTTCTTATTTGATTCAGGGCAATGTTTATTAATTTTTCTCGTTAATACTTCACCTCTTTTAGGAGTATTGAAAAACTTATAAATTCCTTCTACTATACCCAAGCAATTCTTTACTTTTTGCACTTTCACAGCATTTCCAATTGCTAAATTTAAACTATGTGATGCGCAGTGGACATATAGTGCAAGGGGGTACAATTTCCTTATATATGTTTGAACTCCATTGAATTTCCCACTCATTGACGCAGCACCATCATAACCCTGACCTCGTAAGAATTTTAAATCAATTCCTACACTTTTAACCGATCCAATTAACGTATTAGTTCACGACCAGAAGTATCTGATACTGGAACAAACTGTAAAAAATCTTCTCGTATTGACAAACTCCCTTCTTTATCCTCATCTATGTATCGCACACACAATGAAAATTGCTCAGTAGTCGATATATCACAGGTTTCGTCTGCAAGAATTGAGAAAAATTTTGCAGCATTTACCTTCGCAACAATTTCCCTCAGTATTATGTCGTTGCATGCTACCAGAATTTGATTTTGAATGTTCCAGCTGAGAAACGTTGCATTTTTACCACAATTTTCTAGATGTTCTCTTAATTCTTTGTAGCCAGCATCAATTCTGGAACGCAATATTGCCCGAAAGTTACCCTCATTTTCTTCAGGCTCATTTTCAACACAAAACTGACCATAATCTCGATGGGCTCGAAGAAGTATTCCTTGTTTTCCACAAATAATTACTGTTTTAATGATAGGTTCTAATCTTTTCCTATTTAGTTGAACTTTTTGTGCCTTATCCTTATCTATTTGCTTATCAATAGATGTAACTGGTATGATAAGCAGTCTTTTCATGTCCATTAAATGCTTCAATTGCGTGTTTCCGGTCAGAAAAGCCATTTGAAACTAAGTATCCAACAGCCTGTGCCTTAGACTTACCGACTTCCACTGGCGCAAAAAATGTACAGTACTTACAATAGGCACTATTTTCAGTCTTTTCATGTCCATTAAATGCTTCAATTGCGTGTTTCCGGTCAGAAAAACCATTTGAAACTAAGTATCCAACAGCCTGTGCCTTAGACTTACCGACTTCCACTGGCGCAAAAAATGTACAGTACTTACAATAGGCACTATTTTCAGATTTAGAATAACATAACCATTGATATTTTACCAGCAATGAGTGTTGAAAACTTCTTTTTTGATTTTTAAAGATGCAGGAAGGAAAATGATAGTCTGCTTTAGGTTTCCAAAGGATTCTTAGAATATCTAACTTGTCATCGCTAGACAATGGATTCTTTTTTAAAAGAGCTATATCATTTTGATCAATATTAAAGGAATTAGAATAGGCTGCCTCTGTTTCATTGAGATGTATTTCGCTATTTTTTGCACTTGGTCCATTATTACTAGTACCGCAAGACTTGTCTTCCACCTCTTCAGAGCCTGTCTCGGTCTTCGGTTTTTTTCCGAAAAAGTGTAACAAATTGCGCACATTTTTTCGTTTTTCTGCCATTTCTGTTATGGGTAAAATTAAACGCAATTATTTAAAAACCAGTTTTAACAGAGTTCTTATGTACAGCAGGCAAACTGTATACGATTTCCAAGAGTCCAAATTCAATTAAAACAATGACATTTATGATTACATTTAAACCGTTCATTTATATGGAGAATACATAAATAGGTTGGCTTGCCATTCTTAACACGAAACATACTTCTATTCACTAGTAACATAAAAATATGAAACATTCCATTTTGTGAAATAATTAACTTTACTTACCAAATGCTGTAAATTCGTCGCCGTTGAAACTTCGGGAAACACAGGATAATAAGATGAAACACTCGAAACTTACGGTAACAAACGTTCTGAAATTAAGATTTCACTCCTCAAAAAAGAAAACTATCCGGAAGCAACAGGATATGGTGAGCATAGCCGGTAACTTGAGATTTTATTATTAAGGTAACTTATTGTCAACTTTTATGATTTATAACGAATTATCTTGCACTCAGAATACACAAAACAGACAAACTCACTAATGCAGTTGCTTTGAGGAGAGACAATGTGAATCTGAAGCTCAAAAATGCGTTCCTTTCTCAAGATGTGCTTTAACGTTCTTAGAAAAACCTTTCCTCGAATTTCCTCTTTGCGTCGCTCGCATGCGTTCTCTCCATCTGGAAGCTATTAGGGATCCAGGGTCACTTGGCTTTACCCTTCACATGGAGGACAAAAGAAGGCTGAAATGACCACTTTCTTCAGTCGGGGTGCCTTCCTGTCACTATTCCGTTGGTGTAGGGAAAGACTATAATGAAGTTAGAAAAATGGATGCAAAAAAATGACACGGCTGAAAAATTACCGGTGACTGCATTTCGTTAATGATCGATATTGTGAAGAATTTCTCGAGAATATTGTTAGAAATCATACGAAAAACCAGCAGATTTACTTACAAATAGTACAGACATTTTGTTTAATACTAAAGCCCTAGCATGAACATGTCGATTTTTTTGGGGGGGGGGGCTAAAGCCCGTCAGCCCCCCCCCCCCCTGGGTGCGCCCCTGGTTACAAGCATCTTATAAAGTTGCGTATCTGTGTGCAAAAACGAAGATACCTCACACAATAGCTGAAGAATTAATAAAACCATGTGCACTGGAAATAGCAAATACAGTGCTTTGCTCAGAAGCACAAGAAAATATAACAAATTCCTCTTTCTAATGATGTAATTCGCTCGAGAATTTACGATATGAGTGAAGACATTTTAAGTCAAGTGATAAAAGATATAAAAGCCAATCCTCTGAAAGTGGTTATCCAACTCGATGAGTCTACTGACGTTAGTAGTTGCTCTCAACTGATGGTGTTTGTGCGTTGTTCAAAGGAGAGAGATGTTGTCGAAGAATTTTTGTTTTGTGAACCACCGGAACTGACAACAACAAGAATTGACGTGTTCAATCAAGTAAAGGGCTTCTTTCTCAAACATGAATTGTCAATAGATGTTGTAGGATCAGTTTGTACTGATGGAGCCCCCGCTATGTTAGGAAAAAATTTCATATATGTTCAACTGAAAAACATCCTCAGCATGCTAAATGTCCTATTGACCCCGAAAGCTGGTGGAAGTGGCAAAGAGCGAAAGCCACAAGGACACTAACGAAATTCAAACATCAACAACCTCCTTTGCATCCAGATGTGCAAAAAGCTTTAAAGCCAATGTATGAATGTCTCACTAATGATGAGCTATTAGAAAGGTGTCTTCGTGGATATCATCAAAATAATAATGAAAGCTTCCACAATAGGATACTCAAAGGTATTGTTCAGTGGAGCTGAGGTGTTAGATACGGCAGTATACATAGCTGTATGCACATTTAATGAGGGCAACAACACTGTTCTAAAAATCATGCATGATCTGGGAATCAGTGTGGAAACTAGAGAAAGAATCTACTGCAGGCAAGATGACGGAAGAAGAATGTCATTCGCGGATCTTCGCACTGCTGCTTCTACTAAAGATACAAGAATTAAGAACAGAAAGAGGAGGTTAGCAGAATTGGAAGAGACAAAGGAAGCAGAAGGTGCCCTCTATGGACCTGGAATTGATTTTGACTGGTAAGTCTATCTATTTCAATATTTTTTCCTGTTAAATTTAACTTTAAAGCTCGTTTCCCGAAAATGCAATTTTTTAGAATCTCTGAAAGTATGCCATCCATCGAGATGAATTTTTAATGGCAGTTTTATATTGCTTATATCTATGTATTCTATCTCAGTCACTGCTGTATAAGTTATACTTTTTCCAATATTGCAGAATATATACCAAAAACCTTTTTTTTCAGTAACAAAAATGTTCATCCTTCTGCCATTTTTGGCATATAAAATATTTACTGTAAATAGTGGTAGGGTACATGGATACGTTTATATAAAACATCTTCGCAAATTTTAGTTGTTCAAAGATTCTCCATATTGGCACAATAAGGTACACCATTTCAGATTGTGCCTGCATGAAGCCCTCCGGCCCCAGAGGTTCCCTGGAGCCTAATATTAATTTATTTTAATTGTAACATTTGTAATTAATAAAAAAAATGTTTTAAACATATGGATTACTACTGTTGAATCAATCTAATATACTTACATTCCTAATCCTCTGCGAAAAGAATTCCTATTTTTATGGGCGTGAGGGTAGCCTTCCCCCTTATCAAACGACCATAATCCAAGATTATTTACAAATAACCGATTCTTAGGCCCACTTAATACCTTAGTCGAAAAATCTGCTGTCATTTCTTAAGGAGAAATGTACTTAACACAAACATTCCCTCTTTCAATGGCCTCTCGAACAAAGTGATACTTAACATCAATGTGCGTGGTCATACGATGATAAACTTCGTTGCTAGCCAACATTCCAGCACCTTGGTTATCATTATGCAAAATAATAACACTCCTCGTTTTAAGTAACTCATTAAATAATCACTGTAAATAAATGGCCTCTTTATTCTCTTCTGTTAATGTTATGTACTCTGCTTCTGTACTTGATAATGCAACAGTTCTTTGCTTCCTTGACTCCCAAGCTATTGCTGCATTTGCCAATACAAATGTAAAACTAGTGTAAGCCTTTCTATCATCTACATTATTTCCCCAATTAGCATCAACAAACCCTTCAAGATCTTTTCCTACCTTTTTAAAAGTTAAACAATAGTAAGAAGTGTCCTTCAAATATCTGAGAACACGTTTGGCAGCCTTCCAATGAGTCTCATCAAAATTCCCATTACATTTACTAAAAACACTAGAAGCGTGAGCAATATCTTGCCGAGTATTTACAGCTAAATTCATGAAAGACCCTATTAGAGGCTGATATGGGTATTGCTTCACTGTCTCTTCAACTCCTCCTGGTTCTTGCCACGTCATCTTTTGGCTTGGATCCAACGGT
Source organism: Tanypteryx hageni (assembly GCA_028673005.1). NCBI lineage: Eukaryota > Metazoa > Arthropoda > Insecta > Odonata > Petaluridae > Tanypteryx > Tanypteryx hageni. The sequence goes on along the minus strand of CM054114.1, from coordinate 165,480,883 downwards.
GTTCCCACTGGATTGGTGGCATTCATCTTGAATTTTTGCAACAGTTCCTCTATGTGCTGCTGCTGGTCTACCCGGATGATATGATTCTCTCGGTCTTTTCGAATCCGCAGCCCTAGGCAGTGAGATACCTCTCCCAGATCCTTCATTTTAAACTCATTCTTGAGGTTCACCTTCAGCATCTCATTCTGAATCTTGTAATTGGAAACTAACAAAAATCATCAACATAAAAAGCAACTATTACAATTACCCTTTTGTCAGCATTGAAATAGGTGCAGGGTTCTCGTTTTGACTGCATCGGTTCCAATCCCAATAGAGCTGCATGGATCTTGCGATTCCAGCTCCTTGATGCCCGTTTTATTCCATCTACATTTACAGTTTACCCTTCAAGCTACCGCAAGGGTGTGTGGCAGGGAGTGCATTAACACCAAGAGGAAAACTCCAAAATTAGGTCTGGGTTTACGCCCCTACGCGAGGTTACTTTTGATCGCAAGTTTAATTCTGCTCAGCTATCGTTCTAGGGAAAACGAGCCTTTGTATCTCTCCGTCCCACAGGCTATCTCTCTCATTGTACGAGGATGGTCCATTCTACCGATATAGGTGGGAGTTCTTATTATTTCTTCGACGTCGCTGAAGAAAGTACTCGTTCTAAATCTTTCAAGAAGTTTTAACCTAGCACGTGATCGGCGCTCAGCTAGTGATTCCCATCCTAAGTCCTGTATCAAGCCTGTAACGCATTTATTTCTATCATAACAATTTTTGACGAATCTGGCAGTTTTTCGCTGCACTTTTTCTAACTCGGCGAATAATCCATTCTCGTACGGATCCCATATGCTCGACGCATACTCTATCAGCGGTCTAACTAAAAAAAGTAACATATCTCTTTGACTTTTTCTTCGTTCTTACCTACTATCCATTTGATAAAGGTACCGGCCTCGGTGGTGGCAGGGTAACGTCCTCGCCTACCAATCCGAAGGTCGCGGGTTCGAATCCCGCCTAGGTGGGTTTTTCTTCACCTAGGGCATGGATGTTTGTGATAGTCCTTGTTATTATGTTAATGAGCCCCTTGTAAAAGGCCGATTACGGCTGTTTAGGGGTCGCATGGAAATAAATAAATAAATAAATGAATCCCAGTTTCTGCTTAGCTTTCCCGGATATATTTTGTATGTGTGTGTCCCACGAGAGGTTATTTGTTAAAATGACTCCTAAGTATTTGACGGATTCGGCTAATTTTAGATGTACGCCTTCTATGCTGTAATTCATCGCCTCAATTTCTTTGTTTCTCCAGAATCTCATGACGGAACACTTACCTAAGTTCAGCTCTAATTGTCACTCTTTACACCACTCGAGAATTGCGTGTAGGTCGTAAGAAATTAATGCTTGATCAGCAGGACTGTTAATCTCTCTGTAAACTATCGTATCATCCGCGAATAACTTGATTTTACTTATAATAACCTTATCTAAGTAATTTATGTATATAAGGAATAATAGGGGACCGATGACACTTCCCTGTGGAACGCCGGAGGACACGCTGATCGAATCTGATTTAAATCCATCTATGACTACTATTTGTTCCCGATCATTGAGAAAGTCCCTGAACCACTCGATTATCTTTCGATTTATTCCACAGGCTTGTAATTTTTTCAATAACTTAATATGAGAGACTTTATCGAATGCCTTCTTGAAGTCAAGAAAAACCGCGTCTAGCTGGGTCTTTCGATCACCGGATCGTAGTATATCATGTGCAAACAGAGCGAGCTGAGTTTCACAAGATCTTGCCTTCCTAAAACCGTGCTGATATTTACTGAGCATGTCCTGGCTATCTAAGAAGTCCATCACAGAACTAACGATGATGTGCTCTTGAATCTTGCAAGATATTGAGGTTAGAGAAATCGGCCTGTAGTTTTCTCGGTCGTCTTTTTTCCCGCCTTTATGTAGCGGAGTTATAAACGCAAATTTCCATTCCTTAGGTATAACACCATGACTAAGTGACTTACTGAAAACTGTTTCGAGATATGGTGCTATTTCTAACGCTAATTCCTTTAATACTCTAGCTGGTATCTCTTCCGGTCCCGGGGATTTATTTGCATTGATGATTTTGAGCTGTTCTGCTATCCCTTTCGCTGATATAAGTATGTCGTTCATCTTCTCTTCGTTTGGTTCGGGTGGATCGTCCTTCCTTTTCTCCACTTCCGTCGTAAATACGCTTTGAAAAAATGAGTTTAACAAGTTTTCTTTATCAATGCTATCGTAAACTACCTCTCCTTTGTCGTTTCTTAATGGTGCTACGGTTGGGCGTCGATCTTGAACTTCTCTAACATAAGACCAAAAGATTTTGGGATTTTCGTTTAAATGTTCACAGAGAATCTTTTTCTTAAAGTTCATTAATGCCTTGCGCATAATCTTTTTAGTCCAAGTCCGACAATTTCTGTACTTGTTTGAAATTGTATTTATAACCTCCTGTGACATATTATTTTTGGCGCATTTAAGTTTCGAGTGAAGCTTTCTTTGTCGCCTGAGAGCATATCTAACCTGCCGATTATACCACCTAGGTTCTCCATTATCGGTAATATATTTACTTGGTATGTACGTATTTATACCTGTTCTAATTACTGATAAGAAAGCTTTCCAAGTTTTTTCAACGTTCTTCGTGCTTGCTAATTTTCTGAAAGTTGCGTAATATTTAATAAGTTTCTCTTTAAAGTCCGCAAAGTTAGCATTTTTAAATATGTACACTTTTCGCTTAGGCTTGCGATACTTTACGAATGCTATGTTCAAGAGAACTCAAACTACTCGGTGATCGCTGATTCCTTCTTCAATAACTACTTCAGAAACTCGTTCAGGGATATTAATTGCTATTAAGTCTAATATATTGTCCTTTCTCTTGGGTTCTCTGACTACCTGAATAAGGGAATGTTTACTGAAGATGTCTATTAGTGCTTCGCATGACTCACGATTTCTACCGGGTGGTGTGAAGCTGCAACTGCGCCAATTTATCGAGGGTAGCTTGAAGTCTCCCCCTACTATAGTGACTTTTGCTATTTTTCATCTGTATTGAGTTGATTTCGGCCTCTAGCTCATAAATTTCTTCTGCGTCTGCACCTGGCGGCCTATAGCATGCACATACGTGGATGTTTCCTAAACTCCCCCTGCTGATTGTACACCAAATGCTTTCTATTCTGTTTTCCGTAAACTCAATTGGCGAACTGATAAGCGTGTCCTTCACCGCTATAAAAACTCCACCTCCGTTCCTATTTACCCTATCTCGTCTGTGAATATTATATCTTAAGGGGAAAATTTCTCGGTCGTGTATATCCGAAGTTAGCCAGCTCTCTGTGCCTATCACTATATCTGCCTCAGTTTCCTCTAATAAATTCTGAAATTCTGCTGTCTTATTCCTGATACTACGGCAGTTTATATTTAAAATTGTTAATGAGTCGCTTTCGGGCCGCTTCTGAATTTTTTCTGTGTTATGGGTGGTGCGACTTCTAAGAGCGGCGTTATCATTGCTATTGTTAACGCAGAGTTTGAGTCTCAACGTCGATCTAGGTATTGACCTACTATCGGAGTTAATAAAGTTATTCTGATAATTAGTGCAGTTATTTGATTACCCCCGAGATTGACCTACGCACGGCCTACTCTCTGATCTAAAAAAGCTCTACAATACTCGTAGATTCTACCACTTACCTTTTGGGCTGCCACGGCAGTATTGTGAACTCCCGATCGGTTCAGGGGCACCCTACACGATTCGAGAACCGGCCCGAGTTCCACGAAATCTACTCCCATGCTCTCGCAAAACTTCCAGAGTCTCCGATTCAAGCCGATCACTCGGCTCCAAACCGTCGAACCCCGGTCGGTCCGTGGGACCATGCTGCATACGGTCAGGCGCATGTCGATACCCATGACCCTTCGGAGTCGGTGAACCTCAGAGCACAGATCCCTGAAGGAATCCAATATCTCCTCAGAACCCCGATCCTCTGCGTCATTGGTGCCTACATGCGCCACTATCCGCAGCTTAGAGCATCCCGTGCCACTTGCCGCCGCCCGAACCGCCTTCATCACCTGTGGCACTGTTCCGCCTGGAATACACTAAGAGAACACCTGTTCATCTCCCTCCCGGCGGGCCCTTTCCCTCAACGGTGCCACTAAACGCCGGACGTTCGAGCTACCTATCACTAAGATTCCCCCCTCCCAACCCGACCTCCCCTAGGTGCGGCATCCCTCGAATCGGGGAAGCGGATGCGGCCAAAGAATTCGTCGTACCATCCTCCGATAGCGCTTCGAATCTGTTTTTGACGGGGATAGAGTCAGCTTCCACCTTCCCGTCTCCCCGCCATGGCCGCCCTACTCTCCCGCGACCTTTGGTAGCCACCTTCCACCCGTCGGGCTCGGAAGATGAAGCCACCCTTTCCGGGTTAGTGTCGGCTACGGCTCTCTCTTCGACGACCCAGCCAGCCTTCGCTCTCGAGCTAGCTCGAGGTACCACCTTGGTACGGCAAGGCGACTCGGAGGTCCCCGCATTTTCACCCCCTTCGGAGCAGCATCCAACTCCCTAACCTTACATCTACATCTACATCTACATATTACCCTGCAAGTCACCTTGACGGTGGATGGCAGGGGGTGCCGCGCACCAAGTTCCTAACTAATTATTATTCACTGTTATCTATTGTGGTCACGTATTGTCCTAGGGAAAAAGGACTCCTTATACCTCTCCGTTCTACTATCTATTTCGCGAATCTTGTCGTCATTATCCCTCCGTCCGATATACGTTGGTTGTCGAATAATATCCTTCATTTCATTTACGAATATCTCCGACCTATATTTATCTAGAAGTTTAAGTCTCGCCTGTAATCTACGATCTTTCAACGATGGCCAACTCAACTCATCAATGAGTAACGTAACGCTCTGTTTTTTATCGTAATTCTTTTTCACGAATCTAGCTGCTCGCCGCTGTATTTTTTCTAAATCCTTTATGAGTCCCCTCTGATATCTTAGAGAGCAGCTCCGCCACAATCCTCTCGAGTTCTGTGATGCGTGCTTGGAGCAGCTCACATTCAACAGAGCTTTTGAAAAGAGCAACAGAAGACCTATTGGAAGCCATACCTAACTAAGTTAATTGAATTTACTTAATGTGCGTACTTGAGGACTAAAAAGGAAATGGAAGTGCTAGGATTGGAAAGTTCCTCTTTATATATATAAAAAAAGCGAATCGGGTCGTTCTATGGTGCGAAAGTGGAATAGGTTACTTGGTCTGAGGAAAGATAAACGTTGACTTTTAGTAAACAAAGAAGGGAAAGAATTTGGCGATAAGAGTCCTAAGCTCGGCTAGCCACGCAGTAGGGGGTCTTACTTGACGGGAAACAAACAACTTAGGGTTTTTCAACGTGCACGCTATGAGTCAAGGTCAACTAGGCTAAAAGAAAGTGAAAGGAGAGTGCTGAAACTACACAAATAGTAAACCTTTGCTTTGAATTAACACTAAAATTTACATCTACGAGAAGATAATAATATTATATACTAAGATTAACCAAAAAAACTTTTTCTAAAAGTAGGCGTTAGTAATGGTTAAGCACATATACACTAACATCATGGTATTATACAGTATATAGTAAAGACGATTTATAAAATTAAGAAGGAAATGAAACAAGTAAAAAAATATATTTTTATATCGCGAAAGGTAGTAAACAGGAGTATACTAGATATACGGCGAAGGTTGTAAATAAATTAATAAATAATAATAATAATAAATTTACCTTCAATAAGCTTAGTTATTTAATAATTTACTTTCGATATGAAAGTATCGATTTCAATTTGGCAATGAGAGATATAATAAGGAAGTAGACTAAAAATAAAGTAAAATACGTTAAAAATAAACTAAATAGGGAACACTTAGACCTAAGGAGGGGAAATTCACTGCTAAGGATGCAAACTTAAATGATGGTAGACTATGAAAATTTACGATAACATTGTAATTAAAACGAAGTAATAATAAACTAAGAACACAATAATATTAGAATAATACTATAACTATAAATAACAATCGGTTGTACTTATCGCTACAGCTATTCTTAAAAACTAATGGTGAGCCAAAGGCAGCTATACTACGGGATACAGCAGGTAGTAGCGAAGCAGCGGGAGCAAAAGTGAAAGCACGTCTGCTCTCGTCGGAGTCCAGCCACATCTTCTCTTCCTCACCAATTTTCACAAATCCTTCAGGCTGCTTCCTTAGATGTTACTATGGAATACGTTTCAATTCTTCCATCTGACGATGATTGGAGTGGCACTTAATTCTCCTCACATTCACCTTTCTCTAGGACCATTCCTCTCATTTCCTCAAAAAATATTACAGCCCTTGCACTAATCACATTCTTTCAATTATCAGTGTTGACAAGACTGTAGGCTTTTACACTTCAGTGCGATGTGCCTTAATCTTCTTGCCTGTTTTATTCTCCACCAGATTTTTAAATTTCTTTAATTTTTCCTTCACTTCACTCTTGAACTTCAACAGATAAGTGAACATCTTTCTAGTGAAATGATCTGTGAAGGTGAGCATATATCTTGCTCCAACCCAACTCTCTTCTGTCATCGGACCACAGACATCTGAGTGAATCAACTAAACTTCCCCTCAGCTCTTGTTTTGCTAGACTTAATAGACTGCCTAACATGCTTCCCTTTAACGCAAGGTATGCATTGCTCATCATCATCTGTGGCACAAAAACTTATGCCACTTGCCATACCTTCATTCAGCAGTTTGATTGACTTTCTGCAGAGATGCTGAAGTCTTCTGTGCCATAACCTCTGCGTGATCTTCTCTGATGCTGATATGTTTGCCTGCTGATTGATTTCCTTAGCGACCCTTTCTGGAACCAGATTTAATTTGTAAATACCCCTTTGAATGGAACCAGTCAATTGCACCTCATTTCTTATCGTACAGTCACTTTGGTGGTACACTCTACAGCCTTCTTGTGGGAATACAAAAACTAATACTTTTTAAACCATTTTGCCTACTGAAAGGGGGTTGGCTGTCAATTCTGGAACATATAAAACATTTCTAATGATGAATTTATCTGCGTCCATTCTCACCTCAACATCTCCACTACACTCAGTGTAGATATTTCTGTTGCTGGAAACTGTGATCTCCTGTCTTGAGGTCCTCAGTTCCCTCATCCAATCATTTCTCATACTCATATGAGAAGTAGCTTCAGAGTCTATTATCCACTCGTCTGGGTTAGTGGTAGTGGTAGAAAGAACTGTAAGGAGAACTGTAGCTTTAGCTCTTCTTGATGAATCAACATAAATCTTATGTAATCGCTCGTAATTTTTACACCCGAACTCTCTATGCCATAATCATAGGATCATATTCTTCACTTATTCCATTAAGCATTATCACTGAAATATACTCATCTTCCATGTCCGCCTCAATGGCATCTAGCTTTTGAGTTGTGTATAATATGTAATTTAGGTACTGCTCCATCGTAGAATAATCTTCGAGTTTCACACGGAATAGTTTTCCTAATAAACTCTAGACTTCTAGACAAAACTTTATCCTTATACGTATTTTAAAGTTTGTTCAATACATCTTTTGACATTTTACATCCATTGACCATGGAATAAAGTGCCTCTTCCACCACGAGGCAAATCTTCGATCTGGCCTTTGCATCTCTCTTGCCGTCAACTTCTTTGCCCTCTACGTCTGATCAGAGTTCCTCAGCTATAAGGAACATCTCCACCCCAAACTTCCAGTCACTGTAATTGTTTCTACCGACCAGCTTCTTGATAGTTGGCAGCGACCCCAATCTTCCATGTGCTGGCGGTTGCGCCAGGGATATCTCCTGCTCCAACTGCGCCACACGTGAATTTCCGCCCTAGGACATATTTTCGAATATATTTCACAAAAGAAGATAAACAAGTAAATTCAATTGAGAAAAAAATCTGCACATAGTGTCATTCTACTTTTGAAACATTGAATGTTTTTCGTGGAAAAATTTTCGAAACATGTACTTATGCATAATTTATCACGGAATACCGACATCTTCTCATCAGATTCGTTTGCCAAATTTATATCGAAAAGTTTGGATTGAGCTTCCAAAAGGTTTTACCATCCTCGATACTTTGAGGAAATATATTACACGTACTATTAAGACTTTTATATAATGTGAGTGTTACTTATGTTGAGGAGACGAATTTAAACACTTCCTTTGTTCTCTTACTTCCGAAATATCTCCAAACTTCAATATAAGGACTAAGCTCTTCGATATAAAAACACTGAAAAAAGCTGTTACCTCAGGTATCTGCAAGAGCCATAGCAAATTTATAAGAAACCAGACGCGTATTTCAGCTTCAATCCTTAGAGTTCCCCGTAAGTATAATATATACTCAAGGTTGCTTTTTAGCCGAAATGCGCATCTTGTTTTCATAAACTTGTTGTGGTTATTTAGGATGCTTTTTTAAATTGTATTAATATGTTTTTTTCTCGATTTGTTATTTTTCCGAAATATTATCCCTCGCCGTGAAAAATATTATAGGAAATGTATTGTCAACACTTGACGAAATATGATTTCAAATTGTTTTAAACTGAGTTATGAACTCTTCATTTGGATTTGTTCGTGAGGCGAAAGTGAAGTTTTTCCCGGTAGCACGAGGAGAGCTGTTTATTTGCTTTTTCTAATAAATTCAGAGAAATATCTTTGACAAATAATTACATACCAACACAAGTATTTTTATTTTACCACGTCAGACAGCATTCAGTGAATTTCCCCTGAGGATGACTATTTTTAGCTAAAACCCGAATACAGATTACTATAGGGCTTTATAGAAAAAGGGTTTTCCTGAGTCATTTACTGGAAACGTAATTGGATGGCATAACTTTTACTATTTAGACGATTTAGGTGTAGTACGGTTTTCATTTTAGAGATGTCTTTCGAGTTTCATGGTTATCAGTTTTGCTTGAGCAAGATTTCGGTACGATCTCCAATAAAAAAATCCGTAAAATGTTTCAATTCAACTAAAAATTTATAAGAAAGAATAAAGGAAGAAACTCTGAATGCAATCTTACTAAATCGTTGCAAGTCGAGTTAAATATAACGTTCAAATCGAACCTCACTTGTATTGGGAAATCCATCCCACTACACACAATTTCGTTTTAGAGAGTCTATTCCAGGAACACGCGTACAGTGCAATTCGTGGGATGATTGTGATCATTGACTTGAAACGATGAGAGAGCCTACTGCATTAAAAGATAAGAATAATGGTATACCTCACCGTTGTATAGCGTAAAATATAATTTAAAAATTGTCCTTTAAGCAGAGTTGGACGTTAAGATAAATGTCGTAGAAATAATGATTCTCACCCCTTTAGGGACCTTATAGTTGGAGAGTACGAGTTCCTTCACTGTGGTTCTCATGTTCCCGGATATAATGGGCAGCGTCCTGAGGAATTTTGAGAGGAAAAATATGAATTAAAAATGAAACTCTATGGATCTTTTCTATGAGAAACATATGCGAACGATATTACTCCATTTACTAAAGAGCTCCGAAAATGTTTTCCTTTTTTATAGTATGGCAGAAAATGACAATTATTATAAGAGTTTATGATTAATTTATTTTGGTAAAGATTTTGTTATTCTTTTGAATCCTGACAAATGACATTGTATCTTTATACTTGAGCATAGAACTAAATAGAAATATATTACGCAATTGATAAATATCGATTATGAAATCGATCAAAAGAATGCAAAGTTATAATTACAGCAAGCTGAAGTGCAATAATTAGGAAAAAAATAATTTAAGTAAATTTCACCCATGTATATCGTAACAACATTTTTCAGATTTTAAAATACAAGTAGCGTCAGATTTGTTCTCTTAAACAAATGAAACGTGTGATGTCAGGACATAAAGAATGGAAAAAAATATTTAATTCTAAAATTTTAAGGAAACTCACGGTCATAGTTTGCCGCCATTTTCTTACTTTATATTTCCGTCTTATTTCAATCTTTTCTTGGTAGTTTTCACGACGTATAGGAAGAACAGCTGTCGCGTATCAGTAATATTCAATGAAGAAGCATATGTTTTAAGACTAACCTTGCACTCTCTTTCAGACATGCTCTCAAGTACTTCATATCCTCCAACATTTCCTCCGTGATGGCTTCGTTCTTGTTAGGCAAGAGTCGTTTCAGTTCCCTGAACAGCAACTCTTGTTTGTCCTGGTTTTTCGATAGTTGGTACATAGCCATCGCCACGGAGTAGGATGTCTGGAGCAGAAGTTTAAAGGATTGTGACTTATCGCGATGGAATAAATTATTGGGCATGAATAAAAATGAGTTAAAATGAATTACCTACGAAAATAATATAATATCTATTCTGACGTGTATGTGTTTGAGGTTACATAAGTACGTAAGTACAATTTTAAAATTAATTTATTAAGTATCTACCTCCAATAGCCATAAGAAAGAATATGCGAACAGCCATGTGCGCTGATGATGGCTTCCTGGTAGCCGAAATGTTACGAACTCTGTTATTTATTGAAATTCTTCCGAATGGTACTTCATTTTAAATTAACTACTTGTTCCCGCGGAAATTTTTATTTTGAAGAATTATTATTTACTTTTTGGGAATTTGAAAACTCTACGAACATGTCTTCAAAAAGGGACGTTATGTCCCCGAATATTTACGTTTCCATTAATTAGGATCATAAAACACCTCCATATGATTGCGCGCTGTCCCTCACCGAGTCCACCCCGCCGAAGATCATATCTTGAGCCATTATGCTCGCAGTCTTGGCGTCAGCTCTGGCCAATAGCCTCTCAAGTACGCTTGGTTCGCCGTCATCGTTGCCCTCCGCTTTACTGTGGTTTATGCGTTGAATAGCTTCCTCGACGTACTTCACGGACACCCTAATCGAAAATAAGCATACCAAGCAACGTGTTAGATTCAAAAAATGAGATTACAACTCGGGTATAATCATGCTTGCAAAAAGTGCATGGTCTAATTATCCAATTTAGACAATCAAGTTGACCAGTTAGGTTGCGCCAACGGAAATTTTTATTCAAACGTATTCAGTATCATACAATTCGAGAATCTGCATATCTGGCGACATACTCCTAGTGCCTCGTTCACAATCACGAATAATCAACCCAAGTTATTTTATGCTTATAACCTTTTTAGCTTGATAAATTTTGGTATAAAAATATATTCTTTTTTGGCCGACCACTATAGTACCGCTTATTCCTATACTAAATAAGAATTTTTAATAATAAAATCATCAGTAGTCCTAAAAAGTGGTTTTTTTACCTCCCGGATATCCGGGGAAGAGCTCAGAAGCCCTCGTGAGATTGAATGTAATTAACTTGAAAAAACTTGGTACTTGAGCAGTGCTAGTGATGGCATCGCTTTTAATGTTCAGGATTCGCCAATTGAAAAAGAAGGCCTTGTACTATACCTTATAATACTTACAGTTATAGTACGATTCTGATTTAATTTGTACACGTTAAAATATGACTAAGTTCTTAAGTGCAAATTTGAAACCAATAGCTGCACTTCTTTAAAAAATTAACTAGTAGTAAAAAATGAGTGATACGATTATTGTTAACGTTGCGATTTTACTTGATTGCAAATCAACGCAATGTAATCATCAGGCTCATAAATCTGGTAAAAATAATTTATTATCTGTCTTAATTCATTTTAAAACGATGCAGTTATGTTAGATTAGTTTCAAAACTATAGATTTTATACCATGTACGATAATGTATCCTTTTTATAGGTAGAAGCTGTATATTTACAAATGCGACAAACAACAGGTACTCACTCCAAGAATACGTCGAGCGCCTTGACAAATCTCTTCCAGGTAGCCGTGGGGTATACTTTCCAAACAGGAAGGCCCATCTCTAAGAGGAAGAAGCATTCGAAAAAGTCACCGACCGCTTTAATCAACCTCTGAGGTTCGGAGTCTGGAGGAAGGTCCGGAGCCAAGCAACCCATTCTCGTGTCCAGAGCAACGTACGCGATGGCTGCAAGAATTAATGAAGAGAATGTGGAATAACCCGGTGTCTGCGAAGGTTCTCGGATTGATTTTTTTTCTAGGCGTTCACATGCTATCTCTTGCGGTCCCTTGGGCAACAAATACGAAAACTGCCAAATCTCTTTCAGAAAACTACAAAATTCAGGTTGTGCTCGCCATTGGTCGTTATTGTAATTTTTAAATGGCTAAACAGGACGATATTACGACGTTCTAAGCAACAATTTTGGAATAATAACATTGATAAAACAGGATTTTGTTCGCGGGAAATGGAGAACTCCTGCAAGTGTTTATAGGATTAAGAAAAAAATCACAAGCGCATATCGACCTACGCGGGGAGATTCATTTGAATTATCCTTACGATCCAGGTTTATTTTGTTGCTTGATTCACTAATGCAGGAGTCGGTAACCTACGGTTCAAGGGCCGCATGCGGCTTCTGAGAGAGAATGGAAAATTTTATTTTAGACAATTTCATATTTTTTCAGTGAAACCGTGTTCCGAAAAATCTTTTTGTTGAAGTCTTAGCGTTAGCAGGCAAAGTAGATTTGATTTTCACTAATAGGAGAATACTGAATCTCAAGGTAACTTCTGGGGGTTCCTTCCTATGGTGTAGTTATTAGTTAGGACGCTGGATGCTACTCGTCTTCTGCTTGAAAAAGAAGCGGGCACGAATCCTGCCAAAGTAGGATTTTTTCAAGTTCGTCCGTTCGCCTGTTTATGTGGTTTGAGGAGACCGCGCAAAGTCAGCGTTCCGTCCTTCTGAAGGTATGTTAAACCATAGGCCCCCTTGGTGCTTTTTGTTAAAACTAAGCTAATTCCGACACCGGGTTTCCCTCCTCCTTTGTGAGTGTTTTCGGTGTGGAAGGAGCTATGGCTATAATAATCCAATAGGTTGATTAACAAAAAATACACACACAAGGTGACATCTAACGTGAGCACTCATACGGCACTCCGATGGATTGGCAACTTCTAATGCGGCCCTCTGCAGCAAACACAACTACGAATTGTGGATCGCCATGAAGAAAGGTTTGCCGATTCCCTCATTAATGACTCGCGCCCTATACCATGAAGTGCGCTGATCCAGAGAATACCTAATTATTTAATCCTTGAGGCGAAAACAATTCTTTTCTTGCGCAGAATAGTAAAATCGGCCTTTTAAGAGATTCCACGTTATTTTGCTGTTATAATTACATAATGGTCATTTTAACAATAATGAAAAACCTATTAATTCGAGGACATCATCAAAAATGTATAGTAATAATATGATGTTAGATAATATTCGTTATTAGTATGATTTGTGCAGATAAAGGATTTTGAGAGTAAACTATATACTTCGAAGCTATTTAATAAAAAATAAAATCCACATCAAATTTCGCAAAAATATTCCATTTCAAATACAATATATCTCTCGTGCGAATTTTTCGCGATTTACATTATTTTTAATGCTTCCACTTACAGTTAGGCAAAATAGTTTAAAACAACTTGTTTCAATGATGAATAAACTGCAAACAAGTTAATTACATGTATGTTGATTTAGCATTACAGCAATAAAAGCTGAAACGTCAAAAGAAAATTGAAGTATTTCTATTGATTCTCTTAAATGGTATGGAATTCATACTCTTATCGCGATACATTCTTCATATCCTATTCCCTATATCACTACTTTCCTTTCAGATCTTTGGTTGATTTCGAAATATTATTGATTTTTCCGCTGCTGGGATCAGGTTTAGAAGATTGTAGAACAAATCTTGATCAATTGAATAAAACCGTTTTCTTTAGATTTACAATTAGTAGTGTGCTGTGTCTTTGTTGTAACCTGCGGCACAAGATCACACGAATAATTTTAGACGCCAAATTCCATCTTAATGTCGCGTTCATGAGACTACTGTACAAATGGTCACATGGTTTTTTTAAATCAAAGAATTCGTTCAAGAAAAAGCACTTAAAAATACTTATCTAGGGTATCATCAATAGCCACAATACGGTTAAAATTACAACTTTGAAATTTTTAGCCATAAGACGAGCTCGATTTTTCGTTGAATCATAAAATTCGTAAGGAATTAAACAAGAGCACAAAAAAGCACACCTCATGGCATTATTATTTCTTGTTGCCATTGAACGGCTAAATTTCCCCTTAAAAGTAGCAGTCATCAGCGGCAATTCCCCAGGCTTCCAAAAATGAACCGTTTCATAGCAACAAAGGTTACCTAAATGATATTTAGAATGAAATAAGTGAAACGATTCAATTAGTTGTAAATAGAGATGAGTTTAAATGGGGTGCCAGGTAGTTTTATGCTGTCAGTTCCTAGTAAAGACGGAGGGAAGAAATTCCTTAAGATTTCCTATCCCCAATCGTCACAGGCGGACAATATTCAACTCACATTCAAGTGACCACTTGAAGAGTTCATTCATGAAGTCTTTGGGTAATTCTTCCTTTTCATCTTTCAAAGTTCGGATCCTGCAGAAAAAACATCAGGCTGTCCTTTATAGTTTGTTAATTCCATTCTAAAAATATAGGAGTGCTTAACCCAAAACTAAAAATTGATGCGAAAATATAATTTACCCACGCTGTCCATTCAAATGGTAACTACGTGGACATGGTGCTTACTTATCCACGAATTCCTGGGCCACTCCTGCGATGGGCTGGATGTAACGCTTCGATATCCTCGGTTGCATCATGGGTTGGTTGACTTTGCTTCGAGCCTCCATCCACTTGCTTCCCTGCCTGTGAAGAAAGAAAATTAAGGCCAATTCTTTGACTTCCAAACGCATATTTAACTTTGAAATCATGGGTTTGGATCGGAAACGAGCTGAATATTTTATCGGTTGTTTAATATCGAACATTTAAGGCTTCCAGAGATCAGCAGGGCAATAGCAGTACTGAATGTGAACGCTAAATAAACGATAATCGAATATTTTTTTCAATGCGAGAAATTTACTTTTTTAATGCTGAAATCCTTTATCTATTTAAATAAAAATTGTCTTGTTGCATTTTCTTCGCCAAAATAATATTAAAATTGGTTGCTGCTATATATTTACCGAATGAATTACACGGTTTATCATTGAAGCTTATGCCGTTACTTTAAAAGACATTTGTAATTTCAGAAATGCACGGAATAGTGCATAAAAAGTGAAAATTTGGTATTAATAATTGATTAGAGCACAGATCAAATACGCTTCAAGTGTAGAAGAATATTAAAAATGACGCTATAGTTGGAATTGAATATACTCACTGAAGTACGTATTCCACTTACAGCATTGTTTCTTCTATCAAGGCACTATGAAGTTCGGATGATATTATTAGTAAGAAAACATTTTCCACAGGTAAACCAAGGCCTGACGAAAGAGTGGGGGGCAGTGGGGGTCGCTGCCTGGAGTCCCGATTACTCTCAAGGGGCCCGGACTCGAGTCGCTTTATTAGATGATCTATACCATCTATAAATAATTATTACGAATTTAAAAAAATTCTGTGCCTAGATTTATTTATTATGAAAAAAATTGTTATTATATAAGTAAATAAATAAATAAATATATATATATATATATATATATATATATATATATATATATATATATATATATATATATATATATGTGTGTGTGTGTGTGTGTGTGTGTGTGTGTGCGCGCGCGCGCGCGCCTAACTGCCCAGATATGGAATGCATACGGAAACGGAGTGACGTCATTCAATTTACATTTAATTTTGTTTTTAAAAGAAAAATGTTCACTATTGTGCTAAAAGAATATAAGGCTCACGTCTGTTGCCAAGATCTATAGAAAGAATGACGTTCATACAGTGGGGCCCGTATAGATTCTCGGCGTCCCTGTGTGCAACCATTACCATTTCTGGACATGTACTGAAATGGTCCATAACTGCAGTTCGTATTTCTTCAGTGTATTTCTCCACAGCCAGATTTGAATTCATGTGTTTATTTCATACCCGACTTTTTTAAGGATAAGGTATGCAAAAATAATCCGCACACGGTTGAACAATCGAATGCAGAAATCAAAGATCCTGTGGAGAGCCTCACTGAAGGAACAGCAGTTATGGAAAATTTAATTTGACGTCTGCGAAGAAAATTAAAAATATTTTGACATAAATAAATTTTCTCATGTTTCATGAGGGTTTTGATACCAGAAACAATGCTCTAAGTGAAATAATTCAATAAATATAAGAAACTAATACTATAACGTATTTTTTGTGATCCGTTTTATGTGGTCCGTATGAAAAGTGCTACATCATTGAGTTAGGAAGGATCAAGTGCAGAGCAACTAGATTCGTGAAACGAATGTATGACCATATGTAAAGCATAACGTCACTATTAAAGACTTTGAATTTGGTATCGGTAGGTGATATATATATATATATATATATATATATATATATATATATATATATATATATATATATATATAAGGATCAAACCTGCGAGATAAAATTTTTAAGGACGTTTTGGTGCATTGCATCTCATGCCACCCACCGCTTCGGTGAATTGCAATGTGTCGTGTAAATTTAGGTGTAGATAATGTTGGTTCAAGATGCAGATACTCACTCCGTCAGTAATCCTGTACCGTCTTTGTAGAAGTCCTTCCTGATTACCTTTCGGTAGTATTCCATGGCCTGCATCCCCTGTCTTATGGGCCAAGGGCCTTCGTTCCTGAGGACTGTCTCTACATCATCGGGGTGGTATACGCACAGCATATCTACACGTCCTGGGAACCCTCCCAAGAGCACGATTTTCCCGTACTTTTTGTGAATTGCTCTGTGCAGGTCTTGTATCCCCACTCTATGATATTCGCCTGTAGAACATGAAAATGGTGTAATTTCGTTAGATTGTTG
Source organism: Tanypteryx hageni (assembly GCA_028673005.1). Classification (NCBI taxonomy): domain Eukaryota; kingdom Metazoa; phylum Arthropoda; class Insecta; order Odonata; family Petaluridae; genus Tanypteryx; species Tanypteryx hageni. The sequence goes on along the minus strand of CM054114.1, from coordinate 165,464,033 downwards.
GAAATTAACGTGTATCTCAGAAATTATTTTTACAACCTTAACGAAGGAAAGTGAAATGTATGTTCAGTGGTTTTAGATATTTCGTTTTAGGTTATTATTGTAGACGTTTATGGTAGTTGAATAAAATAATGGCCACCAATGCTGTTGATCGGAATATAGCCCATGCAATCGCAAACCACACAAACAAGAAGCCGGGCGACCTTACAAAAATTACTTCCGCAGGATTTGTGCCCGCTGCTCTTTCGAGCAGCAGCCAGCATCCTAACTAATACACTACCGGCAACCCCTTACAAAAATTCTTTACTTTTCTAACTTAGGTATCAATTTATAATACACGCAAAAAGAAATAATTTGATGGTTAGACTGTCATTTATTCTTAAATCTCAGAGAAAGTTAGACTGGTAATATAAAATTCAGTTTGCCATATAAAAAGACTCATTGTCTCCCTCAGTTACGGTCCAACGACAGTTATAAAGCAACAGGAAACTCGTTCTCGGAAGCCAATATTAGTTATTAATTTGATTAACGTAATTGCAATATCTACTGAAGAGTCTTTAATATTGTGTCAGAAAGAGAAAAATATTATGGATGTTGGTCGATAAACATTATTTTTGTTTGCCTGTCAACCAAAATCGTGTCCCGGGCCATAATTGATAGGCGTGCCATAGGTTTGCCATCCCTGGCCAATAGAGACCGGTGGCCTAGATACGATTTCCTAGCGTGTAGGTTTGAACTCGCCTATGTACGGTAGGAATCGCCAACTGTTTCCTATGATCGGCAGAGGGGCTGGCCCGGGAATTTCTTCGTAAGACTTGATTCCGGGTGCGTCCACCGCGGAGGCAGCATCCGCCGTCGCCGCCTTGTCGCTCGTGTACAGTTGACATTTCATCTGTTGAATCGGGGCGATTTGGAGCTGCTGCTGGATCAATGCTATGATACCTCTGCTTGGGCCGCTGCGCGGCAACAAGGTGGCGGCCATATTTGCTATAGTTCTGTAAGTAATAGTGACAAATAAGCTTCGGATGAGTTAAACGGTAGATTTATTGCCGAAACGTGTCTATCCTTATTTCTCCATAATAGCCATTACATTTGAGAAAGCAGCGCATTATCTTATCTTCGTGGTTTGGATTTTGTAACATGAGATTATAAAAAAACGTTTGTTCCTTTTAAATGTGAAATTAATAAACTACAATGATATCTATTTTTCCATCTTTAGAAAATAGCCAGCAGATTATTAATAAATAACTTCATTGGTAAGCAGACTTTTAACAGTTAAACCAGGCAAGTCGAATCAAATGACGAAAAAAGAAGGAAGGAGAATTTAAAATATAATTATTGCCACCCACTTTTCGAATCAAAAGCAGGATAAATATATATAGTAAATTAATTAAACCACCAGTATTACTTGTAAAATAACCAGTAAACTTTAAAAGATTTTAATACAAACTCCTTTTTAGTTACAATTTAACTTCTTCAAAATTGCCACATTATACGTTTCAGAATAACCTGTAACACAGATTGGCACGTGCGATATTATTGGCAATATTTTCATCTTCCGCCCGTTCTGTATTCATCGAATCTTCGATCCCCGTCTTCTCTGTAAGCTCCGCTCTCAACACTTCCTTTACCAATGTGGGTCCAATTTGGAACCCGCAAATATTTTGCTCATCATTTGCTTAATTTCCGTTTAACATGCCTCTTGATTTTTGTCTTCTTCGAAAACATATTTAGGAGTGTTCCTATGATCGCGGATTTTTTAATTTTATTTCAGATTAGTGGAAAAAATAAAAAAGCTATTTGGGTGCTGAATGTACTGCAACATTACATCGCATAAAATAGATAAAAATTACATGGGAAATATGTATTGAAGATCAGTTTTTCTATTTAACACGTTCACTATTTTTCCTCCCACATACAGTCTAACTTCAAGTAATCGAACGTATATAACTTGAATTTTCCATAACTCGAAGCGAATTATTTTTCCCGAAAATTGGAAATGAGAAAACGCATTATTATTAGTCGAATTTCCTATAACTCGAATGCTTTTTGTTTCCTTTGAAGTTCGACTTGTGGAAGTTCCACTGTATTTGTAATGTAATTTTCAGCCGAATTTCAATCAAAATGTATTGGTAAAAATTGATTTGTTAATGAAAATAAAAATAACAAATACATAATACACTCTCTTTTTATGCTTATAAATCCATTTTAGATCTACTAGAGAATCAATTTCATCTAACAAATAAAAAAGAACATTAATTCCCATGTGGTACATTTTGTACCCATATTGGTAGAAAACGGGTAAAAAAAGTTCGGTAATACAAGGAATAAGCAACAAATAACGATGAAATATCATGTCTGCGGGTGGCGGTGCCGGAATGGTTAGAGTGTTGATCTTCCACGCAGCGGTCTCTGGTTTGTATCCGGCGGAGGTCGGATTTTTCAACTAGGGATCATACCGTCTTCAACATGCGTGATTTGAGGAGACCGTTCAAGTCAGCACTCCATCCTTCGGAAGGATCGTTAAGAAGTTGCCCCCCTTGGTGCTCTTTGTAATGTGTAGGCAAATGCCTGCACCGGGTTACCCTCCTCCCTTCTGTGTGTGTGTGTTCGGTGTGGAAAATGTAAAGGCTATAACAATCCAAGAGGTTGATTAGCCAAAAGTTCCTTACAAACTCACGTCTTCCGCATTCTTTACCTGATGTTCTAAATCTTTTTATTGTAAATATGTCTCTTTTGAAGAAGTATCAGAATGCGAAGGATTTCTATCCTAACCCTTCTTGGACCCATCAAAAAGGAATCAATGTGACTTTATGAAGCAAATGTCTTCGTTTTTTACCGTATACAGAAAAGTTGACAATGGCATCCACTAAAGATTGCCTAAGAGACCGCTCCTGTTCTGCGACCAACCCTCTTGGTGGCCGATTTTTCTCAGAATTTATCCTGAACTGAGGAAGAGCAATGTGATTCTTCCTTCTATTCAAATACCTGTCCTGACCACGCCCACCTTCATAGTGGGGAGTACTTCCCATAATTAGGGCACCAGCGTCATAGATGTAAATCATTATGACAAAGCGGCATAATTTCATTATGTCTTGGTGAGGTTTTTCAAAACCATATCTCTAGTAAATTAATATATTAGAGTTTCCGGACATATTTCAGACTACAATAAGCACCATGTTTTACATTGTATTTAATGAAATCCTACTTATTGCTAAATAGGCTATTAAAAATAGCAGAGAAGACTACAGCGAATATAACTGATAACTTTAAATTATTTTTCCAATCCGTACAAGTGAGGACTTCGATAAGACCCGTAATGCTTAGTGAGGACTTAGAAAATCGGTAGCTGATGTAAAAATGATGATTTCAATATCAGCTACTGATGATAAGACTCTCAAAATACGTATGTAGCGTTACTGGCTTCTTGTATTTTCTCACTTGTAGGGTTTGGAGCTATAATTTGAAGTTAGAAAGCCTAGTTATTTACTTTCAGGGGAGAAGGCTCAGTTGCAGTTGATATTAGAGGAATTACCTATCCTGTTCTGTTTTTATTTTCTAGACTAAAGTGATTGGTCTTCGGCAGTGCTTTGAATGCTTTGGAAATAATACTTATAAGGCGACTCAGAGACTAAGGGAATTGGCGTGAAAAAGTCCGCCTTCTGACAGGTAAGAGATTCGGTCTTGCTATATTTATGGAGATAGTCACTATTAAATTACGCTTGAGAAGTCGTCGATTTCTCAGAATTTTATAAATCAAAACACTTCTCGCATCCGAAATGAACCTTTTCCAGCGAAAGCATGAAACGTTGCAGGTCGTGTGGAAAAACTGATTCGTCCCAGAGCATTCTGCGCTGCAGGATTTTCTGAATCGCTGAGCATAAATCGTCGATAGCTGATGTCAAAATGATGATTTCAATATCAGATCCTGATGATAAGGGATTGACTCTCGAAATACGTATGTAGCGTTACTGGCTTCTTTTATTTCCTCACTTGTACGGTTTGAAGCTATAATTTGAAGTTAGAAAGCCTAGTTGTTTATTTTCAGGGGAGAAAGCTCAATGCAGTTGATGAGAAGAATATTTATTAATGATCGAAATGGCTAATAATCTGTCCTGTTTTGTTTTTATTTTAAAAAATAAAGCGACTGATCTTCTGGACTGTTTTGAATGCTTTGGAAATTATATTTATAAAGCCACGCAGAGACTAAGTGAATTGGCGTGAAATAGTCAGCCTTCCGATATGTAAGAGATTCGGTCTTGCTATATTTATTAATGGAGATAGCCACTATTAAATTACGCTTGAGAAGTCGTCGATTTAGTTTTCGAGCTATCATTATATTTCTCAGAATTTTATAAATCAAATTACTTCTCGCAACCAAAATGAACCGTTTTCAGCGAAAGCATGCAGCGTTGCAGGTCTTGTGGAACAACTATTCGACCCAGAGCATTCTGCCCTGCAGGATTTGCTGAATCACTGAGCATAAATTGTCGATAGACAGCGAATTATTTTCCTGTCGGAAAGAACCGATGAACTCAAGCATTAATTTTTTTATTTCTAAGGATTCGGAAGTATACATCTGATATAGGCTTCTTGGAATTAAAATTTGAAACTCCTGAACCGTAAATTAACCCAGAGAGCACTCACACGTCAATAAGAAATAAGGAAAATTAAAATTATACTTACAAGTTTGCAGGACGATGATGGCCTACAGGGACTTGTTGTCAAAAACTAGCCTAAAAAGAGGAAAAGGAGCACACACACTCGCACAATCACTCTGGAAATCTCTGGGAAACTTGCTAGATACGTATTTCGGGAGCTATGCTCCCATCTTCAGTAGCTGAAGTCGTATGGATTGTTTGTGTTTGGTCTTGTGTATTTATATGTTCAGGGTAAAAGTGAAAGGAGGGCAGAGGGGTGGGGGAATTCTTAACGGTTAGCGAGTAGAGGGGTGAGTAAGGGATAGGTCCGCGGTCGTTATTCATAACCGTCTCTTTAAATTTGTTTATGAAAATACTCTAGTAAGCGTCTAGTTTCCAGTCGGTTTGTGTTGATTTTAAGAGAGACATGTTTTCTTGTAAGTATAATTTTAATTTTCCTTATTTCTTATTGACGTGTGAGTGCTCTCTGGGTTAATTTACGGTTCAGGAGTTTCAAATTTTAATTCCAATCTGTACACCGTAGTCTCCAATTCCTTTTTTAACGTATAGGCTTCTTGGTCGAATTAAAATTGATCCTGAATGTTATGCAACCTTAGAGACTCAATACTCTCGATTTTATTACATTCTTCCCATTAACCTCTAAACGTGGAACAGGAGTAGGTGTATTCGTCGATCTGGGAAAATTAAGTTATTGATCTGAAATTTTAACTATTACCACAGCGATCAGTACTTAGAAAGCCTGTTCCAAATCCAAAATTCCATATCAGCTTCCTTTGGAATCATTCATTTATTAACATCGAAGTAGAAACCATTTGATGATGGGGAGCTTATTAAAGAAGCGTTCATATCATGTGCTGAGCAAGCTTTTGATAGCTTTTCAAATATAAAAGAAATAACGTCAGATACAAAAAAATTGCAACTGTCAAATGACTCAGTTACTAGAAGAATGGATGTTATTTCTAGTTATATGAATGTTCAGTTACGGACTGATGTCGAAAGATGTGACTGGTCCCAAATAAGACAAATTTCGAAACTTGGTGGACTCCACTAAATTCTCCACTTTGCGTAGTTTTGCTTTAAGAATGAGATCCTACGTTGGATAGACCTATGTTACACCTTCTCGTCGATGAAAATGATTAAAACTAAGAGTAGTTCAAGTTTGGCCGATCTAGATGTCTGCCTGCGAGTAAGGATATCGTCTTATACTTCAAACTACGAACAGCTAGCTGCCAATATGAATTGTGAAGTATCACATTAATGTGTGCATGTATCTGCTCGTGGTGCTAAGTTTAAGATAAATGTCGTGTTAAAACCATTTGTTTTCTTTTCTGCGAATTTGATCGTTTCAAGCACTAATTAAAATATTAATTGTTAAAACATAGTTACTTGCGTCATTTGTTGTGATTTCTGATATAAATGTGTTTTTTATGCTTGTGCCCTCCTCCATATCCCAGAATTTGTAAGTGCCCAATGGAGGTAAATGGTTGAGAACCACTGGTCTACGGCATGTTTGTTGGAAGAATTAAATTTGTATCCCTAATGTTATGCAATAATAGTTCCTTGAAAATGTCTTGATATAAATAATTTAGGTCGGTGTTTTTCCAAATTTGTTGTCCCGCGAACAACTTCGTGTCAATGCTCCTTAAATAATTTTCGTTCGTCGCCTCTGGTTGAAACACCGAACGCACAGTTCCATGAGGGTCTCTCAGACGATTATTTTCGGAGATGGAGGTCACTGGATTTGGTGTTGCGTCAGTTAGGTTCCCATTGGTTGAGGTTGAGAAATTCCGGTCACACACCTGTAGACCATCTGCCATCCCTTCTTACGTAGATTATTTTAAAATGTATTGTTATGGGTCATTTTAATTGACACATCAGTTGTTTTGTGTTTGCGTGATTAGAAAACGAGACGTTCTGCGGGGGCAAGGCGGAGTAGATAATTTGCAGTGTTATGGGAGACTCTTTCAGGGAGTTAATCACATGGCGTTTGCAATAGATATATCGTCCGTGAACAATACGCATCTCATATAATATTAATCAATTTATTTAATTTTTAATTTGCCTATAAGCACGGATAAACGGTCTTTTACAGTGTGCATGTCAACAAAAAGAATTGAGATCCACTCCCAGCGCTCGATTCACAGCCTCAACAATAGGAGTCAGATACGCTGACCAGCCCCTACCGATAGATAATACACACTCATTCCTCGAATTGCGCGGTTTCGATTTAGCACGATTTTTAAAATTATAGTATCACCTAGAGAAGTGGCGGGCAACCTTTTCCACGGGCGCATTGGTGTCGGCAAACTCCTCGGCGGGCCGCATTGCAATTTTTGAATGCTTAGGCCGGCCAGATTAGATTTTAAATCGGACGTCATCTAGGTATTCTGAGGTATTATGTCAGTGAAAATATTGTCTCAATTTTGTGTTTAGGATTAATATTTTTATATCAAGTGTTTTATTGTCGTAATTTGAATGTATCTTTTATGGATTTGTGTTAAATCCCCTTTTAATCATAGCATCGCAAGCCGCAAAATGGGCTCTCGGAGGGTGCATGCGGCCCGCGAGCTGTAGCTTGCTCACCTCTGATCTAGAATTTCACTGCCATCAATTTCGCTTCAGCGAGATTTCGAAAGTTTACTTACAGATAATCATATATATGCTCTCCATACGAGGGCGAAAATGCGTACGAAATACACACGGAGAAATAGGGCAAACAGCTATAACATTCTCGTCAAAAGTTTCATTAAAAATTTCATTCTCCAACAGTTATTCAGTAAAATGACGCACGGATGGGCCTTTCATCCTTGAAAAGAAAGTAGCATCTTTCAAGTATGACTAATCTGCGTAAGTTGTCACGCGGTGTCGTAGGCTAAAGTTCGCGCGACACCCTCCCAATCTGTCTCGACGGATGTTAGGACGTGAATTTAAACTCGCCACCAGCCGCCACGCCTACGTGACATGTTTACAAATAGCCATGAACTGTCATTAATGAAATCTCATTTGAGGTAAATGACGACAGCTATAGGAGATAATGCGTCAGCGACGCTCGTTCCACTATCTACTCAATCTTAATTCGCAGAAAAATATGTAATTATTTATTCTTTTTCTAAAAATTCATCCAAGGTAAATTTAAGTTGCGAATTAGCAACAACTTCTGCCAAAAGATGTTGTGCATATTTTTATCGTTTATATCATGAAAATTAAGGAAAATTCACATGAAAAAGGAACTTTTTGTGCTATTTTTATCGTATATTAGAAATGGTATTCATAATATTAATAATAATCATAAAATAATAAGCAATGCTGGTTGTTCATAGATATACCAACGGTCCATAATAAACACAAAACATACTTTTCCACAAATACGTTTTGTGTTTTATTATAGACAATATTAAACACTTCCACGAAGTTATTCAATAAGGTACATCTATATAAATTGGTTTTATATCTATAAATTACAATAATGCATCTGAATCTTACATTTTCAAATAAAGAAAACAAAGTTTTGAAAATAGAAAAAATTGGCAAAATATGAGATAATACCTAACAGTGACATCTTATCTGCACAGTGGTAACAAATGTTGCCACTGGGCAGATAAGATGTAATTCAACTGTGGTGGTGATAAACAATATTTTTCAATAGTTATTTTCCATGTTATTTCTCACATAATATAGAATTTGAAAATGGAGAGAGAGATTATCAGAAAACTTTCACAGATATTATATCCTATTTAGAGTAGAAAAATTACAAGAGGCCAGTGGAAATGGAAGAACATACCAAATTTCATCAAATTGCGTTTAGAGGTTCTCGAGTTTAAACATGCGGATGGTCGGGCGGAAACGACCTCCCCTGTATGCAATCACTTCGTACAAGGAAAGCAAAAAGAACGCAAAAAAGACAAAAAGGGCTCTTCACTTTCAATCGAAATTGAACCGGAGATTTGAGCTACTCACCCGAAGACCGGAGATTATGGCGAGGACCCGGAGATCTCCGATTCCAAAACCGTAGGTTGGAAACCCTATCCAGGACATACAATTGCGTAGTTTGTTTTTTATTACCTTTAATCTCGGAAAAGATCTTCCATTTGACGACACAGTTACTGGCAATATCGAATATATAATCAGAACTGCGCGAACATTGCCAAAGATTGATGCCAGTCAGTATTAAATCATTATATAATCTAATAGTTCCTAGGTTTCAATTCAGTTTTTCATCTCTTCTTTCAATACGGCGCTTGTTGATAGCGAGGGAAGTTCGGCACGAAGTCTTCGGTCAATAAATTGCTTATAAAACTTTTTGAATAGATATTCTCGTCTATTCAATTTATCATTGTTTTCGAGGCTCCCAAAAAAAGCTTGGGACCCCCATGGACTGCATTGGTGGTCTACATCATGTTACGCCTCTGATTCAGAGGCTTTGGTTATTCGACAACTAAACCGCAAATTAAGAAAGCGTCATGTTGATCGAGATGAAGGACTGCGTCGAAGCGGGAGAATGTACGTAGACGACGTCCTTGAATTTGTGGCCAGTGCATCAGCCAGTCATATCCTCTTTTATCCACGAGACTTTCGAGTGTCGTAAGTTTGATAACGCGCAAAACACATGGCGAGGTCTGCACAGCAGCGTAAGTTAACGCAGTAATTTTTATCGTTATCTAAGAGAGTGGGAAAGGGAGAATGAATCAGCCGATTTCGGTAATAAATCAAACGAATTACGGATTTTAGCTTTTCGATCGACGCGAAAAATATTCGTATACTAGAATAAGTGCCCGTCAAAAATGACGTGACATGAGTTCAGATGTTTTCGAGTTAAATCATAATGTAGACGTATATTAAAATTGAGAAAACAATATACGGTTGGTTTTACAACATCATGGTTGTCAAGACAGGAAACCATTAATAGGTACATTTTTTCCCGAAATGTGGTTTAAACGATAAATTCCAGCGATTTTGATTTGGTAGCGAAATTCGAAGATAAGAATAAGAATTTGTATTTGTTCATTTCTGAAGCAGTCTCGGTCCGAAGACCTATGGTCAATTTTTTCTAATTTCAATTAGGAAAATAATGAAAGTCGGCACGTCAAAAAGTCGCTTTTACGTGTTATATTACGGGAAACAGAAATTATTTCCAAGAGTCGAACTCGGTAATTTTTCGGGATATTTTCGACCTTTACTGCTAATGCGTGAATGAGGTATTCCAGCCAAATCTCAATCTTTTATCTAGATGGGGAGTTTGTTAAAACACATTTTTAAAATTCATGATACATAAAGCGACGAAAGTATTAATTAAGCCTTTCATAAATTTGTGCAATATTTTTTTAAAAACGCTTCAACGGTCGCGGTCGAAAAAAACCGATGAAAGTAAAACAGAGGCATTCCTCACTTGCGAGCATATGGTTTCGAAAAGTAAACACGATTTTTCTAGCGGGAAACTATTCATGGAACCACGCGGACTTATATTTTTCGCTATTCTAGCTCTCAAAGTTAGAGGAGAAACAACAAAGAGAAACCCAAGTGAGTAGTAGAGCATGTTCGGAACGGGAAATATCTTGAAAATTTCCCACTACCTTAAAGAGGAGTGAAATACAGACTCGGTCTGTTGGGATAGACGCTTCTCCTCTTAAGCCCTGCTGGCCGAGTTTATCGAAGTTATCTTCCCGAATCCAATAATTGTAAAATGCGAATGGAATATTAATAGAAAATCGGGATTTTTGTTTATATCAATATCGACACAAGTTTGAGCAATTAATTAATTAAATTAAAACTCAACACATGTAAATTTCGAAACTATCTCTCAATGTAAAACGCTTCTTCTTCCACTCTTCGTGACTCTTTTTAAATACGTTTTTAACAAACATCCCGAATAGGTAAAAGATTGAAATCTAGCGTGAATGGTTCGGCCAAGTATTAAAAGACAATGACGAAAAAATACTACGGAATGTAATTTTTGTTTTCCGTAAAATAAGACGAAAATAGTAATTTTGGACATGCAGGCTTTCATTCTTTTGCAAATTAAAATAAGAAAACTTTGACCGACCATCTTCGGACCAGGACTGTTATTTAGAAGAATGAATGTAGTTTCTTATTGGTGTCATCTTGTTTTTTTTTAATCAAAATGAAATTGCTGAAATTTATCATTTAAATCACGTGTTAAAAAAACGTTCGCTTTTGAACGGTTTCCTGTCTTGGCAGTCATTGTTGCCCTTCAAAACTGTCTCAATCCTAATATACTTATGAAAGAGCACATTATGATTTAACTCGAGAACATTTGAATTCTGGTCCCGTCCGTTATGGCGGGTACTTGCTCCAATTACTTATGCATTATTCAGTGTTCGTGACCCCCTTGCGGGTCGCGACCTCCAGTTCGGGAATCGCTCCGTTGGAATGTTAGATGAATACCCGACGGATCCCACCAGCTAGTCTGAATGAGTGGAATCTCCCACAGTCCAAACGATCAGTATTTGATCTCAAACCTTCAAATCAAAGTTATCGCGTCCTCGGTCCGTTCCTCTTCTCAAAAACCTCCTTTTCGCCATTTTTTAATTTCTCATATACGTAGTATATTGAGAAAGTATTGTTATCGTGAAAAAATTCAACTTCGACACGTTTTTGGTTTCCCTGAGTCCATAAAAGTGATTTTCGCCATGCCGTCTGTCAGTCTATCGGTTTGTTAGCAGTTCTAGGGCCCAAATGCGTTCATGCAATCAAAAGATATTTCGTATTTGTACAATATGCCATCTTATGCAGATACTCGTTTCATAAAAATGGTATTGCGCAAAAATTAAGGGTAGTTTATTTTTGGCAATTTTTAGAAAAATATTATTTACTCAAAAATGGCTACAGAGAATTTGATTAAAATCAATCCGACTGTATAGCCTGATATAAAAAATAATACTACCTAAGCCATATATCTTTTGTAATCACTATATGGCGTCCAGTGGCATTACAATTTAAGCTAAGCTACCCTACCCAATCCCTATGACGTCACGCCTCCGCGATCCACTAAAAATCTTATTACAGCCTAAACGGTTAAACTGTATCGAATGATAACTCGCATTTGTCGATACTATCATTCATAATAGACACTGAAGAGATGAACGATAATGTGCAACAATTAAGGGTACTTTATTCTAGGATATTTTTAAACAAAATTCGATTTACTCATAAATGACTATAAGGATTTTGACTGAAATTCATCCAATCGTACAGCCTGATGACACAAATAATATTTACTAAGCCATATGCCCCAAAAAATTAATAAATATCGACCAGTGGCATTAAAATATACACTAAACTACGGTTAACTTTTATTTATAAGCGTTTTTCTTTTATAAACATACACAGTCGACCAAACGTATATGAGAGTTTGTGCAATGTATATATTCGCCGTTTATTTTACTTTTTTCTCCTCGGCAACGCGAGCGGACCTCCACATCCGCGCGCACAAGTGTCGTCGCGACGCGAATTCGCCGAATGATGGCGTTGCGATCCGCGTGGGCTAACCGAAGTGTCGCGAAACAACCGTGGCGCGCCGTGGAAAAGCGGGGGAATGTCTATCCTCTTCGCCTTCGAGTCGATAGAAGTTTCCCTCTCACTCATTCGAGTAATGAAGTAGTTCCCCTGAAACCAGAGGGTCGTAATAAACACATTTAAGCGTCGTTTTGGAGGAAAATGGGGTTTTGTCAGCTTACCTTTTGCCTTCGGACTGTTGATGGCGATAGCGTCTGTCGCGTTCTTAGCGTTGAATTCCTCTCTCACTCTTCCTCAAATGGCTCGCATGCCTTGGTGGCGGCAGCTGACTGCTGGAGAGTTAGAGGAGAGTAGGGAGGCTATGTTCGGAGGGAGAGAGAGGAGGTGGAAGAGGAGAAGAGGGGATAAGAGAGAGGGAGATAATGGTCCCCTTCGCCAAATATCATTCGCTTCCTCTCTCTCCCCTAATTCGCTCTTTTTTAGGACGAAGCATCCCTTCCAGCGCCTCTCTCTCTCACACAAAATTTTTGTCGTCTACATCACTCTCCCTTCCCTCTGATGTCTCTTCTGGGATCCTCAGTACATTAAAAAAACAACGTAGCATCGATTTCTTTCATGCCAACTCCTCGGGATAATTTCCGCGATGGGTTTTTCGTGGGGGGGCAAACGATGAAGGTTAAGGTCATGCGTTCGGGGAGGTGCGTGATTTTTTTAAGGGATGGTATTTTGTTATTCTCTTGTTATTCTTCTCTTTCATCGACTCCATTTTCTTCAAAATTTTTGTTGTTAATGATAATAAATTTTTACTGTTTCAATGACTCTTTTTCGTGGCACTTTTTTCATTTTTACTTTCTCCGTATACGTAGCATAGGGGGAAAGTATTGTATTCATGAAAAAATGACTGACTTCTGCGAAACAGCACCAGCCATCTCATTGAGTGACTATATATCTATGTACTTAATTGTAATAAATAAATATATATGCATATGATATTATTAAGCACTATTTATTAAATTTATGTAATGTGTTGATGAATAAAATGCGAATTTATATACAATGGCTACTGAATTTATCAGTTTCTTTTTTGTTTTTATATATTTTCATAATTACCGAAGCCTACTGCATGTGGGGAGCCGCGAAATTTTTTTAACTTAGTAAGGGGCCTAATTCTAAAAAACATTAGGAAACACTGGTCTAGTATATGCACGCGTTACTTTGGCCACACAAATACGCGTGGTCGATTTTGATTTCCGTTTGAATGAATTTTTAATATTTTATAACGCTAAATAATAAAATTTGGGGACACTAATAGCTACATATCCGTGGTGATTTTAAAGTTATTAAAGGCAATGTAAGTATTAAATAATCATTAAATGGAAAGTAAGCATCACAAGTTCCGTTTTGATCATCTCGTTCTTCTATCTCTTTGGTCCACTCTTTTTCGTACGACCACTCGCCCACGCGGTGTGGCGTCGCAATGGGAAATGAATGGACCGAGGTGGGAGAGAGCGAGGAGGATGGAGAAAACTGAATAAAAAGGAATTTTTGAGAAAACCTGTAATGGTCGGTGTGTTTGAATGCGCTGTTTTCAGTGAGCTTCATCGTTGATCTGCTCCGGAAAGACTGCTGGCCTTCGGCAGGGCAGTGTATTTGGCAGAGGGTCGATTTGCGGGGAGAGGGAGATTGGACGGGGAGGAGGGGGGACGAGATATATCCCCCTCCCCAGAGGCGGAACTATGGCCATGCACGGCAAGGCATTGCGTTGGGGCCTCAAAAAATAATGAAATTACTCCCCCTCCTACAGAGAATAGCCACTGTAAAAATTTTCAATAAGTTGTTCATTGAATTTTATGCACATTTTGTCACGGTCGGGAATGTTTTTAAATTCATAATTATAAGAAATACCATGTGTGGTAACAGTATCCCATTGAAGTTGCGTTATCAAAATATTCGTCCCGTCTCGCATGCACACGCCTCCGAATGATTCGTCGAATTTTGTGTTGCTGCTTAATTTCAAGAATTAATATTGATTACATTTTAATTCTTGTAATGTAACAATATTAATAATGTTAAGGCTGTTTGACGCGACACTTACTTCATTCACTGAAATCCGTACTGAACTTAGCGCCGAGAAAATAATGCTAATATTATATATCGAATTCAATTCTAATATCGAATCCTATTCAATACTTGACACGATTCGATTTGAAGTGCCATGAGTTAAGTGGCCGCTAGTTACTTCTACAAAAGATGGAGACAAATTTAATGATGGCCATAACAGCAATTGATAAATGCACCGAAACACTTTTATCTCTAAGTAATGATGGATTTGATGGATTTAAAAATGAAGCAACTCAAATGGCTATAAAATATGATATGCGATATAAGTAAAGTTTAAAACAAAACGATATCAATTTAAAAAGAAGCTCTTCGATGAACCTAGTGTTGAGGAACATTTCGTTAGAAGTGAAGCAGAAATTTTTAAAATAAATATTTTTGTAAATATTTTGATTTGGTTATATAACAAATTGGTTAACGGATCACGAAAACAATAGAACTAATACATTTTTTTTAGTTTACTCGAACCAAAGAAGCTTTTGATGTTAAGTGCATCTGAAATTTGTGAACACTCAAAGATATTTCACGATAAATATAAAAAATGTTTACAAAACGAATTATTAACACTAACAACAGATTCAAATATGAGGTTGGAATGAAACAAGTGTAAGGATGTTAAGGAATTCTTGGAACTTCTGATTATTAAATGGTAGCTAGCATCTGTTTATTGCAATGTTTGCACAGCACTTATGATTTATTTGACTCTCCCCATTTCGGTAATATAAAAAAAAAGATTTCAAAGACGAAATTAAATTCAAAATACCTGCGTAATTTTATTCGACAAAAAGATTAAAAAATCTAGCAATTTTATTGCTAGAAAGCTCAGATTCTAAGAAAATATTATCAAATTTGGATGCAGTAATCGACAAATTTGCTAGCATAAAATCGAGAAGGGTGATTTAAATTTTACGTAATACCTACAATACAAATAAAATTATTTTGAATTTTTTAGAATAAAGTAAAAATATAATTCCTGTTTACAATATAAAAATATAAATGGAAATTCTTCTACTTTATTGATATTATTAATTACAGAAACCTATTTTGTTTATTGTGTATGCGCAATGTAAATAACTATGAAATTCGGATATAGTTTTGTTTTATGTTTTAAAAATATTAAATAAAAATTTATATCACATGTATTTATCTTTATATAATTTTGATTTGGAGGGCCTACTTTTACTCATTTGCCTTGCGGTCTCAAAACTAAAGTTTCGCCTCTGTTTTCACGTGTTTATCTTCTTCTCTTTCACGTCTGTTTTTCTTCCCAAGCTGCGGCAACGGATACTACTAATCTTTCAGATTCTCATTATTATCTCATAATTTTCTATCTTTGTACCCGAATTTGTAAACAGAGACGTCCATCTGGCGGCAATATCCGCGAACTAATTCCACTAGATCTAAGGGATCGTTGTTCCCGTAAGATATGTGAAACGGGTTAGCGAGCGATTTCTAAAAATAAAGAAATTATAAATGGAATATAAAATTCTTATTTTTAATTCGTTGTATTAGCAGAACAACACGTTCTTTTTCCGCGGTATTTATGCTTAGTATCTTGAAAAGCTTCCGTTGGTAAGTACCAAGGATCTTATATGCAAACACACAAAATAGACATTAGAGACAATTAGACCGTTTTACAACGGCGATGTAAATGCAAATCATAACTATAATTCTGATATACTTCGTCTTTTAAAATTCGAAACTCAAGACATAGCATTATATGCCCACTTTTATGGACTTAAATAACTAAAAGCACACCCTCCTTCTCGATGTGATTTGCATTGCGCTATTGTCTTAAACAACAATTTGGTTGTAATGGCAGTGAATGTTTTTCGATGTAAAAATTTGCATTTCTGCGGAAAATCGCTAAGAAATGTGGAGACGAATCTGATCGCGGAACTAACTTGGTGAAAAGAATGAGAGGCAATGTTTAATTTAAGCAATCAGTGTTCTATCTCTTATCTCCAGCAAAGGGTTTGAGTGACGTATGATAGGGTAAAATATATATTTAAAAAAATCATGTTCCACGTAGATAAAAACATTTCATATACATCTGATAAAATTTTGAAAATTTATGAATTTCTTAACAATTTCGCACCAATATCGCAGTTTTATAAATTTAAATGATACGATGTCTTTAGCACATAAGTGATTAATTGCGAAAATCGTGATTTCGCAGATATAGCCCAGGGGTCATGATTTGGGCTGCATTTTCATACGCCAAAGATGGCAAACCTTTTATTAGCTCGCGTGCAAAAATTACGAAAATTGGCTTTCCTTTTCTAACTTAGCTGCCAATTTAATATACATCCAAAAGAAGTAATTTTCTGTCCTAACTATGATCATTCATTCTCAAGTTTAGAGTTCGGAAAACCATATATTGGCTATATAAAATTCAAATTATCATTTTAAAAGATTCATTGTTCCATATTTTTTATGTTCGAACGACAAATATGGAGCAACAAGCTTCGCGTTCTCGGACAAAAAGTCACCATCAGTTATTTTATCAATATAATTGAAACATATCGCTAGGAATGATCTTTATATATTGTGTCAGAAATGGAAAATAATAAGCAGATAATCAATAAACTATTTTTTCTGTTCCGTGCCAAAAGTGGCACGTTTGCCAAAGATGTGACATCCTTATCCTTTACAGCTGGGGCGCCTATAATAATCTAAGAGGTTGATTAGTCAGAAAAATTAACACACAAACAGTTGAGGGGCAGATGAAGGTCCTATTATGAATTGCACCACATTAACATAATCTACTTACCTCAGCATATCATTTTAAAACACAATAATTGCGTACTCGACGACGGATTACCGTTTTTGGGTCCGGAGGAAAAAAAACGCATCGAGTAATCGTCTTCGTTCAAGAAATATATTCGCAGATTGCCTTTACATGCCGAAGCGGAAATTTAAAATAGGAACAATGTAAATTACATTAATAAAATATTTCGCATCGTACAGAAGCTATCGAAATTATATAATAAATAGATGGAATAATTGAAATGCCCTTAGGAACTTGAATGCATTATTTTACAATCTCGCGTGGAATATGAGGCGAAGAATGACGAAGAGGGTTTCTTTGGTGATCCTTGTCGATCTTCCCGAGTCCTTTGTAGAATGTTGCGTGGGTCATCTTCTCATTCAATCTTGCCTCTCCGTCATCTTGAACCGAAGAGGGTCCTTGGGTATGTTAAAGATTTGGCTCACGAACTCCATTTCTCCGTAGTTGTATTCGATGCGAAAATTGCGCACCATCTGTCGAAGGAACGAAGGAAAGTGTACAAAATCGATGTGCAACCAAATTTCAGGTGAGGATATATCTAAGTTGAGCAAACGAAATAACAACTTCGTTTTTAGGCTGGTTTCCAATGTAAACAGCCTTATGAATTGATCGTGTCTGTGTGTGACCCCAACTAACAACTTACGCATCAATGGGCTGATTTTCATGAAACTTAGTATGAGGCTCGCACTGCCAGGGTTCACTTCCGGGTTTTATTATATTTGTCGAAGATTGAAGTCCCGGGTTAGATTCCTGTGAGGTTTTTTCCTATTTTTTTATATAGGAAGTCTCAAATCCATCGTGCAGAGGTGTTTTCTATAATTGTTAATAATATCTTAAAATTGTGATATCGGAGCGATGTCTGTACTGTTTTAAGGGGCAAAGAATGTAGTCTTATATGTATCACAGAATTATGATAATTGATTTTATTTTCTTGAAATTCTACTAAGACATAGTGTTTTCTAGGTTTTAAATCTCATTTTATCGTATTGTTGCCATGGAAACATTATTACTGACCTCGGATTGAGCTTATTGTTAGACGAGTGAACAAATTGGCTATTTTATTTTACACTCGACTACCCTACAGCAATGAAGAGTTGATCCATACATATTAACGTATAAACAGTTACATTTATTAAATTAGTTTATTTAAGAAAATACATGCAATATATAATATCAGAAAGAGAGTTTGGCATTACTTTCAATATTTTTAACCTCATAATGCTCCATTAATTGGTCTTCCAATGTTTCTCTATCGTTGATAAACTATGAGTTACAAATGGTATTTATGGAATGAGAATTCCTTGTAATGACTAACACATACAGAAACATTTCCTGTCAATGTAAGTAATCAATTCGGAACGTTAACTTTGGGAAACCCGCATGAATACTCGCCTGATAATTACGGCCAAAGATATTTTCTATTTCTTCTCTCCTTTTCACTGCCAATAAAATTAAATCCTCTATGTTCTATAATCTATTCCACTCTCAGAAGACAGTATTACGCTTATGGTGCGCGCAGATGCCGAATTTCTCTTGAATTAAAGCATGTTTTCGTTCAGTATTATACTTAAGAAATAAAACTATTAAATTAATAAAGATCCCTTGAAGCGAATAAATGTATTACGCGTTGTCGTAATTATTTGTTAATCTTATGGTATAATTATACAGTGTCCATAAAGTCCTTGTGCATTTTTAAAAAGTAATGACTTTCGATGCATGGATGATAATCTCATCCTGTACATGGAATACGAGATCATAATTACATAGGTTTTATTTATTTTAGTTCCTCTAAACGGCAACTGAAGGGACCAATAATAACTTTGTCTTTTTTCAGAACTTGCAAATGACAGCAGTAGAGGAAAGTGTTAACTGTGTGATATGGCTAGCATAATTCAAATGCATAACATCCACGAGAAGAAGATTCTCTTCTCAAACATGTAAAATTTGCACCTAAAGGAACTGTTATGCGCTTGAATTCTGCTAGCCATAGCACACACATATCACATTTAGATCATGTCTTTATGATGTGTATCAACAGTTATTAAAGTTTAAAATTGCACAAAGACTTTATAAACATTCTGTATTTACACTGTATTATTTTGAAGTAAAAATTTATTATCAATACCCAGGAAATTATGCTCATTCCAGTGGTTTCTGAAATAGGGGAACGTCTTATATTCGGGGCCGCCCTTTAATCGGGAAAATACGATATTTCATTTTTCTTCCAAAAAAGAATTTTGTTCTCATTATCTACAATAATTTTCAGTTTTTTTTTTAATTTCTCCATACGTATTATTGGGAAAAGTGTTGTTTTCATGAAAAAAATCGATTTAAAGATTTCAATGGAAATACACGTTTTCGGGTCCCATGAACACGTTTTCACCATTTTATCGATGATGTTTCTGTGTGTGTGTGATAGAAATACTTTGGCTGTTATAACTGAAAAGCTATTAATCAGGTTATCGCAAAATTTTATGTATGACATTTGTGTTAAAGAGACAAGAGTTGATTTGTTTTTGTTAAAACTCGGTCAACAGGAAGTGGGTAGTTACTCTTATCACTTATCTGTTATTTTGAAATATTTGCTTTAATATATGATTAATGTAAAAAGGTACTAGAATAAACGTTGTAGGAAATTAAATTTTCTACAACCTTTGTTTGAAACATTTTCCCATATTGTTTAAGATATAGGCATTTAAAAAAATACATTTCTTTGCTGACACCACCACAGCACCTCCCGGCGACTATTGTAAACAATTGACGCATACTACTAAAAATGCTCGGTAAAATTTATCAAATTCCTATTTGTGTGCTCCCAGTCACTGTTGAAACAGGTTTTGCCCCTGACGATGCCCACCTTGTGGGCGAAATGCATTGGGCGTTGTAACCCTCTAATTGTTTGGCTAAAGGAGTACTTTACCTTTATTAAATTCCTATCTGTCTTTCTTCGCAAAAATTTCCTTCCTTTTTATAAATCCCTATTTTCAGGCAGTTCTAAAGTGAATATTTTTGCACTAACATTATTTAAAGAAATAAAATCAGTCAATTGGCGTACTGAATTCTGTTTGTCGGCGTAGGAAACATCACTTAATTCGGTCCTCGGATGAAAAAGTGATCAGTAAAATTTAAAATGGACAATTTCATATTTTTCATTTGAGCTATGATCTCAAAAATTTTCTGGTTTTGTTTTAACGGTAGTAAATTATTTAGACTTGACTTTCACCAATGCGAGATCAGAGAATCTCTTGACATCTTGTGATATAAACACTAATCCGCCCCGCCGAAAATCTTGTGACTTCCAATGCGGCCCTCCGAAACATTCACAACTAGGAATGTGGCCCGCTATGCAGAAAAGGTTGCCGACCCATATCTTATAGCTCCACTGCGCCAAAGGGACAATCTCCTTTACCCAATTTAACCGAATATAAGACGATGTATTTTTCCAATTTTTTGCATCTGAAAAATGAAGGGTCGTCTTATATTCGCGTGGTCAAACACGTCAACAGTTTGCGGGTAGTTTACGCTCGGACAACGCATTATGGTGGACAGTTGAAGTAGAAATATACCTTGTAAAACAATTTAACCAGTGTAGAGCAAACGACGGACCGCGAGAGCGTTTTATATGGTCCGCGAAGATACAATTTAAGAGAGATTTATCACAAATTCTTATAATATAAATTAAAATTACCACAGTAAAACATTGGAAACTGACATTTTAGCCCTAAAAACCTAATTTAGACTTGAATGGAATGGAATTTCTGGCTCATCAACAGATTAGATTATTATAGTAATTTAGACTTGTATTTTCACTGATGTGATACCTCAGTCACTCCAGCTAATGTCTGATTCATAGTATAATCTGGCACGCAAAAGCATTGACGACTTGAAATGCGGTCCGCCGAGGAATTCGCAACCGCCAATGCGGCCCGCCACTTAGAATAAATTTCCCAAGGCTAAATTAAATCATGGATGACCGTGCTAAAAATAAGTCACAACGTCACAAATATCAAAACTGATGCGTTTTAGTTATGATAGGAACTTTAAATTGATAGTTGTTAAAAAAGGAGCACCTAAATTCAGTGTTAGTGAAGCAAACGCATGACGCTGGATGCTATCTAAAATTAGAACATTCTTCTTGTGTGCGTAACTGAAGATTCTGCGAATTAGCAATTAATGAGAGGACGTCTTATATTCGGATAAATAGGGTTTTAAAGCAAAATTATCGTAGGAAACGTGAATTCTCATCAACGACGCCATCAAGCGCGTCCTCAACCGCGCTATTTACCTTGGAGAGTAGGACTTCTATCTCCATGACGGCGAATCTCTTCCCCACGCAGCTTCGCGGTCCAAATCCGAAAGGTATGAAAGCGTAAGGATGGCGCTTTCCTTTGGACACGGCGTCGAAATCCTCCGCGCATCCTGTGGTGTCCTCTGTCGGCCTGTTTTTCAACCACCTCTCAGGGATGAACTTCTCGCTCAACGGAAAGAATTCTTCGGACAACATGGATATCATGTTTGGCATTAAGACCCATACCTGATAATGGTGGGAAATTGTTATCGATAAAATAAAATGGAAATGGTACCATTAAAAAAATGCTGCCTTTAAAATAGTATTGACGTCGCTTAAGTTTGCTTTATGTTCAGTGCTCTAATTTATTAGTAACCGAAACATTCTTATCTGATTATTTTAACAACGGCAACGATATGACTACATTTTGTATGAAGTGTGTTAAGACTATTAGGGTGGATTAAATGAAACGTCTGATTCACCTGGATATACAAACATGCTTTTAATTACATGTATTCACGCTACAATGTATAAACCGTAAGTGAGAAAAAGGATACTATCAAATGAATACAATGCAGTTTCGATAGTATTGATACACATCGATATATCATATAAATACAAACAACGGGGTGTTCAGATTACACCACATGTAAATGAACTTTCCAACACTCCCCCGGGGGAAAGCTAACCTGAAAATGCATTTTATTTCGATTTTTTTTTGTATTTTCGTAAATCGTATCTACACCTTTGCAAATATTTTGCACCATCATACGTTAAAATCGTCGAAAAATTACGCCTTCTAGCTCAATGCGCTTAGCGTTTCAGGCGCTCTCTCTCCTCTCTGTGTACGAACTGAGCATTTATTATGGAAAAGCAGTCAAGAGCGATACAAATTTATAATTGATATTAAGAATTCTACCTTGGCTACATTTTATCATAAATGTTCAACTGAAAAAAATGATTAAATGATTACATTTAAACCGTTCATTTATATGGAGAATACATAAATAGGTTGGCTTGCCATTCTTAACACGAAACATACTTCTATTCACTAGTAACATAAAAATATGAAACATTCCATTTTGTGAAATAATTAACTTTACTTACCAAATGCTGTAAATTCGTCGCCGTTGAAACTTCGGGAAACTCAGGATAATAAGATGAAACACTCGAAACTTACGGTAACAAACGTTCTGAAATTAAGATTTCACTCCTCAAAAAAGAAAACTATCCGGAAGCAACAGGATATGGTGAGCATAGCCGGTAACTTGAGATTTTATTATTAAGGTAACTTATTGTCAACTTTTATGATTTATAACGAATTATCTTGCACTCAGAATACACAAAACAGACAAACTCACTAATGCAGTTGCTTTGAGGAGAGACAATGTGAAACTGACGCTCAAAAATGCGTTTCTTTCTCAAGATGTGCTTTAACGTTCTTAGAAAAACCTTTCCTCGAATTTCCTCTTTGCGTCGCTCGCATGCGTTGTCTCCATCTGGAAGCTATTAGGGATCCAGGGTCACTTGGCTTTACCCTTCACATGGAGGACAAAAGAAGGCTGAAATGACCACTTTCTTCAGTCGGGGTGCCTTCCTGTCACTATTCCGTTGGTGTAGGGAAAGACTATAATGAAGTTAGGAAAATGGATGCAAAAAAATGACACGGCTGAAAAATTACCGGTGACTGCATTTCGTTAATGATCGACATTGTGAAGAATTTCTCGAGAATATTGTTAGAAATCTTACGAAAAACCAGCAGATTTACTTATAAATAGTCCAGACATTTTGTTTAATACTAAAGCCCTAGCATGAACATGTCGATTTTTTTGGGGGGGCTAAAGCTCGTCAGCCCCCCCCCCCTGGGTGCGCCCCTGGTTACAAGCATCTTATAAAGTTGCGTATCTGTGTGCAAAAACGAAGATACCTCACACAATAGCTGAAGAATTAATAAAACCATGTGCACTGGAAATAGCAAATACAGTGCTTTGCTCAGAAGCACAAGAAAATATCACAAATTCCTCTTTCTAATGATGTAATTCGCTCGAGAATTTACGATATGAGTGAAGACATTTTAAGTCAAGTGATAAAAGATATAAAAGCCAATCCTCTGAAAGTGGTTATCCAACTCGATGAGTCTACTGACGTTAGTAGTTGCTCTCAACTGATGGTGTTTGTGCGTTGTGCAAAGGAGAGAGATGTTGTCGAAGAATTTTTGTTTTGTGAACCACTGGAACTGACAACAACAAGAATTGACGTGTTCAATCAAGTAAAGGGCTTCTTTCTCAAACATGAATTGTCAATAGATGTTGTAGGATCAGTTTGTACTGATGGAGCCCCCGCTATGTTAGGAAAAAATTTCATATATGTTAAACTGAAAAACATCCTCAGCATGCTAAATGTCCTATTGACCCCGAAAGCTGGTGGAAGTGGCAAAGAGCGAAAGCCACAAGGACACTAACGAAATTCAAACATCAACAACCTCCTTTGCATCCAGATGTGCAAAAAGCTTTAAAGCCAATGTATGAATGTCTCACTAATGATGAGCTATTAGAAAGGTGTCTTCGTGGATATCATCAAAATAATAATGAAAGCATCCACAATAGGATACTCAAAGGTATTGTTCAGTGGAGCTGAAGTATTAGATACGGCAGTATACATAGCTGTATGCACATTTAATGAGGGCAACAACACTGTTCTAAAAATCATGCATGATCTGGGAATCAGTGTGGAACCTAGAGAAAGAATCTACTGCAGGCAAGATGACGGAAGAAGAATGTCGTTCGCGGATCTTCGCACTGCTGCTTCTACTAAAGATACAAGAATTAAGAACAGAAAGAGGAGGTTAGCAGAATTGGAAGAGACAAAGGAAGCAGAAGGTGCCCTCTATGGACCTGGAAATGATTTTGACTGGTAAGTCTATCTATTTCAATATTTTTTCCTGTTAAATTTAACTTTAAAGCTCGTTTCCCGAAAATGCAATTTCTTAGAATCTCTGAAAGTATGCCATCCATCGAGATGAATTTTTAATGGCAGTTTTATATTGCTTATATCTATGTATTCTATCTCAGTCACTGCTGTATAAATTATACTTTTTCCAATATTGCAGAATATATATCAAAAACCTTTTTTTTCAGTAACAAAAATGTTCATCCTTCTACCATTTTTGGCATATAAAATATTTACTGTAAATAGTGGTAGGGTACATGGATACGTTTATATAAAACATCTTCGCAAATTTTAGTTGTTCAAAGATTCTCCATATTGGCACAATAAGGTACACCATTCCAGATTGTGCCTGCATGAAGCCCTCCGGCCCAAGAGATTCCCTGCAGCCTAATATTAATTTATTTTAATTGTAACACTTGTAATTAATAAAAAAAATGTTTTAAACATATGGTTTACTACTGTTGAATCAATCTAATATACTTACATTTCTAATCCTCTGCGAAAAAATACCTATTTTTATGGGCCTTCCCCCTTATCAAACGACCCTAATCCAAGATTATTTACAAATAACCGATCCTTAGGCCCACTTAATGCCTTAGTCAAAAAATCTGATGTCATTTCTTAAGGAGAAATGTACTTAATACAAACATTCCCTCTTTCAATGGCCTCTCGAACAAAGTGATACTTAACATCAATGTGCTTGGTCCTACGATGATAAACTTCGTTGCTAGCCAACATTCCAGCACCTTGGTTATCATTATACAATACAATAACACTCCTCTTTTTAAGTAACTCATTAAATAATCACTGTAAATAAATGGCCTCTTTATTCTCTTCTGTTAATGGTATGTACTCTGCTTCTGTACTTGATAATGCAAAAGTTCTTTGCTTCCTTGACTCCCAAGCTATTGCTGCATTTGCCAATACAAATGTAAAACCAGTGTAAGCCTTTCTATCATGTACATTATTTCTCCAATCAGCATCAACAAACCCTTCAAGATCTTTTCCCACCTTTTTAAAAGTTAAACAATAGTAAGAAGTGTCCTTCAAATATCTGAGAACACGTTTGGCAGCCTTCCAATTAGTCTCATCAAAATTCCCATTAAATTTACTTAAAACACTAGAAGCGTGAGCAATATCTTGCCGAGTATTTACAGCTAAATTCATGAAAGACCCTATTAGAGGCTGATATGGGTATATCTTTACTGTCTCTTCAACTCCCCCTGGTTCTGGCCACGTCAGATTTTGGCTTGGATACAACGGTTTTTCCAACTGACTTGGCGGCATTCATCTTGAATTTCTGCAACAGTTCCTCTATGTGCTGCTGCTGATCTACCCGGATGATATGATTCTCTCGGTCTTTTCGAATCCGCAGCCCTAGGCTGTGAGATACCTCGCCCAGATCCTTCATTTTAAACTCATTCATGAGGTTCACCTTCAGCATCTCATTTTGGACCTTGTAATTGGAAGCTAACAAAAAACATCAACATAAAAAGCAACTATTACTATTCCTCTTTTGTCAGCATTGAAATAGGTGAGGGTTCTCGTTTTGACTCCATCGGTGCCAATCCCAATAGAGTTGCATGGATCTTGCGATTCCAGCCCCTTGATACCCGTTTGATTCCATAGGAGACACACCTTCTCTTCATCACCCCTTTTCACAAATCCTTCAGGCTGCTTCCTTAGATGTTACTATGGAATACATGTTTCAATTCTTCCATCTGACGATGATTGGAGTGGCACTTCACTCTCCTCACATTCACCTTTCTCTAGGACTGTTTCTCTCATCTCCTCAAAAAATATTACAGCCCTTGCACTAATCACATTCTTTCAATTATCAGTGTTGACAAGACTGTAGGCTTTTACACTTCAGTGCGATGTGCCTTAATCTTCTTGCCTGTTTTATTCTCCACCAGATTTTTAAATTTATTTCATTTTTCCTTCACTTCACTCTTGAACTTCAACAGATAAGTGTACGTCTTTTTAGTGAAATCATCTGAGAAGGTGAGCATATATCTTGCTCCAACCCAAATCTCTTCTGTCATCGGACCACAGACATCTGAGTGAATCAACTAAACTTCTTCTCAGCTCTTGTTTTACTAAACTGATAAGACTGCCTGTCATTCTTCCCTTTGACGCAAGGTATGCATTACTAATCTTCATCTGCGGCACAAAAACTTATGCCACTTGCCATACCTTCATTCAGCAGTTTGATTGACTTTATGCAGAGATGCTCCAGTCTTCTGTGCCATAACCTCTGCGTGATCTTCTCTGATGCTGATATGTTTGCCTGCTGATTGATTTCCTTAGCGACCCTTTCTGGAACCAGATTTAATTTGTAAATACCCCTTTGAATGGAACCATTCAATTGCACCTCATTTCTTATCGTACAGTCACTTTGGTGGTACACTCTACAGCCTTCTTGTGGGAATACAAAAACTAATACTTTCTAAACCATTTTGCCTACTGAAAGTGGGTTGGCTGTCAATTCTGGAACATATAAAACATTTCTAATGATGAATTTATCTGCGTCCATTCTCACCTCAACATCTCCACTACACTCAGTGTAGATATTTCTGTTGCTGGAAACTGTGATCTCCTGTTTTGAGGTCCTCAGTTCCCTCATCCAATCATTTCTCATACTCATATGAGAAGTAGCTTCAGAGTCTATTATCCACTCGTCTGGGTTAGTGGTAGTGGTAGAAAGAACTGTAAGGAGAACTGTAGCTTTAGCTCTTCTTGATGAATCAACATAAATCTTACGTAATCGCTCGTAATTTTTACACCCGAACTCTCTATGCCATAATCATAGGATCATATTCTTCACTTATTCCATTAAGCATTATCACTGAAATATACTCATCTTCCATGCCCGCCTCAATGGCATCTAGCTTTTGAGTTGTGTATAATATGTAATTTAGGTACTGCTCCATCGTAGAATAATCTTCGAGTTTCACACGGAATAGTTTTCCTAATAAACTCTAGACTTCTAGACAAAACTTTGTCCTTATACGTATTTTAAAGTTTGTTCAATACATCTTTTGACATTTTACATCCATTGACCATGGGATAAAGTGCCTCGTTCACCACGAGGCAAATCTTCGATCTGGCCTTTGCATCTCACTTGCCGTCAACTTCTTTGCCCTCTACGTCTGATCAGAGTTCCTCAGCTATAAGGAACATCTCCACCCCAAACTTCCAGTCACTGTAATTGTTTCTACCGACCAGCTTCTTGATAGTTGGCAGCGACCCCAATCTTCCATGTGCTGGCGGTTGCGCCAGGGATATCTCCTGCTCCAACTGCGCCACACGTGAATTTCCGCCCTAGGACATATTTTCGAATATATTTCACAAAAGAAGATAAACAAGTAAATTCAATTGAGAAAAAAATCTGCACATAGTGTCATTCTACTTTTGAAACATTGAATGTTTTTCGTGGAAAAATTTTCGAAACATGTACTTATGCATAATTTATCACGGAATACCGACATCTTCTCATCAGATTCGTTTGCCAAATTTATATCGAAAAGTTTGGATTGAGCTTCCAAAAGGTTTTACCATCCTCGATACTTTGAGGAAATATATTACACGTACTATTAAGACTTTTATATAATGTGAGTGTTACTTATGTTGAGGAGACGAATTTAAACACTTCCTTTGTTCTCTTACTTCCGAAATATCTCCAAACTTCAATATAAGGACTAAGCTCTTCGATATAAAAACACTGAAAAAAGCTGTTACCTCAGGTATCTGCAAGAGCCATAGCAAATTTATAAGAAACCAGACGCGTATTTCAGCTTCAATCCTTAGAGTTCCCCGTAAGTATAATATATACTCAAGGTTGCTTTTTAGCCGAAATGCGCATCTTGTTTTCATAAACTTGTTGTGGTTATTTAAGATACGTACCTATCTGAGATGAGTGCTTTTTTCAATTGTATTAATATGTTTTTTCTCGATTTGTTATTTTTCCGAAATATTATCCCTCGCCGTGAAAAATATTATAGGAAATGTATTTTCAACACTTGACGAAATATGATTTCAAAGTGTTTTAAACTGAGTTATGAACTCTTCATTTGGATTTGCTCGTGAGGCGAAAGTGAAGTTTTTCCGGTAGCACGAGGAGACCTTTTTATTTGCTGTTTCTAATAAAATCAGAGAAATATCTTTGACAAATAATTACATACTAACACACGTATTTTTATTTTACCACGTCACACAGCATTCAGTGAATTTCCCCTAGTATGACTATTTTTAGCTAAAACGCGAATACAGATTACTATAGGGCTTTATAGAAAAAGGGGTTTCCTGAGTCATTTACTGGACACGTAATTAGATGACATAACTTTTACTATGTAGGCGATTTCTGTGTAGTACGGTTTCCATTTAGAGATGTCTTTCATTTCATGGTTATCAGTTTTGCTTTAGTACGATTTCGGAACGACCAATCAATAAAAATCAGTAGAATATTTCAATTCAACTTTAAAGAATTTTAAGAGATAATAAACGAAGAAATTCTGAATGCAGTAAGACAAAATCGTTTTACGTCGAGATCAATATGTCGTTCAAATATAACCTCACTTATTACTTTGTAAAAGTAAATCCATCCCACTTTACACGATTTCGTTTAGATCGTTTATTCCAGGAACACGCGTACCGTGCAAAGCGAGGGATGAATGTGATAATAGTCTCAATATGATGAAGGATCGTACTGCATTAAAAGATAGTAATAATACCTTACCGTTGTTCAGCGTAAAATATAATTTAAAAATTGTCCTTTAAGCAGAGTTGGACGTTAAGATAAATGTCGTAGAAATAATGATTCTCACCCCTTTAGGGACCTTATAGTTGGAGAGTACGATTTCCTTCACTGTGGTTCTCATGTTCCCGGATATAATGGGCAGCGTCCTGAGGAATTTTGAGAGGAAAAATATGAATTAAAAATTAAACTCTATGGATCTTTTCTATGAGAAACATATGCGAACGACATTACTCCATTTACTAAAGAGCTCCGAAAAGGTGTTCCTTTTTTATTGAATGGAATAAAATGGCAATTATTATAAGAGTTTATGATTAGTTTATATCGTAAGGGTTTTATTAATCTTTTGATTCTATTAATCCTAACAAATGACATTGTTTATTTATATATGAGCTTAGAACTAAATAGAAATGTATTAGGCAATTGATATATATATATTATGCAATCGCAAGATTTAGTGCAGTAATTAGAAAAAATAATTTATGCAAATTTCAGCTATGTATGTTGTAACAATACTTTTTAGATTTTCAAATACAAGTATCTTCATATTTGCTCTCTTTAACAAATGGAACGTGTGATGGTAAGACATAAGGCCGGAAAAATATTAAATTCTAAAGTTTTAAGGAAACTCACCATCATCGTTTGCCGCCATCTTTTTACTTTGTATTTCGATCTTATTTCAATCTTTTCTTGGTAGTTTTCACGACCTATAGGAAGAATATCTGTCGCGTATCAGTAATATTCACAGAAGAAGCAAATCTTTTAAGACTAACCTTGCGCTCTCTTTCAGACATGCTCTCAAGTACTTCATATCCTCCAACATTTCCTCCGTGATGGCTTCGTTCTTGTTAGGCAAGAGTCGTTTCAGTTCCCTGAACAGCAACTCTTGTTTGTCCTGGTTTTTCGATAGTTGGTACATAGCCATCGCCACGGAGTAGGATGTCTGGAGCAGAAGTTTAAGGGTGTATTCCTTATCGCAATTGAATAGATTATTGGACATGAATCTCAATGCTTTAAATTAATTACTTACGAAACAATATGATATCTATGCTAACGTGTAACTGTTTAAGGATACATAACTATGTAAGTCAAATTTTAAAATTTAGTTATTAAGTATTTACCTCCAATAGCCATAAGAAAGAATATGCGAACAACCATGTGCGCTGATGATTGGTGTCTGGTAGTCGAAATGTTACGAACTCTGTTATTTATTGAAATTCTTCCGAATGGTACTTCATTTTAAATTAACTACTTGTTCCCGCGGAAATTTTTATTTTGAAGAATTATTATTTACTTTTTGGGAATTTGAAAACTCTACGAACATATCTTAAAAATGGGACGTTATGTCACCGAATATTTACGTTTCCATTAATCGGGCCAAAAAACCCATCCGTTTAATGGCGATCTGTATCTCACCGTGTCCACTCCGGCGAACATCATATCCTGAGACATTATGCTCGCAGTCTTGGCGTCAGCTCTGGCCAATAACCTCTCGAGGACGCTTGGTTCGCCGTCATCGTTGCCCTCCGCTTTACGCTGGTTTATGCGTTGAATAGCTTCCTCTACGTACTTCACGGACACCCTAATCGAAAATAAGCATACCAAGCAACTTGTTAGATTAAAAAAATGAATAGATGGAAGAGAAAAACTATTATTTTTTGGCCGACCTCTATAGTACCGCTTATTCCTATACTATATAAGAATTTTTTGTAATAAAATTATCAGTAGTCCTAAAAAGTGGTTTGGTTACCTCCCGGATATCCGGGGAAGTGCTCAGAAGCCCTCGTGAGATTGAATGTAATTAACTTGAAAAAATTTGGTCCTTGAGCAATGCTAGTTATGATGTCACTTCTAATGTACAGGATCTTCCAATTGAAAAAGAAGTCCTTGTACTATACGCAGCGCTCTAACTAGCTATTTTTGTACCCGGGACCAACTACCAAATATGCGCCCCCCATAAAAAATTCTCTATCACCTATATGGATTTAAGGTGAATAATTAATAAATAAAAATAAACTATAAAAGATATAATTTCTTACTATAAATGTACATAATTTAAATATATAATTACACACATAATTACACGCATACATAATTGAAATACAGAAAGTAAATATTTTAATATTAAAGAGTTATTATACGTGATTTTAATGCAGCAAACTCACCAACAGCATCATGAAAATTTATAGTTTCTGCTATGCGTAATGTCTGGAGCAAGTATAATAGTGAAATCTCCCCTGTCCTTGTGATATGCACAATTTGCCTTTAACAGTGTTTGCGCCCATTCTTTAGTTACGCCCGGGGCAGATGCCACGCTTGCCCCGCCCTAGTTACGGCGCTGACTATACATTATAATACCTAGAGTTGTAGCACGATTCTACTTTAATTTGTACACGTTAAAATATGACTAAGTTCTTAAGCGCAAATTTGAAACCAATAGCTGCATTTCTTTGAAAAATACTATGGTAGTAAAAAATGAATAATACAATTTTTGTTAACGTTGCGATTTTACTTGATTACAAATCAACGCAATTTAATCATCAGACTCGTAAATCTGGTAAAAATAATTTATTATCTGTCTTAATTCATTTTTAAACGATGCAGTTATGTTAGATTAGTTTCAAAACTATAAATTTTATACCATGTACGATAATGTCTCCTTTTTATAGGTAGAAGCTGTATATTTACAAATGCGACAAACAACAGGTACTCACTCCAAGAATACGTCGAGCGCCTTGACAAATCTCTTCCAGGTAGCCGTGGGGTATACTTTCCAAACAGGAAGGCCCATCTCTAAGAGGAAGAAGCATTCGAAGAAGTCACCGACCGCTTTAATCAACCTCTGAGGTTCGGAGTCTGGAGGAAGGTCCGGAGCCAAGCAACCCAGTCTCGTGTCCAGGGCAACGTACGCGATGGCTGCAAGAATTAATGAAGAGAATGCGGAATAACCCGGTGTCTGCGAGGGTTCTCGGATTGATTTTTTTTCTAGGCGTTCACATGCTATCTCTTGCGGTCCCTTGGGCAACAAATACGAAAACTGCCAAATCTCTTTGAGAAAACTACAAAATTCAGGTTATGCTCGCCATTGGTCGTTATTGTAATTTTTAAATGGCTAAACAGGACGATATTACGACGTTTTTAGCAACAATTTTGGAATAATAACATTGATAAAACAGGATTTTGTTCGCGGGAAATGGAGAACTCCTGCAAGTGTTTATAGGATTAAGTAAAAAATCACAAGCGCAAATCGACCTATGCGGGGAGATTCATTTGCATTATCCGTGCGATCCAGTTTTATTTTGTTGCTTGATACATTAATGCAGGAGTCAGCAACATACGGTCTAATGGCCGCATGCTGCTCCCGAGAGTGTTTCATGCGACTCGCGATCCTTGGATGAAAAAGTGAATGGAAAAATTATTATAGAAAATTTCATTTTTTTCACTCGAGATGTGGTCAGAAAAATCTTTACGATTGAAGTCTTAACGTTAGCAAACAAATCTAGATTTGATTTTTACTAGTACGAGAATACGAAATCTCAATAAATAAGTAAAGATGGAGACTACGGCGAAATTGATGTTAAATAGAATTAACTCCTTGACCGTACGGTCAAGGAGTTAATTCTATTTAACACGGAATCTCAAGGTAACTTTTGGAGATTCCTTCCGGTGGTGCAGTTATTAGTTAGGACGCTGGCTGCTACTCGTCTTCTGCTTGAAAAAGAAGCGGGCACGAATCCTGCCAAAGTAGGATTTTTTCAAGTTCGTCCGTTCGCCTGTTTATGTGGTTTGAGGAGACCGCGCAAAGTCAGCGTTCCGTCCTTCTGAAGGTATGTTAAACCATAGGCCCCCTTGGTGCTTTTTGTTAAAACTAAGCTAATTCCGACACCGGGTTTCCCTCCTCCTTTGTGAGTGTTTTCGGTGTGGAAGGAGCTATGGCTATAATAATCCAATAGGTTGATTAACAAAAAATACACACACAAGGTGACATCTAACGTGAGCACTCATACGGCACTCCGATGGATTGGCAACTTCTAATGCGGCCCTCTGCAGCAAACACAACTACGAATTGTGGATCGCCATGAAGAAAGGTTTGCCGATTCCCTCATTAATGACTCGCGCCCTATACCATGAAGTGCGCTGATCCAGAGAATACCTAATTATTTAATCCTTGAGGCGAAAACAATTCTTTTCTTGCGCAGAATAGTAAAATCGGCCTTTTAAGAGATTCCACGTTATTTTGCTGTTATAATTACATAATGGTCATTTTAACAATAATGAAAAACCTATTAATTCGAGGACATCATCAAAAATGTATAGTAATAATATGATGTTAGATAATATTCGTTATTAGTATGATTTGTGCAGATAAAGGATTTTGAGAGTAAACTATATACTTCGAAGCTATTTAATAAAAAATAAAATCCATATCAAATTTTGCAAAAATATTCCATTTCAAATACAATATATCTCTCGTGCGAATTTTTCGCGATTTACATTATCTTTAATGCTTCCACTTACAGTTAGGCAAAATAGTTTAAAACAACTTGTTTCAATGATGAATAAACTGCAAACAAGTTAATTACATGTATGTTGATTTAGCATTACAGCAATAAATACAGAAACGTCAAAAGAAAATTGAAATAAATGGCCCCATATTGGTATACAATGGGTTAAACATTAACTTACCGCGATATATTCTTCGTATCCTATTCCCTATATCGCTACTTTCCTTTCAGATCTTTGGTTGATTTCGAAATATTATTGATTTTTTCCGCAGCTTGGATCAGACTTAGAAGATTGTAGAAATAATCTTGATCAATTGATCGAAATCTTTCTCTTTTTAATTACTTACAGTTATAAGTGTGTTGTGTCTTTGTTGTAACCTGCGACACAGGATCGTACAAAACAATTTTAGAAGCCTAATTCCATCTTTAGTTTCGCGTTTAGGATACTACTGTCCCAATGATCAGATGGTTTTTTTAATCAAAAAATTCGTTCCGTTAACAAGCACTTAAAAAATACTTGTCTAGGGTATCTCCAATAGCCACAACATGGCTAAAATTACAACTTTGAATTTTTTAGCCATAAGACGAGCTCGATTTTCCGTTGAATCATAAAATTCGTAAGGAATTAACAAGAGCACATAAAATCACACCTCATGGCTTTATTATTTCTTGTTGCCATGGAACGGCTAAATAAATCAATGAGGCATTTCCCCTAAATAGTAGCCGTCATCAGCGGCATTCCCCAGGTTTCCACAAATGAACATTTTCATAGCGACAAATGTTACTTAAATGATATTTAGAATGAAATAAGTGAAACGCTTCAATTAGTTATAAATAGAGATGAGTTTAAATGGTGTGCCAGGTAGTTTTTTTGCTGTCAGTCCCTAGTAAAGACGAAGGGAAGAAAATCCCTTAAGATTTCCTATCCCCAATCGCCACAGGCAGGCAATATTCAACTCACATTCAAGTGACCACTTGAAGAGTTCATTCATGAAGTCTTTGGGTAATTCTTCCTTTTCATCTTTCAACGTTCTAATCCTGCAGAAAAAAACATCAGGTTATCTATTATAGTTCATTAATTTCATTCTAAAAATATAGTAGTGCTTAACCCGAAACTAAAAATTGACGCGTAAATATATAATTTACCCACGCCGTCCATTCAAATGGTAATGACGTGGACGTGGTGCTTACTTATCCACGAATTCCTGGGCCACGCCTGCGATGGGCTGGATGTAACGCTTCGATATCCTCGGTTGCATCATGGGTTGGTTGACCTTCCTTCGAACCTCCATCCACTTGCTTCCCTGCCTGTGGAGAATGAAATGTGAGCTCAATTCTTTGACCTCCGAACGCATATTTAGCACTGAAGTCATAGGTTTGGATCGGAAACGAGCAGAAAATTTTGTCGGTAGCTCACTAGCGAACATTTAAGGCTTCTAGATATAAGCAGGGCAATAGTAGTACTGAAAGTGAACTATATATAAACGACAATTGAATATATTTTTCAATGCTAGAAGAGTATTTTTTTAAATACTCAAATCCTTTGTTACCCAGTATCCGTTTAAAAGGATATTGTCTTGTTGCATTTTTTTCGCCAAAATATTAATACAATAGGTTTCTGCTATAAACCTCTTGGGTGAATTACACGGTTTATCATTTAAGCATATACCGTTACTTCAAAAGACATTTGTAATTTCAAAAATGCACTGAAATGGCATATAATTTGGAAACGTGATATTTATAATTTATTAGACCACATATCGAATTCGCTTTAAGTGTAGAATGATCTTAAAAAATGACGCTCTAGTTGGAATTGAATATATTCATTGAAGTACGTATTCCACTTACAGCATTGTTTCTTGTATCAAGGCACTATGAAGTTCGGGTGATATTATTCGTGAGAAAACATTTTCCACAGGTGCACCAAGGCCTGACAAATGAGTGGGGGGCAGTGGGGGTCGCTGCCTGGAGTCCCGATTACTCTCAAGGGGCCCGGACTCGAGTCGCTTTATTAGAATATTCACTATCTATAAATAATTTTTACGAATTTCAACACATTCTGTGCCTAGATTTATCTATTATGAAAAAAATTGTTATTTTATATGTGTGTATATATATATATATATAGCCTAACTGCCTAAATATAGAATGCACAATGAAACGGAGTGACGTCATTCAATTTACATTTAATTTTGTTTTTTAAAGAAAAATATTCACTCTTGTGCTAAGAGAATATGAGGTATACGTCTGTTGCCAAGATCTATAGAAAGAATGACGTTCATACAGTGGGGCCCGTAAAGGTTCTCGGCGTTCCTATGTGCAACCATTACCATTTATGGACATATACTGAAATTCTCCATAACTACAGTTAATATTTCTTCAGTGATGTTCTCCACAGCCAGATTTGAATTCATGTGTTTATGTCATACCGACTTTATTAAGGATAACGTATTCAAAAATAATCCGCGCACGGTTGAACAATGGAATGCAGAAATCAAAGCTCCTGTGGAGAGCCTCACTGAAGGAACAGCAGTTATGGAAAATTTCAGTTGACGTCTGCGAATAAAATAGAAAATATTTTCACATGAATAAAATTTCTCATGTTTTATGAGAGTTCTGATGCCAGAAACAACGCTTTAAGTGAAATAATTCAATAAATATAACCAATTAATACTATAGCGTATTTTTTATGACCCGTTTTATGTGGTCCGTATGAAAAGGGTTACATCATTGAGTTAGGTAGGATCAAGTGCAGAGCAACTAGATTCGTAAAACGAACGTATGACGTCACTATTGAAGGCTTTGAATTTGGTATCGGTAGGTGATCCCAGGCAACGCTAGATTAAGTTTTCTGAAGAAATATAGTCCGGAAAATGTGGTTGAGAAAGTTTTATTAACTGTTGGTGGTCCAATGGGGATTGGGAGACATGATCATCACGATGGAATACTAGCGATCGATTGTTGTACTGAGCGACATTGAGACTCTTTTTTCTTTGGGAAATTAGGGAATCATAATATAAGAGTCAAACCTGCGAGATAAAATTTTTAAGAACGTTTTGGTGCATTGCACCTCATGCCACCCACCGCTTCGGTGAATTGCAGTGTGTCGTGTAAATGTAGCTGTAGATAATGTTGGTTCAAGATGCAGATACTCACTCCGTCAGTAATCCTGTACCGTCTTTGTAGAAGTCCTTCCTGATTACCTTTCGGTAGTATTCCATGGCCTGCATCCCCTGTCTTATGGGCCAAGGGCCTTCGTTCCTGAGGACTGTCTCTACATCTTCGGGGCGGTATACGCACACCATATCCACACGTCCTGGGATCCCTCCCATGAGCACGATATTCCCGTACTTTTTGTGAAATGCTCTGTGCAGTTCTTTTACCCCCACTCCATGATATTCGCCTTAAGTTGACATGGAAATAATGTTTTTTCGTTAGACTGTTGGAAATTAACCTGTATCTCATAAATTATTTATAAAACCTTAAAGAAGGAAAGTGAGGCTTCGGTTCAGTGGTTTTAGCAAATAAGTGTTACGTTATCATATTAGACATTTTTGGTAGTTAAATTAAATAATCGCCATTAATGCTGTTGACCGGAATATAGCCCATGCAATCGCAAACCATACAAACAAGGAGCCGGGCGACCTTAGAAAAAGCCTACTTCCGCAGGATTCGTGCCCGTTGCTCTTTCGAGCAGCAGCCAGCGTCCTATCTAATACACTATCGACAACCACTTACAACAATTGTCTTTACTTTTCTAATTTATAATGCACGCAAAAAGAAATAATTGTATGGTTTAACTATCATTTATTCTTAAACTTAGATACAAGAGGAAGTTAGACTGGTCATATAAAATTCATTTTTCCATATAAAAAGATTCATTGTGTCCATCAGTTACGGTCCAGCGACAATTATAAAGCAACAAGCATCTCGTTCTCGGACAAAAAGCCAATATTAGTAGTTCATTTGATTAACGTATCTGCAATATCAACAGAAGAGTCTTTAATAGTGTGTCATAAACAAAAAACATTATGGATGCACTTCGATGAATAACTTTTTTGTTTGAGTGTCAACCAAGGTCGTGTCCCGGGCCATAATTGACAGGCGTGCCATAGGTTTGCCATCCCTGGCCAATAGAGACCGGTGGCCTAGATACGATTTCCTAGCGTGTAGGTTTGAACTCGCCTATGTACGGTAGGAATCGCCAACTGTTTCCTATGATCGGCAGAGGGGCTGGCCCTGGAATTTCCTCGAAAGACTTGATTCCGGGTGCGTCCACCGCGGAGGCAGCCTCCGCCGTCGCCGC
This sequence comes from Tanypteryx hageni, assembly GCA_028673005.1. Classification (NCBI taxonomy): domain Eukaryota; kingdom Metazoa; phylum Arthropoda; class Insecta; order Odonata; family Petaluridae; genus Tanypteryx; species Tanypteryx hageni. The sequence continues at coordinate 165,426,189 of CM054114.1, read as the reverse complement.
CCTGTCGCTCGTGTGCAGTTGACATTTCGTCTGTTGAATAGAGGCAATTTGCAGCTGCGGCTGGATCAATGCAATGATGCCTCTGCTTGGGCCGCTGCGCGGCAACAAAGTCGCAGCCATATTTGCTTTAGTTCTGGAAGAAATAGGCTTCAGTCAGCGACAAATAAGCTTCGGATGAGTTAAACGGTAGATTTATTACCGAAACGTGTCTATCCTTATTTCTCCATAATAGCCATTACATTTGAGAAAGCAGCGAATTATCATATCTTCGCGGTTTTCGTTTTGTAACATGAGATTAACAAAAAAACTGTTCTTCCTTTTAAATGCCAAATTAATGTACTACAATGGTATCTATTTTTCAACTTTGTAAAATAGCCAGCAGATTAGTAAAAAATAAATTCTTAGGTAAGCAGACTCTTAACAGTTTAATCAGGCAAGTCGAATCAAATGACGAAAAAAGAAGGAAGGAGAATTTAAAATATAATTATTGCCACGCACTTTTCGAATCAAAAGTAGAATAAATATATATAGTACATTAATTAAACCACCAGTATTGCTTGTAAAATAACCAGTAAACTTTAAAAAATTTTAATAGTTTAACACCAATCCAACATCCTTTTGGTACAATTTAATTTCTAAAAAATTGCCACATTATACGTTTCCGAATAAACTGTAACATAGATTTGCACGTGCATAAGGGAGACGATATTATTGGCAAAATATTCCCCTTCCGCCCGTTCTGCATTCATCAAATCTTTGATCCCCGTCATCTCCGTAAGTACCACCCTTAACACTTCCCACTTCCCCAATGTGGGTCCAATTTGGACCCCGCACATATTTAGTTCATCATTTGCTTAATTTCCGTTTAACATGTCACTTGATTTTTATCTTCGTCGAAAACATATTTAGGAGTGTTCCTAAGATCGCAGATTTTTAAATTTTATTTCAGATTATTAGAAAAAATAAAAAAGCTATTTGGGTGCTGAATGTACTGCAACATTACATCGCATAAAATAGATAAAAATTACATGGGAAATATGTATTGAAGATCAGTTTTTCTATTTAACACGTTCACTATTTTTCCTCCCACATACAGTCTAACTTCAAGTACTCGAACGTATATAACTTGAATTTTCCATAACTCGAAGCGAATTATTTTTCCCGAAAATTGGAAATGAGAAAACGCATTTTTATTAGTCGAATTTCCTATAACTCGAGTGCTTTTTGTTTCCTTTGAAGTTCGACTTGTGGAAGTTTCACTGTATTTGTAATGTAATTTTCAGCCGAATTTCAATCAAAATGTATTGGTAAAAATTGATTTGTTAATGAAAATAAAAAAAACAAATACATCATACACTCTCTTTTTATGCTTATAAATCCATTTTAGATCTACTAGAGAATCAATTTCATCTAACAAATAAAAAAGAACATTAATTCCCATGTGGTACATTTTGTACCCATATTGGTGGAAAACAGGTGAAAAAAAGTTCGGTAATACAAGGAATAAGCAACAGATAACGATGAAATATCATGTCTTTGGGTGGCGGTGCCGGAATGGTTAGAGCGTTGATCTTCCACGCAGCGGTCTCTGGTTTGTATCCGGCGGAGGTCGGATTTTTCAACTAGGGATCATACCGTCTTCAACATGCGTGATTTGAGGAGACCGTTCAAGTCAGCACTCCATCCTTCGGAAGGATCGTTAAGAAGTTGCCCCCCTTGATGCTGTTTGTAATGTGTAGGCATCGGGTTACCCTCCTCCCTTCTGTGTGTGTGTTCGGTGTGGAAAATGTTAAGGCTATAACAATCCAAGAGGTTGATTAGCCAAAAGTTCCTTACAAACTCACGTCTTCCGCATTCTTTACCTGATGTACTAAATATTTTTACTGTAAATATGTCTCTTTTGAAGAAGTACCAGAATGTGAAGGATTTCTATCCTAACCCTTCTTGCACCCGTCAAAAAGGAAACAATGTAACTTTATGAAGCAAATGTCTTCGTTTTTTACCGTATACAGAAAAGTTGACAATGGCATCAACTGAAGATTTTCTGCGACCAACCCTATTATTGGCCGATTTTTCTCAGAATTTTTCCTAAACTGAGCAAGAGCAATGTGATTCTTCCTTCTATTCAAATACCTTTCCTCACCACGGCCACCTTCATAATGAGGAAAAATTCCCATAATTAGGGGACCAGCGTCATAGATCTAAATCATTATGTCAAAGAGGCATAATTTCATGATGTCTTCGTGAGGTTTTTAAAAACCATATCTCTAATAAATTAATATATTAGAGCAGTGATGCACAACATTTTTCTATAAACGGGCCGCAAATAAGATATTTTCCGAGCTTGCGGGCCACATTAAGGAAAACTGTAGTAAATATAGAAATTACTTCGTGCATTTGAATTATTTTATTACATTAGTAGGTACAACATAAAGTAACTAAGAAACAGACGTATTTATTTAAATTGAACAACAAAATAAAATGTTTTATTATTTCACTGCCATAAAAGAAATCTGAAAAATAGGCAGAAACAGTGATCTTTAGATAAATGTCTTGTTAAAACCATTTGTTGTCTTTTCTTCGAATTTGATCGTTTAAAGCACCAATTAAAGTATTAGTTGTAAAAATATAATTACTTGCGTCATTTGTTGTGATTTCTGAGATAAATGTATTTTTTATGCTTGTATCCTCCTCCCTATCCCAGAATTTGTAAGTGCCCAATGGAAGTAAATGGTTGAGAACCACTGGTCTACGGCATATGTTTGTGGGTCGAATGAAATTTGTATACCTTATCTTATGCAATACCAGATACTCCATATCTTCTCGATAATATGGTTCCTTAAAAAATGTCGCAACGAAAACAAATTTAGGTCGGTGTTTTTCCAAATTTGTTGTCCCGCGAACAACTTCGTGTCAATGCTCCTTAAATAATTTTCTTTCGTCGCCTCTGGTTGAAACACCGAACGCACAGTTCCATGAGGGTCTCTCAGACGATTATTTTCGGAGATGGAGGTCACTGGATTTGGTGTTGCGTCAGTTAGGTTCCCATTGGTTGAGGTTGAGAAATTCCGGTCACACACCTGTAGACCATCTGCCATCCCTTCTTACGTAAATTATTTTAAAATGTATTGTTATGGGTCATTTTAATTGACACATCAGTTGTTTTGTGTTTGCGTGATTAGAAAACGAGACGTTCTGCGGGGGCAAGGCGGAGTAGATAATTTGCAGTGTTATGGGAGACTCTTTCAGGGAGTTAATCACATGGCGTTTGGAATAGATATATCGTCCGTGAACAATACGCATCTCATATAATATTAATCAATTTATTTAATTTTTAATTTGCCTATAAGCACGGATAAACGGTCTTTTACAGTGTGCATGTCAACAAAAAGAATTGAGATCCACTCCCAGCGCTCGATTCACAGCCTCAACAATAGGAGTCAGATACGCTGACCAGCCCCTACCGATAGATAATACACACTCATTCCTCGAATTGCGCGGTTTCGATTTAGCACGATTTTTAAAATTATAGTATCACCTAGAGAAGTGGCGGGCAACCTTTTCCACGGGCGCATTGGTGTCGGCAAACTCCTCGGCGGGCCGCATTGCAATTTTTGAATGCTTAGGCCGGCCAGATTAGATTTTAAATCGGACGTCATCTAGGTATTCTGAGGTATTATGTCAGTGAAAATATTGTCTCAATTTTGTGTTTAGGATTAATATTTTTATATCAAGTGTTTTATTGTCGTAATTTGAATGTATCTTTTATGGATTTGTGTTAAATCCCCTTTTAATCATAGCATCGCAAGCCGCAAAATGGGCTCTCGGAGGGTGCATGCGGCCCGCGAGCTGTAGCTTGCTCACCTCTGATCTAGAATTTCACTGCCATCAATTTCGCTTCAGCGAGATTTCGAAAGTTTACTTACAGATAATCATATATATGCTCTCCATACGAGGGCGAAAATGCGTACGAAATACACACGGAGAAATAGGGCAAACAGCTATAACATTCTCGTCAAAAGTTTCATTAAAAATTTCATTCTCCAACAGTTATTCAGTAAAATGACGCACGGATGGGCCTTTCATCCTTGAAAAGAAAGTAGCATCTTTCAAGTATGACTAATCTGCGTAAGTTGTCACGCGGTGTCGTAGGCTAAAGTTCGCGCGACACCCTCCCAATCTGTCTCGACGGATGTTAGGACGTGAATTTAAACTCGCCACCAGCCGCCACGCCTACGTGACATGTTTACAAATAGCCATGAACTGTCATTAATGAAATCTCATTTGAGGTAAATGACGACAGCTATAGGAGATAATGCGTCAGCGACGCTCGTTCCACTATCTACTCAATCTTAATTCGCAGAAAAATATGTAATTATTTATTCTTTTTCTAAAAATTCATCCAAGGTAAATTTAAGTTGCGAATTAGCAACAACTTCTGCCAAAAGATGTTGTGCATATTTTTATCGTTTATATCATGAAAATTAAGGAAAATTCACATGAAAAAGGAACTTTTTGTGCTATTTTTATCGTATATTAGAAATGGTATTCATAATATTAATAATAATCATAAAATAATAAGCAATGCTGGTTGTTCATAGATATACCAACGGTCCATAATAAACACAAAACATACTTTTCCACAAATACGTTTTGTGTTTTATTATAGACAATATTAAACACTTCCACGAAGTTATTCAATAAGGTACATCTATATAAATTGGTTTTATATCTATAAATTACAATAATGCATCTGAATCTTACATTTTCAAATAAAGAAAACAAAGTTTTGAAAATAGAAAAAATTGGCAAAATATGAGATAATACCTAACAGTGACATCTTATCTGCACAGTGGTAACAAATGTTGCCACTGGGCAGATAAGATGTAATTCAACTGTGGTGGTGATAAACAATATTTTTCAATAGTTATTTTCCATGTTATTTCTCACATAATATAGAATTTGAAAATGGAGAGAGAGATTATCAGAAAACTTTCACAGATATTATATCCTATTTAGAGTAGAAAAATTACAAGAGGCCAGTGGAAATGGAAGAACATACCAAATTTCATCAAATTGCGTTTAGAGGTTCTCGAGTTTAAACATGCGGATGGTCGGGCGGAAACGACCTCCCCTGTATGCAATCACTTCGTACAAGGAAAGCAAAAAGAACGCAAAAAAGACAAAAAGGGCTCTTCACTTTCAATCGAAATTGAACCGGAGATTTGAGCTACTCACCCGAAGACCGGAGATTATGGCGAGGACCCGGAGATCTCCGAATACAAAACCGTAGGTTGGAAACACTATTCAGGACATACAATTGCGTAGTTTGTTTTTTATTAGCTTTAATCTCGGAAAAGATCTTCCATTTGACGACACAGTTACTGGCAATATCGAATATTTAATCAGAACTGCGCGAACATTGCCAAAGATTGATGCCAGTCAGTATTTAATCATTATATAATCTAATAGTTCCTAGGTTTCAATTCAGTTTTTCATCTCTTCTTTCAAAACGGCGCTTGTTGATAGCGAGGGAAGTTCGTCACGAAGTCTTCGGTCAATAAATTGCTTATAAACCTTTTTGAATAGATATTCTCGTCTATTCAATTTATCATTGTTTTCGAGGCTCCCAAAAAAAGCTTGGGACCCCCATGGACTGCATTGGTCTAGATCATGTTACGCCACTGATTCAGAGGCTTTGGTTATTCGACAACTGAACCGCAAATTAAGAAAGCGTCATGTTGATCGAGATGAAGGACTGCGTCGAAGCGGGAGAATGTACGTAGACGACGTCCTTGAATTTGTGGGCAGTGCATCAGCCTGTCATATCCTCTTTTATCCAGGAGTGTCGCAATTTCGATAACGCGCAAAACACATGGCGAGGCCTGCGCAGCGGCGTAAGTTAACGCAATAATTTTTATCGTTATCTAAGAGAGTGGGAAAGGGAGAATGAATCAGCCGATTTCGGAAATAAATCAAACGAATCGCGGATTTCAGCCTTTCGATCGACGCGAAAAATATTCGTATACTAGAATAAGTGCCCGTCAAAAATGACGTGACATGAGTTCAGATGTTTTCGAGTTAATGCATAGTGTAGAAGTATATTGAAATTGAGAAAATTATAGACGGTGTTTTACAACGTCATGTTTGTCAAGGCAGGAAACTATTAAAAGGCATATTTTTCCCGAAATATGATTTAAACGATAAATTCCAGCGATTTCGATTTGGTAGCGATATTCCAAGATAAGAATAATAATTTGTATTTGTTCTTATTTGAAACAGTCCCGGTCCGAAGACCTATGGTCAATTTTTTCTAATTTCAATTAGGAAAATAATGAAAGTCGGCTCGTCAAAAAGTCCCTTTTAACGTGTTATATTACGGGAAACATAAATTATATCCATGGTTCGAACTCGGGTACTTTTCGGGATATTTTCGTCCTTTACTTTTAATGCGTGAATGAAGTATTCTTGCCATATCTCAATCTTCTATCTTGATGGAATGTATGTTAATACACATTTTAAAAAATTCGTGATACACAAAGCGACGCACGACATTTTTAAAAAAACGCTTCAAAGGTCGCGGTCGAAAAAAACCGATGAAAGTAAAACAGAGGCATTCCTCACTTGCGAGCATATGGTTTCGAAAAGTAAACACGATTTTTCTAGCGGGAAACTATTCATGGAACCACGCGGACTTATATTTTTCGCTATTCTAGCTCTCAAAGTTAGCGGAGAAACAACAAAGAGAAACCCAAGTGAGTAGTAGAGCATGTTCGGAACGGGAAATCTCTTGGAAATTTCCCACTACCTTAAAGAGGAGAGAAATACAGACTCGGTCTGTTGGGATAGACGCTTCGCCTCTTAAGCCCTGCTGGCCGAGTTTATCGAAGTTATTTTCCCGAATTCGGAATGATACGATTCGCACACCAACAGAGACGAGTCGTAGAGCCACGTGCGGACAATCAATGACCCCTCGACACGTTACGTAAACTCTTCCGCTTTAAGACGGCATGAATGAACCTCGTTTCCATCTCGTATTTCACGAATAATCCGCAAAAATAATACGCGAATTCTGACTGAATTTTTACTTTAATTTTCCTTGTTCATGAATATATTTTAAAAGCGTTGGAAAAGCGGTTTCCAAACTTAACGCATCTGCGACCGCCTCTTAAGGCCGCCGACCTTTAAACACATCCGTCAAGCAATACATGTAAAATGCGAAAGGAATATTAAGAGAAAATCAGGATTTTTGTTTATATCAATATCGACACAAGGTTGAGTAATTAAATTAAAACTCAACACATGTAAATTTCGAAACTATCTCTCAATGTAAAACGCTTCTTCTTCCACTCTTCGTGACTCTTTTTAAATACGTTTTTAACAAACAACCCGACTAGGTAGAAGATTGAAATCTAGCAAGAATGATTCGGTCACGTATTAAAAGACAATGACGAAAAAATACTACGGAATGTAATTTTTGTTTTCCGTAAGATAAGACGTAAATAGTAATTTTGGACATGCAGGCTTTCATTCTTTTGCAAATTAAAATAAGAAAACTTTGACCAAGGATCTTCGGACTAGGACTGTTATTTAGAAGAATGAATGTAGTTTCTTATTGGTGTCATCTTGTTTTTTTAATCAAATTGAAATCGCAGAAATTTATCTTTTAAATCACATATTAAAAAAACGTTCGCCTTTGAACGGTTTCCTGTCTTGGCAGCCATTGTTGCCCTTCAAAACTGTCTCAATCCTAATATACGTATGAAAGAGCACATTATGATTTAACTCGAGAACATTTGAATTCTGGTCCCGTCCGTTATGGCGGGTACTTGCTCCAATTACTTATGCATTATTCAGTGTTCGTGACCCCCTTGCGGGTCGCGACCTCCAGTTCGGGAATCGCTCCGTTGGAATGTTAGATGAATACCCGACGGATCCCACCAGCTAGTCTGAATGAGTGGAATCTCCCCCAGTCCAAACGATCAATACTTTAATCTCAAGCGTTCAAACGAAGGTTATCGCGTCCTCGGTACGTTCGTATTCTCGAAAACGTCCTTTTCGCCTTTTTGTCGTCCCATCGGCAGCGCGAGCGGACCTCCACATCCGCGCGCACAGGCGTCGTCGCGACGCGAATCCACCGAATGATAGCTTTGCGATCCGCGTGGGCGTACCGTAGTGTCGCGAAACATCCGTGGCGTTCTGTGGAAATGCGGGAGAATGTCTATCCTTTTCGCCTTCGAGTCGATAGAAGTTTTTTCTCTCACTCATTCGAGTAATGAAGTATGTAGTTCTCGTGAAACCCGAGGGTGGTAATTAAGGTTGCCACCTCTTCGGGCTCCGGGTTCGACTCTGTAAACCATCGGGTTAAAAAAAAAAATTAGCACAATGTCGTTTTAATGAGTCAGTTTCTATGTCTAAGATATCTCTCGAAAGAAATAAGATATAACTGCAATTTATACGACTTTAACAAAGAATTCATCATTGCTTTTAATGTAGCAAATGTTCGCCGTCTACATTGTATTTAAGCCAGCACAGCACAGTAGCATTTATTAGCGGGATTTTTCGTCGTTCTTATACACAGCAGAGCGAGTGAACGGATTAGTTATAAAATTAAAGGATCGTCATATCATACTCGCTTAATTCGGAGGAAGACCTGGGAACGGGCTTGCAGTGGAGACTGTTTTCGATAAGCTCAGTAATCATATAGTCAATAAGTGTTGCAGTAGAGTAAAAGTTGTCTAAAATTTTATCTTTACATAAATCCTCTACATCTTTTAGGTAAATCACGTTAAAACGAAAAATATTACACATTTCAGTGTGTTTTGGCACTAAACGCAGTTTTTAAAAATCTAATTTGATTGTACAGGTGAAATTCCATTAAATGTGCTCTTTGGTTTACCAACGTTGACTGTGGGGTTACTCCAGAATTTTAGTTATACTTCACGACTAATGAATATGCATGATGTTACTGCATGGCTCACACCGCTCTCATGTCTGATTTGACCGGCCAAAGTAAGTTTTTATTTATTTTGAAGCTGTTGATAAAATATATCAAACATATAACATAATTTGGAATATTAAAAAAATGAAATCCTGAGAAAATAATGTGCCTGCATAAAATATTTTTGTTTCATCCTTGAAGGTGGACATTTTCGTGTTATATGTTAGCACATGTTCTAAAGTATAAATATTAGTTTTCCCATATCCACTGAGTTCGCACACCTGTAATATGTTTTTAATTAAGGCAATTAAGTCTCTCCTTAGATTCTTAAGACTCTATTCACCTGAAGTTACCAGACTAAATTTAATATTTCAGAAAAAGGCTAACACGTATCAAAGCCTTTCAGTTTCTGTAATTGTGGCCGATTTGCTATAAATCAGTTATATTTTCGAGCATTAAAATTATGCATTTGTATACATCGGTACTTTTATACCACATTTGTCTTAAATTACATCTTGTTAATAGAAATATACTCCTGCTTTCATTTTTAATTCAATGAAGTGTAATTGCACATTTTTTCAGGGAAAAAAGACCTACATATAAATGGCCTGTTCTAATATGAGTAAAATAGAAAGTATTATGCTATGCAACTTACTTTCAAGAAAAATGGTTAAATCTTAACCTATGGGGAGTGGGGGTGTGGTCTCCGGGTCAAACTTGAAAAATTTCGGGTGAAATTTGAAAATCTTCTGGTTTAGTCTAAGGAAAAGGTGGCGACCTTAGACGTAATAAACACATTTAAGCGTCGTTTGGGAGGAAAATGGGGTTTTGTCAGCTTACCTTTTGCCTTTGGACTGTTGATGGCGATAGAGTCTGTCGCGTTCTTATCGTTGAATTCCTCTCTCACTCTTCCTCAAATGGCTCGCATGCCTTGGTGGCGGCAACTGACTGCTGGAGAGTTAGAGGAGAGTAGGGAGGCTATGTTTGGAGGGAGAGAGAGGAGGTGGAGGAGGAGAAGAGGGGATAAGAGAGAGGGAGATCCCCTTCGCCAAATATCATTCGCTTCCTCTCTCTCTCCTCTAATTCGCTGTTTTTTTAGGGCGCAGCATCCTTCCAGCGCCTCTCTCTCACACAAAATGTTTGTCGTCTATAGCAGTGTTTCTCAACCGATGGGACGCGTCCCACTGGTAGGACTCGAAGGTCTTCTAGGTGGGACGCGAATTTTCGACGGTAATTAATGTATAGCTTTTTCTCAACAAAATTACTCCATTATTTAAGGTTTTTAAAAATGTCCATAAGAATTACTATGGTTCTGAAATGCAGTTGACATCAAAATCCTTTTCTTGAAAAAGATTGGGTTTTTTTTATCATTGTGGGACCAAGGTTTTTTGAAAAAATTGTTGGTGGGACCTAAGTTTTTTGACAGAATGGTATGTGGGACACAAGATGCAAAAGGTTGAGAACCACTGGTCTATAGCATAGTCCTCTATATCACGCACGGCCTCTCACTAAGTCGAGTCATCGCATACACTTCCACTATGAGGTTTCATCCGGCAGCCATCTTTAGTCATTGCTCTCGCTTCTGCCTTATGTATGAAATGGGCGTAACCTCTATTTTTCTTAAAAAATAGAAGTCATCAGCGCATTCCATTGTTGACAACTGATTATATATAAATTCAGCATCAAATGCGATGTATATACTAGTAACAGTATAATTAAAGCGATCATAAGGCGATGAAAATTATCAAAATATACAATTACGAAACGGAATCGGAAAGTGTTGCCGCTTATTTTTTGTGAAAAGACATAATTACAAACGAAATTCTCTTCATTGGGTCCACTTAATATGCTTCTGGAGCAGTGATTCTAGGTCGCGACATGTGACGTCTTAATCATACGGGGAAATCAGAGCAGAAATATCAGATTTCGATTCAGTTGGCACTATGGGGAGGAAAGGGGAACGAATTGCGAAGTATTGCACCTGCATTTGCGTTGAAAGTAGGGGAAAAAGAAGGAAGGATAAGGCAAAGTAGCACTGAACGGCAACGTTCGAAGCGAGAACGAGGAAGTTAATAAGCCAAAGAGAATAGGTGAAGGGTGAGGAGGGAAAGAAAGAAAGAAAAATGTTTTTATTGGCGAGGTTGAGGTTAAGTAGCCCCCTCTTCCACCTAACCATTAAAATTTGTTTACATCAGGATTTACATATTTAACAATTTTTTTTAAAATTTACAATCTCAATTCACAAAAAATGGTTACCACGAGAGAAATATACATATACATGTACTTATATTCTCTTATACATATGTAGATAAGTACAACAGAGACAATTTTGAATAATTATAAATATGGATAAATTTCATTTTATACTTTCGAATATAAATGCTTGCTTTACAAATCAAAGACGAAAAAATAGAGTTAGGAGAAAATATAACAGAAATTTTAAAAAAATTAAAAATATGTTTATAAAACCACACTAGATAGACTTGAGTGTCGCAGAATGTAAATTACCAGAGGCTGCGTACAATACAATGATTTCATGTTGGAGTGGATAAATCTGGCAGAAAGTGAAGTATGTGTAGGATTACATCATTCAATTTAGCACTTGTTCATCAAATGTAGAAAGCAGGAGTTGGGGAAGCCTTCCAGTGACTTTAGCTTTGTTGTCCTTAAGGGTAACTCATTCCAGGGAAGGGAGTAGAGGTGGAGAAATCCCGATATGTTTTTGTTTTTAATGCTCCTTGATTGTCTTACCTTACTTTCTTCGTCGAAAATTGTTCGGCGTATCATTTCTCTTGAAGTAAATGCAATGGTTCCAAGCCAGTGTTCCTCCTAAGCTGCACGGGTGCGCGGCCGCGCACGGGTAGTTTTTCTCCTCGCACAACCCCTTTTTTCCGCTCGCAAATAATAAAATATCACATGAAAAATCGCAAAGAACATTACACAAGGCGTTCCTTTTCTAAAAAGAAAAATATTTATAGTTCCCGTGACCTCATTCATAGACAAAATTCTTCTTCCACATCGAGGGGAACCCATGGAACCCTTAACTTTTGGGTTCGCAATATTTTTGCGCTCCGTCTTACAACCGCCTCTCACTAAGCTTGGCCGGCCGCGCAGGTCTTGAAAAAATTAAGAGGTAACACCGGTTCCTACCAGTGGCGCAGCCAGAATTGTAGTTTGGAGGGGTGGCAAATACTTCAACACCTTATTATATCCGTACTTATTTATTGATTTATCTCAAAGAACCTTCGTGCAGTGATAGAGGCTAATGGATAAAGGTACTGATTCTAATTTTAACTCCTTCGATCCACCTTATTTCCATCTGACGTTCGCGTACTTTATGCTTTTGTTAAGAGTATTTCCGATCTTGGGAGAAGGAGATAGAGGAAGGGGGATGGGGGGAATGCCTGGCTTTCACCCACTGGTTTCAACAACGAAAAGCTTAGTTTTATTCACTAAATATTTTATGTTTTTATTTGTATAAAACGCTTAGATAGCGCCAGCACAGAGTTTTTCTGGAAATGGATGTACCTAATAATTGGAGGTAACGATTAGATTGGAGAAGATGGGTCAAAGAAAGGACAAGGGGAATGAAGGATAGGAACTTGACGAGTCAGATTTTCAGGATTATAACAATAAAATGAAGTAAAATGGTGAGCGAAAAATTACGACGAAATTCGAAAGTGCAGCTGAAATTATTAATCAAAGGCCATCCATATATTTTCATCAAAATTAGATTATTTTTAGATTGACTTCATTAAGGTTTATAACAATTTCACGTATTGCGTTTATCATGGATATGGAAACCACATTAATTTTTGGCCAGTACAAATTGGATTAGGAGTTATCGCCCAGTGCAATGATTGATGTCAAGTTCGTGAGAGTAAGGACAACTCTGCTTCGCTTTTATGCTTAAGGTGAAGAAATATAAAATTATCCTACACCAAAAGTAATAATCCTCAATTAGTGTACAGTCGGACCCCGATCCCCAATCTCCCCCTTTAGAGAGCCAGGCCCGCATACCGCCCATTAATCATTGTGAGCAGAACTTCCCACCTTATGATTACATAGACCAAGTATATATCTCGATTTACCGCCACCCTCACATTCGTGCTAATTTCAGTGATGGACAACTGATGACGCTAAATCGGGGTTTGAATGTACTCATGCAGCGACTGTACGTTGAAACAATTTTTTTCATATTTTGCATTTGTTCACTCGTATACTTTAATAGGTGTCCTACGTTTACAAAATTAATCACCCGTCTAATTTATACATATGTAACCTTTCATGTCTCAGAAATAACCAGTCAAGCATTCCACCTAGCTACCTCCGAAGTTAGATAAGCGTCCGCATAATGTTTCGATTCCCAATCAACACTGGGACGTTTTTACATCTTCACGTAGGATTTTCAAAAACTAATGAATTGATGGTAAATGACACATTATATTTAATCACAAAAAGAAGATTTAAAAAATAGAAATTGCTCAAAATATATTGATTGAAAGTGGATCGCGTATTAACATTCATGTCCTAAGAAACACTTTGTAGGTTAAATGCTGGAAAAATAAAATAAATCCTTCACAAAAACTTCCTTTGGTTTTGATCTTTGTCGTCGCCTTTTTTCCAGGGTGCATGTTTAATTTGATTTTGATTGTGTAGCTTAGAAGAATCCTGCTCCTAAGCAACGCGATTTGAAGCCAATAAGCTGAATTTATGGCATGGGTTAGTGTAAAATTTAGTATTTTAAAACCAGTTCTCTTACTGTTTAACTTACCTCCTGGACACTATATTAAATTTTGGAACAACTTTTGAACCGAAGAGAAAAATTTTGTTTATTATACACCAATATTATACGGTCACAATATAATAAATGGGGGTGCTAGTGGTGTAGTGGTTAGGACGCTGGCTGCTACTCGACTGCTGCTTGAAAAGGCAGCGGGCACGAATCCTGCGCAAGTAGGATTTTTTCCAAGGTCGCCCGGCCCCCTGTTTGTGTGGTTTGAGGAGACCGCGCAAATTCAACATTCCGTCCTTCGGAAGGGGACGTTAAACAGTGGCCCCCTTAGTGCTCTTCGCAAAGAGTAGGCAAATGCCAACACCGGGTTTCCCTCCTCCCTTCTGTGTGTGTGTGTGTCCGGCGTGGAAGGCAACGGGAAACCACCACACGTGTATGTATATTCCCTAGTCAAAACCAATCAATGAATTAGTCGGACCTGTCGTAAGACAGAACACGAATGTATTAATATAATAAATATGTATATAAATACCCATTACGAATAATTTATTTATTGGAATGATAAAAAAATAATACAACTTCTGAATTTACGAAACACATCACACTATTGACAGGGTAACTTCCGAGGGTAACTTTCATTTCTTCCAAGCCCATTGACTAATTTGAACGTTTATTTACTCATGGTAATATTTCCATATTTCTTTTTATCCGCCAAAAACTGCAAAAATTTTAATTCTCCGATCAACTCATGGCGGGAGAGAAGAGATAGATGGAAATCCTTTCCCATCCATTTACAGTAGGGATCGGCAGCCTATAGCACGCGTGCCGAAAGGTGACACGCGAAGAGATTTTATATGGCACGGTATTTTAGAGAATAATTACAAAAGATGTGTATTTTAAAAAGAAAATTTAGTTTTCTTTCAATCATGTTTAGTACCGTGATAATTAAGCATTATATTAAGGATGCCTGGTAGTGCAATAATCACTTTTCGTAAGCGTAATGGACATAATGAATATAAGGGTGATCGCAGATTGTGAATATTGATAAAAATGTGGCACCAAAACAGAAAAACTTTGTCGACTCCTGATTCATAAGGCTTTTGTGTCCGTTGACTCGGAACTCAACGCATTCCACAGCCAAATCACATGGCATTTCCACAGTAACGTAGGGTACAAAGTTAAAACGATAAATGACTGTCCTCTTCATTCTTTCCTCTCCGTCAGTTTAAACCTGAGAGGGTCCTGCGGCATTGTCAGAACCTTGCTCTGGAACCTCATGTCTCCATAGTTGTATTCGACGCGGAAATTACGCACAATCTGCAGGAGAAACGGGCGCAAAAATTGAGATTAGTACGAGCAACGAATAAATCATACAAAAATCATCAATAAAAGATAACATGAAGATTGGGACCAGTTCGAATCACGAAAAATTATATAAAATCATTTGTTTTGAAGTATCTCGCGCATAACAAAACAAGCAGAATTCTAATGGCGATGAAATTAAGAGCTTTTATATAAACACAATATATAGGTATAAATAATCGATTTCCAAAGAAAAATTACATACGGTAGTTTGAAGCGCTTTATCCTTAGTTAATAAGCTTCGCCTAAAAATTCGAGTTTATTAATGTGCATCTCAGGGATAAGTTGGCCCAATCTTTCGAAATGACAATTTGAAATTCAATGAATCACTTAATTTTGCGTATGCTTTGAAATATCAGTCAGTTTTTATTCGGAAGTAGCACAGAAAGGGAGGGGCGGCAAAAGGCAAGTAGCGAGTATGTTATTTTTAATAAATATTTCGAATAATATCGTTGTTTGGTCGGATTTTTGTATTACTAGTAATAAGCGCAATGTATTTTATATGATCATTTTTGACTTAGTTAAATCTTTCCAAATTTTATGTTAATACTTTATTTTAATACTTTATTTTTGTGAAAAGGAGACAAGTGTTTTTCATAGCTACTGAGGTATTATATTGAAAGCGTTTTCTAAATTATGTTTTTTATGACAAAACAGTCTATTTTTCAAACCTGGTACTCGTTAAAAAAGATTGAAATTCTGATGCGGCCCTTCAATGACACCCATTGCTTTAATGCGGCCCTGATGCCTCTTGGAGTTTTTCATGCCTGGTTATACACATAAAAAGTTTTTAGATTTATTTACCTTGGCGATGGTTTTCTCGCGAAAGGGGAGAATCTCGTCTCCCGTCATTCCGGCCTCATGATAGCTTTCTCACCTTCGTTAGGAGTATCTCCATCTCCAATTGCGCGAATCTCTTCCCGACGCATGATCTCGGCCCGAAACCGAACTGCAAGAAAGCGAACGGATTCCGCTTCCCTTTGGAGACGGCGTCGAAATCTTCGACGCTCCCCGTCGTGGAATCCGTCGGCCTCATTTTCAGCCATCTTTCCGGAATGAACTTGTCGCTCTTCGGGAAGAATTCTTCAGAACCGAGAGTTACGGCATTCGGCATGAACACCGCAACCTGAGAAACAAAAATAATTTTTTAACCCTCGCCGGATGGCTGGGGTCAGAAAAGACCCCAACCTTCGAAAATTGGTAAATATGTCATATTTTTGTTGTAATATTTGTTTGAAATTTCAGGAATTCCTTCATCAATCCGTCCAGCAACTTTGGAATGAATTTCATACTTAAACTCTAGAAAAATGCCTGAAAATTAATAAATATATCTTATGGGGTCACATTTGATCCCAGTAAGCCAAGAAGTCACAAAATATTTGTAAATAATATTTCGTTTTTGACCGACTCCTAGTTGTAACTACAACTTATTTAGTCAGTATTTTCTATATAAATGGTCTCCATGCGTACATTTAGGAATTTTATATAAATATTTGGACTGTATTAAATATACATGCACTACACAGATAATTTTATTATTTATCTACTGCATTGAGAAAAATGAAATGTTTTGACAGTTATTTTATTTTGAATAATGATTGTTTAGAGAATATTCCCATTAATACGCTTATAAAAAATAATTTGGCGATAAAAACAACAATTATATAACTGGAGTCAAAAAATACCCCAGTCATCCTGCGAGGGTTAATGAACTTCCAACTTCTTAGAACGTTTTCTTAAAAGACAGAAAAATTGCTTTTGTCATCACGGTCTCAGCCCGTCTGTGAAGAAACAACTTTTTTGTTTTAAGAGATATTTGAAAAATTCTTTTTGAATTAGATAGCTCTAATCCAGTGGCGTGCCGAAAAATGTGTAGGTCCTCCAACCAAAACAAATTGAAGCTCCGGAAAAAAAATAAAGAGCCTCACGAAAAATTGTGGGTCCGCTTTGGCCATAGGCCCCTCCGCCGCGCGGGGGTTGCGAGGGTGACCGCTACGCCACTTCTCTTATCAGCTTATAAATTTTACACCAAATGAATTCTCCAAGAAGTTAGTAGATTTTACGCTAGGTGGACTGTTTCGGAAAATTCAAAATTTTGAAATGGTATTGTAAGCAAACTATTGAAGTTAGGGGAGTGAAGTTTTCACAGATGGGAAGGTCTAGTTAGAATCTATATTTCAACGGCATCTGTTATTCCCTCCCAAAAGGGGGAGGCAAAACAGATCTCTGAAACTTTTTAAGAATACTTGCTTCCGTCTCTTGCTCGTTATTATTAGGGATATGTGCTAAGAATAATATGATTCTCAAACTAATTATCGATTACGGAAGGAAATCATCTGGTTATACAGATAGCCATGAAGTGGATGGGAAAAAACAGGCGAGCATTTCGGCAACAAAATAGCCATCATCTACATTTATATATATATTAGAACTGTTTCCGGGTTCCGCCGCATGAAGAACCTTTATGGTCACCAAATGTTTGATATTTTGGTCTGCGAGGCAATCGAAATCAAAAACGAACTCTCAATTCCAAAAGGGAAGGCGGTTACAGGTATAATGCGTCATGGATGCATTAACAGCAACCGAAAAATCAAGCATCTGAAGAGGAATTTGAAATGAAATAACATCGACGTAAAGGAGCTTTTAGCGAAAACATTACTGGCAACGAGAAGCACATGGACGAAAGTTCATTCTTGAAGCTGCTCACTGTAACGCGAGTTAAACGTCGGATATATTCTCTATGAAACGAAAACCGAACATATAAGGAAAGAGCTGCTGAAACAGAAAGTAAGTAACGTTTTATTTAAAAAATATTTTTAGACAGACAGACGGACAAACGGAGAATACCTGCAAAAAGAGACAATACTGAATCGATTGGTAAAAAAAACGAAGCGTTTAGCTGCTTTCGTTTAAGAGAAGTTACCGCGTCAGTCAGCCAGACAGACGGACAGACCTAATGCATAAAAGGATTTTTTTTTAAACCGCTAAAAACGAGCATTGTACCTCGCTGAGATACATATCTCCCCAAGTTAGTCTTGTCAATTTTTGCAAGATCCAAATAAGTTGTATGTAAATTAAGCTAATTTGCATGGAATGTATGGAACTCACCCCTTCTGGTATCCTGTAGTTTGAAAGCACAATCTCCTTCACCGTGTTTCTCATACTCCCAGGAAGAATGGGCAACGTCCTGCGTTAAGCAAAATCGATTGCATAAATAATATTTTAAAAGAATGCATTAAGATGACAGGTTTATGGGCAAAGCTACGAAATATTAACTACAAAACCGAGAGGAAATATATCTCCGAGGGAATTTTCGTTTCAAAAATCAAATGATGACCCAAAAATTACCGATTAACTTGTTTTGTGGAATGTTTTGTTACGACAATTCCAGCTCTCATAGCTCGAAGGTGAACAATTCAAAGGAGATATTTATTTCCGTCAATGATGCAATGCTTTGACTTAAAGTACTGGAATAGGGCAGTAGTAATAGAGAGTATAATTTCAATTTTTACTCAAAAAATACCGAGGAGAATAAACGGAAAACATTACACATAATCTGAATTCTTTCATATTAAACAAGCTTTCATTTATATTATGAAGAAAGTGCTTCGTTAATTTGGATATCTCTGCAAAACGAATTTGTTTAAACAATTTAATGCGTCAAAACTTTACAGTTTTAATATTGAATGCGGTTTGATAAATCAGGGAAATAGCACCTAGAAATGCCATTTGTGTTTAAAATCAACAGTTCTCATTTTTCGGCCGATTTGACCCTATACGTATCATTTACTAATTGATAGATAATTTCTTCTTACGTCTGTTACCCAGACACCGGGAGCCAAAAATAGTCTACCGCTAGATACGAATATCGTATAGCTCTATTGTAACAAACAGATATTTGATTTGATTTTTTCCTGGAGTTTGTCTTAATATTGGATTTTTTATCAAGCTTTTGATTATGATCGTGAATTCTTCTAACTTTAAGCTAGACCCATGCTCACCTAGCGCTCTCCTTGAGACATGCTCTCAAGTATTTCATCTCCTCCAATTTTTCTTCTGTAATGACGTCGTTCTTGTTAGGCAGGAATCGTTTCACTTCCTTGAACAACATCTCCTGCTTATCGCGGTTCTTAGACAGTTGATAGATTGCCATCACCATGGAGTATGAAGTCTGGAATTTTAATTGAAGGGATAGACGGGATAAATCAGATGATGATCAGACCCATATTCATCTACCCTTCGAACGAAATGTAAAGGAACAAAATGGATTAAATGACAACTATTATTCAAAATTTCGTTCGAGTATCTTTTTCTGATGCCTCGCGTAGGAATTTCGATGTATATTTCCAGCGGCGGCGTGGCAACAGCTGTGGCGGCTGTCATGGAAGCAGACCATGATGGGTGCATGATGGTGCAGATCTCGTCCCAATTAAGCTACTACAAGTACATACACACGCATATTTTTGTGCTCGTATTTATTTAATTGTTTTCTAACAGGGAAAATGTGTTCCATTTTTTCGTTGAAAAACTATGCGTAGAAATTAATATAAATTAATTGGAGTAGGTCCAGTGTACCGAAGGAAATCATGCTATAGATTATTCTTATATTTGAATAAAAATCCCCGGTTTCTAATATCTTCAATTTGAGCAAATTCAAGCTGAATGCGACGGCCAGCGAGATGTACGCTTCCAAAGAGAAAAATTGTATATGCTCTGTGATTCCATTGAAAAATTCATTCATGAAATTAAATACAGGAACTTTGATAATTTTTAACTTAAAAATGTTGTCACAAAATATGTTATGGTGAATTTTAAACGCTGAGAAATTGCTCATGCTTGATATTGATGTTCTGCCATCACAAAAATTATTTTTAACTTCCAGCGTGAGCTCAAATCTCTCCCACTGAGGTACTATCAGATGCAAATACCTCCACGCAAATAGATTGCTAACTGTTGCCTTAAGAGTTATAAAAATACTGCCGTGGAGCAGATAGCTCGTATTATACAAGATCAGACAGCATGGTTTTCGTCTCACCGTGTCCACTCCGCCAAAAATCATGTCCTGGGCCATTATGCTTGCAGAGATGGGATCCATCCTGGCCAAGAGTCTCTCCAAGACGCTTGAGTCAGCGTCTTCAATGCCTTCTGCCTTTCGCTGGTTCGTGCGTTGAATCGACTCTTCGGTGTACTTCATCGTAACTCTGTGAAAATTTTGGTTTATTTATTAATTAAAATGAAGTGTTGGGTACAAGTGTTCCTACGCAGTAAGGTTTTAAGTTTGAAGGCATATCGTGGGAAATCTGACATATCCCCTTATTGTCACTCACATCATGTATGTATACATCGGCGGTGCTGAAAATACTGCTTGCGGACCATATCCGGCCAGCTGAGTGTCTTCATCAAGCCCGCCATGAGTTTAAGAATTAAAGGACACAATCTATTATAATATAAGTGGGCGTTTGTCTGCGTGTGTGGACAGCATTTCTCGAAAACCAAGAAACTTAGAGATTTAAACTTGGTACACATGCTAAAGAGACCCTGAGAATATTCACCTCGGTGCCAAATTTTGATTTCTTGTGGAGGAGGGGGGCGGGGGTGCCATTCAAATCATACCCTACAGCAATTCTCTAAAACCAAGAAACTTAAAGACTTAAAACTTTGCACACATATTAAAGAGACCTTGAATATGTACACCAGGGATGTATATTCAGGTTTTGCTAGGTGTGTGGTGCACATCCAATGAATTACTATGCACGTGATATTTTATTTTTCAATTTAGACCACTAAAAGTAGTCGACCTTGGCCAACGAAAGTGGTTCGTGTGAAAGAGCCCTTAACGGTATTTATTAAATTTTCGTTTTGTACTTGTCTTTTAAATCATTTGTTATTTTTTGACACTTTGAGATATTTGCCCAACTTATACAATGGGAAACAGTATTGAAGATTTATTAAGTGTACCATTTTCAACTCGAAACTATGCCGATTGTATGAAAAATATGGAAGAAGGTAAGCCTTCTCCTACCTTTCCACATATGCTTTGTAAACATAAAGTCGCAACATATTAACATACAACACATTTTTCTGTTTCACATTATGAAACAGTGGAATGGTTAACTTTCTGTGACGTTAGATCTAGACTTTTTTGTTGGCCGTGATTATTGTTCTAAAAAGAGAAGGGTGAATGGAATAAACATTGGTTTTCCGACCTTAACCATTTAGCAATAGCACTGCAAAAGCATGAAAGATCCCAATCACATATTCAGTCTTTTCTGAATCTTGAGCTGTTTGGAAAACAAAGAATCGGCACTTTAATTGACAACCAACGAAAAATTGAAATGTCGACATAATGAACAAGTGAATACAAATGGTGATTGTGTGGTCTCAATTTACTTTCAATTGAAAAGTTTACTTATTAAGTTGAAACAAAAAAGTTCATTTTATGATGACGTTATAAAGCAGTTTTTACTGCAAAAAAGAAGAATGAAATCGGTGAGTAGCATTATAGATTGTCAAACTTCAGTACTGCCAATATCTTTAATAAATAGTTTCATTTAAGTTCATACTTCTTTTCACTTTTTATATGACCTTATTTTATAGTCATATTATAGTTTGTGCCTTTATCTATTATTCACTAAGAAGTGTGCCGATGTACATAAAAGTGGATCGACTAGTGTATAAACCATGAATAACAGGAAATTTCAGTGATATATTTTAAATAACAGCTGAGACAATTCCGTAGCAGGTTGTCAACATTCCGATAACTGTAAGTATAAATATTTGCACAATAGTTATAAATTACCATTTTACATGTTTTTTACATTGGATTTTTAACTTTCCTAATTTGAATTATATGGTCCGTCCCCCGTTTCCGTGGTTCCGCTAATATGTCAGATTCTAATTATCAAATTTGTTTTATACTTCCATCCTAGTGATCTGCTTAATCGACATGATTAATCATGAGTTTTAAGCAAGTCAGTCGACGTTTAGACTGCTCCAAAAACTATTATTGTGTTTCGTCTATCAGTTTTTCGTCAAGGTTTTCAGAAACGTAAGTTGATGTAGTTGTAGGGACTGCGTGTATCCGATTTCTGATAATAAGGCCTTTATAAAAAGTTAGCGGCGTATTATATTTATGGAAGAAATACTAAGGCACCTCGCATGAAAAATTTTATTTGCATAGATGTAATTCGCAAAAGATTTACAAGATGGCAGTTGTCATTTTACTAGTAGCTTAGAAGTATCACTTACAATTTAATATTGCCTGATGCGTTGCTGATTGCATAACCTTTGTTTATCTTAACCGCACGCCCAACACAAAAGATCAGGATACGCCACTGATGTGCACCACTGGGCCAGATTTTTCAAGGAGGAGAGTGCCATACAAATCATACCCTGATTAGAAGCTAGTGTTAATATTTTTAAAATTACACAACATATTCTGAATATTCTTAGAAAAATATCAAATTTAAATATGAATTTAATTTGCTCATACCAATTAAGGGGGAATATTGGTCTCTTATCTTGAGAGTAACTTGAGTTTGAATTATAATAATATTTTTATTCAACCTCAAGTGAAATGTGCATGAAAAATTCGAAACTTTTATCCCTGGGCAAAGCCCGGGTAAATTAGCTAGTGTAACATAACACGAGAATAGATATTTATAGAAACAATTCCTTTAGTCTTTACCCCTCTATTCCCACAATAGATAAATAAATTTAAAACAAATCAGTTAATTTTGACTCGCAACTATACCCTTAATCTCCGTGAATTATCTTTTCACTCTATTATCAACTGGGTGTGGCCCGCGAATAGCGCGGAATTGGGCTATGCGGCCCGCGATAAGTGCGTTATTTGACCCTCGGGACGAAAAGTTAGGGCACCACTGATGGACATCAACCGGCATCCTCTCAAAATTCTGCTCACCAATTCACATGAGTTTATAGCGAACCAATATTGTATTTTTTGACTCAACCATTTCGTGCGTACTTTAGGTTTGGGCAAATTTTTGACGATGTAGTATACTCACTCCAGGATTAAGTCAAGCGCATTCACCAACTTTTTCCAGGTAGGCGTGGGGAATATTTTCCATATGGGCGGATTGATCTCCAAGTGGAAGAGGCAGTCGAAGAAGTCTCCGACAGCGTCAATCAGCCTCTGAGGTTCGGAGTCTCGAGGGAGGTCCGGAGCCAAGCAACCCAACCTGGTGTCCAAGGCAACGTACGCGATGGCTGCGCAAGTTCGAAACGAAAATGGGATTAGGAAGTTAACCCATTTTTATAGTCCTTAGGAGTTTTATAATATCGTCCTTTTTAACATAAATGATTCCTATTATTTTTTGAACGGATGACACTGGGGACAATATAAAATTTGACTGCGTATTGGAATGACATGGCTGATGATAAAGAAGATAGATTCATATGATACGCAGGACTTCTGAATGATTTCAAATGCTTGAGAAAAAAATTATGCACTCGTTTTACTCTATTTTGTCGTAACATTACTCTTCTAAGAGAAACAAGACAGAAGGAAAAAGAATTTTAAATGAGGATTGTCCAAAAGTTGCAAGCAATATTTTTCATCTTTTTATGTAGAGATCCAAAATTTTTAAATGGTATTAAGATTTTCCTCTAAATGATGTCCAAAATTAAAGTTTAGTCAAATCTATGCGATTCATCTAATGTTGTGATGAAAATGTTAAAAACCTTTACTAAGAAATGAAAATTCTGGTGGCAAAAATTTGAAAAAATATTCCGCTGGAAAATGAGGACCAATTACTTTGCTGCAAAAAATGCATTATTTGTCGTGTACCTGAAGACGCTCTTTGCACCCTATTCCATGGCAATTTTGATGCATTTGAGATCAGGCTAACTTAATTAATTATCTTTATCAAAGTGTTTTACTTTGAATTATCTAATATTGCTACCTACCTCATGTTTTTAATATTTAGAACAACATATTTTTATCAAAAGATGGATTTTAACAAAATGCGAGACAAGTTCTATGCTATACACTTTCTCTTTATGGACAAAACGTTTTGGGCGAATTTATTTTTTCTAACTAATTTCCATTACCCAGGCGATATTAAACTCACATTCAAGAGACCACTTGAACATTTCGTTGATGAAGTCATCAGGCATTTCTTCTTTATCATTCTTCAATGCTCGCATCCTGCAAAATTCGTTAGATTACTCTCATTTCCATGACACTTCTTATTTTTTCATCCTTACGCTATTACAAAAATACTTTTGAAAAAATTCATTTTATATTGCAGTTGCATTACTGTACTTTTTTATGGATGGTCAACTTTTTCGGTAGAACTGATATTTTTTTGAGATGATCTTCTACATTAAACCTTGGGATGCAATATGGGATATTGGGAAACCACCGTCAATTGTTAATCAGGTTAAAAAGTTGAGAAAAACAACAAAAAATAGACAAGTCATCAACCACGATGTAGTATCCTATGGTAACTGCGTGAACGCTGTGCTTACCTATCCACGAATTCCTGAGCCACACCTGTTATCGGCTGGATGTAACGCTTCGATATCCGCGGTTGCAGCATAGGTTGGTTGACCTTACTGCGGGCTTCCATCCACCTTCTCCCTTGCCTGGCGAGAACAAAAAGAGACAGGTCACGTGATCGTTCCGTCTTCCTCCCAGCGCATATGTATTTCCGAAATAATCGACTCGTAACAGTATGTGGAAATGCTTTTTGATTGTAGGACTCTCGGAAATAAAACATCCATTTTTCAAACTTCATGAACATTCACGTAGATATTTCTTCAAGTGAGCCCATACGAAATATAATCTTGTTATAATTATCTTCAGAAATATAATCTTATAGTAATTTTCTATCGTAATCCGCTGCAAAATTGGGACAGTACCTATATCATTCAAATCCTCCTTGCTTTAAATGCTGATTTCAGTGTCATTTCTCGTCAACTGAATCAGTCAGTGGTCCTCAAAACTTTTTTGAGCCGCGGCACACTTTCAAAGATAAAGAAAGTTTCACGTCACCCGAGCCTTGTGACAAGAATAATATATTTTTAGATACGGGTATTACAACCTTTGGACGCATCCGTTTGTTCATCCTACTACATAATCAATTTATTGCCCTAATTACCCAATAACACATGCAGCTCATTGATTTATTTACTAAACATAGTTTTTCGCGGCACCCCTAAAAATCTGCTGCGGCACACAGTTTGAGGACCACTGAACTAGATGCCTACTTAGAGCAGTGGCACCTAACCCCCTTTTCACGGCGGGCCGCATCGGTGGTTGCGAATCCTTTGGCGGGCCGCATTGAAAGTAGCCAATTCTTCGACAGGATGGGTTCATGTTTAATTGGAAGTTACCTATACATTCTGAGGTTCCATATAAGTAAAAATATGTTTTAAATAAGGTTTTTTGGTTAACATTTCAGTATTGAAAGTATTATTATAAAAATTTTCATAGAAATGTATGGATTTCTGTGTTAAATTTTTCGGTTACCTTTTTTATAATAGCTTCACGGGCCGCACAAAAACGGGCCGCATCCAGCCCGCGGCAATAGGTTGGGCACCAATGACTTCGAGAATCGTATTTTAGGCGTGAAAAGTTGTTAAATCTCAAACAAGTCAACTCAAGTAATTGGATATGCGTCAACGAATATTTAAAAGGAATCGTTTATCCCCAGAACCATAAGGGGTTGAGGTAAGAAAGCGATAAACGACAATTTCTAGGGACGTGTTTGGTGCATTGCACCCCCTGCCATCCTCCATTAGGATGACTTGCAGGGTATAATGTAGACGTGATGAAAAAGTCTTACTCCGTAGCCACCCCGCCGCTATCCTTGTAGAAGTCCTTCCTTATTACTTGTCTGTAGTAATCCAGGCTCTCCATTCCTTGCCTTATGGGCCAAGGACCTTCGTTCCTGAAGACCGTCTCGACGTCCTGTGGACGAAATACCAACAGCATCTCCTGACGTCCAGGGAATCCTCCGAAGCGCGCGATACTCCCGAACTTGTCGTGGATTGCTCTGTGAAGTTCATGTATCCCCAAACCATGATACTCGCCTGAATGTAAAGCGGAAAATGGATATATAATAATATATATAATAACTTAAATCGAGGTTCATATGATCATTAAAGACAGCATTAACTTTTTCGGCCGTTACTTTGTAGAAATCCATAATTAAAAAATAATCTAACTTGGTAAAATTTCTACAATTGCATTGTAGAAATTTTACTAAGTACATTATTTTTTAATTAAAGACAGAATTTTCTCGTAATGGAATATGGCAAGCAAAGTTTTAATAGTGCAAGTTTATTATTATCACCTCGTCATCGGTGAGATACTTTTGAAGTCGTTTACGGTTTATATAAATTTTACTTTAAGCAATGCCAATGTATAAGATATTTCACAAGCCTTAGGTTGATTAGGCCAGGGTTTCTCAACCTGTGGGCGGCGAACCACTAGAGCAGCGGTTCTTAACCTTATTTTCCGTCGCGACACACATGGCAGTCGATGCTCACCTGCGTGACACACTGCACATTACAACCGCCGAGCTAAGAAAGGGGAACAGCGCGTAATAATGAAGAGTTGAAGCCTAAATATTGGTTTTATCGTTGCTAAAAATGACGCAGGGGAAAGACTAAAACCCTGATTAACAGAATTTAATTTATTTTTTAAGAGACTTTCTTAAAATTTTCGGCAACACACCAATGTGTCGCGACTCACCGGTTGAGAACCACTGCACTAATGGGTCGCAAAGGAACTTCAGATGGGTCGGAGAAATATTTCTAATTAGTTTATTTTGATAATTTTTTCCATTTTTTAATGGGTTCGCGATAAAATAGAATAGACAGAATAGAATATAACTCACGATAGTGCAGTTTGCGACCTCTGTGGACACACCTGTCCAATCTACTGCTTGAAAAATTAGTATATAGATAATAGGTGGGTGCCAGGTAAACTCTATAAGCGTAGGTGGGTCGTGTTATTAAAAAGATTGAGAAACACTGGCATTAGGATATTTACTTTCTCAGAAAGTTGGATTTAAATCAGTATTTGAATAAATTTGTCGAAGACGAAGCACTAACAATTTTCCTTAAAAAAATATTATCCCATTTAAATTACGAAGAGAATATACCGAGAATCCATCTCATACGTAAGACATTAGCCCATGTATAGTTTCCGAAAGACACGTGTTTGGACTCACCTATGTATGGTAGGAATCGCCAAACGTTGCCTATGATTGGCAGAGGGGTCGGACCAGGAATTTCGTCGTAAGACTTGATGAGAGAAGCCTGATCCGCGGATGCAGCCTCCGCCGTAGACGCCCTGTTGCTCGTGTGCAGTCGGTATTTCGTCTGCTGGAACGACGTGATCTGAAGCGGCTGCTGGAGCAAGGCAACGATGCCTCTGCGAGGCAACAAGTTGGTTGCCATTTGTTGTTACATCTGGAACAGAGGGGCTAAATTAGTAACACACAAAGTCAGCGCGAATTATACTAAGATTTATTTTTGAGACAAGCCTATCTACCTAAATAATTCCTATATTGGGACGGAGTAAACACCTTTGAGCAAAAAAATAAACTACATTTTCTTCCCTAATTCAGATTACCGATGAAATAAACAGCTAACAATACAAATTATGTACGGTTAATTTGCCGAAGCAATGTCTAGACTCTAGGAACATTATAAGCACCTCACGAACAAAATTTACACATTTCTCACTTATGGTGTCAAAAAATTAACTGTCATTGGCAGAAAAATAATTTTTATGGCGCTAGCAGCTAAAATCTTCCATGTTTTATTTATAAAACGAAACCATGGCTGCTTTTAGACAATAATTTTAAATAATATAAAGTAACGATGAATTCATCGTAGTCTTTTATCTGCCATTATATCATGATAAAATCTTTAAGAGCAAATTGCATTTTCGATTCACACATCCAAGAAAGCTTACATAAGCCCAAATATTATTTATCGATCCTCTCTCTCCCTCCGCTTCATCTGCTCCCATCACGCTATCGATCGCTACCTCTTTCGTCCTGACCTTATTGAATTAATCATCGTTGAAATTTGTGGCATCCTCTCCCACTCACTTTCCTGACGTATACCGACAAATATACGGAACATTTGATCAAGCACCAGAATATGACGGACCTCCGTTCGAGTTCTTGTCGGACATATTTTGAATGCATCTATGACGCCGGTCTCTTCACTTGTAGATTGTTATTAACACTACGATACTGTTATAGTTTTTAAAAACCTAGGAAGATATCTGTAGTGACGTAGCAAGGAATTTCGGCTCTCGGGGCAAGACTGGAAAACACCACCTCAATACTTCAATAATAAAAAAATGGTTTTCAATTGTCCTAACAATTTCAATAAAAACCAATCTCATTCCACCATTCTGTGTAAAATTTTATGAGCTAATGCGAATAACTCAAATACGTGGCGTTAAGTTTTAATGTGCATTAGTTACTTGAATATTTTTAATATTTACGCCTAAAAAAATCTCTCATATTAATTGCTATTTTCGTGTGAGAGATAGACATTCGATGGCCAAATTAAACACTTATTCTTAATCCTTAGTATCCTATAAAGAATGGGGTTTCAAAATTTTTCCCTTAACTGATCTATCAGAGGAACAGAATATAATCACGTCCCGCTAACAATAAAATATGTATATCTAAGGTCCAGAGCCGGAACTACAAATTTTGGCGCCTGGGGCAGGCAATAAAAAATGCGCCACTAAAAAAGGTGAACGTTTTTTATCGCTTATTTTAGGAGGTTATTTTAAATTCAAAGATTTTTACATAATAATTTTTAAGCATATGAAAAATCATCATTTTCATAAAATAAAAACATTTAATTTGTAAAAAATACATTAAATTATAATTTAACTTTTCCAGCTTTTATTGCAGCAAAATCATCAATTAAATTGTCGTAATTTATTTGTTTGGAAAGTGAATGTTCAATTGACAAAATTTCCATGTCATTTAATTTTTCTTGGGTAGTTGTAGATCTTGTATATACCTTTATTAGTTTTAATTTGCAAAATGCCCTTTCACACGATGCCACTGTGACGTGCATAGTCAAAAATATTCTCATTGCCGCTTTAAAATTGGGATATGATTCTACAAGAGAATATTCATGTATAACTTTGAGGAGATCCAAAGTCGTTGCTTATTCTGGCACTGAAAGAATTGATAACACCTGATGCTTAAAGCTTTCAATTTCTAAAGAAATATCTGCCGCATTTAAATCGTTTTCATATATTAATGCCAAATCTGCCGCTGAATTTTGAGTTCAGTCACACTCAATGAAAACAATTAAACTCCAAAAAGAAAATCAAAATCTTGCGAAATTTCTTTAAGTTTTTCATGTCGCCAATTAAGTTTTACATTGCATAACATCCAGCGCAATTTTAATTCCTGTTTCAAACAATTGTTTCGTTGAAACACTGCAGTGTTCATCTTGTGATTCATAGAGGTGCCTACGTTTTCGTTTTTCATGAAATTCTGATTCTACGTTCATGCTTTCTGCCAATTCTTTAGTTTGTTCAATAATCAAATCTATATTATTTTCTCGCACATCCTGTAAAAAATTCCTTAGACAAAGTATTAATGTACTAGCTTGGAAAACAGATAAATTTTTAGCTTGCAAAGCTTTATTAATCTTGTCGACATGACTAAGAATATAATTCCACACCGATAATATGCATAAAAAATTATAGTTTATTTGCTTTACAATATTCGTTGCTGTCGAAACAGTTTCTGTATTATACGTCGCTGGATTTAATATTATGTTTTTTAATATATTTTGTACATCTTTCATTTGTGTATGCGAAACTTAAATTGAGCTAGCTCTAGATGTCCAACGAGTATCAGCATGTATTTTAAAAGTAATTTTTAATACCGACAACAGGGCGACCCACCTGCTTGCTAAACAAGAAAAAAATATAAATTTTTTGAACCAGCCCGAAAAAGGAAACCATTGATGTATTTTCAGAGGCTGCATGTACACAAGCCAAATTTAAGCTATGCGCCGAGCAAGGGACAAATTTGGCGTACTTGTTTTGCTCTAAAATACACGCTTGTACACCTTTGCATATTCCGGATATATTTGCCCAGTTATCGTACCCTTGCCCTCGAGCGTTTTTAATATCAATGCCGTCTTGTTTCAGTTTATTCATTATTTCGCTGGCCAAACCGCTACCAGTTTTCTGATTTGTTTCTATAAAATCGATAAAACTTTCTTCGATCGAAAATTTGGCGATCAATGTGAACCTACCTAATAATTTTGCCCATTTGCTTATGATGAGAGACATCTGAAGTACAATCAAATAATACAGAGTAGTATTTGGACTTTTTGATTCTTGAAATGATCGCATCACGCACAGTTTTGCCTAGTAATTTGAGAAATTCAACTTGTACCTGATGTGACAAATAGCTTCGGCACGTCGAAATATGAATGGTAATCAGCAAACAAGCAACACATACACAGAATAAACTTCAGAGCAGGAAAATTATATCAGCTTTACAAAGAAGAAAACTTAAAAATTTTGTCTTCACATAACGATCTCATTCTTCGCACTTTACAAAGCTAAAATATAGAAATATTGAATTTTCTTTATGTCGCAAGAACTAAGAAGTATTTTTGTCTCAGCCATCCGCTCCAACAGAGGCACTTACACCTTTAACCCGTATAAATGACAAATATTCATAAGATTTCTTCTACAATATACGTAAGTGCCTTTACTCCCGGATTTGATTCTATCAGAGGAAAAATTAAGTGATTTACTGAAAGTATTCATAGGACTACGATATAATGTAGATCGGAGGTCCCCAACCCGCGGCCCACGAGAGAACCCTATGCGGCCCGCGAAGCTATGACGAAAAGGTGGTCGGTAAAATTTGATATAGACAATTTCATATTTTTTCAGTATAATTTTCGCCTCAAAACCTTTTCTGGTGGAGCTTTAACATTAGTAATTTAAACTTGATTTTCGCTTATGTGAGACCACAGAATCCCTTGGTAACTTCTAATGTAAACACTCATCCGGATCACCGAAGAGTACGTGACTTCCAATGCGGCCCTCCGAAGCACTCACAACTACGAATGCGGCCCGCCATGTAAAAAGGTTGGGCTCCACTAATGTAGATGGATATAATAATTCTACGGAAATATTCAGTTACGGGCACAGAAAATGAGCGTTCGTGGATGATTTTAAAGAGAAAATTGGCATTGAGAAACTCGTTGCGTTGAACCACCTGGACGAACGTTTTCACTCGACGAATGTATTTCTGCATTTCTTTTGATTACCTCGAGTACGCACGTGTCGGCTTCGTTGACGCAAGTTAAGCTCTGTCGCCTTCGTCCTTCCTATGTTCCCCTCACCCCTCCCGTTCCCCAGTCTTGCTATGCCTTATCGCTGATGGAATAATGGCAAAATTGTTATCGCTTTAGTAAACCCCTCTCTTCTCTCAAGACCAGATAAAGTAAAAGTAAAATAAAAAATCTGATGTGGCCACCACATGACTTTCTCCATACCTGTAATTTTTCTAAAAATTCCAAATAGGTTACATAATAAATATTTTAAGGAACCGAGAAAATTTTAGACTTTACAAAGAACAGAAATAAACTCAAACCATAGCCTTCTGATATTGGATATAGCCACAAAGTTCCAACAATTAAGAAAAGAAAAAGGAGCGTTACTAAGACAACTAAGCGCCAATTGTTATCAATAGTCGTCGGTAGGTATGATATCTCTTAAACAATGCATTATATGGAAAAATGTTTCAAACAAAGGTTGTAGAAAATAAATTTTCTAAAACTTTTATTCCAATACATTTTTACATTTATCAAATATTAAAGCAAATATCTCAGAATAACGGATAAGTGGCAAGAGTAAACACCCACTTCCGGTTGGCTAATTTTTACCAAAAACTAATCAATTCTTGTGACTTTTATAAAAATGTTAAATATAAAATTTCGCGTTGACCTGATTAATAGTTTTTGAGTCAGAGCACCCACAAAAAAGCTATCACATCCACACACAGACATCATCGTGAAAATGGTCATAACGTGCTCAGTGTACCTCAAATCGTGTATTTCCGTTGAAATCTCAAAGTCGATTTTTTCATGAAAACAATGGAGAAAGTAAAAATAAAGTAAAGTATGGTCGCTTTTAAAAAATATCCATTAGAAAATTTAATAATTACTGTAGATCACTCTGTAGAAATCAACGAAATCATTAACAGGAATTATAATTTATGAAAATTTATTTTTATTATAAAACCCATTTCGGCAGACTAGGATTTTGAACTGCAATGCGAATTGTTTTTTAAGGGTAAATCACTGTCAATCTAGAGAAATAAAGCGCGTCTTAATTATTATTTTGCGTCGTGCTCTTACCGTGTAATCGCTTATTGCGAATATCTTTAAAACCTAATTTTTTGAAGAATTGACCGTAGATCGGAAAACTTTTTAACTTTTAACGTTTCGCCGATGTCATGAGATTCGGAATACTCGCGTCCGTACCGTTTAATCGATCGCTTTCGACGTTTTCGACCACTTCCGGAGCGACAAAAGTGAAGAGGTTGTAGGACAATCTGACAATCAGCTTCCGTTGTCACCTCCGCAACTCTTCGTTTTGGCGGCAATTTCCCATTTTTTACGTCAATTGCCCTTGAGATGTGAACGTGTTCGTACGTGTTGCGTTAATTGTCTCCGCTAGGAATAAAAGCCTGCGAAGAGCATTAGGTAAGTGCTGAAGAATTGGCCTTTTTTAACAAGCTATCAAATCTTGAACGATTCCTTCGCCTTTCGTAAAGATTTTGAACGAAATAGCATTTGGTAGTAGAGGTCAATTTAATCTTAATGGGTTGTCTTGAGTGTGATGGCTTTGTTATCCAGGTAGTTTATACCTATTAAAATATTATCTAAGAATTGTTGATTGTCGTAAAGATGCATCGCACTATCCTACTTTAAATTTATTTTAATGCATTTTCTTATATTTTGTCGAATCATGCATGTGATTTTTTTATTGATTACATTTCAGTGGCGGTTTGTTACTCAATCTTAACGCGAGTGTTTCGTTTGTGCTTGTGTGTGTCTTGAAGAACCTTCTATCGTCGAGGCAGAGCCCAGGTTATTCAACGGTGGATATTTTGCCGTAAAGGAAAAAGGTACGTTAATATTGATTTCTGCGAAAGTTTCCCATAATTCTGTTCTTCGCTCCGCTTGAATAGGGTAATTATGGGTAACGGAAAATGTCCGAAACTGGCTAATGTCGACCGTACATGCTCATGTCCTGCAGTATCGAACCCTTGAGAGTAATTTTGTTAGAAAACCCCCTAAACTGACGCACAAATTTATTTATTCTATCCAAACCAGGTCTCAAAAGTTTCTTTCATTGGCGTTAAATGTGCAGTGATGATTGTTCCTTTGGATATGTGTGGATTGTATGTAAACAGTATTGGCAACATAAATTATAAAAAAATTCTGTGGTTGCAATTCTTCACTTACTGCTGTTAATATGACGTAACCTATGTGTTTTCTCCTGCTGTTAACATTCACGTGGAACGACGAAATTTATTCAACAAATTAAATTTCAAGTTTTACTTTCTTTTGCTATTTGACGTAAAATTCGACAATAGTTTTTAATATTCCTTTAAGACAGTGGTTCCCAAACATTTTCATCCCGCGAACCTTTCATAAAAATCCAATCCCGCGAACCCCTAGGTATTTACGGGTTTAAAAATCTCCCTTTGTGTATGAAATTAAAATACATCAATTTTGCGTGTAAATTACACCTAAAGAAAAAGTGATTAAAATGTTCTCATTAAAATTTTGTTCTAGACCGCGTCGTATAATTCAACTTTGGCATTTAAAATTACCACTTTTCTTTAAAAATACAATCATCAGCCCAACATTTTATTTGTTACTATTTAATCAAAGCAAAAAATCGCCCCAAACTAACGACAACCTTGGACAGGTAAATGCGGTGATAATGCGATTGTCGTTACGGATAACATTTCTCATCGTTAAAACAAACCTGAAAAAATCTGGGTCTGAGTCTACAAAAATTTCACGCTAATTCGTCTCGGATTCGATATCTCTCTTCGACAAAAATAAATTTTGTTTATTTGCGCATAGAAGCGCCTGTCTCAATCTCGTAGTTAAATTTAAGAAATCTTAAAACGAAAATTATTAAATATATTTTACACTCAATCCTATGTTAAACAAACGTATGAAGGAAATACTCCTTGAATTGAACCAGTCCCGTCACTGCAGACAATGATTAACATAAACTGTGCAATGAGATACGCTGGGCAAACCTCGTTGCGGATTTTTTCCGATGATCCCTTGAGTCTTCCCCTAGGGGTTCGCGAACCACAGTTTGGGAACCTCTGCTTTAAGTAATTATCTGATTATGGGCTAGGAATAACGTTGACTGAATGAAAAGTTATATAATTAGAATACTAATTCTGAGATTGAAATTCAGCAGCAGCATTACATATTTACTGCACCACCATTTTAATGAACGTAACTTATGCAAATATTTGTACCCCGTCGTAGCCGACAAAGGCAACGACCTTGCCCCGATGAAAACACCGGTTCTCGTAGCCGCCAATGCGCCATCAGAAGCCATTTTTACGGAGAAGATACAATAGGTGCATTTTTGTAAAATTTCCCATACTTACTTAATGCGATAAGCGCTGCGACTACTCTCTCAGCTGGTTATGCCGAACCAATTAGCAAAGAAACAACGTCAGAGATATGAACTTTATAGGTTCTCATTTTCCCGTTCGATATTTTCGGCGGATTCTTTGCGGAATGTCGGCTTCAAATTTATCGAACCAAGTTTATCGATGAAAAAAATCTCACTCCTCGGAATATTTCTTCCCTAATCCCTTTAAAAATGCCGAAAGCACGTAACATTGACGCTCGTGTAGCATTAAGCCCGATTCACATTATACGTAACGTCTCCGTTCGAAACGTCAAAAATTCCGTCTGTGTATTTAGATGGAGTTAGTTGTTCACACTATACTTTCCGTCAACGTCACGTCTTCGTTTCGTTCCGTCGTGGTTTCTCTGGAGGAATATTTTGACGAGACGGTGCCGGTCAAAACGTATCGAATCCTGTCCGTTTCTGATAGTGTGGACACCCCGAAAACCGGTTGCTACCAAGATTTATTTCGAAAATTCAATTTAAGTTACGAAACTAATAGATAGTATCAAGAAGTAAATTCCACATAGTAAAATAGACAAAACATTAAAACCCTTCAAAGTATGTCAACTTATTTCATTGCAGTGTTAAATAAATTTAATATTGATATATATAATTTAATATTGAAAATAAGTAATTGATTTCATTCTTACATCAATCCCTCATCATTGTCATTCACATTTTCCAATGATAACCCGCGCCATGTGTCTCTGATTTACGTTAAATAATCGTACTTTCGGTTCTCGAGTTATATCATAATGTTCTTTTTCAGACCCAATGAACTCGATTATATGGTAACTTTAATTGGGATAAAATCGAAATTTAATATTGTACTTAGCGATAATCAAATGAAACTTCAATGTATACAGCATCTACATTAATTTCATTTAATATTACGACTGAAAAGGTGACGGTCCGTGTCGAAACCTCAACGTACAATGTAAACACTGATGAAAAATGACGTGTCGAAGACGGTCCGTGTCGAAACGGAGACGTTACGTATAGTGTGAATCGGCCTTTAAATCGGAAACAGTAATAGAAGCGAATTTGAATGCTTACTCTTGATTCCGTTGCGTATATTCCTCTCCCGACTTTTAGCTCATTTCGGCGATTCTAGTCAGGTCTGTAATTAATAATTATGGGATTTCCATATTAGTGAATCGCTCTTAACCAGTTTTTCCTTCTTAGCGTGCGTAAACGTTGCCCTCTTAAACACGTCTCCGGTAAAACTACGTCAGATTCATTCCGCTTAAGGAATACAATTTCCCATGATGTCGTGACCCCAACGGAAGGCCATGCAAAAGACAGCTGAGTTGTTGCATATTGTTCATCTTATACCAGGTTTAATCTTTTCTTGCTGACGTAATACTTAGAAAGTTTTTTAACGCTCGAGTGCATTCTTGCAAAGCTTTATGTATGTCGAAAATACGTATAACGGGATGCATTTTTCAACAGAAATAAGTTATATGACTGAAAAATTGTCCTTGAAGGAAAAGTTTTGATTCATAACATGGTAAAAAGACGCTCTAAAATGCTCCAATCATACCCATCGAATGAATGATTTTAATCCCAAGGAAAATTATTCTAACGTTACGACAGCATGGGGATAGGCGTGCCATAGTAAATTGTTTCCTCAAAACCCCGCAGTATGTTTTTTTTTAAATCAGGGTTTCTCAACATCTTTGCATTCACGTACCACCTGGTGGAAGAGACAATAAACGCAGGCCTTAACCAGTGGCATTTCTCTTGTTGGGATCTGTTATGGGTTTCCATCCACTGATCCATTTTCATCAAAATCGCTTATAGCTTTTACATTACTTTTGAAAATCACTACCGCCGACCACTCATGACGAGATCAAAGGTTGAGCTACTCTAAACTTTGTTATGGAATTAGGGTTGCCGTATTGGCCGAAATTTCCAGCATTTTCAACATTTGTTCACGTCCTGCACGAACTCTATCTCCTGGATTAATGCGGTTGAAACAGTGACAAATCCAGTCGCTGGACGAATCTAGTGTCAATTCTGCAGTGCTTAGCGAACATAAACGTCGTGCAGCAAATTTACCATTGTAAAATTTAAAACAGTTGCAGAGACTCAAAGGCCTCAGAGAAATATAATTTTTTAAATAAACAATAATTGTTTAAATTATTTTTAAAAAATTCTTTCAAATATAATTGTGTTGCAAAGATATTCAAAGACCTGAGAGACAAATATAATTATTAAAGTTAACAATAATTGTTTATTCTTTATTAAAGCTGTTTAGATGTTCACTCATTAATTCTCCGAATAAAAGTTAACAATAGTCTTTTAAAAATCTATTTTCCCCCTCCTTAAAAAAGCATGTTTCGTATTTTGAAATCAAAGTTTGAACATGTGACATTCATTTAACAGTATACCTATATGAATTTTCTCTCGTGTTTATTTCGGTTCATTAATTCTCTAAAAGAAAAATACACACTTCCAAAGTATGACGCATACTCTTGTCCGAAACTTTTGGGTGTCCCATATCTATCCCGTATTTTAACGTAGACTTTCTTTATGTGTCCCGTATTCTCAAAACTGAAAGTTGGCAACCCTGTACGGAATCTTTTAAAAATGAATCATCGAATTCATTCGAGACGAAGTAATTTTCACAGTCGGCGTTCTTCAAGTACGCTTCGGGAACAAGTTCAGTTCTGGGTAGCGGAGTTGAGATAGAGGGAGCATGGAAAAACACAGCGCACTAAATCTCGTTTTTATGTCAGTTGCATAATTCTCGGTCATCACCCGAGGTAAAAATATAATCGATCGGAGTATCAGGTTCGAGGGGCGTTTCTCAACCGGCTTTTTAGAGGTAAAGGTCAACGGAGTAGGTGTTGCATCAGCGAAGGTTCCGCGGTCGAAGAATGATTGAGAAATTTCGGTTTAGATGACGCAGGTGAAGGTAATCGGCCAACGCCCCTTATTACTTGACTTATGTTAATGTATTCCATGGGATCCGCCCGTACGCGCGTCAACCCGTCTCGCTCCGCGAGGCTAATTCGTCCGCTGCCCCCCCCCCCCCTGTGCACCCCTAAACCTCCTCGTTTCGGCATATATTTACGGTAGAAAATTATATTTAGTCCCATTTTCGAGCTTTCTTTTAGTAGACTACACGTTCCATTTCACATTCAGTTCTCTGCCGATTGAGGGTTTGCCGACCGACTACGACTTAATATATAGAGAGACTTAGGAACACTCATTAACACAATACCAATGAATAATGGAATATTTATATATTTTCCTTACCGTCGAATTGTTTGTCGTTACCTACTTATTGTTTAAACTTCAATATAGCGTCGAAATTTCATGAATATGCGGACATGCTACGCAAAATTATAACCCCAGTCAGTCATACGCATTTATAGGAAACAGGCAACAACGCAAATTAGCTGGAGGACGAAAGATTTTCAGTTGAAAATACGTCAAATTTTTGCGCTAAAACTGATTTTTTGTCCGACTCGACTCGTATTTGATAATTGTTTGCAGAAAAATGAAATTTCGTACTTTATGGCGTTCTTTGGTTCAAGTCCCGATTTTAAAATGCAAACAATTGTTGTGCTACACTCATCATCCTTTAATCAAACGGAAAAAAATAAATGCTCCTAGATGCAAATTTCAATGTAGATGGAGGTGAGATTAAAATTTAAAAGGGATAAGACGAATTAATTCCTGCAAGTTTGATCGAAAAGGAAAAAAAGTTTTCGAGTTATAAGCAATTTTCGTCACTTGATTAGGCTGCCGACCAATCGAACGACTACTATTTCAATATATATAGAGAGATATGCTATCTCGCGACCTTTACAGACCTCTTACTTGTTGGCGTGTTCCAATTTATAAAACAAGACTTGCGGTGGAGGCGTAGCAATGTGGATAAGTACAGAGTTTCGTGGGACTTCTGCGAGGGAATAACTGCTGAAGGATGGCGTATTTAAGCGTTGGTTCGATTCAACGTTAAAAAAGCAAAAATAGCACTCGTCAAATGCATACGTTTTATTTGACCAATATCGGGTCCCTTTGCTTCGAATCAGCTTAATTCACGGAAAAATCATTAATTTTAGGTAATTTTAGTTAATTAAACCTTCCATTCTTACTAAGAAGTATTTCAGTTGCCGGTCAAAAATGACGGGAGGGTATGCATGAATCAAGTGTTAAATCAAAATTTAAAAAATTCTGATTCTCCCACTCTGTCCGTCTCTCTTCCTCCCTCCCTCTCCGTCTCTCTTCCTCCCCTGATTCCCGTTCACAGTACGGAAGCATATACCAAATTGTTCCTGGTGCATGGGGCAAGGCTTTGGAACTCACTCTCCTTTTCCGAGTTGAAATCTCTTCCACTGTCCACATTTAAAGCTCTCGTTTGTAAAGATTTAATGGCACATGTGAGTTAACTGTACACATTTTATTATGTTCTTTAATACACCTTGTTGCCACCCTCATCTCTACCTTTCCTTTTCCTTAAGTTAATAGGGGGGCCTAACCTTGCCAATAAAGGGTTCAATCAATCAATCTTCCTCCCTCTCTCTCTAACTCCCATTTTATCTCTCCCTTTCTCTCTACCTCCCTCCCTCTCTATCTCTAACTTCCCCTCTCCCTACCTCCCATTCGAAAACACAACTAAATTCCTCACTCGAAAGCTATCATCATTATAAGGTGATCATTTAAATAAGTTGACGGTGAGAATCGAGTGTTTCTCTGCTTTTCAGCGACAATTTTTCGATCTTTACGTGCTAGTAGAAGAGCGCATTTGCTCACCCCAGCAGTTGGTATGTCGCTCATAAATTGTTATTATTAAATACTATCGTCGTCATTTGAATAAAAATGTTGCATTGCTTTCGGTACTATACAACGATATATACTTATTGGGCATATAATATGATTTTGATGTACTTATTATCTCTTCGACGATAAGCATTTAATTTATCTTAATTGACATCCTCAAAACTCAAAGAACCTAAACCATGGTTTAGAAATTGACGCTAGACTGATTTTTTTTACTGCAAGGCTCTACATAATTTTAGGGATTGATAGTTTTGCAAAACTAATATAGAATACAAATGTTAGAATAGATTCAAGGCCACGGGAAAACCAGTTCCGTGAGGAATCAGTCGATTTCAAAAGTTGAAGCTGCCAGCAAAAATACATCGGCGTCAAGTATGCATCGCGCAGGTGACTCTTAGGACACGTTAGAACATGGAGGGTTAAGAAAGATCAAAATTGAACTATTTAAATCATGACGAGAAATTTACTTTCACAAGTTAAGTTTCGTCTTTAAAAACATTCTAAGCAAAAAAAAGAATTTAGGGCAAATTCCGCAAGTTATAAAAATACTAAGTTTTCAACGAACGATTTGTTTTGTTTCATTCAATCGAGGTAAACACAATTTCAGAAACGTGGCAAGTTAGAAAGTTATGTTCTTTAATACACCTTGTTATATATATATATATATATATATATATATATATATATATATATATATATATATATATATATATATATATATATATATACACATACATATTTGAACTTGAGTACATTGTAAATTCTGTATGATTTTATAATTATATAATGTAGCGATATACTAGGTTAGGTGGTAGAGGCGCCCAACAGGGCCTAACCTCGCCAATATAGGGTCCAAATGGAAAAGAGTAAATAGAATATTTAAAAAATTAAAGTAATATCATAATATTACACAAAACTAAAAGATAAATAAAAATTGCAAGAGTTATAAGCGGAAAAATTGTTTGGGGTTTCCACGAGGTTTCCCTGTTTGTCAACGTAGAACTCCTTAAACGGGCGGAGAAGATTTCCTTCAAGTTTTTTGACATTACTTCCTCGAGTCAACCGTTATGTTTTTTTCTCTTGCGGATTTTGTGTGTTGCGCAAAGCCATTGCGTCATGCGAGGTGTTGTTTAACCTGGTTGCGGTTTTTTTATCTCTTTTGGGAGAAAGTCGATGCGGTTTTTATCAGGTTTCACCAAAATATATACTGCAAGGCTTTATATAACACATGGGACCTTGAATATGATTGATATGCAGGTAACATTATCAGATGTTCAATATCCGGCGATCGCTAGATAAAAAAGCCAATCTGATATCTCATTTTGGACGCTTCTTAAACCATTTTATGCGTTTTTGCGATTACAAACAAGATGAAAAACTACGTACAGAGATATGAAAGGCGTTCTTTATGGGAAATACGTATAAAACGGTATCGAAAGATTGGACTCCTAAATTTTTATCTCCGAAACTAGGTAGAGAATTGTTTGGTATTTAATTTTTGCTTGACGGATGCCATTTAACGAGATACGAGTATAAGTTTATTAAAGTGCTTACAGAAAATGAAAGTTATAATTGACGGATACAGTTGAAAATCACAATTGGGCGATAAATTCTAATAAGGATCACTCCTACTTAATTTAATTGAAACCCGTCCAGCGGTTTAGGCGATGAAAATTACGACAGACAGACGGACGAGACATGCAGGCGTTCCGCTACTGCCGCTCGCTGGTATAAGATAGAACGCATAAAATGGCTCTCCTTTTCTAACTTACGTGCCAATCTAAAATACGCCCAAAAATAAATAATTTCATGATTTAGCTGATTATGTAATCTCAGACTTAAAGAGCTCAGAAAACGATAGATTTGTTATGTATAATTGAATTTATCATCTTAATAGACTTATTTTCTCAGTTAATTTATGGTCGGACGACAATTATGTAGTACAGTGGCACCCAAACTTTTCTAATGGCGGGCCACATCGGTGGTTGCGAATCCCATGGCGGGCCGCATTGGAAGTTGTCAATTCTTCGGCGGGCCGGATTAGAGTTTAAATCGGAAATTTTCTATATATTCTATATATATATAATTTATGAATTTGTATCTTAAAATTAAAATTGCTTTCTCTCCATAGCTTCGCGGGCCGCATTTGGCCCGCGTACCGTAGTTTGAGCACCACTGGTGTAGTAAATAGCATCTCGCGCTCGGACAAAAAGGTCACTTTTAATCAGTTATTTTATCAACATCATTCTCTCGCTAGAAACAGTCTTT
The DNA here is from genome assembly GCA_028673005.1 of Tanypteryx hageni. NCBI lineage: Eukaryota > Metazoa > Arthropoda > Insecta > Odonata > Petaluridae > Tanypteryx > Tanypteryx hageni. Next base: position 165,384,360 of record CM054114.1, on the reverse strand, counting down.
TACATCCTGCTAGAAACGGAAAAATATAAAGGAGACACGCAATAAACAATTCTGATGCTTGGCAACCAAAACCGTCTCGCGTGCCATAGGTTTTCCATTCCAGGCGAAGGCCTTGCCGGTGAACAATCACAGCTGTGCTCTTGAAACTCGCCGCGGCAGATCATGAACTACTATTTTCAACAGAAGGCCACTTTAATGAAACAGCCGCGCTTCACTAACGACTGAACTAAACAACCTTGGAAGGCCTTTTGTGTTTCCTGCTTTTCCGGGCTTTCAACACAACACAGTTGGGGTTAAATCTTATAAAATTCTTCTTAAAGCGGCCAATAAGAAACGCGAAGACGTAGGACGGTTTCGGTTTCCTTGAATATAAGAATTAGAAAAATAAAGAATTATTTGAAACAATTAAGCTATCATAACAGTTATCGCTTTACTGCATCTGCTTAGCAACATGTGTTAAACAGTTGGCAGTACAGGCATTATATTGCGTTGTTTTTATAGCCGGATAAACCCGGAAATAAATGGCGGGATATCTGCAGATGGTGTGAACTGGGGTAGAGCCATAATATAATTATGTGCGAAATTTATTGCACAATATTATAATCGTTATAAACTGTAATTGTTTCCGGAACGTTTCCTCGAAGAAACATTTGCTTGTTTTATCAAGTTTTTTCTGTATGACCTTCTGCCACGTTCTCTCACTTCCTGGATTGTTTTTATCTTTCCTGTTTTTTTTTTAAGTAAAACTCTTTAAACGAACGGGGAAGATTTTCTTGAGGTTTTTGCACAGTACTTCCTCGAGTCAAACGTTATCTGGTTTTTCTCAGCGGATTTAGAGTATTGCGTGTTTGATGACATGTAAAGCTTAGCTTTTACTCGTGATGACGATGAATGTGAAACCCCTATTCCTATGCGTCAGGGCGATTCGATGGAAGATTTGGTATTTTCGGAAAATGGCATCGCGCTCCAACTTCATTCAATTAAGCCAAATAAATCTCCTGGACCGGAGGAAATTCCCGCGCGTGTAATGAAAGAATTAGCTGCTGAAATCGCGCCGTATTTGAAAATTATATTCGAGAAATCCATTAGAGAAGGAGTAGTTCCTAAAGATTGGAAGGTGGCACATGTTACGCCTATCCATAAGAGTGGCGACAGAGAGAACCCCGAAAATTATAGGCCGATATCCTTAACTTCATTATCGTGCAAGATACTTGAGCACATAGTCTTTAGCTCTGTAATGCGCTATTTAGATAGTCATTCATTGCTTAGCGGATGCCAACACGGATTCCGGAGAGGTAGATCATGCGTAACGCAGCTCGGCCTGTTCGTGGACGATTTGTTGCGATGCGGAGAGAAAAATACTCAGGTCAATGCCATATTCATTGATTTCAGGAAGGCGTTCGATAAAGTATCTCATAGGAAATTAATTGCGAAGTTAGGACAATGTGGTATCAATTCGAAAGTTGTCGGTTGGGTGAGAGACTTCCTCTCGAATAGGGAACAGATAGTTATCATCGATGGGAAATACTCGTCCCCCGTTAAAGTTGCTTCGGGTGTTCCTCAGGGAAGTGTATTGGGCCCTCTGCTCTTCTTAATCTATGTAAATGATATGTGCTCGGTTGTTCGTAGTAAAATTAGGCCTTTCGCCGATGACACCGTTCTATATAAAGAAATAAAAAATCAGGAGGACCATCAGTCTCTGCGTGAAGACTTAAGAGCCATTTCAGCGTGGTGCAAAGAATGGCAAATCGAAATTAATTATACTAAATGTGCCGCAGTCACGTTCTGGAAAAGTAAGAACAAAGATTTAGGTTTGGAATATAAAATAGATGAAATGAGTATTCGACAAGCTGAGTATGTAAAATATTTAGGAGTAACCATTTGTCGAGATCTTTCGTGGGACATGCACATTCGTCGAGTTATAGGCGCGGCCAACAAGAAACTGGCATTCATAGGTAGAATAGTACGGAACACTACAGAGAAAGTATGCGAAACATGCTACTTATCACTGGTAAGACCACAAGAATACGCAGCGAGCATATGGGATCCGTACGAGAAGGGACACATAATTCAACTAGAAAGAGTACAGCGCAGAGCAGCCAGATTTGTAAAACAAAAGTACGAACATAAGGAAAGCGTCACCTCTTTATTGAGCGATTTGAACTGGGTATCACTGGAGGACCGTAGATTGCACTCAAGGTTGAAACTTCTGGGGAAATATAGGTCAGAATGTCTAAAAGAGGAGGTAGTGGGAATAATTGTGGCACCGACGTATATAGGTAGAAATGATCGAGACGATAAAATTCGTGAGATCGATTGTAGGACGGAGCGTTATCTAGGCTCGTTCTTTCCGAGGACAATAAGAGATCACAATAGGAAATTTCGAATTGCGTTAGACAATCTTTAGGTAGGATTTGGTGCATTGCACCCCCTGCCACCCACCAACTTGGTGAATTGCAGGGTAACTTGTAGATGTAGATGTAGATGTAAAGAGATTGCGTCGCGCGATTTGTTGTTTAACCTAGCATTCATTAATCTCACTCGGAAGACGATCAATATGATTCATAGCAGGGTTTACTGAACTTTTTACTAAAATAGCCACATGTGGTTTTGTGTAACACTGCACGGGCCACAGCATGACATTTCAGGTGACTGATCGGGCTATGTTTACAATTTAAAGAGGTGATTATGTGATTTTTTTCATTTCGCGATGTATCGTGTGGCTACATTGAAAGTTGATTGTATCCATTTACTCGCAAAATATCGTTTATGTTTCATAAATGATACCTAATCACACCTCATACTGGTAAATATGTGAATATGCATGGCTTCAAGAAATTGCTAAGCTAAGGTTATGGCCCGCGAGTCGTTGCTTTGACATCCCTGATTTATAAAATAATAAAGAGCAATTGCAGAATTGTGTTACGATCGACGCGGGGAAGAGAATTCCACTACTTTTATGGATTATTGACGAAAATATTGACAGAAATAGGAATTTCGATGGGTCGATGAGCGATTTGGTCCATGGTTTCGAAAGAATACGGTTTCTATTCTGGTGAACCACTTATAAAGGACCCTCACACAGGGATGAACCCAGGACTTAGCCTTTTTGTTTTGGGAGGGTAAGGGGGGGGAGAGAGGGGGGGCGAGAGCCAAAGATGAAAAACAATGATATATAAAATAAATCTCCAAAAAAATCCGGATTTTAATACGTAAAAAGGAAAGAGATATCATTTTGTGCAACAAAATAAATACAGTGAAAAGGTAACATTTCCTCGATATGCTATCAATATGTTTTATTTCATAAACGAGCTTATGTTTCCACCATGTCTGTATGTCTGTCCATCTGTGCAGTCAACTAAATTAAAATAGTAAGTAACCGATAAGAGATATGAGAGTGAAATTTGCAAGGTGCATTACATCCATAATCCCATTTATTTTGATTTAGATTCGAGTTTTGAAAAATATATAGGGACGTAAAGTGGTTACTTTAAAATGTTCTATTTTAATATTCCCGAAGGTAGAAAAGATGTAAAGCTGAAATTCTGAGAGTACATTTCCACACTGATACCACTCTCAAACAAGGCTCTAGTGCACGAATATGTGGCTGTAGGACCAGATTAAAAATAAATTAAACAAAATATACCCATATATAAATATAACAGGTGAAAAATTGCAAATTCTCTTCAATTGATGAATTAGGTTAATGAAAGAAGAAAAAATCGGAACTTCATTTGCTAACGCACTATGAAAAATATATCTATTCACTGAGGTTTATTTAGAATTGTAAACTCAAAACTCTCTATGAATTTAGCAAGATGGTTAAATAAACAGAAATTTATTCAAATAATTAATTTAAAAATTTTTACTTTCTATCTATGACCATTTGCACAGAATCTTACCTTGAAATTTTAAGGCACCCCCTGCTGCTAACCGATCTTTTAAATAATTGCTTCAAAAATTTCATAGATGGCATTAAATGCCACACAAATTATTTTATTTTAATTTAAGTCTCCTGTCTCTTGCCGTTTACTTGCTTTTGCTATTAATTTAACAGATTGCACAGGCGGACAAGAGCGAAAACATTAGCACGTTTATAAAATGAAACGTTCTAATTTTATCCATGTTCGTGGATAACGCCATATTTGCTATTATTCTATTAATACTTTAGTGATCTGAAATCTGGAAGGAGGGAGGGGGAGGTAATTACTCCCTTTTACCCTCCACTGGAACCACCTTTGTCCTCACGCACTTATTTTCCGCCCACCGATTCTTTTAAACCAGGGGTCGGCAGCCTTTTCTGCATGGCGTGCCACATTTGCACTTGTGAATGCTTCCGAGGGCCGCATTGGGAGTCAAGAAAGCCTCGGCGGGCCGGATGAGCGAATAAATCAGAAGTTTTCTAGAGATTCTGTGATTTCATATGAACTAAACCATGTCTACATAATTTACTAGCGTTAAAACTTCACCCGAAAAGGTTTTGAGACCATAATTTTACTCAAAAAATATAAAATTGCCCATGAGAAATTTTCCTGATCACTTTTTCATTACAGCTTTGCGGGCCGCATAAAGGGTTCTTGAGGGCCGCACGTGGCCCGCGGGCCGTAGGTTGCCGACCCCTGTTTTAAACGATCGTGAATGAGAGTAGCCCCAACGACTTACTGAGCAGATCCGAAGAAGGGATGCCGTTTCATCCGCCCACTTTTCAGGCTTCCAGCATGAGCGCCTATTGTCCGTCCGTCTGTATGTTAGTCCTCGGCTTCTACCAAACGGATTTTCGTAAAATTCGATATTAAGGACTTAAAGTCAAAGACAATAATAAAAATCACACAAATGAATCACGTAAGCCACCGCTTTACTGGTGACAAAAGAATGGATTTTCCGTCATATCTCGTCAAGTATTTGTCATATCGAAATAGTTTTCAAATAAAACTTGTAGAACTAGTAGAGTATTTCTTTTCCCATACGTTTTCATCGTAGGAGTAACCGTTATTAGAGAAAATCAGACGAGAAAGTCTAAATTCGAGTTGAACTTGTTAGAAAATTCCTTGCACGGTTGCTTCGTCATTGTTGATAAAATAAACATTTTCACAAAAATGCGTTTAATTTCCTTGGGTGTATGTATATTAAAAATCCTCTCAGATTCACCTTTTAAATATTCACGCTTAGTTTTCTGCATTTAACATACAAGTTCAAAAACGTTTACGCAATCCTTTCTGTCAAATACTGCATATTGCATGAAAGGCGCCCATTAGTGATACGCGGTACACACTTTCCTAACTTTGTACTTTCAAAGAGACAAAGAGAAAGGTACGACTCGGCGTTTTCGGGACGGTAGCTTCTTTTTCTCGAAAGGCCAACTGACCGACTTTATCGACGTCTCCGGATTCGGATCGCCGCCGTTGCTATCGACCAGTTTGGAGCGCCGACGACACGACGGAGCCGCGCGCTGACCGCTCACTCAAATGACTCCCACGCTTTGGGAAGTTACGTAACTCACCCCGAGCTGCGCGGCTTGAATGGATGTCGCGTGTCGTTGAAACTGTCCGATGCGCGAGTTCCTGCGGCGCAGGCGCGGATTTTTGATCGAACGCTCGGCTCGGTTTGATGGATAGGTGGCTTGTTACTTTCTCCATATACGTAGTATAGGGGAAATTATTGTATTCATGAAGAAAATCGACTTCAAGATTTCCAACGAAATACGTTTTTAGGTCCCCTGAACCAGTTTTGACCATTTTCTCGATGTCTGCGTGTGTATGTGATAGCTATTTTGTGTGTGCTCTAACTCAAAAATTATTAATCAGGTCAATGCGAAATTTTATATTTAACATTTTTATAAAAGTCAGAAGAACTGGTTAGTTTTTGATAAAAATCGGTCAACTGGAAGTGGGTGTTTACTCTTGCCACATCCGTTATTTAAAAATATTTGCTTTAATATTTGATAAATGTAAAAATGTACTAGAATAAAAGTTGTAGAAAATTTAATTTTCTACAATCTTTGCTTGAAACGTTTTTCCACATAATGCATTGTTTAAGAGATATCTTATATATTTAGCTGCCACCACTATGCCACCTACCGACGACTTCACAATTGACAGTTACGTTTATTTCTGTTCTTTGTAGCATAAAATTTTCTCGCAGTTTCTCAAAATATTTATTATTATGTAACCTATCTGGAATTTTTAGAAATATTACAGATATGGAGAAAGTCATATGGTGGCCACATCAGATTTTTTTTCGTTCCTCGGTTAATCTATATGTTCTAAACGCGTCGGATGAATGAGATACTTGTATAAGAAACGATAATTTTTTCCAACCCAAATCAGATAACATTGGCATTTTCTCCAGCAAAAGAACAGCGAGTGGGGATTGTACTGCATGGATTAATGATGAAATTCTTAAGCTTAAAGTTTGAGTGTCAACTTTGGAATCTAAAAAAATATCTGTATATATTTTTTTTACAAATATCCCGTGGTAAAACTTCATTCTATCACGGGTCATTCAATTTTCGGATATTACGAAAACTCGTTAGAACGAGCATTTATATGAATTTTACATAAATTCTCGCTATATCGAAGTTTAGCTGTATGAGGTTTTTCAATCAGCTGACAGGTGCAGAGTTTTCCCCGGCACGCAATGAGAAATCCCGGCTGACATTTCGGCGCTATCTTGTCCTTAATTTTTTGTTTCCAAACTCTCTCTTATCGTGCCGCAGTAGCGTAAAACCGATCTACTTGTCGGATGGCGTCGCGAAAGAAATTTTCCCGAAAATATTGGGCGTGTGCGTAGTACATTTTGGACAGTCACGTGACCGACGCAAAATCCAAATGCAGCGAATTCGGATGGTGAGGAATTTTTTTTAAAGAAGAGATATCGAAGTTTACAGTTGCAGGCGTTATCTTTTGGAATCTCTCCATATTCTAAAGCAAGAAATTTCTATTTGAAATACTTTTTTTGAGACCATGGTTTTGACTTGTTGAGATGGCGTTTTAACACGTCGAAACCATGGTCGCAATAAAAGTATCTTAAGTGGAAACGTACAAATTTCTTGTATATTTGAATGGAAGAAAAATTGTGGGCTTACCTTTTTGTCTTCAGGTGATGATAGTCCCTGCTTCGTTCCCCGCGGTGTCCGCCGTTCAGTTGTTTTCTTCCTTGCTACCTCTCTCTCTCTCTCTATATCCTTCCAGAAAGCATTGCAGACCTTCGTGAATTGAGCTCGCTGCCGGAGAGTAAAGGGGGAGGCGAGGTTGGGAGGGAGGGAGATAAATTCCCTCTCTCCCTCTTCCAAACACGTCATTCCCCATTCTCCTCCTCTCCCCTCCCTCTCATTCTCCCCTTTCGCCTGTTATATGGGTCGTTGCATCCTTCCTGCCCCACTCCCTAGACTGTTGTCCAACGTCACTCCCTCTCTCCCACCATCTCCGCTCTCTTCATTGGATCTCTCTTGCAGTATTCAAACATCGATTCTTCCCGCTCTCTATGGGAAATCTTTTTTTCCGGTTCCGCCATTGGATTATTTCCTGATCGGGTTTCGAAGGTTGGGTGTCGTAGAGCGCCGAAGTGCGTCATCTTTCGCGCTCCTATGGTTTGAGCACCGTCGACGTTATCGAGTCAATTTTCCGTAAGCGTTATCGTCGTTTTCGTTCCCTTAAATTTTGAGTGGGGCTCTTATTGTACTCCTGCGTTTATCCCTCGATATGAACTTTCCAACCAAGCGTGGTTGGCCCCGTCGCATTTTCAGCATCGCTGCTAATGCGGAACTTCGTCTAGTATCTATGCTTTGTATCGCCATAAAGGGCATCGACTCCTCCCTCCAAGATCGTTTATCACAACCTCTCTTTATCTAGCGTTGTTTTACTCGTGACGAATTCACCCGACCACAAGGCGAGGTTTTTTTACTTTCTCCATAGGGAAAAGTATAGTTTTTATGAAAAAAAATCGACTTCGAGATTTCAACGGAAATGCGCTTTGAGGTCCCCTGAACCAGTTTTGACCATTTTCTCGATGATGTCTCTGTATGTGATAGCTTTTTTGTGGGTACTCTAGCTCAAAATCTATTAAACAGGTCAACGTGAAATTTTATATTTAACATTTTTATGAAAGTCACGAGAACTAATTAGTTTTAGATAAAAATCGGTCGACCGGTGTTTACTATTGTCACTTATCCGTTATTTGGAAATATTTGCTTTAATATTTGATAAATATAAAACTGTATTGGAATCAAGGTTGTAGGGAATTTAATTTTATACAATCTTTGTTTGATACATTTTTCCATATAATGCATTGTTTAAGAGATATCTTATATTTTTAGCTGCCACCACCACGCCACCTACCAACGAAAATTGTTAACATTAGACGCTTAGTTACGTCTTAGTAACGCTCCATTTTCTTTTCTTAATTGTTGTAGCTTTGTGGCTATATCCAATATCAGAAGGCCATGGTTTGAGTTTATTTCTATTCTGTGTAAAGACTAAAATTTTATATTTCTTAAAATATTTATTATTATGTAACCTATTTGGAATTTTTATTTATTTATTCATTTATTATATATTAGCTCATAAACAGCCGTTAACGGCCTTTTACAATGAGCGTATTAACTTGAACAAAGACAAACACATAAAACCATGCCCTAGGCAGGATTCGAACCCGCGACCCTAGCATTGGCAGCCAGACAAGCTAACCACCTCTCTACCAAGAAATATTACAGATATGGAGAAAGTCATGCGGTGGCCACAGACATGAACGGTATTGATTTTGGAGTCTGTTCGTTTTCCTTTTAAAAAAATCTCTTACAAATTATGTGTACGGATCCGTCACTATGGTAAAGTTTCCTTTTGTTTGCGTTATTACGACAGTAAAAGCGAACCGTAAATGCGTTCCATTTACGTTTGAAAATGGATCCAGTTCATGTTACAAAATGAATAATTATTCATAAAATATTTGCGGGCAAGGAGGGAGAGGAGGTCGAAGTTTACTAAAATTTACGAGAAAATTCTAAAAAGAGCGCTTTTGGAATCTACTTTTGCAGTTCTTTTTTCGAAAACTTGTTTTAATTAGATAGATTATTATTTAATTCATCTATACTAAAAATCCTTTCGACTTAAAGAGTAAATAAACTAGTTTAAACATAATGTACAAAAACTTGGATACATACACATCTACATATGTATTATATATATATATATATATGGATGTCAACAAGGTGTTGGGATGAGGAGGAGAGTTCTCTCTCTGTAGCTGAAGAAGGAGTAGTTCCGAAAGCTTTACGTTTGTGATGTTTCTGTGTTTTTGTGTTATTTTACGTGTGTCGCTTCGACATCCCCGGGGCCTCGCCAACCTGAAGTCGTCTGATTGGTGAGTGCTCACTGGGTTTCCTCATCCCAACACCTTGTTGACATCCATATATTCATTTTACCTTTCTTTTTCCGTAAGTTGTTATATATATATATATATATATATATCTGTAGCTGAAGAAGGAGTAGTTCCGAAAGCTTCTACGTTTGTGATGTTTCTGTGTTTTAATGTTCTTTTACGTGTGTCGCTTCGACATCCCCGGGGTCTCGCCAACCTGAAGTCGTCTGATTGGTGAGTGTTCACTGGGTTTCCTCATCCCAACACCTTGTTGACATCCATATATATAGATATATATATATATATATAGATGGTGAATTGGTAGTGCATATAGATATTTAATAATCCGCGTTAAAAAAGTAGAAAACTTTTCTTTCTTCCCCCGCGCTACTGAAGGCAAACTTTGTTCGACAGCGTAGTTTAATTTAAAAAATTACCATTAAGAAAATAATGTTCGAGCCATAACTATGGCTTGGGAATAATTAGATCGTCAAGGTCACTCCAGCAGCCGTAAAAGGGATAAACAAATGCGCAATTCTCTTAGAATCACGGATCGATGATTCATCGCCGGCGAAGGTTACTTTGCAGGTGAAATGCGCATTTGGTGTATGCGTCCGATTTTACGCCTTAAGTGTTTACCTCCGTGGTCTAGAAGCGCTATGAATAAAAAATATCGAATGATTCTTTAATACGATGGAAAAACTTTTATAAAACAAAAGATATCCGTTAAAATGGCCAGATTGTGGCGAAGAGAAACCGAGACGTTGCGCGATTTTTAATTACGAATTGTATAGAGAAATTAAAGTGGAAAAATTAAAACTCGTGATTTTGATCAATGTCTACTTTTCAGTTGCACGCGTCCGAAAAAGTCGCTTCTGCAATTACGTGTGTCTGTAGTCCGTTGTCCTTGCGCGCCTTTAGTAGCTAAAAGGTAATACAGAACCTGTTAAAACATAACCTTTTCCATGTGGCGAGCACCAAGTTGTACTCTGCTATATCAAGCGAGCACCAAGCTATATCCTAGGACAGTGGTGCCCAAAATCTTCTAATGACGGGCCACATCGGTGGTTGCGAATCCCTTGGCGGGCCGCATTGTAAGTTCCCAATTCTTCGCCGGGCCGGATTAGAGTTTAAATCAGAAGTTTTCTATATATTCTGAGGTGCCATATTAGTGAAAGTCAAGTCTAAATTAGGCCTTCATGGCTAACATTTCAATATTTTAAGTTTTAATATAAAAATTTTCAAAAAAATGTATGAATTTGTGCGTTAAATTTTTCGGATTGCTTTTTCACTCTAGCTTCGCGGACCGCATTTGGCCCGCGGGCCGTAGTTTGGGCACCACTGTCCTAGAATATCAAGCGAGCGCCTGTATACTTTTGCGAAAAAAATAATGATCATAAATACGGAAATCAAACCGCCGTCAATGTTTTTAGTAATGTTCTTATATGGAAATTAAAAAGAAAGCAGCTGATCATATTAAATTAATGGTGTCAAGAAACGAGATTTAAGCGTCGCAGAAGTGCACAATCGGGCTGTCTAGCAGCACCATCAAACTGCCAAAGAGCACAGCGGTGCTCGCGAGCACCAGGTTGTGAATCCCTGTGATAAAATATAGTATTTATGCAAGGCATCTCCTTTAATTTAAACCTAGTTTGAACGAGGGATATCGCACAACATTGGATGGTGGTTCGTTCTCTTCGCATTTCACAAAATGTCTATATACTCAAAAACACCTTCCCTAATTTTGATTTTAATCGTTCCAGTCATGCAGCCGAATTCGATATACATCAAAGCATAAGCATAATTTTTCAAAATACAAGTAAACAACGTCCTGTGACGTTTTAAAATATCGAATCAAAATGCTCGCTACTACGCGTTAATTTAACCGGTGACATTATTGTGTGGATTGGATTTGGGACTTATATGAAAAATATTCCGTTGTAATGAATCAAACTGCTCGCTATTACGTGTTAATTTAACCGGTGACATTATTGTGTGGATTGGATTTGGGACTTATATGAAAAATATTCCGTTGTAATGAATCAAACTGCTCGCTATTACGTGTTAATTTAACCGGTGACATTATTGTGTGGATTGGATTTGGGACTTATATGAAAAATATTCCGTTGTAATGAATCAAACTGCTCGCTATTACGTGTTAATTTAACCGGTGACATTATTGTGTGGATTGGATTTGGGACTTATATGAAAAATATTCCGTTGTAATGAATCAAACTGCTCGCTATTACGTGTTAATTTAACCGGTGATATTATTGTGTGGATTGGATTTGGGACTTACATGAAAAATATTCCGTTGTAATGAATCAAACTGCTCGCTATTACGTGTTAATTTAACCGGTGATATTATTGTGTGGATTGTATTTGGGACTTACATGAAAAATATTCCGTCGTGAATGTTCAACTGATGTTTTATTATACTCTTAAGCTACGCTTTCATTCGTTCTATTTGTGATGCTCTTTAAAAAAATCGCATAATCACTCTGTTTGTCTGTCCGTCTGTCTATTCGGGCAGTATCTTTGGAATACTTGGGGAGGGCAAATTTCCAGGATAAGGCGCTCTGCATGAGGGCTGCACATGGTACAAATTTGGTGGATCTAGAATGAGCTGCTGGGGAGTAATCGATGTATTTTACCATCCGCTTTGCTTCAATTCTACACCCGTAAGAAAATCAGGATATCGGTGCAGGGCATTGTAAATTTCTATTTTAAAATTAGTTGAAATTAAGATGGAAGCTCGGGACCTCTGTACCTGAAAAACTGAAGTTTATATTATTAGCCTACTTTCCAGAATGGCAATAGCCTTATAGTTTTGTCGTTGTGTCTGTCTGTCTGTCTTTCATCCCCCTATTAACCTTTGATCCAATAGACCGATTTTCATGGCACTTGGTGGAAATCTTTTGCTACTAAAGCCGAGCTCCCGAGGATAGTTTTTGTTGCGAAGACTGAAAATCCCGGGTTCGATCCCAGGAACTATCCTTCCCATTTCATTTACATGGGAAATCTGAAATCCATCGTGCCGGGTAATTTTCTCTTGCACATTAAAATATCTTAGAATTGTAATATCGGAGAGAGTTTTCATTATTCTATGAGGAAAGAAATGAAAATTTTAACTTTTATCGTTGAATTTCGCTTATCGATTGTGTTTATTATAATTTTGCGTAAATACCGGCGTTTTTTCAGTTTTTATCGCTCATTACGAGAGCGTTGCCATAGCAACAACTATTGTTGAGCTCGGATTCGATATAGTCTAATTTATACACGCGTCATTTTTGGCACACAAATACTCGTGATCAATTTAGTTTTGGCTTCGAATGATGTTTTAATATTTTATGACGATGAATTATTAAAATTTGAGAACACAAAGAGCAAAATATCCGCGGTGATTTTAAAGCTGGTATTAAAGCTAATATAAGTACTAAAATAAAACATTAAATGGACAGTAGGCATCATAAGTTTCGTTTGGATCATCCTGTTCGAAAATAGCATTACATCGGTGTCGGATGAGAGCGACCAATTGTTCCAAAATAGAGGAAAAAGTTTCCATTAAAAAAAAAATGGGAAATAAAACTGCCGAAGCAACGAGTCCAATGCTTTTAAATTGGAAAACATACTATTACATACATTAAAATATTGCTTTTAATTTATAGATTACATTCTTAGTCCGTCGATCTAAAGCAAAGATCTTATGATGACGTCAAGGAACAGGAATAGAGAGGTGTACTCTATCTCGGAGTACTCAGAGTTTTCAAATGAGTTTTCTGAGATTTCACAATCCTGAAAGTTCCAAATAGATGTGAAGTTATAAAAAAGGTATTTGGAGAATAGAACTTCATGTCATTATGCCTACTTCATTCGTGCTATAGCTAACATTAGCATTTATTATTACAATCGAGGAAAAATGTTTTTTGAGTTTCTGTGCATATTTTTTGCTCCGGTCGCCTGTATTCGGGGTGCTGACGTCGTCGCATTTTCAGCTCAGCAATCATTTGTTTTCTACCCTCCTGACAGAGCTTATTCTCTTCTACTGTTAGTTTTTTTTTCTCTTGGGCATAGGTAGTTAACAAAATTTTCCTTATAATAAAACAATAAATTACCATAATATGTTTGGTCAATTAAGCACGACAAATGGTTTATTGTTACCATTACTGTTGAAACCGATTTAAACAAGATCGTATAAATATTTTAGTGTTTGTGTATATGTTTGTATGTCCCTTATACGTTTTTACACCGTTGAAGCTATCGAATTCAAAAGTTTCATGGACCATCCTATGAACCAAAGGAAGAACTTCGTCTAGGTTTGCAGGTAGTGGGGTCTCTTATACCCCATGGGGTCAACGAAATACTATTTTCGTAAGAATGCATGTGAAATGGTGTGGAGAAGCCTCAAAATGTCATGCAGCCCTTCACTGATGTGGATATAAATATACCTAAATATTAACTTGCAATCACGAAAAATGGCTTATTTTACGCACGAAAGACTGACTATTTTAATTCTGTTCATGTTTTGTCGCTCGAAATTATCCTTTAAGCTCAAAGTTTATTAACATTTTCCAGGCGTCAACAAAGCTAAATTTCTTAATTGTTGTCCTCTTCAAAGGGAGATAGCCACGTAAAGATTAATGCAAGAAAAATTCACACCGTGGCGAGCCATAGAAGAAGAATAGCCAACGCCAAGATAAAGGATACAAATGAATTTATGTTTAAATATAGTCTATGAATACTTTTAAAGTGTGTCAAATGATTTTTAAGGAATATTAGAACATTGTTATCTTTCACCATTAACATTGAAAGATTTATCGCAACATAAATCAATACATCTACTTACATTTGTTCGGTAACCAAGATGTTGTTTATTGTTTACGTTTTGGCTAATAGTATTGACATAATCCACATAATTTTATTGCTGCTTTAAAGGTTTCGTTGCATATATCCATGTGAATATTAAGTAAGACGTTAATGCGAAATTATATTAATGATAAAACTTTACAATACAATATATAAAATAGTAAATGTTAATGTAAACATCGCTTGCGTAATTAAGGAAAGGGGAACGTTTGGTAAACTTGGGGTACCCAACAGCGAAAGTAAGTAAATTTCAGAATTTTTTGTATTAGTTTTATTGTAAAATGATATCAAAAGTGATATATCAATAAATATAATAAATAATAAAAATCGTTTGCTACTTTTTAAAAAACTCCCGAGCGAAGCCGGGCGTTTCAGTTAGTTAGCTATAATTATGTAAAAATGTTAACTTCTTTTTGTGCACACACACAGTCTTAAGTAAAAAAAATGGATTATCTACGACGAAAACATTAACGTACAAACGGTGTTTTCATTTTTCTTGCCCAAAAAGACTTTAGTGAAAAGAAATTAATAATTTACTACGAAGGTACGAACGGGACTAAAATGGTAATAAAAGCAGTTATAGCCATGCTTTTACAGAAATTTATACCTGATTCTGTTAAATTTATGAATGAACGTGAACCTAAATATTATATCATAGCCCAGCACTACTTCAATCTCCACCATTATTTTCTTGGAATGAATGAAAGAAGATCGAAAATCGCAAGCGAGGGGGAGGGGGGAGAGGGGAGAAAGTTCAATTTTGCCATAATTACGTAAATGCGTCAATTTCCTATTCTTTAAATTTATCGTAAACCTTGTATTTTTGCAGGAAAAATTATTTGACAAAAGATATCTATTTAATTATTTTATTCAACTTTTGTTCTCAATATTTTTCGCTCAGATGAGTATTTAATGAGATGCTTGCGAGGTATGTTGTAAAATACATGTAAGACCTTATTTAAAGTGGTCGTTATTATCGTCCGATTTGAACCAAAATTGGAATAGGTCGATAAAGTTTAGTAAAACTCTCCAATACAAAATTTCATCAAAATACGTCCAGCGGTTCTTGAGTTGAAACATCGGGATGGACGGGGGGACGGAGGGTCCCCTATACGCATTCAGTTTGTGCGCTTCGTGCAACGAACGCACAAAAAAAGCGCTTTATGTAATTTTCTCTGGAATTCCTCCCTCACTTTTTATTTGACCGCATTGCAAATGGGAGTTCAAGGCTGTTGTTGGTTATCAAGGTGAAATATTATGCCGATATCATTTGAAATTAATATATCTGCCGCCAATCTTCATTCGCAGTATTGCGATGCCGAAACAAATGGAATCCTCTGCATAATACAGGCAGCGTCCACTTAACCGACAGGTTACGTTCTTGAAAACACCTAAGTTAAGCGCATGTACGTTAAGCGGACGGTCATTTTCCCTATAAACTAATGTTATAAATGGAGATGCATTACCGAAATGGAAAACGCATATTTTTTCACTCAAAAACAAGTTGGAAAATTGCACCAATGTATTTAAAAATTAACTAACATTAAATTTATACATGCATACAATATTTTAGAACAAATAAATATCATAAAACTTTAAAACAACAATTTAAAAATCACTTCTTACCTGAAATTATCTTCGCCGTTTGCTAACGGTAGTTGAAGCGTTATTATGTGGGAGAAGACGAGTTATTGGTCGTTTGAAAAGGGGCTGTTATCAGAGAATTTTGAAATTGATTTAGATAGAGAGTCTAAAGGTGACATTGGTGGTGATTTTCGTGTTGGTGAATGGGTTGTAGGATTTCTTTCAAGTTTGTTTTGAAGAAGAAGAAGAAGAAATTTTCCCGCCGAACATAAGTGTCGCCTTATGTGAAAACCTGGGCATCGCTCTACAGCTGTGCTTCCCAAACTTTTGAGCTCCGCGGATCACTACAGCAACCCTCCAGGCCCTACGGACCACCGCCTTTCTTACGATTAAGAACAGGAGTTAATTGGAGACGTAGTTTATCTGAACATTTTCAAATGTGTTACACAGGTTTCTGTCTGTTTGAGGGGCGTCTGACTAGTTTTTGTTTTATTCCAAGAATTATTTTTTTAAATTGTAGGAGAAATTCGTGAAATATAAAATAGTTTTACAAACAACTTCATAATAAACATATTACAAATACATTTTATTTCTAAACTATGAACGTAATGTAGCACGGTAGAAGCGACGCACACAGCTTTTAACCTGTTTTACTCCTCAAGAACAATAGCTAAAAAGGTTGTAAACAACAAATTCGACTACTCAGGCAATACTCGTAACTTACATAAAAGAACAACCTATATGAAGCAAAATTTACAAATTGCCAGTATTTCAAAATGCGTTGGCGTACTCTGTACCCCAGCGCGCCTACCTGAAGGTTAATAAAATATTGAATGCCAGTGATAGCGTAAGAATTGATTAACTTTTCCCAAAAAAGATTCAACTAAATATGCGGTTCACTTTAAAAAATTACATTTTGGAAACCTTCGCGGACCATTTGTGGTCCGCGCACCGTAAATTGGGAAGCACTGCTCTATAGCAGTGTTTCTCAAACTGTGCTCCGCGGGTTGGATCGAAGTGTTCCGTCGCTTCTTTCTAAGTCAAGTTTTTTATAATTTTTAATTTCAATATAGGTTATGTTTATTATTTTATTTGTACTTCCTGGTCAAGTGTAGTGTATTTGGCAATACGCGTCAGATGTAGTAGTGTTACTGAAATTAATAGTGGTATTTGTTGTGTATATCATGTATGTATGTATGTGTATATATATATATATATATATATATATATATATATATATATACACACATACACTTGCATATATTGTTTCTCTGGTGTTCCGCAGATGAAAACATGATATCAAGGTGTGCGCGGAATCGATGTACGTATCAGCGGAATATGGTCTCAATATGTAATGCACGTATCAGTGGATGTACGTTAGGCGGACGCTGCCTGCAATTCCATAGCATATGAAATTCTTGAACAAGATGCATAGAGAAGATACACTGATATCTCATTGGTCGAAAAATTCATAGAGGTTGAACCTAATAAGTTGAAAATATACGAGACAAATTAAAAACAGTTGACACTCGCGTTTTTGCGGATTTTCTAGTCTCCATTTATCCATATCGTGCGAAATTTCTCTCATTCGCGGTTTAAAAAAATCACATAAATCGCTATTCGCAAGTTATGTAGAGCGAGAAACAGAAATTTTCAAAATCATTATGACGGCGGCTGATTTATCACGCGGAAAACGTCTCGCATATTCGCCGTGAATGGCAGCACCGAGCAGATTCAGGGAAAACAGTTTGCGCGTGACTCAAGCCTGCAACGTGCAATTGAGAGAAAACAGGCGACTTTAAGTTCGACAGCGCTCTGCAACACTGCGATAATAAGAGATAAACACCGCGCAAGCTGTGGTCACGCTGACGCAAATCTTATTTATAGATTGCTGACCCAAAAGTTTATGTCTGCGAGGACGGTTAAATTTGTCTTTGCAAATCTCAAGCGAATCTAATTTATATGTATACCTTGATGTAATTTATATCTTTCTACATATCTTATTTTTAATACAATTTTCTTTTTTCTATTAAAATGTGATGTATTTAAGGAAATAAGTTTGTTTATGTCGTGCGGGTATGGAAATCAAACCACGATTTCCTTATTATTCTTTATGACTACGGTCTGCGGCGATACATTGGAACATTCCCCCCAAACGGAGAGAGATTTCTATCAACGATTTCTATTCTTCGTGTATATATTATCATAAGAATCGAAAATTGAAAATGACGAAGCACTGTGTCTAATTTGTTCTGTAAAACTTATTCTAATGAAGTATGATAACGAAATGGAGGCGTAATTTTTTAATTGTCAGTATAGGCTGCCTTTTTCCGCTAAACTTTATCCAAATTGGAAAGCTTTTTAAAAACCTGCGTTATCAGATAACGATGTAGCAACTGTTAAACTTTCTTATGCCAGGGTTTCTTTTTAATGGATGTTTATTTCACGCTCCTTGAATCACATCCAAGGTGAAAAATTAATGAACGAATATTCCGCTAAATTTGGAGTTCTCCAATTCGTCGAAAAATGTGTCGCTCGAGAAAATGTATTCGGAGCACAATCCACATGGCTCTTCTTTGTGATCATAATTGGTTTTTCCTCAGCCATGAGAGTGATTATAGCTCTCCACGTTCTTCTGAAACCTTATCGGCAACTCTCTTTCCTCTTCCAGTCGTTGAAAAGCGGAATCCATATAATTATCATTAATTTCCCTTCAATTCTCCATTATACTTATTTTTGCCTCGTCCATCCCCTGCATTGTTTTCATGCTTCTTAAGCTCACCTATCGAAGCTTTCCAAGAATTTATGACATTTCCGAAGCGCCCACATTTCTGTTCCATTAGTGTAATTTGGCCGACATCAATACCCTTAACCAGTGGCGTAACTAGGGTATGGGGAAAGTGGCATTTGTCATAGACACCGCCTGTAAAAGGCGCCTAACTTTCCCCCAAAACATGTCAAAAGGTTTTTTTCCGATAAATGAGTATTAATTTAATGCTCGAATGTTCAATTTATATTTAATGAAATGCTAATATAATCTATAAAACGCGGGAAATGACAATATTCCACACAATAAAATGGTTTCCTAAAGTTTTGCAATAGGAACCATATCTCCCAGACACGTCTTTGCCATTAACACTTTAAAATTTTGGATGATGGAAGCTAGACCAAAATTTAATGCTCATCCTTTTCATTTATCAATAAAGTTGCGCAATATGCGTCGATGTTTTGTTAAATTCAATGTAAATATTTAAACGAATATAATGGCTCATCGTTAACCGTTTCCCTTTTGTTAGATGGTTCGGTACAGTTTTCTGTTTTTATCCACGTTTGGTAAATAATTGTGGCAACGCGATTCTTGCTTTATCTTAATCACTCACCTTTGGGGTTACTTTCCTTCTCTTTAAATCCACTCATATTTCTTCCCATGCCATGTTTCGTTCCGAAATCAGACGAGTGTTGACTCCGCACCGTTAAATTTATCCGCCCTTCCTGTAGCGGCATCTGTCGTATCATGCTTCAACCATCTTCCCGGACTGAAGCAGTTGCTACACGAATAGTACCAATGGGCGCGAAATTTGGAATTTATGTGCGATACGATTTTAAAGCAATTCTTAAATTTTGGAAGTAATGAAGGATAAATTTTTAGTCCTCTCTCCTTCATGATTAATCGTGTTAATGTTTTTTTCCTCTGTAGAACTGTGATATATATTAAAAGATAATAAGCATATAAATGAAATATTAACTGATAAAGCTGAGGAAATATTCATTTAGTATTCAATTACATAATATGAAATCAACGGAAAGCTATTTATCACATGAATATTTATAGTAACAAAAGTATTACCAATATTGATCTTCGGTTAGAATTACTTCTTAAAATTCCATTAAAATTTATATTCGCACGAATTTATATAGTAATAAAAATATTACCAGCGTTAGTCTTTCAAACTTAACACCAGACAGTGTAATTTAGTATTTATTTATTGTTTATTATTAATTTATTTTGTTTATTGGATAGAGCTGATAATCAGAGCTTCACTTCGCTGGTAATCCGTTTTTGTGTCTCTTCATAAAAATAAACACGAAACACATATTCTTGTCAATACACGGAAATATTCCTCCATTCGTTAGAAAGTAACCGTCAATCCATTAAGATCTAGCATATCGGCTTTTCTTTTGTCTGTTCATTCGTTTAATTAAAATACACCGATGAAACGTTTATATAGGTGTGTGGGATTAATGGGGAAATTTTACAGAAATGTATAGATTGGATTGTCAAGGTCAAGGATTTATATCCGTTTATTTTCTTTTAGCGTGGGTTATATAATACGTGTTGGCATATAAAACAAGTAAGGAAAGAACTGCCGAAGCAGACAAATAATGGCGGTTTTTCCAAAATAATTTAGACAGACAGATGGGCAAACCGTGAAAACGCGCACAGCGAGACAATATTGAATAGAATAGCAAAGAAACAGAGTATCTATCTGCTTTCGTTTTGAAGGAGTTAGCGAGTCAGACAGACGGACGAACCGAAGGATTTAAAAAAAACCGCTTGGATAAGGAAAGGGTAGATTCTGTTAGTTTAGCTTATTATAAAATACTAGAGGCCTGTTGCAGTACTTCCTGTAAACATATAGAGAGCCTTGCGTGAATTGACCCAATGCGATAGTTCCTATGACAAAAAATTGATTCAAAGAGTGTTATTAGTTGAACCACTTTTATTGCCCCTCTTTAAAAAATTATATAGCTCAGACCATTCTTGTCTTTTCGGGAGACGACTTCCCACTTAAAACCTGCAGGAGTTTGCGCCGAGTATTCAGGCGAATGATTTGTCGATCGTTCTTGGTTTATTTGCGTATATACTGGGAGGTGACGTCACTCGAGACTTAATGTTTTTGTCCTTCACGCGTTTTATTGCAAGCTTAGTGCAAATGCACTTGAAGCCCGAGTCTAACAATGCAAAAATCCGAGATGAACAATGCCGGCTAACCTAGCTACCTCCTTTTTGAAATGTCGAAAAACCGGAGAAAATCGAAAATAAACTAAAAGTATGAGCAAACAGGAATTAAACAACAGAATCGGTGGCAAGAATAAGAATTCTCATTTCTTTCTGCGTTAAATGGCGTAAATCTCGAGTCAAAGTCTCGATTGTAAGATATTTTAAAATGTTAAAGAATAAAGGTCTACACATCGTATTCTAGGCGATTATGTGTTAATCAAATGCAAAAAGGAAAACTATCCTAGTATCGTATCCATGCCTTCCCGGATGAGGGCTACCCACTTAAAACCTGTAGGAGTTCGCGCCGAATATGCAGGCGAAAGACTTATCGAAATTGAACCCACCGTTCCCGGTTTATTTGCGTTCATGTCGGAAGGCTTCAGACGCAGGCAGGGACGCAGAGACACAGCGGTTATAAAATATTAGATAAAATAATAATCTCCGACGGTCCGTAATGAATTTTTCGAAAAATTCCTTTTTACTTTCCCCATATACGAAGCATAGAGAAAATATTGTTTTCATGAAAAAAATCGAATTCGAGATTTCAACGGAAATACTCGTACATGTTTTAAGGTCCCCTGAACACGTTTTGACAATTTTCTCGATGTCTGTGTGTCTGTCTGTATGTGATAGATTTTTGTGGGCGCTCTAACTCTAAAACTATTAATCAGGTCAACGCGAAATTTTATATTTAACATTTTTATAAAAGTTAAAATATCTGATTAGTTTTTGGTAAAAATCGGTTTGCCGGAAGTGGGTGTTTACTCTTGTCACTTATCCGTTATTTTGAAATATTTGCTTTAATATTTGATAAATGTAAAATTGTATGGAGTAAAAGTTGTAGGAAATTTTATTTTCTACAACCTTTGTTTGCTACATTTTTCTATATAATGCATTGTTTAAGAGATATCTTATATTTTCAGCTGCCACCACCACGCCACCTACCTACGACTATTGTTAATAATTGATGCTTAGTTACGTCTTAGTAACGCTCCTTTTTCTTTTCTTAATTGTCAACCGGAAGTAAATATTGACAACGATCCCAGAGTTAACAACATGTAATTTGCCATATAAATATGGAGAAAGTCATGTGTTGCCCACATCAGTTTATTTTTCATTTATTTTGTGACGATAGTTATTTAATTGATCAGATAAAAATGTGTGGAACTGCTAAAATATTTTTCTTAATTTCTGCATTCCTTCAAAAGGGAATTATCGAGCTCGCGTTTTTGCTTGACACCATGTCGTCCCAAAAGCAGTAATAAGTATTGGTTTATTGAGCAGTATTCAGTCATATCGTCATTTTTATATGATAAGGATTTAGTGTGGCGAAATATTTTAATTAAGAAGCAGTTTTGCTATCGCAGAACGAATATTCTATCGCTTTTTTGGGCTATTTCTTTGTTTCAAGTTCAAGTAGGCTATTTTTCATTTTCAGCCAATTATTTTTCTCAACAGCTGTGATATTTTATTATCAAACAGATACATAAAAGGCATTCCTTTATCCTTGCACACATTTTGTCACTTTATTCAGTTTGAAATGTATATTTATTTTATCATCAGAAAACCTTCGTCACGACAATGCATATATTTTAAAATCCCGAGAAAAATATCGCATATTTTGTTTGCATCAATCGCTAAGACGGTTCTCTCAGCAAACAATAATTAAAAATCCGTATATTTCTCCCCCATTCTCTTATATTATCTGTGAGGTATAGATTAAAAATTTAATCTATAATTTAAAATTTAATTAAATTTATAATTTAAAATTAAATTTAAATTAAAAGGGTAGAGAACAACATTTACTACAAGATAGCCCCCGAGACTATAGTTTCGGGGTAAAAAATTCCAGAAGCACCTAATCTTTCGATACCGTTTCATACGTATTTACCATTAAGAACGCCTTTGAAATCTCTGTGTATTCCATTTATGGAGCATACTTTTCCATCTTGTGTATTAAAGATCTTGCTGTATCACTTGTTCAACACTTAACTTACCAAATGTATTTCTGTATAAAACTTAGGACCACAAATAACAAACACGTATTTTCAATTCATAAATAATATTTATTTTACACAATTGTGCTAGAACAAATGACATCCTGATTTTAAACAAATAAGCATATCTAAAATTACAAATATGTTTATTTTTTACAATACAAAATACAATATAATAAATCATAATATTTCACTTGCATATTCAAATCAGAACACATAGTTTGGCGGGAGAAATAGCTGTAATGCGCTTTTCAAAAGTTATTTGAACATCAGAGCAAGACAACTTTGTTGAAATATAAGCATAGGTAAGGTGGAATAATATGGTTTGTTCTTAGAACATTATTTATCGGTAATTCTTCACGGTATTGTATTATTTATTATTTTTTTTTTGAGTGACGGAGCTTTCCCCTTTGTTGCGCTGAGCCACGTGAGGTCAACGATACACACCCTCAACACATTCAAACACTTAAAAATCCTTGGGTCGCGATGACTTTGCTAAAATTCCCGATTGTTTTTTTTTACCGAGAAACGAAGGCGGAGTGACCTCCGTACAAGTGCCTCTCTGTCTGTCTGTCTGTCTGTCTATCCTTAGGCGGGTTGGCGGCGACTTCTCGGAGGAAAATAGGCGATTGTTCACCTTTCGTATGAATCGATGAAGGATCTGTGACGTTCATTTGCTCACACTTTGTTAGAATGGGAAGGCGAGAGAGGGCTCTTCTCCAAAAGGGAGTCGAGAAATTCAATGAGAGAGAGATAGAGAGAGGTACATTTGCAAGAGTTTCGATGAATTATCAAGAAGTAAGGTGGTGTCCTGACGATGCTATCAAAGAAGAATAGGTTACAACTAAGGCGACCCGCATTTGTGCTCATGGGGTGTCAGAGATCACCAAACCTTTCACTAAAAGAGCCTCATGAAGCATTGTGCGGATCACATAAGTCCTTTCATATGACAGATCAAACCGCGAGTATATTTCAAAAGGGAAGACATTTGAGATATTTTTTTCGATGGCGTAATTTTCCATACGCCTATAAAAGGTTACAAATAAGGCGACATGAAATTGTACTCGTGGGGTGTCACAACAAAAGTTTTGTAGAAGAGCCGCATGAGGCTTTGTAGACAGCTATGCGGGTCTCATACAACTTGAAGATGACTGCTCGTAAATTTCAAGGGGAAGGAATTTCAGATAGTTTTTTGAGTGCGTAATTTTTCATACTCGTGTATTAAAAGTAGACTGCATACGCGCGTTCGGAAAATATCGTTTAGATTTCGTGATTTACATATAGCGACACCTGCTGCAAATATACGGATACGCATCTCTTACAGGAATTGACGAGAGCCGAATGAAATCACTGCGCTGGTCGGTAATGGCCCGCGGGCCGTAGTTTTGGGACCCCTTGCATAGTTAACTGAGGTGTGATAAGATAATCAGTTTAAAAATATTAAGAAATATTAATTCCACTCAAGACGAATCATGGTTTAGATTAAGATTACAGTTTGGAAAATAATTTTTTTATCGAGTGGAATCCTTTTCTACAAGGATTCAAGGAATTGCTATGAAATTTTTCGTCGTTAAGTTTGACCTATTTCAACTTAAGTTCTTTTTTTACTATAATGAAAATCGTCTACTTTGAGGCTAACTATGCAGGTACTACAATTTATTTCTCCCTAGTCTCGCAACCATGGCGCAACTCGATCGAAAACTGCGCGTCGTCCTGTCGGAGATTGAAATCTCGATAGATCGATGGCCAATTTTCTTTTTTTTCTTTTTTTTTATTTAAGGTCGCACTGCCATTCGTGTTTCGCTCGATATTGACTTTGCCGTTGCGTCAATAAGTCTCCTCTCCTACGTCCTACGTTTGCCTTCCGTCGCAGTTTCTCCCTCTGCATTCCTCTTCTCCTCTCTAAAAGATAGCGCTCTTGATCCTACCTCGCATGGCGTCCTACCCTCTTCTCTCAAGCACCTCGAAACGTAGCGGATTGCGCATTGCAATGGGCTCGCCCTGGTTTTGCTGTATGCGCGCTTACACGCTTCATTACCGTAATCTCTGTGGATGAGCGCAACGGAGTTATTTTTAACCTGTGGTTAGTTTCGTGCTTTGCGGAAGATGGCGGTCTAGTTGTCGCAAAAAGTCTTAATGATTCAGTGGCATTAAAAGTGGGCCATGTCGCGATTAACTTGCGATTTTTTTTTCAGTTTTGACGAAACGATTTTAAAAATCAAACGGCGGAACGGTATGGATGAAAGTTGCAGAGTCACATAAAATGCGTCAATGATCCTTCCTTATTAATTATAAATCCTATATATAAATGTTCAGATAGATTAATATTTGAGCTCTCCAGATGACATCAATCTACTATTTGTGCGTTGCTATTAGGCGACGAGGATGAGAAAACGAGACCACGAGAAATATCGAGGAGACTGCACAAATAAACACTCCGTCCTTCGGAAGGGACGTTAAGCAGTTGGCCCCCCTGGTGTATTTTGCAAGAGTAGGCTAATGCCGGCACCGGGTTTCTCTCCTCCCTTCTCTTACGAAATGCAGATGACTTAGGACCGAGTGCGGCTTCACAGCCTGCCATGGTGCCTATAACTTGCCGATGTGCAAAACTTAAGTAATGAATAAAATCACTACTGACAGCTTAGTAGCAATGCTGGAAACCTGTTTGAGGAAAGCCGGTGATGACTGGCTTCCACCAAACCCTGCATTATCAATCTATCAAAATATATATCCCCCAAGGAAATTGTACAATGAATTGAAAAATGATTTTCATTAAAATTCGATCAGTGTGCTTTTATTTGAGCTGCGCAAGAAGTTTTAAATACGGAAAATATATAAGAAGATCAAAGTTATTACGTACATGGTTTGCTCGTGCATAGGTTATGCTTTGTAGGCGTTCGGTTGCTGTGGAATTTGCCTCTAAACGAAACGGGAAGTAAACGAAAAAGGAGCCTCCGATTCCGGAAAAAAGATAGTTCAAAATATATCCGCCAGAGATGAATGTTTAAACGCTACGATTTCTCAGGAAACCTACACTTTAACTGCGAAAATCTAGAGCATTCGAATAACGAAATGATGAAAGAATCTAGCTGGCGATCAAGGTGAAATGTTGCCTATGGAAAATACACTGTTCAAAAAGTCTCCGTGCACTTGACTCGCGTGTAACGCATGTAATTATTATGGGCAATTTCATAGTCTAGTTCAATAACTTTTTGAATGCCCTGCATAAAACGAGAACAAAAACTTAAAATAGCAAAAATGAAATTTCCGCTAACTACTCTGCGTCAAATGTTTTTTTTTAAAGTCGCACGTATATTTTATTTGGTTATGAAACAATTTACCCATCTATTCAGCCATAGGATTTCGTCTTTAAGTATCAGACACTAACGACGTCCTATCGGTGTTTGACCAAGAGAAGCACTCTTTCAATCAGGGATTTCTCTCGGAGTAGTTCACTCGATGTCCCGCAGCATTTTTATGACGAGGCTTCGCGACGCCTCCTGCGCATGCGCCGTATGAAGTCGCTGCGAGCCTCAAAGTTCCTTAAATGGAAAATAAAATATAACACGGAAAGAGTCCCAGCGCCGCCTAAAACGGGGTCTCCACCGCTATAATCACCGATGAATGGACTTATAGACAAAAAAATGGGATATATACCTTGTGGGTTAATGGACGCGGACAAAAGAAAAGCGTAAATAAAGGGCAGTACTCCTTGTGGGTGGGGCCGCTAGATCTTTTTAATTTTCATCGAGTGGCTAGCGTTCTCCAATCTGCTCAATCGATTGTCCCAGTGGCACTCTTCCCCACCGCCAGGAAAAACAAAAGGAGTCGGTGACGCGCAATAATTTTTTTTATTGTACTATAAAAGTTCTTCAGCTCGTACTATAAAAGTTCTTCAACTCAACGCTTCTCTGTCGCTGAGGCGGAAGTTGAGTGGTCCGTCCGGCGTGAACATTGGCTGTATGCTGTATTCCAGCGGGCCGTGGAGGTGCTCCGCGCGGAACGTTCTAATCATCTGTAAAAATTGACAAAGAGAAAACGATTGGCGTTTATGAGACAAAAAGAGATCGATGGCCCTCGAGGAAGAGGAAAGGTTTTATTGCGATGGTTTGCGGTTGTTTTGATTATTATAGTCGTAATCTCCCTTTAGTTTATTAATAGAATTGGCTAGTGTAGTACATTGGTTAGAAGGAGGGATGAGTACTTCTGATCACACCATAAAAGTATGTACGTCCTAATCGGGAAGGATTCGGTATATATTTTTTATTCAAAGCCTACTAATTGGCAGTAATTAATTAATAATAATTCTGCGAAATTTGTAAATATATTAATTGATGATTATCTGATAATACTGATATATTTATCAATCGATATTTTATGAGCCATTCTTTAATAATAGTAATTAACTTGACTGAATATTTGACACACTTTAAGTTTATTCTCCTCGTTAACGCAGCGTTTTGAATCTTACCGTCTTATTGTCATCGATAGGTAAAATAATTGTTTTTATTCATTGCATTCGACATTTTTATTATTATTTTAAAATGTAAGTTGATCTTCTTGTCTCACAGATCATAAAACCAATTTATAGATTGATACAATTTTCGATTGTTTTTTTTTCGGAAATTAATTAAAGGAATTTAAAAAATAGGTGTTTAGAATGAAGCGCTCTCTAGTTGCTACTAGGTGAAAAATAAATATTTAAAAATTAAGTTAAACCTAAAAAAAATTAGTGACCAATTACATTTATAAATTGTCCGAAAAATTACTTTAATCTAATCTTTTATTTGAATCTGTGGTAAAACCAAACGAGTTAAACGTTTTCTAGCCTACTCTCCGGAATGGAAATAGGCTTGTAGTTTCTTCGCTGTGTCCGTCCCCCACTATTAACTTTCGAACCAATAGACCGATTTTTATGGCACTCGGGGGAAATCTCTTGCTACCAGGGGTCGAGATCCCGAGGATAGTTTTTATTGCAAAGATTGAAAGTCCCGGCTTCGATTCCAGGAACTATCCTTTCCAATTGATAATTGTCTCTTGCACATTTAAATAGCTTAGAACTGCAATGTCGGAGCGGTATTTGTACTATTCTCCGAGGAAAGGAATGGAGATTCTAATTTTTATCGTAGAATTTTACTTATCGATCGTATTTCTCCGTATTTTGCGTAAATACTGGCGTTTTTGCAGTTTTTATCACTCATTACGAGAGTGTTTCCATAGCAACGATTATTGTTGGGCTTTGGTTCGGTATGGTTTAGTATGTACACATAAATGCGTTATTTTTGCAACACAAATCGCGTGATCAATTTAGTTTTCCTTTCGAATGTATTTTATAAAGGTAAATTACGAAATTAGGGCACACAAAGTGCAAATCATCCGCGGTGATTTTAAAGCTATTAAAGCCAATGTAAGTATTAAACCTTTCAGACCGGACTTTTTTCTTTGGGGAAAAATATTTTCTTTTCAGTGGAATTATGCTAATTGGCTTCAAAAGAAATAGAAAAAAGAAATTTGGAACTAAAATCTTTATTTTAAGGAAGTTTTTAAATTTTCTTTGCAACGTGTTAAAACATCAAAAATCAACAAAAAATGTACAAAATTATTTTATTTATGAAGTAAGAAGGTTTCCTTATCTAAGTTTAAAGAAAATAATAACATAGTTTGATTTTTGACGACAAAAACAAAAAAATAAATTTGACCTATTTGGAGCAATTCTTTTCAGTTCTTGCCATCTTATATTTTATGTCATTTTACTTCAATTAGTCTTCAATATATGGCAGTAAAAGTGCCAATAATGGATAAAATAGACGTTACACCAAGTGCTCAGCATGTTTTTTAATAAAATATTATGTGAAAGAGCGTTTAAAAAGTACGTTTGAAATTAATGTACATGATAATGTAGTACACCAGGTCTGAAAGGGTTAACCAAGTAATTACGTGGAAAGTAGGCATCAAAAGTTCCGTTTGGGTCTTCTTGTTTTTAAATGAATTGTTGCTCGAATTGGTTGTTTCAGCAAAAATATATGCCAAAGCTTTTGAGGGATCTTTAAAGGGCCATGCATTCCGGATCATGCGGGACACTCACGAATTTCGTCTTCTTCTCCCGCAAGATTAAGTAATTCGGACCATTGTATCATTGTGCGTTTGGCCCCACGGAATTCGTCCTTTAAACTATTTTTGCCAAAACTTCCTCCCAGCCGTGCTCAAAACGATTCTGTATTATATGAAGTGATTTGTTTTTAGTCGGATTTGTAAACGTTTAATTTTATGTTAATTGCTATAATTCGCGACTTTCGAAGCCCGATTTTTGCCAAATAAATTGTAATAATAATTTAAATATTATGATATGCATGACAAGCCTGAAGTAAATTCTTCATATTACAAGACAATTTGTTCCTTTTGTCCAGAATAGCTAGTCTTACTGAGGCTTGGTCTCGTTTGAAATCTGGCCACTTTGGCCAATCTTGAAACTCCGTAAACTTTTTTTTTGCGGTAACCGACCCCCTTTGTTCGTGCATGTTTCCTTCTGCGAGTTGTGTTTCTATGAGACAGTTCTAGTGGTTGCCTAGCAACAATCGCAAATCGGCCAACCTCGAGCGTTCAATGACGAATGATCGGTGATGTGCGTCGATCTAAATATAAATCGACCCTCAACGATTTAGCGCTGTTTATGTTAATACTTCAGTGATTGAGCATTGCTTCGGCCTTCTACTCTTGTTGTTGTGAATGACTAGGGAGACTCCTTCTCTTTAAGATAAATGCCGCATCGTATATCCTTGTTGCAGAATCACGTACGAAAGGACTCGGCAATGTTCTGCAATCACGCGCTCGCCCAAAAATGCAGTCCTCCGGATGTTGAAGCACCGTTTTAGCGATTCACGATGATTAATTAGCATAGTCAGCAAAAATTCACGTCAAATTTATTTCGCCCTCCCTTCTAATGACCTTGAGCTGTTTTGGGGATCCAAAATGTCCGGTTCTTTGCGACACACCTCTCTTACCGCAAAGTTGAGCATCACCCATTAACTTACTACTTATGATTTTGCCGAAAGCGTTCTTTTTAATTCCCGATAGTCATATTTTAAATTTATTGTTAATCTAATCGAAGCTCGGAATCATTTGGATGATTTTTTTAACCAATCTGTTTAGTATGATTGTTTCTTTCATAAAAATGTATCAAGTCATGCAGGATAAAAACCTTAATGAGATTCAGAGTCGAAGAGAAGTTTTTGCGGTGATCGCATGCCGTTTCCAATTATCTAAGTCCGCTATTTTATCTCGGAATGGAAAATTCCCAAGCAAATAGATATAGATATAAATAGCGCACTCATCGACACAAATATAGTGAGGAATTAAATCGCCAAAATGCATCAGAGTTAATGTCTGTACTAAATTGACAGATTTTTTTACGAACTCTTCAGTAATTTACTAAAGGAATCATAATAAACCAACTAAGAATTAATATTTCTAAGGAAACGGGAATTTAAAATATGCTGCCAGCAAAAAAGAGAGTGCAGCGCTCTCACCGCGTGGATGTACCCCAGCATTTCATTGGTAAACAATTGAATGTCAGCGCATAACGCTTCCATTTGTATTTGCGATCCAGAGACACGGCGCCAGAACTCAACAACCGAGAACCTAAATTCGACCAATGGGCTCTTAATATGAGAGTCAAGACCGCCATCTTTGCGAACGCGCGGAAGAGTTTCGCGACAGCGTCGCACCGGAGGGCGCCTCACCTTCGCCAAGAAGACTTGCAACTCCAAGTCTGCGAACCTCCTCCCGACGCACATCCTCCTTCCGAATCCGAAAGGTAGAGAGACGAAAGGATGCGCCCTCTGGCTCAGCCAAGGGCAAACCCCTTGGTCAGCGTCCTGCCCGGCCTTCAGCCACCTCTCCGGCAGGAAGCGGTGGGCTTGCGGGAAGTGCTCCTCCAGGTTGCTGATGACGTAGTGGGGAAACACCACCTGCTTCTGCAGAGGGAAGGACGGAGTTAGCGGCGCTTACATTTTCGTAAAGTTGTATCAGGAGTAGGAAGATAGACGCTTATGGGCATTTATTGCATTGAGTTTTAATCGGCGTACTATCCCAAAATACGACGGGTTATTTATTTTACGGGAAATCAAATGAGGATATACCATATCTGTACTGTAGGAGAAGAGAGTATTCCAATCAGAATAACAAAGCAAAGATGGAAGAAATAGGCGGAAAAATAGTAGTAGTGGTCTATTGAGAGACATCCAAGGGAAGATAAAAGGCAAACAAATAGATATTAAAATTAAAATAAACTGATGTGGGCAACACATGACTTTCTCCATATTTATATGGCAAATTACATGTTGTTAACTCTGGGATCGTTGTCAATATTTACTTCCGGTTGACAATTAAGAAAAGAAAAAGGAGCGTTACTAAGACGTAACTAAGCGTAAATTCTTAACAATAGTCGTAGGTAGGTGGCGTGGTGGTGGCAGCTAAAAATATAAGATATCTCTCAAACAATGCATTATATGGAAAAATGTATCAAACAAAGGTTGTAGAAAATAAAATTTCCCACAACTTTTATTCTTATACAGTTTTACATTTATCAAATATTAAAGCAAATATTTCAAAACAACAGATAAGTGACAAGAGTAAACACCCACTACTGGTAGACCGATTTTTACCAAAAACTAATCAGATATTTTAACTTTTATAAAAATGTTAAATATAAAATTTTGCGTTGACCTGATTAATAGTTTTTGAGTTAGAGCGCCCACAAATATCTATCACATAACAGACCGGTAGACAGACAGTCACACAGACATCATCGCGAAACTAGTCAGAACGTGTTCAGGGAACCTTAAAACATGTATTACCGTTGAAATCTCGAGTTCGATTTTCTAATGAAAACACTACTTCTCATACTACGTATATGGAGAAAGTAAACATACTTTTAAAGGACAGTTAAGAAAATAAGAAACAAGTTTTAAAAAGAACTGCAAAAGCAGATTCCAAAAGCGCTTTTAGAATGTTCGCCTAAATTTTCTGAATCTTCGACTTCCTCTCTCTCTCTCTCTCTTTTATTTAAAACATACCTCACCGCAATTTAGCAATTTGAATATGATTTCTATCCCTTTTCGAAAGTAAATTGTACGTATCTATACTTCACTTTAATCGTTGTGGCAACGTAAACAAAACGAAACTTATCATAGTAACTGATCCGTACTGATAGTTTATAAGGTTTTTTAATTTAGCTAAAAGTCAAACGAGCAAACGGACTGTCTCCAAAATCAATAGGTTTCATATTTGTTACCAACTTAAACTATCCTGAAAATCTTATCTTCCCAGTTCTTGTCGTTGCTTCAAAATTTCGCTCACGGACGGACAAAGTGAAAACATTAGCGATTTCAACTAAGTGAGGGAAGAATTGCAGAGTAAATTACATATGGCACCCGAATGCGTAAGCGATTTCTTTTAGAAAAATGCGCTAGTAAGAAACTTTGAAAGCGAACCAAGAACATGCTGATTCGATTCAATCTTTATACATTGTCATTCATTAATCGGACCCTTTTTGTAACGAAATACATATTTCGGTAAATAAGTATTTAATTCCAATCCTAACTCTCCCATTTAAAGATTTTATAGAACCTTCTTTTAATGTTGGTCTGCATGTTCGTCGCGTGGGTTGCAAGTTTATTCAATTTTTAAATTGTTGTTAGGCGTTTATTTTACACAACAGAATTAATATTTTCGGATATATATTAAACACGTTGAATAGACTTTATGATAAGATATTTTAAGTATCGTCTTTATTTAACTGTAAGGCGTAAATTAACATTCGACGGACAGATAAATTTCATTTCAACGCCATATTATCAGAATTTCACTGTATCTCTTTGCGCCACGCGTCATTTTACGATAGTGAAAACTTATTGCGCAAAATTAAACATATGTAATAATTGTAATAATATTTTTTTTAATTTTATAGATCTTATGCAGGGCCGGTCCTAGTGGTCCCGGGCAAATTCATTTTTGCCGATCCCCTTTAACATTATTAAATACTCAGTATTGTGAAAAATAGCTGTTAATTGCTACAAATAAAAAGGCAATAATTAGATGAAAAGTTTCATTTCAAAACACAATGAATTCATTTTAATGTTTGAAGTTTATTGTATCTTACAACAACCTTCTATCAATCAAAAGTTTATATTTCTTGCCTCATAAGTTACGAAATCAGCGATTAAAGTCGGATAACCGAGCGATGATGCTACAGAAAGTGAAATAATATCAAGTTCAACCAGCCTTTCTTGTGTCATAGTTGAACGTAAGTACGTCTTAATTAATTTTAACTTTGAAAAGCTGCGTTAACCACTAGCTACGTTCACCATTAGCTACGTCCACCATTAGCTACGTCCACCATTAGCTACGTTCACCACTAGCTCCAGTGCCGTTCTCCATTGGTCTGGGATTATTTGTGACAAAGTTTTAAGTTTAATAAATGGTCTTAATCTGTCAATGTAACTTTTGCGCTGTTTAAGAAAATCATCATCAGACATGATTTTCAGGGTCGAAATACATACAAAAATCCGAAGTTTTCTTTAAAAGTCTTTAACATCAGAAATAGTTCCCTTAGTGAGATAATTTCTTGGTCCAATGAATTATTAAAAAATCCGACGAGTAATTTCTTCTCAGGTTCATTTATTTACTCGTCTTCAGCTTCATGTGAAAATTTTTCTTTATTTTTCTTCGTCGAACAGACGATTCCACTCGAGAAACGGCTAGTTTTGGATCCATCTCAAGTTATTTTGCAAGCTCCCTTGCTGGGATTTTCAAACTTTCAAAGCCATACTCTTTGAATTGCACAAAGAAACTTTCTTTGCTTTGCAAAACTGATTATACTAGATCTAACTGCATATTTCAGCTTTGCATTATCTTGCTATCAACGTTAATTTGAGCGAGAATATCGTACCAAACCACTAAAATCATCAAAAATTAAAAGTTTTTCAATTTTAGCCAATGAAATTGCTTCTGTTCGGTGATTTACGTAATTTGTTGTTTCTGAAACATCAGCTAACGCGGCATAAATGTCGTCATCTGAAACCGAATCACTTCAACACAATTAATGTTGTATTTCCTTCGAGTTTCCGATAGTAATTATGATACTGTAAAATTAGTTACACGATTTTTAAAAACCTGCCATAATCGTGTAGAGCCAGAAAAAGGCACAAATTTGCTACAAAACTCCAAAAAATAGACGAAGAAATGGACGACTGCCATGTCGCCGAGTATTAAATTTAAACTGTTGCATCCACAGGGCATGAAGAGACAGGAGCGCCTTCAGTCAAAAGTGTCAGTGGCGGAAAAGAATTTCAACGATCACCCACCGGTTGATATGTATGGAATTGTTGTTAAATAGAAATTAACTCCTTAACCGTAAAATTTTACGGTTAAGGAGCTAATTTCTATTTAACATCAATTTCGCCGTAGTCTCCATCTTTACTTATTTATAGGTATGGAATTAGTAAAACTAATGAAGCACAAAACAGGATTAAAACGTAAGGAGACAAAGACTAAGCTCCCTTTCACACTGACCACGCCAAGAAACTTTTTTACCACCCGACGCAAATGTAATCGGCCTATTACCACGCGAACGAAATTCTTGCAGCAAAATGGCCGATAGTTAGTCTTGGATGAGACACTAGTAGGTGTCAAACATCGGATAACCACTTGGTACGGATGGGACATCTCTCTTCTGCACCGTAGCAGTATGCTGTAACTAATTTGTTTCACATCTTTCACCCAATACCACGCCCTTATTATGTTTATCCCTCCCTCCACCACTCTTGGAAACCTTTTCTACGAAATGGGTGCTTCTTGCTCCTTAGACCAGCGTTTTCCAAACTATGGTCCGCGGAGGTTTCCAAAATTGGTTTATTTTTGGGCCGCGCCTCATATTTAGCTGGGATTTTTTCGGGAAAAATAAAGCAAGTTGTACAATATCACGGGTATTGAATATTTTTATTAATGGCGTTTTTACTTATACATTTTCCTACTTCTTCATATCCTTACACTGTAAGTAATGAGGTGGTCCGCAGGGACGGAATGGGTTGAAGTGGTCCACGGGGTTCAAAAGTTTGGGAAACGCTGCCTTAGAACACCCCTGGACTTCAGGTAATTTCCCCTTTGTTGACTCCCCGTCCCTTTTTTCCGAAAACCGAGGTGCATTTTCAGTCTCTCCCATCTCAACACCGTTCTATCAAGATTCAACAAAGGGGCCTCAATTTTTTTTTTAGGACTTTCAATTGTTTTTTTCTTCGAGACTTTAAATTTGTTTTGGCGGGGGCCCGAACATTTCCCAGTACGACACTGTCACTAAACGGCTTAATAGTATTTCTATTTACTTTCCTAATCGCATCCGGAAAAAATTACGAAACGTATCGGGCCAAAATCGTGCGATTTTTCCCAGTTTATATACATTGCATAATTCAACGGGCCCTCGAAATTGGCGGCCCCGGGCGACCGCCCGGCTCGCCAGCTCCAAAGACCGGCTCTGATCTTACGTAATGAAAGATGTGCCATCTTAGAGCCGAATATCGAATCATAATAGCGTTATTGTTAGTGAATGAAAGAAAATTCTTACCCCTTTTGGTATTTGATATCCTGAAATGACGGTATCCTTGGTGATAAGCCGACCGTTCCCTATCACCACGGGCTTCATCCTAAGGGAATATAAGAACAATTCAATCAGCCGCGTTTTACAAATTTACAATTAGATAAATAATACATAAATGAATCTTATCCTAAAATATAAACAATGAGTGGCCATTAATACGTTTTAATAAAAGTCTATCATTCCAATTAGTTGATGTTGAAAATACTGTATAAACAAAATACCGTGAATTCATTGCTATAAAAAATCGAACGATTTTATTTTTAAAAAGTTACACCAGTAACGAATTCGAAGAGGGTGGAAATTAGTTCAGTAAATTCTTCGAAAATAAAATGATTTTTCGTTCCCTCGTTAGCGCTTTAAAGCAACTGTGATCTCACCTCATAGCCTCTTTGATAACAGCCTTGAGGTAAGGCATCCTGTCGAGGTGCTCGTTGGTGACGGGGGTCTCGGGAGATGGCAGCACCTCTTTCAGTTCCTTATAGAGCTCCTCTTGCTTGTCGAGGTTTTGACTCAGCTGGTAGAGAGTGGATGCCGCTGCCACAGAAGTCTGTAGAATTTTCAATTTATGTAATTTTAGCTGTTTTATTTGCATAGGGAAGTGTAAGGAGTTATATAATTTGCCGAAAATATCATAGTAAATACCATCTTAAGTTTTTGCTATACGCCCTTAAAATTGGCATTTGCGACGATATTCTATTAATTTTTCCTTCGTTTAAAAACCATTAAAGTTTATTAACAAAATGCAGAGTGCCCAAAAAAGAAAATTAATTAATTAAGTTCAAATTTAATCGATATTTCTCATACTCGATTCCCGGGAAAATTTTTAATGATTTTCGGAAATTGTTCGTTTTTATTTTGTGCCGTCAATATTTTCCAGATTTGAATTCATAGATGTTTTTAGTTTCTCCATAATAGTAATTGTTTTCATGTAAAAAATCGACTTCGAGATTTCAACGGAAATAGACGTTTTGAGGTCCCCCTGAACACGTTTTAACCATTTTATCGGTGATGTGTGTGTGTGACATCTTTTTTTTGGGTGCTCTAACTCAAAATCTATTAATCAGGTCAATGCGAAATTTTATATTGAACATTTTTATGAAATTCAGAAGAACTGATTAGTTTTTGGTAAATATCGGTGAACCGGAAGTGGGTATTTACTCTTGTCACGAACGTTATTTGAGATATTTGCTTGAATATTTGATATATTTAAAAATATACCGGAATAAAAGTTCTAGGAAATTTAATTTTCTACAACCTTTGTTCGAAACATTTTTCCATTGTTTAAGAGATATCTTAAAATATAAATTATTTAGCTGCCACCACCACGCAACCTACCGACGACTATTGTTAGCAATTGACGCTTAGTTACATCTTAGTAACGCTCCTTTTTCTTTTATTAATTGTTGAAGCTTTGTGGCTATATCCAGTATCAGAAGGCTATGGTTTGAGTTTATTTCTGTTCTTTGTCAAGTCTAAAATTTTATCGCTTTCTTAAAATATTTTTTATTATGTAACCTATTTGGAATTTTTAGAAATATTACAGGTATGGAGAAAGTCATGTAGTGGCCACATCAGATTTTTTTAGATATTCCTCCGAATTTCAGCCCCAAATGTTAAACTATCAAGATTAGTTATTTTTTATTTTATGCATATTGTACCGATGAATTTTCTGATGAATTCTAAATATTTTTTCAGTGAATGATATTTAATTACCGAGTTATTAGGAGTATGAGATTTAGGATCAGGTTGCGTTTCTCGCTATTAATTCAATTTGAATGAAAAGCTAATACAATGTCAAAATGGCTTCTTCTCGCGCCCGTGAATGTCGATATTTAAAAAAGGTCCAAAGGTAATGGCTGCATGTATTTGAAACTAGGCGCTGAAGTGAACTACCTTCCCTTCCTATTCTTCTTCCTTCCCCCATCCCTCCTCCCCTAATCGACCAAATTAGCTACTCTGACCAAGTGAATTATATGTAAAATAGGAAGATGCCCGTTGAAATTCAAAGGGGAAAGTTTTTTATGAAATTCCGTGAATAGATACGACGCGAAGCTATTATCCAAATCAATGGTACCCAATTACACGAAACCGGCAACAATGCAAATCGCTAAGAACGCATAAAATTCTCGCGTTAAAAACTGATCTGTTGACCGATTCGACGCCTATTAAAAATCGATGCCAGGAAAACAAACGTTTGCTCTATTAGGCGTTCGTTGCTTCAATTCTCGAACTGCTACGATGATTCTAAGTGATTTTAATATGCGAACGATTAATATTCTACATTCAAATGTATTCCTTCTAGCTTATAAGGCAACGAATGTTGTTTTCATTGGTTGCTATGGAAATCGTTTCCCTCTCCTTCATTCTCTCTCACTCGTATTATAAACATTCAAAGCATTAAAGGAATTAAATGACAATAGGATTTCGAGGTTTAACAATGTAATTGGTTGGCAAGGCAACATCCAGTTAAAATGGCAAGATTTCCCCAAAATATGCGAATTAAACGTTTAACATGTGGAATTTCGAACTGTAGGAAGAAAAAGATGAACAGAATAATACATATAATTTTTCTTTGAAATGGTTTAAATCAAAGATCGCAGGTTAATTCTTTCTAACTTAGATCTCAAAAAGAACAAAAGCCTGCTCCTGGAAAAGTCGATGTTTATGTCTTAATTTTTGGGAAATGGAAATGTCTTCCTTGGAGTCGAACCCAGGACTTGTCGAGTTTTTTTCGTCATCGCCTTAAAGTATGCAAATCGAGCATTCCTACCAATTTCAAAAACGTATCTCGATCCTATCGAGTTATTTGCGTGACAGAGGGAGCCACAAAGGGACAGAAGAAGGCTCTTATAGATTTTAGGCCGTTTTTAAACCTCTTTCATAAATATTCCACCCTCAGTTTTAACTTTGAGAAAATTGCAATATAGGATACATTAGCAGCCGATCTCTTGTTGTCTCCAACATAGAAGAAAGATCGATCGCTCAAGGCAGAGTGCATCTGAATATTTAATCTGCTAACGACTTTTCTCAAATAATGTATCACGTCATTGCGATTCATTAAAGACTTATGTATTTACGTTGTATCAACAATAAATATCATGTTTAAATGAAAAATGGTTTATTAAATATTAAAAATGCGAAATCTTTCTTATTCCCGGATTTCCCGGGATATTTTGAAAACCTAATTCCCGTTTCCCGGGAAACAAAATATCGCCGGGAACCCAAAACTCGAGTATTTATAGCAGATATTGTTTACTTATTTGCCACGAAGATTATTTTCTTTGACAACAATTAAAAAACACGGGAGAATTGAGTACAAAATGAATTACGACTTTTTCGATTGATTTTCTTGAAGTCGGCTACGCCTTCGATATAAATATAATAAAAAAACATACAATATTGTTTGAAGATTTTTTTTTATATGTTATATTTTAGGAGATATAAATAGAATTTTTTTGTCACCAGTAAAGTGGCACTTTCGATTAGGCTACGTGAATAACTTATCTCACTTCCTTAATTTCTTTGCCCTTACGTCTTAAATGCCAAATTTCATGAACATCCGTCCAGTAGTTTCGCAGATGAAGCATGCGGATGGACGGACGGACACGACCTGACCATAAAGCGCTCTTTGCTTACTTTTTGTAAAGAACGCCTAAAAAACTCATTTTTCAAAAGGGTTGATCACTTCCGTTACATCTTTAGCGCTAACGTCTGTTATTCAAGCTGAATGATTACATAGCTATACTACATACTATATTTTTCTTAAATCTGACGTGGCCACCACATGACTTTCTCCATATCTGTAATATTTCTAAAAATTCAAAACAGGTTAGATAATGTTGGTTGAACGCTCAGATTGACACTTATGGCCAGTTGAATTAAAATAAATTGAGAACTCTTACCGCCATAAAATTAACTTCAAGTTACCCTATGCATTTCGCATTGGGTATCTTGAAGTTAATTTTATGGCTGAAGAAGTTCTCAATTTATTTTTAGGTTAGATAATAATAAATATTTTAAGAAACAGAAAATTTTAGACTACAAAGAGCAGAAATAAACTCAAACCATAGCCTTCTGATATTGGATATAGCCACGAAGCTCCAACAATTAAGAAAAGAAAAAGGAGTGTTACTAAGACAACTAAGCGT
Organism: Tanypteryx hageni; assembly: GCA_028673005.1. Taxonomy (NCBI): domain Eukaryota; kingdom Metazoa; phylum Arthropoda; class Insecta; order Odonata; family Petaluridae; genus Tanypteryx; species Tanypteryx hageni. The sequence goes on along the minus strand of CM054114.1, from coordinate 165,344,757 downwards.
CAACTGTTAACAATAGTCGTCGGTAGGTGGCGTGGTGGTGGCAGCTAAAAATATAAGATATCTCTTAAACAATGCATTTTATGGAATAATATTTCAAACAAAGATTATAGAAAATAAATTTCCTACAACTTTTATTCCAATATAGTTTTATATTTATCAAATATTATAGTAAATATTTCAAAATAACGGATAAGTGACAAGAGTAAACACCCATTTCCGGTTGACTGAGTTTTACCAAAAACTAATCAGTTCTTCTCACTTTTATAGAAATGTTAAATATAAAATTTTGAGTTGACCTGATTTTTGTTGGAGCACACACACACTCACTCACACACGCAGACATCATCAAGATAATGGTCAAAACGTGTCCAGGGGACCTCAAAACGTGTATTTCCGTTGAAATCTCGTAGTCGATTTCTTTCATGAATACAATACTTTCCCCTATACTACGTGTGTGGTGAAAGTAAAAATAAAGCATGCACCTACCGAGTCCACGCCGACGAGGAACATGTCCACGGCTAGCACGCTCGCTTCCTTGATGTCCTCGGTTCGAGTGAAGACGTGGCGTAGAAGGGAGTCTCCTTCCGACCAATCCGTATTCGAATCATTAGCAGATACTCCGCGAGATTCCCACTGCTTCAGAGCAACTCCCACGTTCTTCAGGGTTGTGCTGCGTTCGTAAAAAAAAAATCGGTACAATATGTGTTGCAAAAACCCTCGTATGCTAGATATGCATCTGGTCTCGCTACTCTCTTCACTGATTGGAGGGAACTATTGCCGCTGCAAAAACGTCAAGACCGCGGAAAATAGCATCTGTACCCAAATTGCATTAATATATTATGTGAACTACGGAGATACCCCCCGTCCTACGAACGATTTTCATCCGTAAATAAAAACTAATTTAGGCGCCATAGCTATTTCATTTGAATCATAAATAAAGTTATCACTATTTGTTAAAATTTAAATTTTGCTATCCACTAAGTGTCATGAAAATTGGTCTATTGGTTAATAGGGGGAACAGACAGACAGACACACAAACGGGCCTATAGACCAGGGGTGGGCAAACTTTTTACGTGGCGGGCCGCATAAACAGATGAAAATGCTTCGGCGGGCCACGTTAGGGTTCACAAAGTAAGTAATGTGAGGTAATGCGAGGGATTCTGTTAGTGAAAATCAATAATAAATAATATGTTATCCCCATAACATCACTGGAGAAGGTTTTCCGGCATTAATTTAAACTACAAATATGAAATTATCTCTATTTTATATTACGGTTCGCTTTCATAATGGCATCGCGGGCCACATAAAATGCCCTCGCGGGCCGCAGTTTGCCCACCCCTGCTATAGACAGACAACGAAGAAACTATAAACCTATTTCCATTCTGGAAAGTAGACTAAAAATCAATACGAGTGCTTGGGATACAGCTCCTTAAAACTCACGCGCTTAAATCTATCCCCCAATTGGAAGTTTGTCGATAGGATTGTTTACTTATTAATAAACAGCAACATGAAACAGCTGAACCGTAAATTTTTATAACGATTTCTTCCTCTCGAAAAGCAGTCGATCACATCGGTGACTCCATAGGAAACAGCTCCCGTCCCCGCCATATCACGTTTTTACTCAGCGGGAGCGGTTTCTGGCCGCAAAGAAATGTTTGTTTACGCTGTCGTAATTTCCGTGGCCCGTGCAGATAACCCTTTCTCTCCGTCTCGTCCCTAATGTCACGGTCAATGACTATCCTTCGGAGATGCATTCCGGATTCTTTGTGCAGGACGGGAAGTGAAAGTGGTTTTCCTCGAGTCAGCTGCCACTCCTACCCCCTCCGCCTCGCTCTCCGCCTCGCTCTCCGCCTCTTTCTCCACCTCCCGGCACCACTCTCGCAGCCTCCTTCATTCAAACCTCACACCCGCTCTTCCTTTTTATTTTTTTTATCGCCTTCGGGGCGTGCGAGATTCGTTTTTCTTTTGTTTCGTTTCCAGCGTTTTCCCATCGAAGGATGTTATAGAATCCACTCGCCGTGAGAGGGAAGCGAGGGAAGGTTCTTTAACCACAGAAGACACGATCACGATATGAGACGGAGCAAGTGAATCATATATATATATATATATATATATATATATATATATATATACACAGGTAAACTCCATTTCAACGCTGTGGATGGGATCCATAGCTTCAGACCGCGATATAAATGGATTTCTTTACCCGTCGCATAGAAAGGTAAAAGTAAATACAGCGGGAGGCAAACTGCAACATTTAATTTAATTTTTTTTTTGTAAGTAGAATACTTAAAAAATCGAAATAGGGATTATACAAATTTTATTTTAATTTGTTTGGCAGTTAAAAATTCTTAATGTTTAAACAAATAGATAACTGTTTAGGTACTACAGGATGAGCTAGGAAGCTGAAATTTTCAAGTTATTTACAGAGTAGTGAATTTTTTACAAATAAACATTTCAATTTTACCATATATGAATTGCGGCGGCCGTTAAAAATTATTTAAATTTAAACAATTAGAAAAATATTATTTTACTTCTAGAATTGCTACAACTTTAAAATTTGGCTAAAATGTGTAGCATTAGTACTCCATAATGAAGATAGTGTAAATTTTTTAAAATTGCAACATTTGGAGATTGTTTAAACTATAATTTTTACATGTGGGAAAAATGGAAATCGCTGAGGAAGTGAAATCTTTAGAATTGAAAGAATATTTGTAATGATGTAATGTCTGTCTGAAAAATGAATGTTTTTTCAAGGTGATATGAAATGCTTGCAGTATGCAAGCACCAACTACTAGTATGTTATATCCTCCTCCTCTGTAAGGAAAGTCTATATATAATGATATATACATACACACACTCACACATACATATATATATATCGATATCCTGAGGTGAGGTCATAGTTTATTCCGGCAGTGTACAGAAACTCTTTCGTGGTTCCGTTAAAAATTATCGTTTGGTCGGAGCCCTATTGATAGACAGTCTTTTGTAATCTTAAAATGGACGGACTATATTTGAAGATAATACCAGTTAAAATGACCTAATTCGGCAAGTATACGTTCCAAATTGTCTAATGTTTTTGTAAATGCATCTCTTTGAACAGTTTATAATTTTTTCGTCGTAATTTATAAGCGAAATACATAAACTCGAATGGTGAACCACGGGTGCCATTAGTTTTTAAAGCCTAAATATATTATAGAAGTCATTCCAAATATGTATTCAGTTGACTGCTTGTCTTATTAAAATTTTTTCGGACAAAAATGACTCCTAATCTTTTTACTTGGTCTGCTAATGCGGTTTTACCTTTCACACTATATCCAAGGAATGGTATTTTAATGCAGTTTATATTTTAGCGTAAACATGTCAGCATTATATGTTTGTGTAAATATTTGTGTGATACTCCGTACGAATCAAAACTTTTCGTGTCAGCATATGATAATGTATTGCAAAGTAAGTTTTCCATCGTTCATGATTTATTGAATTAATAAACACCACAATTTTTAAATTAAAATGTATTCTTTATTATATTATACCTCTCAAATAATATCGCAGAACTTCCTAATTTATGATTAGCCATGTTCTATTAGTTAAATTTGCTCTTATATGTGAAATGTAAGAACGTTACCTTCTCCAAAACTAATTGAAGTCTATGAAATCAAAACGCTTACAATTCTCTAAACTGTATTTTTGTAAATGTGGTCCAATTATTCATTTGCATCAAGTGCTGAATTCTGTGGTCTTTCGCCAACACAACAATTTATTTATTATTTAAATCTAACCGCCAGTTTTGATCCCCGAGAAGTGATTTACGTCTTTCCGTTTCAACTTCCAAAATTCACGACTTCCACTTAACTGGGCGGAATTCATTCTAACTTTCCGACGTAATTAGTTCCACGGGGAGGCCACCTCCGTATCTCGCGATCACTGCACTATTACACCGTGACTCCCACTTGCATATTCAGCGCGTACATTAGGCAACGCGCGTGAAACGGAAGTCCAATTGGCCGAATTCCAGTGCGAAGAAATACCTCACACCGTGCTCCGTAAACGCTACTTGATCACTCGCCGGTCATGGTCAACTGACGATCCAGGAAACATAGGAGTGCGTCGAGAACACGTCCAAGTGTGTGGATTTTTCCGACCTTGTTAAAGATTTAATCGCGTCGTCGTAAAGTTACTGTGTGCGTATGTTGGTTTAATGACTTCATTCCTGGTAATGCTCGCTGCTACTCGCGGGAAAACCCGGAATACTTCGTCAGCATTGCGTCACGTAAAATCATTCCATAAATTAAAGTTCTTTGAAAAGCAGGTACACCCTACACCCGGCTCTCCTTATACACTGGTTATGCGATCTGAAAGTTTCGCGCGATGTTAATCCGTGTTATGTGAACCTGGTTTTATCATACCCCTTAAAGCATCCTCCTCTATACCCAGAATTTCACAAACCTCTTTTTGATTAACATATTATCTAAAATTACAGTGATGTTTCTGGTTATCTAAGCTTATAAACAAAGCACTCTTGCCTTCCTACCCGCCTCTTCGGCGCTCTGCAATCTAATATTTCACATCCCAAATCTGACCAAACCGTAACCCGCGTTTTATAAATTTATTGTATTGAAAACAAACCGTGTTGTAGCGAATCCGAGTTATAAGAACCCGCGTTCTAAGACGGGCACGCGTAAAATAAATTTCCCCATGGATACATGCAAATCAGTTTTGGCCATTCAAAATTTTTCTGCCAAGAGTTATTCATTATTCAAGAAGTTTGCTGGTGAGATGTTTATTTGTCAAATGCTTAATTTTTTTTACAATTCGCCTTAATTCGAAACCTCGTTAAAAATTTTAAGACCAAGGAATTGAGATTTTTAGCTTAAAATAATATTATTTCTTTTAAATGGGCTCCAAGGTGCGGTGCGATAATTAAACGCGTCTATAATGTGCCAAGTTAGGCGGTAGGCTGTACTAATGTTGCAACGATCCTCTTGAATTTATTACGGTAACTACATTTCTCCTGGCTATAGGCTTGAACAAGCTGTGCTACTAATACGAAAGGCTTAGTGACACACCCTGCCATACGCTTTCGGCTGCTTGCACGTTCGTTAACATCGCAAATATAAATTCGTCGAACTTTACGGAATGGTGAAGGAAAGCATGTGGGCAGGAAAGTGTTAGGATTCGTTTTGATTGAGATCGTTCCGCGCAAATGGGATATCTTCGAGCGATTAAGGAAGAAAGGATTAGAAGGGAGAAAGAGCAGAAGAGGGGGGAGGATGAGGAAGGAAAGGGAAGTTATCTTCCTTCGGGCAGATTCGTAATATTTTTCCCTCCTTGCGTCCTACTTCTGCGTCGTTACCGCCGATTCGGAAACGATTTTGCGCTAGGCCGAAGTTCTTTTTTTTTAATTCTGCCATGACTTAATTTCAGATTCCGGTCCATGTTTTGTTTTGGCAACGGGAAGACTTTCATTAAAAAACCTATCGATTTATTTTTTTAATTTAAAACTGAAGAATATGCTGTGGAGGAATAACTATGTTCCGTAGCGAAAAAGTTGTGATTTCTTTAATATCCAGATTGTTTCAAAAAAGAGGTAGCTTGCTGAAAAATACCACTTGATAACTCTATTGCGTGTGTCATATCGACGACTTTCGGACCTGAAAATTTCTAACAGAGCAAAAGGTGGAAAAGCATTCGTACCTCCAAATTAGCATGAGTTATATCAAAAGGCTTATTTTTAAAAAAATCGTTCAATTCGAAAAGTTTTTAGGTTTTACTCACTATATTAGCGGATAATACAATTCACATATTGCAAATGTCGCTTTTGTTTCTGCGAAGCAATAAAAAGACCGAGTTAAACAGTTAAACTTTCTTTTTCTTCAGGTGTGGCGCGATTTTTTCATGTGCCACATATACATAAAATCATTGTCAAAATTATCTAATATTCGGTGAACAACTACGCAAAACAGGATTAAATTATATACAACCGCAATCTCATTTATACACACTAACATTGGCTTTCTCCCATTGCCTGAAGGAGTCGTACGCTAGCTTCCTATGTAATTTCCTGTTTCAGAAGAAAAGATCAACTACGTAACTTCCACGGAAATTTATTCGCTCGACCAGTTTCGCTAAATATATAGCACCGTCAGGTGAGGCAAGCGATCATAATTATTCTATATTTAGTATTCTATTTAAGTATTCTTTATATAGAATATTTTTGAGTACATATCTTACTTGATGATGCTAGTTATTTAGCGAAGTTAAATAATTGTTCTTTTCTTCTGAAATATCATTATCACTTACCACAAAGTTGAGCCAAATCCTTTAGATTATAATTTTCTCTTTTTCAAGTATATCCGTCACGTGTCATCGAAGGAATTTAGTTCTGACTTCCAGTGCAGATAGTTTTTTCTCGTAATGTGACTTTTCCATTGGCATTTTTCATGATCAGTCTTAAGCGTATCGCAATCTCTTTTTTGTATCCTTCCTTTACAATATCTTCGGCCATTTCGATACGTTTCTCTCTCTTAATTTAAGCGTGGCAAATACACGAATCAAGTAAGATAGCCTTTGTATAGAAAGAGGTGGAACTACGTTTTCTTGACAATTTTCAGAGTCCTGGTTTTCTTCCTCCTATGAGGAGGGGAGAACCTGCACCGTTGGATCGTGCATATATCCTAAATCTTCCCATCCGTAAAAACTTCACTTCTCCAGCTTCAGCAGTTTTGAATTTTTAGTCTCCTTTCCAGAATGGAAATAGGCTTATATAGTTTTGTGTTGTGTCTGTCTGTACGTCCGTCTGTCTGTCTGTTCGTCCCCCCTATTAACTTTTGAATCAATAGACCGATTTTCATGAAACTTGGTGGAAATCTCTTGCTACATGGTACATGGGCCGAGCTCCCGAGGATAGTTTTTGTTGCGAAGATTGAAGTCCCGGGTTCGATTCCATGAACTATCCTTCCCATATGATTTACATGGGAAATCTGAAATCCATCGTGAAGGTTAATTTTCTCTTTCACATTAAAATATCTTAGAATTATAATATCGAAGCGAGTTTTGTACTGCTCTCTGAGGAAAGGAATGAAGATTCTAATTTTTATCGTAGAATTTTGCTTATCGATTTTATTTCTTATAATTTCGCGTAAATACTGGCGAGTTTGCAGTTTTTATCACTCATTACGAGTGTTGCCATAGCAACAACTATTGTTGGACTCAGATTCGGTATATTCTAAAGGTGCGTTTACACTATGCGAGCACGAGCGAACGAACGTTCGTTCGTTCGTGCTCCTGAAAGGAGCGTTTACACTAAGAGAGCATTACTGCGAACGAATTCCCTCGTTTGATGATTCGCTAGTTTCCGCCCTGCTAGCGAACATCGGCGAGAGCGAACGAAATCAATCACTGTTCACATTACAGCAAATCCATTCGTTCGCTTGTGTTCGTTCGCTCGTGCTCGCTGTAGAGGGTTTTCAAAGATATCTAAAAGTTTTGCAATATACATGTTCTCGTCTTTTTTGGGAAATCTCGCATAAAATCTTTAGTTAAATATCGGAGAATTTCGTATCTAGCTTATTTATTTTTTGCGTTGCAAAAATTGATTTTATTCAAAATTGAATATTTTTTAATGATGCTTTCATCGGAGTGTTGGCGTGTCTTGGCGCGACTCCTTTTGGGCCATAATCTAAATATATATTTAAATGCGTTTAAGGTTTTTTCAAAGCCTCAATACGAAACTAAAATGTTAATTCTTTACATTCGTTGGCCCGTGGCTCATACCCTCCCGTGGTATCTAATATTTCTGAGTTGCCTTCCAATGTGGCTTTACTCAACGTCGGGTATTAAATTACAGGCACCTCACCCGTGTTTCATAATGGTCAGTGTTAATAAAAGTTATATTCGCCGCTTTTTAGGAGGGACCCTATCCTCTTCACCTGTGGATGCCAATGCTCTCTTGTACTTATCCCAGACCGACACTTTGTTAATTGCGAGATCGCGGAGAACGTCATTCGTTTTATTTTCCAGGGCGAGTTTGTATTTGTTAGCCAAATCTTTGGCAAAGTCCCTAATCGTTGGTATCCCTAGCATTTCATGGACATCAACATTTCTGCCCCATGTCCTGCCTATTCGGCTTAAAATCTTTCTCTCCGCGATCTCGAGTATTTTCCAGGATTTCTGCATGAGAAAACCCGTCCACACCGGTGCAGCGTACATAAGTGTCGGTCTGATCATTGCCTTATATAGGTGTGTTTTTAATTCCCTGGACACGTCAGTTGATTTAAAAATTGGGAAGAGTCTGGCTCTCTTCCCTGCTGCTGTAAGGTTGACCCTTTTTACATGGACGTCAAACCGTAGTTTCTCGTCCATTGTTACGCCAAGGTATTTAATATGTCTAGCCCAGGGAATTTCAACACCTTCTATTGAGAGCTGTCTCGGCAAATCGGCATCCCTTTTTTGGAAGAGGATTGCTTGGGTTTTTTTGGGGTTTATCTCAATTCTCCATTTCTTGTAATACTTAGTGAGTTTTTCAATTTGCCTCAGGGCGTAACGGACAGCCATTTCCGGCTGGAAGCTTCTTGTAATTATTGCACAATCGTCCGCGTAGAGGGCAATGGTGGAGTTCCAATCCCCCTCATCCGTCGGAATGTCACCCGTGTAAATAGAAAATAGTAATGGCCCTAGGACACTCCCTTGTGGAACACCAGCTGCTATCCTCCTTGTCGAGCTTTCGGCACCATTCCATTTTACAGTGAATGGCCTGTCGTTGATATAAGACTTTATAAATTTCACCTGCCAAGAGGGGAATTTAGCTATAAAAAGTTTTTGCAGTAGGCCTAAGTGCCATACTTTGTCGAAAGCTTTGCTTATATCAAAAGCTACTCCAACAGATACATTCTTCCTGTTGAAGGCGTCCGTGATAAAATCTACCACCCTCTGCAGCTGATGTGTTGTGGAGTGTCCTGCCTTAAATCCGAACTGCATTTGGGGGATCACACCATGCCCTTCCGCGTGTGTCAGTATATGCGGGTAGATAATTTTTTCGCATACTTTCCCAAGGCAGGAAAGGAGGGATATCGGTCTGAAGTCAGTGGCTTTTAAGACCTTCCTTCCTACCTTGGGTATGCATATGACATTTGCATGCTTCCAGCCGGCAGGGTAGTGTCCTATCCTCACCACTGCATTGAGAATCGAGATAAGGTATTCTCCTGCAGAGATTGGCAGTCGCTTTATTAGTTCGTAGGGGATGTTGTCTTTGCCTGTCGCCTTCCCCTTTGGTAGGCGTGCTATAACTTCTGCCAATTCTCTGATGGAGAACACCGGAGTGGCTTGATCCTCGATGTGCTGTGCCCTTAGCATGGACTCTATCTCCTCCATCTTTATGTCTGGGGTGTATTCTGTTGCGTCATTGGGCGTGAAAACCTGTTCTAAATGAGACGCAAGGAATTCGGCTTTGTCAACAGACGTGGTAAGTTTGCCTCTTGGGCTCTCCACCAGAGGGTCGCTCCTGGCAGAATCCATTAGGGAACGCGTATACTTCCATATGGAGTTGTCGCTTATATTGAGGTCTGCTAGTCTAATGGACCATTGGTACCTCCTCAGGCGCCTCAGTTGATCCCTGATTTCTCTGTTTAATCCCCGGAGATCCCTCTTTTGGTCGGCAGTACCGTAATGGTTAAACTGCCGCCTCACCCAGTTTCTTTTGCTTATAAGATTTTTGATTTCGTCAGGGATCTCCAGGTTTTCTTTTGATTTCATTGCTCTACGCGGAATAGCTTTTTCCGCTGCGTTATTGATTGCGTTCCCCAACAATTCTGCCGCTTCATCAATTCCCTCCCTGGTGGATATCGTGGGCACATCGCTTGGTAGTGACTCCGTAATTATTTTCCTAAAATTAGCCCAATCCGCAAGTCCATAGCACATGCGGTGGTTGTCCTGTTGATAAAACAATACTTGTGTTCCGATCCTCAGAACTACCGGGTAATGGTCGCTCGTTAGCTCTGGGATCGTTTTAGATATTGTCCGTTGATCAAAATTCTTGACCAGTGCAAAGTCAAGGACACTTCCTGTGTTCCTTGGTCCTGGTCGCGTCGTTGTTCTCGGAGCCACTACCCTAAATTGGTTATCTCGTGCCCATGTCTTTAAAAGATTACCACGCCTGCTCTCTTTACTGCAGTTCCACGCCCAATGCGTTGCATTAAAGTCACCCGCTATTATTACTCCATTGTCCATGCTAAGGAGCCCGTTTAGGTCTTGCATGCGCAATTCTTTCCCTGGTGGGATATAGGTGCTTATGATGGTGAGGGTTCCCATAGTTGTATCCGCTCTGACCCCTACTGCTTCTATCGGGCCAGAGCTTCTGTCGTCTATTTTTGCGCATGCAATACCTTCACGGGCGAGGATAGCCACTCCACCCCCTCGAGTATTATTATCTCGGTCCCTCCTAAATATCTCATAACCAGGAACAGCCCAATCCTCATTCGGTTGAAGGTGCGTCTCCTGTATTAAAATAATCTTTACTGAATGTTTCCTCAGGAACTCAATGAGCTCCGGCGTCTTATTTCTTACAGCCCCGTTTGCATTCCAGTGGGCCATGATGATCGCAGTCGCTTGATTGACCCTAGCGTCCATTGCCGTTTTGAGCGGTTATGGCGGCTACTAGGGTCTGAATTAACGTCATCATGGCCGTCATTTGCTGCTGGATAGTTGCCGTAAATTGGGCCATAGTCGCGACTAGTGTTTTCATATCTGGGTCGCTTTTAAAATTTTTCTCTTCCCTATTGGGCTGCTCCTTGGTTTTTTTCTCTTCTAGCGGCGGAAATTCTTTTTCCTCGATCCCTTTGCCAGGTTTACCTGGGAGAGTCCAGACTGATGGCGGTGGGGGGGGGACCTGGATGGTTCTGTGCGTTTTGTCGTTTTTCTTTTCTTTGGATTTGAGCGCCTCTTCGTGTTTCAAATAGACTGGACACCTACGAGAAAAAGATACATGCTCCCCTCCGCAATTACAGCATTTGGCCTTGGTTTGAGATTTGTCTTTAGGGCAGTCTCTCCCTTCGTGGGCCCCAGCGCACTTATAGCATCGAGGAGATGCGGTGCAGTTCTGGGACCCGTGTCCATACCTATTGCATCGAAAGCACATCTGCGGCCTCTGGTATTTATACGGTTCTAGATGTACCCTGTGACTGCATATTTTTTTTACTTCTGCCATAGTCGTAATTTTAAAATTTTCGTTTTTCTCTATCGTTGCGACGTATAAGTCTTTTCTCGTAGGTGCCAGTTCGCGTACTGCCACGCACGGTATACCTAGTTCTGATAACTCTTCTCTGATAAAACCCAGGTCCATCCCCTCATCCAGCCCTTTGATAAGGTACCTGACAGTAGTATTTGTCTTTCCTGCCCAGGTATGCATCTGGGCGCCAGCCTCTATTAGGTATTGTTTAATACAATCGTACTCCTTCTTAGTGGTCAGTTGAAGTCTTGACCCGTCCTTCGTCTTTATAATGGTAAAATCATTATTTCCGATCTTTTGTCTGATTGACTTAACAAAAGCGGTATAATTCATTATGTCATATACAACAATGGCCGGCGGCCTCTTTTCCTTGGGACTTGGTCTGGGGGTATCTCCCGGTACGTCTATGAGTGGGTCGTACCTATTATTGGTATTTGTCGTAGAAGTAAAAGTATGCGGTTCGTATCGTCGCCGTCTTTTCTTTGCCCTCTCCACGGTTGTGAAGATGGCCGCGTCATCGATATGAAAATCTCCGGCCGGGTCAAGCCCTACTTCATCCTGACCATCCTTGTTACCTCTGGCTGGCGCTATATCGTCCTTTCTTTTCGTCTGGTCTCCCTTGTTATTTTCCCTATGAAATAAGACGCTCCTAATAGCAGAAGGGATCGGGATCCTATCCCCTACATGGGTTGAGGTGCCTTCTTCGCTCCGTGGAGCTGCTTCCCTATTAGGGGGCGGTGAGCGGATCATTCTGTGGGGGAGAGTTAGGCCTGTCGCCTGTCGAGATAGTAAAAGGGCGAGCGGGTAAGAAGGTGGGGCAAGTTAGCCACCCCCCGCAGAAGGAGTGGGCCCGACCGTGCAATGGTAGCCCCGGGGTTAACCCGCTCGCGTCAAGGCGTGCTGCCAACTCCCTGGTGGCACCTGGTCGAGTCCCGGAAGGCTCTGGGGAGTCCCGCAGCGACTTACGTACTTCCCCCCGAAAGGGGGTTTTCCCGCACCAGGCAGACGAACTCCCACAGAGTGTTAGTTTGTCCTGTCCTATCAATCAAAATAGGAAAAGGTCGAACGGGTGAGAAGGTGGGACAAGTTAGCCACCCCCCGCGGAAGAAGTGGGGCCGACCGTGCAATGGCAGCCACTCGGGATTGGCCCGCTCGCGTCGAGGCGTGCTACCAACACCCTGGTGGTACCTGGTCGAGTCCCGGAAAGCCCTAGGGAGTCCCGCAGCGACTTACGTACTTCCCCCTCAAGAGGGGTTTTCCCGCACCAGGCAGACGGACTCCCGCGTTAGTAACTAAAATGAGAGAAATTTTTTAAAAGAATGATCCGCAATGTGGAGAGTATGAGCCGTGATTTAACTATCGGTTGTCGGTCAACCAATCCGGAGTCAGAGACCTGTTTTAGATAGGCTAGGCTCGCTAGTCATCTGCACCAGAGTCAGAGAATCGAGAATCGAGAATGAATGAATGAATCATTCGTTGGCCTCTTCAGTGATATAGCATTTAATCCATTGTGCACGCGGAGGAATTTATAACCAGACACGTTTTCAGCTTAGAAGACACTACTTTTCCGCAAATTGAGTGTTTCTGAATGGGTATTAATCTTTTTAAATCCGTGGCTCGTGGACCAGAACAGAATATAGCCATGGACCAGTCATACTTCTTTAGTTGTTACATGTTATCCATTTTTGTCGTCTTTTTGTACTGTGAGTACAATTTTAACTACATCAATATGTGTTCTTTATCAGCGGAGCGATAGTATCGGAACGCCTTATGTGCACGTCTCGTCCGTCCGTCTGTCGTAACGTTCATCCACTGAACCGCTAGGTGGATTCTTTTAAATTAAGTATAAAACATCCTCATTAAAATTTATCGCCGAATTGTGATTTTGAACTGCATCCATTAATTATAACTTCCACTTTATATAATCACTTAAATAAACTTATACTCGTATGGTAACAATTAAATACCATTTTTTTCTCTCCCTAACTCTTGATCTCTAAGGTATTGATTAAATAATTTATTCGGATAGAGGACAACATTTACCACAAAAAAGTCCGTGAGACCATAAAATTACGACTTATAGTTTCGGAGATGAAAATTCAAGAGCTGCCCAATATTTCGATACCTTATTTCCCATAAAGAACGCATTTGAAATCACATGTATTCCATTTAAGGAGTATACTTTTCCTTCTTGCTAAACTTAACCCTTTCACTAGCAACTGGATACAATGTGCTCCACTCGATAATTATACAATCCAATGGGAAAAAATAACCAAACATTTCATTTTGATCTGCCCCTCTGGTATTTCACGAGTAGCAGTTTGTTTTGCGCTTATAGAGTTTAAAAAAATTTTACTCGATAGCACTTCTAAGCAGATACATTTTACTGCCATAAAATGTGCATTTGTTAAGAAAGTAAAAAGAAATATCTAAAATATGAAATTGGTAGCAAAAGGGTTAAATCGACAGAAGGCCATCGAACCTCTTATCTAACGTGTTTTTCACCGTGGTTCTACGAAGGCCGTTTTCCTCATATAGCGATGCGTTTCACCGGGGGAATGCGACGAAGGACATACGGTGAAATGAGCGCATTCTTGCTACTTTTTCCACGCCCTCTCAATTTCTAGGGCCGGTCCTGTGGAGATTTTCAGAGAGAAACACAATTTATACGGAAAAAATCTCGTCTTAGCGAACTTCGGAATAACGTGTCCGTCAGACTTGCTTCATTTTTATTTTAAAGTCTGGCTAATATTACGTATAAATGGTGTAAAAATATTTCATTATAACATACTGTTAACAAAGAAAAGTAATATGGTTAATTATTACTAAATCACGGAAGTTCAGGCAAATTTCCATAAATGCCTTTTCTTTGACTATTTAAGGTTTTTTCCAAATATATCTTCTCATAATTAACTCAATTTTTGCCAAATTTCTTAAATTTGGCCACTATGCTGTTTCGTTTGACTCTACAAGGACGGCTTTTATCCACCCTCGGCTAGGTATCATATAAAATTCCGACCATTGGTGCAGCTATGCCTTTATCTTAATCCGGCCAATGCTCGGGAAGGCCTAATGAACCCTCTCTTTCACTCCTAGCATCCCTTAGTTGTCTTTTTTCTTTCAAACAGTTTATAACAGTCGTTTTTTTTTAATTGTTTGTGTAGTGAACGTGACACATCTATTCTAGTGGCCACAATGCCTAAGGTGAGTGTTTCTATGAGGCAGAGACTGAACAATTTCATTAAAGAGATTGGTATTGATATTTTCTCGACAGACGGTTCAGTACTTCGTCTCGCGGCATACAAGTACCTCAAAACATAAAGCCGCAGCTGATAAGAAGACTGACGGCAGTAAGAAGAAGACCCTTTACCATTGTTTTGTTCAGCTTCTTCTATTCAGATGGAGTTTTTCTTCAACTTGTGTAAATCTTTCGTCGAAGCAGGCATTCCTTTATGGAAATTAGAAAACTTCTTTGAAAGCGTTTTTGGAAAAATGTACAAACAAAGAGGTTCCAAGTTAGTCAACATTGAGGAAAACCTATTTATATAAAGCGTACAATTGTTTTATCCAAAAAATCAGAGATAATGTCGGGTGCAAGAAAATTTGGATCTCTATCGGCGAGACTAGCGACGTTGTGGGAAGGTTCGTTGCAAACGTCATAATAGGAACCACGGAGGTTAGTTAGCCATCAAAATTTATTTACTTACATCAGAAGTTTTGGAAAACATAAATGGCTCAACAATCGCTCAACTTTTCACCACAGCCTTGGACCTCCTATTGCCGATGCCAATCTTCGATGAAGAAGACGCCTACTCCATACGTATCGTCAAAGAACTCCTGGAAAAGAAGCCTGTCAGCCACGATATAGCATACATCGCAGCCTACTCCTCAAAGTTGCCAGACGCCATTACATTACTTGAAAAAAGGGAGGAGAAGTTGGTCAATTTACCGAAGGTGAAATGTGTAGTGCTCCAGGTGAAAATGGCGTAGTTGTAAAAACAAGTTTGAAAAAGTGTTGTGCGCCAAAAAAGATTTGGATAGAATGAAAATAATTGCAAATATTCTAGAAGGGGACAGTAGCGCAGAAATTGAGGCAAATCTCGCAGATATAATTTGCTATAATGCGCCCCTGTGACTTCCATGGAGGTAGAGAGATCCTTTTCACTTTTAAAACACATCCTAACAAACAGAAGACAAAGTTTTTAATTTTAAAATTTAAGGAAACATTTCATTGTCTCATGAAATGTATGAAATTGTATGTGAGCTCATTATAGCACTTCCTAAGGTTGCATTTTTTATAAGTGGAACTCGGCACTTTTATTTAACTATGAAATCCGCGCTTCGCCATTTGAACGCGCCTAGGAAAAAACTCCAAAAATTAAATAAAAGGCTAAAAGTATAGTAAAAACTGTTTTCTAGCACAATGACGCAAAATTCAAAACGAGAATTTCTGGAACTAATAATAGTGGAAATTCGTAAGATGCTAGCAACCGTTGCTATGACTTTCTCGCTGTATTTTTTCCTTTCCATCGCTCTATGCCACATTTTCTTTAATCGCAATTGAAACGTTTATTCTATTGGTTACTTGGTCATTCTGTCCGTAACGCTCAATATCTAAACCGTTTCTTCAGCCAGTTCAACTAAATTTGGTAGGATTGCTATGATCATGAAGACGTTATCAATAGCGACCGCAATCATATTTTATTGAAATGTTATACCTACTCCATATAATAATAATTTGGGTTAAATAAATGCATCTTTAGTGACTATTTTCCTGTTTTATTGTGCCGTTTTGCCTGCCTGTTTTGACATTCCGGGCTCTAATTATAATGAATGAAAGATGGAGAAGCCTTCTAATTATGATAAAGAATATTAAAAAGGAAGTGCTCACACACGCCGGTTCAGGAGAAACCGTTTATTCCGAAATGGGTATTTAGATATTTTTAAAAAATGAAAGTAAACGCGTTTGCTGATTGCTTGTTTGCGAAAAAAGTTTCTATACCCTAAGTGTGAGAAATTCCATGAGTATTTGGTCCCTGGCGTCGAGTGATTTTCCCAAAACTGGCGTGTGAGTACTTCCTTTCTATGTTAATTTATGGTTATTAGGAGGTTTCTCCATTTTTTATCGGTTATACTGTTAACTGTATAGCATAATGTAAATAATCTTTCATTATTATGTAAAAAGTTAATTGCTCCCGATTCATCGTTTATTACTCTATTTATTTTTGTTATTGGTAAAAAACAATCACACAACGCCTGGCCTGTCGCTGATACATGTTGAGGAAGTAGACATGCCACAAGGGAAATTTAAACCAAAATTCGGAATATAAAACTGGGAATTCAAGTGTTCTTTTCTTAAAAAATCAAATGGACGTTGTCGAGGATTATTAAGAAATATGACTTATTTCAGAACTGTAACGATTTTTCTTATTTTTTCTGTCTTATCTTGCGTGTAAAAAGTTTTACAGTGTGACGTACATTCAATATTAGGTTAATATCCGCAGGTATATTTTACGTTAGTTGTCATAGTAGAATAACGTCATTTTTTATCATTACAGAAGCTGTGGTGGCTGTGGCATCTCTGCTGATTCGCCTAATCGCTCCGCTTTGATGGATAAATCCTTCGCTCATCTTTTTTTAAGCTGCCGTTCCTCCCTCGCCCTTTATAGCACCTTCTTCCCTCCTCCTCTCGTCCCTCGAATCGCTTTTTCATAAAAATTCTTTACTTGTTCGAAGTTCCCCCTTGCCTCCCCCCATTGGGAAGTTAAGTGTTGCGATTCAGTGAATAGTGACGTTTGTATCCCATTCTGTGAAGTGATTTCTATGTGTGTGTGTGTGTGTGCGTGTGTTTTCAAGAGGAACTCGTCGCGTGGGGGACGAAGGTCTTCCAACGGTGGACGTTTCACGGCTGAGGTAGGGACACGACGGTTATTAACCCCCCTAGCTGGTAATTTTATTCCCCCGTTCGCCACTCAAAGCAGCCATTTTGAAGTGTTTCACCACCCATGGCATTCCTGTTTATTTTTCTTTGGAATCCCCTTCCTAGAAATGCATGCTCCACTAATAAATTAATTGACTGCAAAAATCATTGCAGAAACTACTTCGTCAGTAGCAAACATACTAATTCCACTTCTCTAAATCTATCTCCTCATCCCTAGTTCCACTTTATTACCTTTTCTAATCTAAATTTCTCATAAGTTTAAATACAAATTCTTGCCTGTCCCATCAGCTAGGAAACGGTATTGGAAGCAAAGTCCTTTCTTTTTCAATTTTTTTTGTCTATTTTATTTGTAAACTAGAATAAAAGCCCGCCAAAAATTAAGGGGAAGAGTTTAAAAAAATATATTTAGATTTCTATCACATACTATAACATTCTACCAAGTTTTTTCTTATCACACCAATTCAGTACTGCAACAATGCTTCTAAAGCCACATTTCTTGTAAATACTTGTTTGTGGTAAATTGAATACGGTGGCGGTGAAATGCGCATAAGGATTTTCAGAGCCTTGTTACGGCTATTGAAGAAACATGAGATAAGCACTCATTTTTCAATTTTTTAATATTAAGCGCTTCTTTTGTTATTAGAAAAAATAATAATCATCGAAAACTTTACAACCAAAATTTGGAAACAATGAAACCTCATCTTTTTTAGGAGATGAAAATTTATCTGAAATTCCACTCGAAATTTAGCACCATATCCGCGGGAAGGACTTACTCCTTGATGACGTCTAGGGCCCGGATGTACTTCCTCAGGGTCGGAGTGGTGAAGACCCTCCACACGGGGACTTTGAGCTCCAGGTGACCCACGTTGCGGAAGAACGTGAGAACTGCGTCTATCATCTGGCGTGCCTCTTGGTGCTCGTCAGAGTCGAGGCACCCGAGGCGGACGCCGAGCACCACTCGGGTTATCGCTGCGGAGGAGGAATATAGGAGTTGGTTAAATCAAATTCATCTGGGTCGCTTTGTCGTTTGTTACGTTCGGAATTTAATAGTTGACGGGCCTTCGAGCGAGATCTTTTTCGTCAGCGAGAGGTGTAAATACGTACGAAGGATCGGACTGATTGTGAGTTATCGCTTAATTAAAAGGTCAAAACTAGCAGTTTAGGACAGGAATGGACAAACTGTCGAGAACTGAAAAAACAGTCTGCTGCAGCTGTATTCTTTTTACTTTTAAATGATTCCTAAATAGCTTAGGCTGGAAATTTTATTAGCGGTTGCGCCAATTTTATCACAATGACAAAAATACGTCGGCACTCTGTTTTCCTGGTAGAAGCGGAAAAAATACATTTTTCATGAATGAACTTTTAGTCAGTTATGGATTAAACATATCCCTTTAAATACCGACGGGAAAAATGGATCCCATTCAATATTTATAGAGTCAAGAGAAGAAAATATAACCATATGATTAAATTGGAACTGTCCCGCCGGTATTTCACGAGTAGCGCTTAAGTTTGGATAGATAATATTTTTTTTTATTTTCGCCAAACAAACTTCTGAGGCCTTTTCATTGTTAGAAAATGTATATTTGATAACGAGATCCAAGAATCTAAAATATAAAAGTTGTCAGAGAAGAGGTTACGCATTTTCTAACTGAATGAATGAAAAGGGGTGACCCTGAAAAGTTTGCAAACCTGTGATTTAATAGCTCTGAAATGGAAAATATAAATGTATATATAATTTCGGTTTGAAAGTCAGGAATATAATATTGTTTCTGTCCCCAAATGAATGAATTTACCAGTTTAATTGCCCGCCATAAATGACGAGTATGCGTGATTAGTGTCAATTAAAATTTGGTCACTAACCATTCTCCTTCCTCCTTACTCTCTCCCAATCTCTTTCTCTCTCTCTCTCTCTCTCTCTCTCTCTCTCTCTCCGCTCGCTCTTTCTCCCTTCTCTCCTCTCAAAAATCAGCTATATCATTCGACGTGACGGAATTGCAAACAGCTCATTGCTTCTATATAGAGGTATAGGCTCCTGTACCCTATAACGCCATAGGTACATACATGTAGATGAGCGTTAACAGGTATAGCGTATTATTTATATTGATTGCTTAAATACATGTTCAATACGAGCATTTCTAGTATCATTATCTTAATTCCATGCAGAAATCTTAGACTTTTCTCTGGGTAAGCTTTTTTCCGTTCACATTTATTTATAAGATCCCAAAAAGGATAGCCTGTTCCAGAAGAAATATGATCTCTGCGAAGATTTCGCAAGACTCTTAGCGCCGTGCGAAATCGGCGGTTTCTCAACTTCATT
The DNA here is from genome assembly GCA_028673005.1 of Tanypteryx hageni. Lineage (NCBI taxonomy): Eukaryota > Metazoa > Arthropoda > Insecta > Odonata > Petaluridae > Tanypteryx > Tanypteryx hageni. The sequence continues at coordinate 165,325,275 of CM054114.1, read as the reverse complement.
ATGACAGTCACACTTAGCGACTCTCAATTTTCGATCGAACTCCGAAATTTTATCGATGGATGCCGATCCCGCAACGCGCATGCCCGCGTCGTTCGGCGATCGTTTACGCTCGTTCGAGAAATAGTTTTTTAGTTTGTAGGAAATTTTCGACTCGGGACGAAAAATGTCCTTCCAGCGGTTACGAAACTTAGGGATAAGAGGCCGTCGGCCTAACCGGAATGCCTCTCGAAGGACGCTTTTACGCCCGAACGCCCTTTTTAACGGCAGCGAGAGGGAGGCAGCTGGGAGAAGAGGGGAGAAGGAGGTTCTACGGCCGAATTTCACCTTGCGGACGATTCGATTGCAGAGGAAACTAAACTTGGGAAAAAAACTCGCCGCTATCCGAATGTGTTTTGTTTTTGCGTCAGCAGACGCGTGACGCTCGACGGAGCAATCATCCGTCGCTTTCTTTCGACGGCTTTTTTGAAAGTGTGTCCCGTGAGGTAGTTTGCGCGAGTATAATTTCTCCGCCAGTAACATGGAGCCGATTTTCTGACGCGCCGTGGCGGTGCGAAGTTTTATTTCCCACAAATCGATTGGGGAGTTTTCATACGACACTGATTTGTGAGAAAGTAGACTCGAGTTAAATTGTCATCACATCAGATGAAGGGCAATGAATGACACTAATGTCGAATTTGGCTTATGGTAAAAAGGCAATGAATTTTTAGTATGGCCCACGACTTTACAAAAAAAGTTAAATTAAAAAAATTCTCAGCAGTTATGTAGATGGTATTAAAGGTCACACATTGTGAAAAATTGTTAACTTTTCTCTCAATAACTATTTGCTCAGAATACTAATTTGAAATCTTTGGAGGCACCCCTTGCTGCCCACCGATTTCTGCAAAATATTTCTTCCACAGCGTAATAAATGGCATCATAGACCACATACACTGCAAATTGCAGCCTTCTATCTCTTACAGTTTACGTGCTATTTTAACCCTCCGGCGGGCCCTATTTTCGGACACGAGCGGGTGCGTGGTAGCAAATTTGCTATCATGCCGTTTTCCTCTAATTTTGTCGTATTATACATGTTTTTTAGGGCGGTGAGTTTTTATTATTAAAAATGATCAAGTTTACGAAATAAAATTTTATATTTTCATTAAAAAATATAATCTTTTAAGTCATCTGCCAAAAATTAATAATTTCTGTGACGTCTGCTGTGCAGGTAACAAAAAAATTTAAAAAAACATCAAGGCAACATAAAGGTGAACGTATGTATGGCTACATAATGATTGCCGAAAGATAAATAAGAAATTGCAACATTAATGACAAAAATTTTACATTACCCTTCAAATAAAATGTCTTTTTTCCTGACTAGTTATTTTTCTTCACTTTGCCATCAAAAATTAAAAAAAACCCTTACGGTAATATTAAGTTGGTAAAGACGTAGATAGCACATGTGTTGTATACATAATAACATTAACAATTTAAAAAATAATTTAAAAATATCAATAAATGAATAAGATAAAAGTAATTTAGTTTAGGTACATTGAAACACTTGTCAGATTCAGAGAAATTATTTGTTGATTGATATTTTGTACACGTAGTAACTGTATATAATTTATAAATCAATTCAATAAAATTAAGAAAATAATGCTTTACCCACTACAGTATAACATGTTATGCAATAAAAATACTTACATAACCGGACGCGCGGTAGCACTTTTGATACCAACAAACTATAAAATATTATCAAGGACTTAGGTCTGCAACAAGCGTGGGGATAAACGCCACTGAATAACTATGAAGACTAGAAGAGATAGGAGCCCGAGTAGACAGCGGTAATCACGTGCAATTTGTTTACTTCGTAACAAATTTCAGTGGTAGCAAATTTGCACCAGCGCGCCCGTTCAAAGGTTAATTTAATCGTTTGCAAAGACGGACAGACAGCGAAAACATAAGAGCATTCATCAAAGAAAACGCGCCAAAACTATATTTTTGGCCTACTTTCTATATTGGAAAGATGCTTATAGTTTTGTCGTTGTGTCTGTCTGTTTGTCTGTCCGCCCCCCCATATTAACGTTTGAACCAATAGACCGATTTTCATGAAACTCGGTGGGAATCTCTTGCTACATGGACCAATCTCCCGAGGATAGTTTTTGTTGCGGAGATTGAAGTCTCGGCTTCGATTTCAGGAACTATTCTTCCCATTTGATTTGTATGGGTAATCTGAAATCCATCGTGCAGGGTAATTTTCTCTTTAACATTAAAAGTATCTTAGAATTGTAATACTGAAGTGAGTTTCATGCTATTCCCTGAGAAAAAGGAATGAAGATTCTAATTTTCATTGTAGAATTTTGCTTATCGATTTTATTTCTTATAATTTCGCGTAAATACTGGCGAGTTTGCAGTCTTTATCACTCATTACGAGAGTGTTACCATAGCAACAACTATTGTTGGACTTGGATTTGGTATAGTCTAATACATATACGCCTTATTTTTGCCGCACAAATACGGGTGATCAATTTAATATTCCGTTGGAATGTATTTGTAGTATTTTATAACGTTAAATTATGAAATTTGGAAACACAAAGAGCTACATATTCGCGATGACTTTAAAGCTATTAAAGCCAATATAAGTATTAAATGAATGATAAAATGGAAAGTAGGCATCTTAAGTCCCGTTTTGCTCATCTTGACTTAAAATTTTCACACATTTACTTGGTCATGAACGTGTAAGCTTTTCAAATTTGTCGGCTACCAACTAAATTCCCGCTAGAACTTTGTAGATTCACGAATATGTTTTCAGTTATACCATTTATGCAAGGTATTACATATTTTACGATAGGTATATTTCCATACATTGCAGGGGGCTGGTTTTGGAAAGTAGACTCCTTTGCTTACAGAATGGAGACATCACAACGAAATATCGGAAATGAAAACCAGCCAGATTCGCGGTTAAAAAAACGAAGATTTTAAAAAGCTGAAAACTATTTTACGACGCGTTTTGTGTCGTCCGAGATTGGTTTCTTTCTTCATCAATAAAGAAATCCTCGTCGACTACCGCTCAAATAAAAAAGTTTTTATTTGCGCGGAAGGTTTCCCTCGTTAAAGCTACACCTGGCTGATGGTCAATGCAAACGGCGTTTGGAGGCTTTCAGTCATCCGATTATGCTGTGACAAGCGGGACCGGCCCTGCTAACATATATGTACACATATGAGTGGAAATTTTTAAGGCAAATACGCCGCTCTTCCTTTATGGGGAGACGGCTTATTTCCTCGGCGCTTTTCATGAAAATTGTAGATAAAACGAGTTCACATTACTCGTTATTTGTCAGGTGAGAATCGTAAAATCAATTTCGGGCAATTATAGCCATTAAATGCTATTTTAATTCTGAGCAGCACGTCCGTGAAGTTGGATGTTTGTAGAAAATGGAAAAAACTTTTCTGTTATGGGAAGAAAATTTGAGCATCTAGGAATTTATGGGCCCCAGTATAAAACCCAAGTCACGATTTTCTTGGAAAGTGTCATTTTTCCCTGCCAAACCGAGCCCGCTAGGAAACTCGCAGAAATTGTCCTCTTTCTCTCCTCATATTTGGGAACGATGTAATTTGATTCTAACATTTTTTCGCACAAGTTAACGGTTGAGATTTGTTTTATCCGTAAGTAAGAACTAATGATCACTTATTCTTCTAACCTGGGAATAACTTTGGTATCTCTTGATATATTATTGACTTTTGTGCAGAACTGACGTGCATACAAATTTACAATAGCCAGTGACGTACCTGGGAGATATGGCGTATATGGAAAAATTTTAGAAAACGCCTTGATTATGTAGAATATTATTTTCCTGCTTTTTAATCAAGTATAATTGCATTTGTATCGACAATCACTTTAACATTGGAGTATTAAATCAACACTTATTTATGGGAAAATAAACTTTTGCAATGTTTTGCGGGAATGTTTGGCGCCTTTTGCAACCGGCGCCTATGGCAAATGCCACATTCGCCATACCCTAGTTAGACACTGACAATAGGTACCATTTTATTTAGTATCAAAGGCAAACTTGTGTAACGGTTACCTTAGTGATAATTGTGAGAACTAATTTCAAGAGAGTTTTCCGTAAGAAACTAGTATGGAAAGGTGTACACAGAGTTTCCAAATGCGTTCTTTGAAATCGACAAATTTTAGTAAAACTCCCCAATACCAAATTTCATCGAAATACGTCTAGTGGTTCCCGAGTTGAAACAGAGGAATTTTATAAACTACATGTAGATCTTCATGTAAAGTTGTTGTTACTGTAGTCCGATTTCAGCCAAAATTGCCGGTCAATAAATTTTAGTAAAACTCCCCAATACCAAATTTCATCAAAATACATCCAGCGGTTCTCGAGTTGTAAAATATTTAACATTTTTATGGAACGAACAGAAGAAGATCCAAAATCGTATAATTACGTAAATACTTTAATATTTTCTTTAAATTTATCGTAAACCTTACGTTTTACGGGGAAAGGTTTTGACAAAAATGTGTATTTAATCATTTTATTCAACATTTGTTTTCAATATTTTTCTCTCGGATGAGTATTAAACAAGATTCTTGCGAAGTACCTTGTAAAATACAAGTAGGACTACATGTAAAGTGATCGTTATTATGGTCCGATTTGAACCAAAATTGGAATCGGTCGACAAATTATAGCAAAACTCGCAAGTACCAAATTTCATCAAAGTACGTCAAGAGGTTCCCGAGTTTAAACATTATGACGGACGGAAACGACCTCCCCTATATGCGTTCAATTCGTGCGAAGAACGCATAATACTAGTGGTTTTCGCTGGAAATTTTTTGTTTGAGTTAAAAGAATGAAAGAATTTATATTATATTGTTTATATTGTTATTATTATTGTTATAACTCTCAGACTGGAGAAGTAGTCTCCCATAATTTCTGAAAATTTCAAAATTTTACATTTCAAACGCTTTCGTTTAATGCGCAGTCTAATTGTTCACGTATATTGCTTGCAGCTAATATTTCAACTTTCCCGGAACATTTTTGGTCAGCAGCACAATTATCGATCCTTCCGCATTTCTCTCAGTGAGCCATGGATCTTTTACCTTTATATGAATCAATTTTACATAGAAATAACAATACTTAAAGCAGTGTTATATTTTGTTTCTCAATCTAGATGTGGAAATTCGCAGTTAATTTTAGACCTTCGCCTGAAATTTAATAACAAAGTAATGATGCAGTTAACTTCCCTTGTCATAGGAAGTGATCTTAACTAATAGATGGGTAGCTGAATGTAGTGGTTGCACTGAGGTAATGCTATTACTACCTCCATGAATTACCTTTCAAAGAATGCTCGTCTTATGGCTAACATCACACTGATCAATCGGAATACTCAACAAGTTAGGAAAGTGTACAGAGTATCACAAATAGGCGCATTTTGTGCGATGGAGTATTTGAAACTATACGATATAATTTGACAGAACACACCATAAAACAGCAAAACACCACCATCCGATTGTAGCTCTGTCTATGACAAATTTCTTCTCCCGCTTATTGGTGTATCAATAAACATATTACGTAATTTTATTGACTAAGTACTGCAAAACGATAATCAGAAATTATTTCAGGGAAATATTCGATTTATTTTCTAATCAGTTTTAATCAATCAAACAATATCAAATTATTTAAAACGTACCTCGCTTGAGTTCAGTAGTTGTAGTATTTACGTTTATGTTCTTTTCTTCGCCGTAGGTAATCTATTTCCTTCCGTTTACAAAATCTGTCATGCACGCGTTAGGAATTGAATGCATTTTGTAATTACATATAGCAGATCTTATTTACTTCAGTAAGCAATAAGATTTTTTACGTTTACAACAATTAGGTAGCTAAGTTCAAAGCTAATTACGACTTTCTTGTTCAATTTTATTGATAACGGCTACTCCTACGATAAAACTGTATAGAAAAAGAAATAATTCACGTTACTAGTACTACAAGTTTATTTGAAAACTATTTAAATTTGACCAAATATTTACGAGATATAACAAAAAGTTCATTTTTGTCGCCAGTAAAGTGGTACCCCTGATTAGTTTACATGATTTATTTTTTATTTTCTCATTGTCTTTGACTGCAAGTCCTTAATATCAAATTTCATAAAAATCCGTTCGGTAGAAGCCGAGAACGAACATGCGGACGGATGGACAAACCGACGCTAATAGGCGCTTATGCTGGAAGGGAAATTCGCCTAAAAAGCCGTAAAAATTGTGCGAAAACGACTCTGCAATCGGCGTATTACCAATGATAACGGCTGCCTTGTAGCCGAAATGGATATTTGGATTTCGCAGCAATTTTATTTATGGCTTTTGGAGAATTTTGTTCTATAAGTACGAATTATCTTGCAATCTTTTTTGCTCTTGATTTGGAGACATATTTAGAGTTATATTAACTCTCTCATCCCTAATATTATTTGAGCAATAAAAATGTACCGCGTTAATTTTCTATCCCCTTAAAACGTTAGAACGATAAAAATTTATCTCGATAACTTGTTGATAAACATGCGACAAAAAAGTCTGCATTAAATGGAATCCGAAATTCAATCTTCATAGGCAAAAAAATACCGCTCAGAAAACGACTCCGGAAAATCAAGCAATCAGGACTGATGAAATCGAAACGCTATGGGGAAAATTTCTCCTCGAATAATTGCTCGAATTCAGCCTACGGGTAAAGAGGGAGACCCCGCAAAACCAGACGTTCGCCTTAAATTGCCGTATCGTATCAATCGACATACGCGTACGTAGAAGCATCTCCGTCGGACTCTCTGCGTATCTTCGGCGCCGTCGTCGTGTTTTGCGCCGAGAGACGAACGGACGAAAACATTCCGAAAGAGCTGGCTCCCTGGGGAAATAGCTTCAAAAATACCGCGCCAACTTCCGCATTTCTCTCCATTCTCGGAGGATTGGCAGACTGTGGCCCACTCACGCTCTTCTCTCCCTCCAGCCCTCTTACAAATTCCTGCCCAAAAATGACTAGTCTTTCTTCTCTTCCCTACTTCCCTCCCCGTTTTCTTATTCTCCTTCGCTGACATCTCCCATTCGTTCCCTATATACCCCTCTCTCTCCTTCTCCGATCCTTCCCTTCCCCTTCTTTCCGTCGCCATCCATTTTCCTCTCTCTATTCTCTCTCTTCCTTTTTCCTTGCTTCCTCTTCTCCCCATCCCTCTCTGCTAGTCTCCCTCCAATGACCCCTTTCCGTTTCTTCCCATTCAGCCATTCTCCATCTCCCATTTCCCTATCCCTCCCTCCCTCCCTATTCCTCCCTCTCTATCCCTCCCTCCCTATCCCTCCCTCCCTATCTTTCCCTCCCTATCCCTCCCTCTCTATCTCTCCCACCCTATCCCTCCCTCCTTATCCCTCCCACCCTATCCCTCCCTCCCTATCTCTCCCTCCCAATCGCTCCCTCCCTATCGCTCCCTCTCTATCCCTCCCTCCCTATTGCTCTTTCCCTATCCCTCCCTCCCTATTCCTCCCTCCCTATCTCTCCCTCCCTATCCCTCCCTCCCTATCTCTCCCTCCCTATCCCTCCCTCCTTATCCCTTCCTCCCTATCCATCCCTCCCTATCTCTTCCTATTCCCCTCTCCTACCTGGCTTCGACCCCTCTCTTACTTACCTTTCCTCACTCCTTCCAACTCCCCCTCCCTCTTCCCTCTAAATCTTTCCCTCTATCACCTCCCTCAATCTTCTCACTTATTCTGCTCCCTCAATCACTTCCTTAATTTCCTCTCAATCTCCCTCTCAATCTCTCTCTCAATCTCCCCTCCCCCCTCTCCCCTCCTCCCTCTCCACTCCTCCCTCTCCTTCCCTAATTTCCTCTTTTCCTTCCACTCTCCATATTCAGTCCCCTCCTATATTCTCCATTTTCTTTTCCGTTCTTTTCTTCCCTTCTCATTTCCATCCCTTTTTTGTATTATCATTTCCCATCTTGGCGAGTTTTTACCAAAAAAGCAGCTGGATACTTCCCTTTTTTCGCCACCTGGTGATCTCATGACCAAAAAACAAAAGAGAGAATCAGCCTCCCAGTGTTCTTATCTCCTAGTATACGTGACTCTTTCGAGCTGACGTGGAGCGATGCGAGTATCCGAAAACGTGGGGTTGGCATGAAAGATCTTCAGGGGATATATTTTCACGCTAAAATTATCATAATCGAGGTCGAAATTTTCGCCAAGTGGTTTTAAATGGAGGCGTCCTGGTCAAAATATCAAGATGATCTTAAACTCGGATTTTTTTATATTTCTCTATTTTTATTTTTTGAAAATAGTGTATTTTTCTCAAAGAATCTGATTAAAATTGTTCTCTTTAGAGAAATTAATCGTGAATGCTACGTATTTCCTTTTATAAATTAGCAAAGTGAATTTATTTGTAGTCATGAAGGTCCGCCAGACGTGACTCAATCCCCTTCGTATTGTCAATACAATTTTTGTGCTGATGTGGACATGAAGGAATAGACAGATATGCAATAAATCAATTGTTAAAGATGTATCTTTAAAGATGAATATACCTTACTAAGTTAACATAATTAAATATTTTTAAAGCATGAATTATCTGCACTCAACGCCGTAACTAGGGTGGGGCAAGCGGGGCACCTGCCCCGGGCGTGATTAAAGAAGGGGCGCAAAAATTGTTAAAGGCAGGTTGTGCATGTGACAAGGACAGGGGAGACTTCACTACTATTATACTTGTTCCAGAAATTACGCATAGCAGAAACTATAAATTTTGATGATGCTATTGATGAGTTTCGTGCATAACATCACATAGAATAACTCTTTAATATTGAAATATTAATCCTTTCTGTATTTAAATTATGTACGTGTGTAATTATGTATTTAAATTATGTACATTTATAATAAGAAATTATATAATGTATAGTTTATTTTTATTTATTAATTGTTCACCCTAAATCCATATAGGTATTAGAAATTTTTTTATGGAGGGGGCGCATATTTGGTAATTTGTCCCAGGTGCTAAAATAGCTAGTTACAGCGCTATCTGCACTAATAATTTTTGTCAGTCTTACATATTCTAAGGCAACTATATTATTTACCTTGGATGTTTTACTGACACGGATTCACAACATATATTTACTGGATATGATAGTCGATGATACCATCTCGAAGTCAAATCACGGAACGCGCCAAATTTTTTAAATTAGGATTTTGAAAGTTGCACTCTCCATTTTTATCGAACAAAATGCAGCTCGAGCAGATAAAATACCTTTGAATTTCGACATTAGCTGTAGAAAGAAACATTTCTTGGTCTGTTGTAAATATATTTAAATTCCGTTGTTCATTTTTCCTATGATATAAAAATTATCTTTGCATTTATAAACTTGTTCCTATCTAAATGGAATCTATCGAAAGTATGCAAAAGGTATATGACGACATTTAAATACAGAATATGCTACACCATAAAGACATTTCGTAATAACTATCATGAAATGGCAGACCCCGTCCTCCGCTACTCTATTATATCAATGGCGTGAAATTCGTCCGTTGAAATCTCGAAATACGTTTCGCCTTTTCTTACTTATAACGTTCCCGAGGTCACGTGACGAGATTGACGGGGAGATCAAATGTCGTACATTGCATGCCATGTTTGGAATATGCGGCATGAACAAAATTTCCGTGATCCGACACCCGAACACCTGCCCCTTTCATTCGCTTGATTTAAGGACGTCATGCGCCGAAATTATTTGATTTGAAAATTAAAAGCCATCGAATGATTCAGCGAAAAGAAAGGCTTTTTAGATAATCGCACCGAAAAAATGATTAATCTCGACACTTAATGGGAGAATAGAAATTCATTATTTGCTTCCTGTAAAACATTCGGATCTGTAGACGTACGGTGATATGATTCTTGTTCTTTTTCGGAGTAACTGAAATGACAGGTTTTCTTTCGGAGCGAGTATGCAGATTGCTAGAATTTTGAAAGGCATAGCGGAGATAAATTTCTTTATAAATATCACATACATGATAGGAATTTCAGCAGCTTTAATGTTCTTGATTTATCCTTATAATGTCATAAAATAATAAAATACAGTACCAGAATCCCTGCAGGTCAGCTTGCGAAACAATTCGAGGCTCATAAAAACAGGTCCATGTGATTATAACAATGGTATTGTGAATCAATTACTCGTCATTCAATAAAAATATGATAAATCAGACGTACCTAAATATTCACTGTTTCGTTCAACAATCATGCTCGAAATTTAAAACAAATGCAAATAAAACGAATACGATAATCGGCGCGAAATTTATCCTTCGATGCCTCAATTTTTCGAAGATGTCATTTAATTACAGATCATGAATATACTAGTTGGCTTTTGCCTAAAACTAATGTGATCAGTGTGTTACAAAGACATTCAGCTTATCCATCGCTAATGTTGTTTGCCAGGAACAGCGAATAATTTACCGCTTCCTCCCATTACTTGCTAGTTTTTCCTCCACTCCCAATGAAATTAAATTATAGCGAAATGAATCGAAATGCCAAGGTTGCCTCCGGGGTGGAATAACTGAATTTATATAATTCTTCTCGGCGCATACTAAAATCCAGGAACATTATCGAAAAATCTCGTATAGGTTTCGCAATTAAAAGGAAACATTTAAAGATAGAAATTTAAATACGAGATGAGTCGACATATATATTATTTGAATGCGTACATACGCGTTACCGTCATGCTGAATTAATTATACAATAATATTATACAATAATATTGAACCCTAGATTTGCCTCGTGGTATCTCGTCCACGTTAGCCAAAATTGCAAATACTTTTCCGTACGAATTCAGTTCCTCCCTTTTCCACGTATAGATTTGAGATTGATAGAAACTCCCAAAAAACGAGGAAAGAAAGCTAATTAATACCATATCACTAGCATAGCATTGCCGAGATGAAACACGCGATTCCTTTAGAAACTTCCTCTATGTGCTTCTCAATTTATTTAATGGGTCATTTTACGGAATTCGCGAAAATTTTCATTTCGGAGGCCACGGCAAGTCACTTCAGCAGCTGCGTCAAAATATTTGAGGGTTAGGATTGAAGGAATCGTTTTCGCTAAGTGCATCTAAGGATTTAATACATAGAAGGTCAGAGTTTATAAACTTTAGTGGCTATAAAAGGTGAAACCGATTGCGATCTGAAAGGGTTGGTGGTCAGAAACTGATGATAGACCTCAATTAAAGACATGCGACCGTTACACTCCGACATTTTGGTGTTCCTTGTACGGACCAAATTGTTGAGATCCCCTGTCATGGACCGTTTGAATCTGCGCACTCGTGCCAAAATATCCTAACTTTATCGTCATCATATCTCATTACCTTGCTGGCAAACATTTCGGCGTATTTTAAGAGGACGGCCAAGATGTCATGTCGAGACGGGTGAAATTTCCGATTAAGCCCTACAACAGAGGTGGCCAACCAGCGGCTCCAGGGCCGCATGCGGCCGTTTGAGAGTTGATTTGCGGTTCTTGAAAAATTTGGCTGCTTAACATTTACCGTAATTTACCAATTGTAATGTTTAAGGGAATTTTCGAATTCAATGATTTTCAGAAGACTCACTAAATAAAAGAGGAAGTTTTTGTTATTGTTATTATCATTGTCCCAAAAAATGTTAAAATTATGGTATATTTTGCAATAATAGAAAGTATTCTTAGATATGGTTTAACTATTTGGGGGAATTCCTTCAAAACACTTCTAAACTATATTATAAATAATCAAAGGAGAATTTTACATCTAATTGATAATGAAAATAATTGTAACAATATTGTGTCTCACATGACTTTGAAGGATATTTATAAAAAATATGGAATTACCTGTGGATAAACTGCACAAATACATAATTCTAACCGAATATTATTTTTCTAAAAAATACAAAGTTGATAAACCAGAAACGCATGAAATGGTTAGAAGAGAGAGTAAAAAGTATTTTGTTCAAAAATATATTAATATAAATGGCCGAAATCAATTAAAGTTTATAGTCCTCATCTGTTTAATAAGCTACCCAAAAAACTAAAGAACTTCTAAAAAATATCTGAGATGAAATTAAATGTAAAGCAATGGTTATTAGATAATTTTGATGATATATAATTAGTCCTATGGTAGTGCACATATAAATTTATGTATATGCATGTACATATGTAGGTATACGTGTATTTGTATGCATGTGTGTATGTATATGAATATATATATATATATATTATATATATATATATGTAGTTACACAGATTATATCTTGTCTTTCCAGACTATGAGTTAAGCAAAATTCGCAAAGTTTATGTATATTTTGAACAAAAATGATACGGTAAGTATTACTTTTAATCTTTCTGAAAAAGAAGATTCATATTTTTGTGTTAAATCACCATTCAATGAACTGGCACCTCCAGACAAGCCCTTGGCTTTAAAGGATCAGGTTGGCATGTCAAAAGTTGTACTTGTATACATTTTGTTTTCTCTCAATTTAATTTTTTCTAATTTCCTGTTTTATTGATTATATAAATTGTATGTCATTGTATGTGTTAAAATTTTAAAAATATATTATTATTATACGCGTCAGCAGCTACATTGTGTGTTAAATATTTTTTATCAGCTCATTACATGTTGCTGCGCCTCTTCGGTGATGTTCCTTGCACTTTGTGGGTCCTACTCAGGCTCAGGTTGGCCCTACAATCTCTTAAAAACAACAAAAGTTGCTTTTATTCTATCCCTTCCCGTATAAATTTTCTGCATTTAATGTGCCGAATTATTTCAATCCGCAGCGATGAAATATTCAGCATTGGACGTCAGTATCGATATTCATCCCGTGCATCCTCATCATTACGCTGACGCGAAAAACTGCGGAACTAGAAAATCAAGGACTCTTGACCATTATCATTTTCCACGTCGCGCGCTCTACTGGAATGCTGGAAATTCCGATTTTCCTCTCCATGGAAGCATGCCTATCGCGGCGATCCAGGAAGCGAAGAGATGCATCGATTTGAATTCAGACTGCAGCGGCGAAGCAGGCGCGAAAAAAAATATAGAACGTTAGCATGCCTCTGGCGGAGGCGACGTCTTTGCATCGGGTGACACTTCGGCGCCCACTATAAAGATTGCTGTAGGCGACAGTTGCGTAAAACAATGGAGGGATGAGAGGCGTGGAGAGAGAATAAACAGAACCGATGGCCGTGCTGACTATTAGTAGAATCCGAAGAGGACGAAACGATTTTCGCTCTCTCCGCCATGTCGCGTCCATTATTAGCTGTCCGCGTGATCAACGCGTCGAATGGGCTTCTCCATTGTCAAATGGCGAAAACTGCTCCACGTGGACACGCGTCCCAAGTGACTGAAGACGTGAGGCGATAATTACTTTCGTGTTGCGTCAAGTTACGCGAAGGAATGGACAGGAAAACTAGATTAGCCGAACGCGTGTTCGTGTTTGCGGCCAAACACGTAGACGTAAACTGCCTAAATAAATCAACAGCCGTTGTTGCGCTGTGTATATTTAACATAGTGAAATTTTACTTCTTATAATATTGTCGCAATAAACATCAAAATATATCTCTTCTCACAATTTAACCGGAAGCTGCCGTATATACCTGCGTAATTACTCCACATTGTCAACGATTTTTTTACATCAAAATAAGTGTAACGAGTCGGGTAAACGGCTGGACTGTCCCTCTAGAATTATGGAGGGTATTCGTAAAAGTGGACATTAGAGGGTATTCATCTTCCCCTTCTGCGCTCTTCTGGGAAGGCCTACGCGGCTATTGTTCCGCCGCATAACTCCTCGGACCTTTTGTAAACAAAAGGGTACGAGAAAGCTCCATTGGGACATCTGTGGAGAGAATGGGTTCCTTGACCCTTCCAGATGGAAGTGGATGGAGGACGCTTCGTTCCGAAGGCGTCAACGGGCAGTGTCGGGAACGCGAGTAAAGGGAGCGGTCCGAGGAATCGGAGAGGAAGACGGGGTACGGCACCATTCGGAGGCCGCCATTCGCGGAATAAATCGTAAAGCAGATTTGTGTGTTTTTCTTTCTCTCTCTCAACGCCCGCAGGGCAAGAACCCTCGCGAGGTTCTGACCCTCGGTAAACCTCAGGTGGTGGCAGCAATCACGCTAATCCCGCCCGTGCGTTACATAAGGGTGTGGAAAATACGCGGTTTCCTCCTTATACTGGCAATTATTTTCCCAATAAAGTATACCGATAATGCTATTTAAAACATTGTCCGGTATTTTACACCCAACAGGCACGTTTATAAGAGCGCTGATTATTTTACCGAATGACAATGTCATCAGGTGAGTCACGCAGAGTAAACAACGATAACCATTATATCGAAGTAAAGAAGGGGAAAAGTTGTTAGAAAGCGATTTAAAATGGTCTTTCTGCGTGGTAAGAGTGGGGCTATCGTTTTTGTTTAAAACGAGATGAACATTAGAGATTTGGACGTATGTAAAGGCAGAAGAAAAAACTTTGTCAAAATAAAAGAGAGAAAATTGTGCGGTGAAAAAATAATCTTTTATTTCCGTCTCATGGTTCGTATGGGACAATTACGCGATGGAGGCATTCGCACGAGTAAATGCGAGATGAATCTTCATTTTGCCTTTAATGAAATCTCTTCCTCAGATTGCATCGTATTCCGTATTCCTATGACAAGAAACGCAAAATAATTAAAATCGTGGTTTTTTGAAGGATTTCTGCAATTACTGCACTAACATGGCAATGACTGAACCAAAATGAACAACATTGGAGATTACCGGAACTCCAATAATTCAGATCAAGTTCAGAAAAAATGCTTTGTATAATGAAGTCAGAACGACCGTTTTAATAATTATTTACACGAAAAATTCTTCTTATCTCCGCAGGGTAAGTGTATGTCTTAAGAAATAATACATTGCCTTCATCTTATTTTTTGCTCAAGCGTGTATATCTCTCTTGGATTGTGCCTTAATGATATTTTTAAGCAAGTGTTCAAATACAGTCAACTCCCGATTATCCGGACGTGTGATGTCGGATTTTCGATTAACCGGAATTATTGAAGCTTACGAGTTGAAAGTTTTTAATATTGCATTACATACGCACCTTGGTACGGTATTTACTTGTGCTATCTATAATAATAGAAGACGGTGTGTGTCCGTGGACAGCATTTCTCGAAATCAAAGACAATTAGAGACTTAAAACTCGGTAAACATACTAAAGAGACCTTGAGGATATGCATTTCGAGGCCAGAATATTGGAGGAGAGGAGGGGGAGGAGGGTGCCATACAAACCATACCCTACAGCATTTCTCGAAATCCAAGAACTTAGGGACTTAATATTCGGTAAACATACTAAAGAGACCTTGAGAATGAGGATTTTGATTTCTTGGAGGGGGAGGATGG